>JAVTVX010000027.1:14707110-15329610 GCA_033439265.1 Dillenia suffruticosa | reverse complement strand
AACTCATGATGTTATAATTTTAAAATAATGACTTTAACCACTACTTCAAAGCAACAAATTTATTTGTTATCATAGAAACATGCTTAAAAACCTAAGAGCTGGAACATTTATTTAATCTCAGCATTGTTTGGTTTGTAACAGTTGAGCCCTAAATTCCCCGTTCAGAGGGAAAAAGGCCTTTTTTTGAAAAAATGATGCGCCAAACCGCCTTCGGCAGTTTGCCATCGCCTTCCTCGCGAAAAGTTACCCCAAATCAAAAAAAAATTCGTCCCAATCCGATTACCAGAGCCAAAGTTACGCCGTTTTAAAGTTTTCGATACCGACCGAACAATAAACGTTCAGCCAAACGGGGACCTCGTGAGGCACATTACAAATTTACCAAAACTAACATAATTAAACAAGGGAGGCGCGCGCTTCTGAGGACCAAATTGTTTCCCGCCTCTCCCATCGCTTCCAAAGCCTAGGGTTGAAGAATCATGTAAGGCAGACAGGCGGCTTCAGGAAATTGAGACGTCCCTCCTCTCTTCTTCCAAAGCTTCTCTTTCTTGGTTTTTTTTTTCATCTCAGAAGCCCAAGGTCTGATCTCTGTTTTAGGATTTTCATGTCATTGAGGAGAAGATTCCATGTTGCAGAGGAGTGAACTTCAGGGATTAATTTGAAGGTCGGTTTGTTTTTGGCCATCTATATGGACTCACACTACAAAATTAAATCTCAGCTTTATTATCGGTAATTTTTAATAACGGTTTTTTCTTATCTATGCCGACGTTTTTTACAAAACCGTAGGAAAATAAATAAATATTTCAACGGTATAAATTATAATGTCGAGAAAAGTTTATCAACCCTGAGTAAAGTTAACACAACCGTCTGTAAAAATAATATTCAATTTTTTATGGCTATCATTTGTCGTTGGTAAATATGACATTTTTTTTTTACGGTTTGAAAATAATCTGTATATGACACTTCTTTGAGTCTACTTAACCATACCGTCGGTATAAATTTATGATTATGATAACTTGTATTCTACCGTTTGTAAATACTATATATAATTCTAACGGTTTTTAGTCTATATATATTTATATAATCTTTACGGATAGTTTAAAAATTTTGGAATTAAGGTATGCGATTAAGTTACAATAATATGAGATAACATGTATTGTTATAACATGATATAACTTGTGATATTATAACATGGTATAAATTGTGATAAGTAGTGATAATAACTTGTGATAAATTTGTAATAAGTAGTGGTAAGATATTATAACATAGTATAACTTGTGATAAGTAGTGATAAATGGTAAATAGTAAGTGGTAAGTAAATAGATAGTAAGTAATAGTAACTTAAGTCTTATTTTAATTTATATTTCAACTATTACATTTTATCATTTTATGTTTCCATTAATTCTATTCTATTTCATTTAATTTAATTGTGTTTGTATTTCTTTTTCTAATTTTGTACTTTTTATAGAATTTATATAAACCATTTCATAAATAAATAAATTGAAACAGTAAAAATTCTTTATCTTTAATACAAAATCATCTAAAAAAATATATATATTGATGTAATTCATTATAAACAATGAAATTAATGAAAAGTTGAATGAGAAAAAAGATAAAAAAAAAAGGTGGGAGGTGATTAGAAATAATAAAAAACAAATAGCCAAATGAAAAAATACAAATAAAATGTAATATAATTTTTACTAGAAAATTTTGTTTTTTTTGATACAAACAAATTAAAACAATTTTTTGAGAGGAAAAAATTTGAAATTCAAATCACATGACCATGTGATAAGATGTCATAAGTAATAATAATGGTCATGAAAAGTCAGAGTACGTGAATTTACCTCTGATCAGCTTCATCCTAGAATTCTCCACTATTCCCATCAAGACTACTTCTCCTTCTTTACTAGATCTTTTAACTTGGAGTAGCTTGAAATCAAAGGTAATGGTGTTGTAGTTAAACATCCAATCAACTTCCAATATGATATCACAACGCCCAATTATATTACTCTTAAATCAAAAGAGAAACTATATCCCTGCACATTCCAGCTAACTCCTTTAACTTGAGCATAGTTTCTTACTTTACTCCCATCAGCTAATTCAGCATGTAGTGGCTCTCCTTCCTTTTGGTTCATCTTGAGTTTGTCTGCTATTGTACTTCCTCAACCACGCTTGTGGATTTTCTTCTGCAAACATGGGAAGCTCAATTTTAGGATGATGAGGCCAAGACCCTTTTAGGTTAATTTCTTTCTTGGAAAGTGCTGGTCCCATTCACTTTTGTTCCTCCCATCATTAGGAGTAGGCAAAATTGATGTCCTTCACATTCTTTCTGCTTCAATATCCTCGTCCCTTCCATTTCTCATTGCTATTGAATTGAGTCGAGTATCTATACTAGACAAGATTGTTTCTCATTTCTGGTTCTATTCATTCAGATTTTGACGAATCTCTTCTATTTGTTTATTGATTTGAAGACGAAGCTCTCTGGTCTCATTTGCCCAATCTTGCATTATGGTTTAATATTTCCTGAATTGTTCATTAGCTACCTTCTGTCGAGTTCTCTCTGCCATTGATTCTTCCTGCAATTCAAGGATTGTACCGCTCTAATACTAAATTTGTTGGTAGTTGAAGTTTGTTACAAAGTAACCGTTGCATTTGAACTTTCTTCTCAAGCTGCTACACACCCCAACACGAAACCTAGAACTAACAAAACGTGACCAAAACCAGGTATGATCCTGACACCCATATAGAATGGAACGAACTACATAACTAAAACAAGACCCAGGAAAAGCAAAATCCGGACCCCCCCCCACCGCCGCCAAAAAAATAAAACAGAAAAAGGGATGGAAGGAAACAGAAAACACCGAACCAGGAAGCAAAGAAAACAGGAAACATAGGGCCACCAACGAAATGAAGGGGCAACACTACCCCAATCAGAGCTAGACCCATGACCAGCTTCACACCTAACCACCGCATCAAGCCGGTCTAACCCAAAACTCTAAAGACTAGCATCCTCAACAGCAAAAACGCAAAACTAGCAAAACCAGCACAAACACAGACACCAAAAGGCACTCCAGCCATCGTCAATCAAGGCCCATTAACTTACAACACCTCCAACCGTCCCGGCTCTTAAATCTTCTCCCGCCCAATCACAACCTCTAGACGGGCACCAAAAATCTCCATGTTGACAACCATCACCATGTGGCTATCGTAGGGGTGGGGTACAAGAGATTTTCCCAAAAACGAAACTTTTCTCAGTGCAAGTTAGCATACGTCCCAATGCCATTCTCGTTTATCATTCATTCCCTTCGGCATGAAGTGGTTAGCAGAACGGCATTATATTCAACTTGCACAGACATGAGAAAAGCAACATAATACCATGGGAGTATTATTATACCAAGATTTTTATTTTGTAAGGGATGAAGATATATATTGCTGAAAAATCCTATTATTCACAGATTGGCATGATGACTAATCATACATTGTATTCAACTCTACATGACCATCCGTGAAGTACACAACCAACTCAATCGGTTCCTCCCATATTAATTATCATCCAGACCCAAAACCTGCTGCTTAAGCTCCTCAATTTTAGCACCCAACTCAACTCTATTTTTCTGCCAAAAAAAAAAAAAAAAAGTTACAACATAAAACTTGTCATGCTTCCCCCCCCCCCAAAAAAAAAAACCTAATCCAGACACTATTACGTGCATACCTTAAAAATCAGGTAACGAGTGCTGAACCAAATTGTGTACCCAAGACCCACAAGTTCCATCAACTTTGGGAACTGAGTTTAGCAAGTTAAAGAACACATGACGTCAATAAGAATGCAGTAAATAATAAACCTTTTTACATAATTCCAAGTATGTCAAAACTAAAAAGAGGTTTAGAGAAACACACCAAAGGGATGGACTCAATGGCACCAACCACCACAGATGCTAACCAGATTGCAGCCAAGGCACCACCACTATATACCACAATTGAAGTCGTATCATCGGATTCAAACTGCAAGTCACCAATAAATAAGTTATTAGGATAACCAAAATAAGTTCTGATACAATCAGGTACCGCATCGTAACATTGTAAGGCAGAGCAGCAAAAATTATTAAGGAACTTCCACCTTAAGTGTGTGACATAATTCCGAAGACAACGTGAACACATGAAAGATAATTTTCAAAGGCAAAATTAGTGACTATATTATGTGCAGCCATGCCATTGTATTTAAAAAGGTTAAACATGCCATCAGAAACCAGGACAAATCCATTAGCAAGCCAGTAAAAACTTCAAAGCTGCTAGCAGGCTGAAGACCAAGACTTCTTTGTGAATATGGATGCAAATGCAGTCTTTTCCTTTTTTCCCCCCAATTACAGTTTCAGGCAAACGACAGTAAATTGCACTTGAATGAAGACCATAAATATTTGATATAATGATGTCATAAATATTCTACCATTGTGATCTTCACCTCTCAACAGGGGGCAGCTATCACAAAAATTAATGATGTTGACACCTAGGGAAAGAACAAAATAGGCTCTTAGTTTTCATCATAACCGTGGGTCAAAGGGACCTCCAAGCCAGGTTCCAGCATTTTTTTTTCATTTCTTTGATAAGAAAATGTATTAAAAAGAAGCACCCAGGGTGTGTACCCCACGCAACATAAAATAAAAGAAAAGAATCTACAAGAGAGGCTGCATCCTTGTCATATTCAAGCACATTATGCTCCATTTGTTTCAAGATCATTGAATATGAGTCGGTGGATTCATGATCTGTTTCTACCACATGTCTATGCTTGTTAGTTGTTTGAATTGAACAAATTATACATGAGAATTTTGAATCCACTACGTGGATTGCCTCTCAAATGCAATGCATGGATCAAATTCTGTTAAGAATGCATCACAGTCAATTATTAAAATCATTTCAGTCAGCGATAATTGAAACTGAAGGAAAAGCAAATTAGACTTGCCCAGGAAACACAGGAAAAGCAGCAGTTGATTATGAATGGATATTAAAATTTTAAGATGGCTTTATCGCTCAGGCAACCACTCAGGATTGACGAAATGTCGAAATCTCATCAAGATCTTAGAAATAACCCTCAACAAGTGATAAGGTTCATCATGGCCACAATTTGCAATTCTAAAGCCAGTAGTCTAAAAATGCAATTCTCCATACATGTTATAGTTTATAGAAGGTAATCTGATGGGTAAAGTTCCTATCAAAACAAAATCTTATGGCAAACAAAAAAGATGACATCGATAAGCTTTCTAAGGCTGTGGCTGTAATAAAGCTGAAGAAAGATTTTAAAGATCACAAAAGGAGGGAACTGAAAAAGGAATAGACAACTTCATAAAAGCAATTGTTTAGGTTAGGACAGGACATCAAACTGCAGCAATACTTTGTTGCTCAGGTAACCGCTCAGGATCAACAAAACGTCGAAATTTCACTGAAAGCCTAAAGAACTCTCAACAGTTGATAAGGTTCATCATAGCAACAATTTGCATCTGAAGACATTTTCCTTTATCATGAAAAATAAGAGTCAAGCACTATAAATGTGTCTCCCCACTAATAACTATGTAAAGCAATTGACGAGGACAGGACAATTAAAGCACAGGGATGCTTGATTGCTCAGTTAACACTCAGGATCAACAAAGTGTAAACATTTCATCAAGAGCTTGAAAAAAAGAGCTCTCAACAAGAGATGTGGCAACAAATTGTATCTAAAGACACCACCCTTTCATACGAAAGAATGACAATCAAACATTAAAATTACAAGTCCCCATAAGCATAATAAATTCTTCCAAGGAAATGAAAAGGTGAGAAAAACTAAAATAAAAATGGAGATTTTTATGCACTCTAGAACCACCACTACTTTTGTAAGAGAGAACATGCCAACTCATGAACCTGAAGAAATGCACAGAGAGATTTTAAAATAATAATAATAATAACAGTAGTAACAATAATAATAAAAACAAAACGAAACGAAACGAAAGCCTCAGATGCCATATGAAAAGGTGAAATATACCCACAATCAGAGATTAACAAAACAAATGATAAGCAAGACCCTTATGCTGTCACATTCAGAAAAGACTTGCCATCATATTCCAATACACCATGGCATATAACAGGAGCTTTCACAGGATAAACCACGATTAAGCTTCATAATTAGAAAGAAACCTTTAAATTGAGCTTCTCCAGAAACTCGGATAATGGGGTTGATTCACCCTCGGGAGCTTCATCATTGGGCAATCCTGCAAGACCCACTTCATTATAAACTTTGTTTTCCATAGGAGAAACCTCGCTCGATGCTTCTTCAGATGTCGTCTCTCTCACTGATGAATTCACAGTATGAAGAGAAACTGCGAAGAAAACATTACAATCATGTAAAGTCAAAACCACCATTTACAACAAATCCCTAATAGTGAGTCTAGGGTTTGGGTTAAAGAGCAAAAAGAAGAAAAAGAACATACGGCGATGAGAGAGAGAGACGGAGGTTGTTCTTCGGAGAGTGAGAGAAAGTGGTCGACGAGAAGTAACGGGGTTTGGAGAGAAGCCTCTGATGTGTGGAAGATTCGAGACCACGCGCATTGTACAGAGCTCCATTTTTTGGGTTTAGAGAGAGAGAGAGAGAATATGTAAAGTTAAGTTCAGGAAGTGAAGATTTTGAAGACGACGTTTGGAGTAGGAGCGCACGGTCCAGAGAAATAGAGGGGAAGTGAGGATGAGGGAGAGCATTAAGATTTTGCTATCGCTAATTGCGCCTCCCGCTTTGCCCTCGGATTAGGGGCACCACCACATTTATGTTGATTTAAGGAAAATTCCTTCTTTTTTTCTTTTAAATAAGCATTTCTGTCTGATAGTAATTTAATTGATTTAAAATCGTTTATTATTATAAAAATAAAAAATTATTATATTAATCTCCCCCTATATTACTATACTAAGGCAATTTTGATTGATATTATAAAATATTATATATAAAATAATATAAAATAAAAATAATTGAAATAAATTGATCTTGGTTGATAATTTTCTTAAATACTATATGAAAGAAAAATAAAATAAAATTTGATATTATCGATTCTTTTATTAAAATATATTCAAAATATATTTTTGGAGTGGTTGATAATCCATCACTCAAAATTATATTATTTTAAGTCAGTATCATATAAATCTCAAACCGTTACATTATCTATTTTAATCTTTACTTACTTCAACTCATTCATTCGTACTAATAAAATAATCAAGAAAAATAAAATTATGAATTAAAATTTTAAATTTTCTTGGTCATTTTTTAATTATTTTCTTATTTAAATTTATTGGTTTTCCTATTTTGTAAAACTTTAATTCCAAACAATGAGATTTCATTTTTTATTTTTTATTTTTTATTTTTTTATTGCAGTTTTGTAAAGCTAGTTTCCTTTTTCTTTTATTTTCTTGCACACTTTTTTTTTCTCATCTTATTTAATTTTTTTTTTTATTTCAAACAATGAGAATTTATTTTATTAAATTTTAATGTTATTTTTTTGTCGTTTTATAGAGCTACTTCCCTTTTTGTCTATTTTTCTTGACCCTTTTTTAATTACATCCTAATTATTTTGTAATATCAATAAAATAGAGTTTGGGATGGTTCATAAATTGCGTATTAATTTTTTTTTTATTTTTCTTGGCCACTTTTTTTTTTATTTGTTTTCCTAAATAAAAGTTTAATTCCAAATGATGTGATTCTAATGATTTTATACCAAACAATGAGATTTCATTTTATTTAGATTTTTTTTATTTGTTTAAACATTTTGTAAAGCTACTTTCCTTTTTTTTATTTTTCTTGCCAACTTTTTTTTTTCTTTTCATATTTAAAATTTCCATTTTTTTATTAGGTAAAACTTTAATTATGTCATAAGTGATTATTAATAAAAAAAAAAAAAGTATCTTTCAAAGTAGATGGTTTCATGAATGACTTCAATTCTTAGAAATAGTAACATTAACAAAATATATATATATATATATATATATATATATTTATATTTATATTTATATATAGTATTAGAATAGTAACAGTTCATACATCCTAAAATGAAATAAAAATAATTACTCCTTCCGTAAACAATTCTAATTTTACTCTTTCCTTTACGTTGTCGTTTATAACTCTCTCTCCCCGATTAATACAGTAAAAATAAAAATCTCACTCTCTTCCTATTCACAAATCATGACTTTTTTTTATAATAAAATTTGATATTCAATAATCATATTAATTTGATTAAATTCAATTTATTATAAATTAAATTTTAATATTTATTTTTTTATATAATATTTAAATTTTATTTTAAAAATATAAATATTCAATCAATTGACTAATTAAACGTCGACTATAAATACTAAGTTATAATATTTTTCCTTCACTCACTCTCCAACATCTTATATTATTCTTCTATTACTAGAGTACTAGAGTTGGAACATGAGGTGTAAAACTAAAACCCATAGGCTCTCTCTCTCTCTCTCTCTCTCTCTCTCTCTCTCTCTCTCTCTCTCTCTCTCTCTCTCTCTCTCTCTCTCTCTCTCTCTCTCTCTCTCTCTCTCTCTTTCAATTCACAATTTGATTTCATTTTTTATTCTCACTCTTTTGATGTATTTTGGTTTAATTGCGATATTCATATAGTACTACAAAATTAAAGCATTATCTCGACGACAATTTTATTGTCGATAAGTTTTACAGACGGATTCGTGAATCTATATAGACGGTTATAGTTGAAACCGTCAGAAATAATATATATTTTCCTACAATTTTAAAATGGTCATCGAGAAAAGATTTTCAACTGTAGCTAAAGGTAGCATAATCTTTGTATAAAATTATAAAATACTACATACTTACGAATATAAATACGTCTGTATTTACATATTTCTATCCTTACGGATATAACTTGTGATCGGTAAATATAGATTTTCTAATAAAAATATGAAAAGGTGTCTGTATAGATAATGATGTATATTTACAGTTAATGGGTAAATATAGGTAGTTTTTTTAGTAACTTGGTGACTTACCAAGTGATTTAGTTAGTAATAATTTAGAGTTATATATATATATATATATATTGATGAGCTTTAATTTGATATAAAAGAATCTATATATCAAAAGAAAGGGAAAAGTAGGATCTCGGACAACCTAAAAAAACATCGATCTACAAGATGAGAGATCTAAAGCCAAGTCTCAATTGAAAATAAGACTACTATAACGAAAGCCGCAACGGCTCGCGGAGCTAACTGACGATCGCCTATCTTTCTTTTGTTTCTCTCCATCCAAATATAGTAAATACAAACACTGAAGAGACATTTGAAAATCCTATTCTGCCGAAACGGATGTCTCACTGGAGACAGAAGAGTATCTCGAATGCCCGACCAAGAGATAGGAAAAGGCGGCGGAACATGATGTGCTATGGTCAATCTCCATACTTCTCTCGAGAAGGGACAACGAAAGAAGAGGTGATCGAGAGTCTCTCTCTGGCTGTCACAAAGATGGCAAGTTGAGGAAGTCGAAAGTCAAAGTCTGAACAGGAATCGTCTGAAGTCGCTCCATGAACACAAACCAGACAATGAATGCAAACCGAGGGATTGCCCCCGAGAACCAAACCATGTCCACCCACAAAACCCGAGGATAGGAACTCTGAGGTGCTTCCAAGCTGACGCAATATAAAACTCTCCACTAGAGCTGATTGTCCACTCAAGCCTATCACAACCAGAGGAAGACAACCAATAAGACTTCGGAGTAATATCCCGAAGACAGTCACAAAAAGCTCGCTGAAGCATAAAAAACCGCTGCTCACCATGCTGGGTACACTCTATCCAAGTGGAGCTCGTAAACACATCCCGAACAGAAGACTCAACAAGAAATCCTGACCTCTCCATGCTGTGTCTCCCGAAAACCTCTATCAAAGGACCTGCAGGAGACTAGTCGTCATATCAGAAAGATATACGACTCCCATCACCCATCCTCCAAGCACAAGCTCCCTAACCAGATGACGAAGCAAAAGAAGCTTTCTCCAAATCCATGAACATCTATCCAGAACTCTGACAAACCAAAAGCTAAGACCTCGCAAGAGATATCTCCACCGTCTATATAGAGTTATATATAGAGTTGTATTGAGTGTGTTAATTAATTAGTATAAGGGTTTTTTTTTGTGAGTGAGAGGGGGTAAAGAAGCAATAAGATATGTAATGTTATAAATGTGATAAGGTATTGAGATGGTAAGTTGTCATAAGGTATGGTAAATATAGTAAGGTATAGCAAGTGTAGGATATATAGGATATGATAAGTAATTGTAAGATATGATAAGTGTAGGATATGAAATATATGGTAAGTGTAGTAATGTATGGTAAGTGTAGGGTATATAGGATATGGTAACTTGCGAAGGTAAGTACAGGATATGTTTATTTACGATTACAATAGGAAATGTCATTAACTGTCAGTGACCTATTAGTATTACTACTTTTCACCTGTTGAATGTTACTACCTTTCATTCATTGTGGTTACGATAAATATTACTATGTTGTTAGTAAATATTACTACTCATATGTTAATAAATGTTAGTAAACGTTACTATCTATCAGATCAAATACCATGTGTCAGTAAATTTACTAACTTTGATTATCAGTTGTTAGTATAACTTACTTATATCATTAATTACAAACAGTTTTGTCGGTTAAATTGTTTTGAGCGCAAAGAATTTTGCTGAAATTTTGACATAAAAAAAGAAAATTTTGATTAAATTGGATTTGACCTAAAAATTAGATGAGGATAGAAAAATTTTTTCTGACACACAAAAAAAATTAGAGATTTTATATTGAAATTGTGATTTTATTATAGACTTGCCATTAAAATTATATAGATTCTAAATATGAATTAAAATAAATATAGTAAACTGTTTTTTAGGAATTTATTTAAAATTATATAATATTCAAAATTAATAAATAATGTATTATTATCATCTATATTATCTAATAATTAAAAATAAATTATAACACTATATTAAATAAATTAGTAATTTAATATCATGTGTGCGTATGCTTGACGAATTTTGGAATTCGTCGCTAAATTTGAAATATAATAAAATAAAATAAAATAAAAATATATATTTTTTATTTAATAATTTTATATTTTATTATTTAATAAATTAATTTAGCGACGAATTCGCTTTTTGTCGCTAATTTGCGACTAATTGGGAATTGGTTGCTGAATTTTGCGACAAATTTTGGAATTCGTCGCTAAATTTGATATATAATAAAATAAAATAAAATATAAATATATATTTTTTATTTAATAATTTTATATCTTATTATTTAATAAATTAAGTTAGCGACGAATTCGCTTTTTGTCGCTAATTTGCGACAAATTCGGAATTGATTGCTGAATTTTGTGACAAATTTTGGAATTCGTCACTAAATTTGAAATATAATAAAATAAAATAAAATATAAATATATATTTTTTATTTAATAATTTTATATTTTATTATTTAATAAATTAATTTAGCGACGATTTCGATTTTTGTCGCTAACTTTGCGACAAATTTTGAATTTGTCGCTGAATTTTGCGACAAATTTTGAATTTGTCGCTGAATTGACAAATTCCTAATTGGTCGCAGATTTTGCGACAAATTCCTAATTTGTCGCAGATTTTGCAACAAATTTTGAAATTCGTCGCTAAATTTGAAATATAATAAAATAAAATAAAATATAAATACATATTTATTCTTTAATAATTTTATATTTTATTATTTAATAAATTAATATAACGATGAATTCGGTTTTTGTCGCTAACTTTGCGACGAATTCCGGATTTTGTCGCTAAATTTGAAATATAATTAAATAAAATAAAATATTAATATATATTTATTCTTTTTTATTTTAAAAAGTTTAAAAAAATTAATCACATTTATTATTTTTAAGTAATATGTATATTTTATTTTTATTTTATCTTTTTAAAAAATAGTATTATTATTATTTTTATATCTTTTATTATTTTATTTTAAACTAATATTTTATTATTTTATAATAAATTGTTATTTTATATTGTTTTATTATTATTAGAAAAATGTGAAGAAAAGATAATAAGTAAACAAAAAAAAAATTATTACAGATATTAACATTTAGCTTGATGGTTACAGGATCTTAAAGGTTTATGGAAGCGCAGGGGTTCGAACCTTGGTGGAAGCAAAACAAAGGCAATTTTCAAGAATTAAGTGAGGTAGGCACTATGGGCGCCGGCTCGGGCGAGTGTGCGGGCGGATGCTTGCTCGGGCGGGCTCGGGTTCAGGCGGGACCGCATTATTTTTCATTCATAATTTAGCGACGGATTTTGCGACGAATTTATATCCGTCGCTAATTTAGCGACGAATTTTTTTTGTCCATAAATTAGCGACAGATAATTTTTCATCGCTAAATTTGCGACGAATTTAGCGATGAAAAATTATTCATCGCTAAATTTAGCGACGAATTTTATATTTTCGTCGCTAAACTTAGTGACGGATAATATTTTGTCGCTAAATTCGTCGTTAATAATCCGTCGCTAAATTTAGCGACAAAAATATAAAATTCGTCGCTAAATTTAGCGACGAATAATGTTTTGTCGCTAAATCCGTCACAAGTTTAGCGACAAAAAATTTACCATCGCTAAATTTAGCGACGAATTTTATATTTTCGTCGCTAAATTTGCGACGGATTTAGCGACAAAAAATTATTCGTCGCTAAATTTAGCGACGAATTTCTTATTTTTTATCGCTAAATTTTTGCGACGCGTAATTAACGACGAAAATTTTTTCGTCACTAACGAATTTAGCGACAAATTTTTATTAAATTTTCGTCGCTAAATTTGTGGCTAAAAACTTGTTTTTTTGTAGTTTCATATTTGTGCAAACCTAATTACTTAAATAAAATATCATATTCTCACAAACGGGGAACCATGCAAAAATACTAAATTGTGCAACACGTATCAAGATTAGATAGAGAAGCAAATAAATTTTATATAAATCCAAAATCTAAGTATGGCTTAGAATGGTCAACTGAGGGCAATTAACTAATTAGTCAATGCAACAGGTTTATATGTTGCATTAGTTTTGATTTTTGAATAAAGATATGTCTCTACCCGTCTCTCTTAATTGCCCTTCCTCCCTCTCTCTCTACCTAAACTCTCTCTCTACATTTGTCTTTCTCCAACTCTCCCTATACGTCTCTCTCTATACTTGTGTCTACATTGCTCATTCTTTCTCTGTTCAGGCCGCTCGAGGTGGTGGCTCGATTCAACTCTCTCTCATCCTGTGGCTCTACCCATTGTAGGTTTTCATTTAATAAAAAAAAAATGACATTTTACAGGGTTTGAATAAATGTTTTTGTATATTTAAAGTTATTTGTATATATGATATTTTGCATTAATGTTTTTGTAGTTTGCATTAGGATCATTGTTATGTGTATATATATTTTGTGTAACATATTTATCTTATGAATTTTAAGTTATTAGTATATTTGACATTATGCATAAATATTTTTGTAGTTGGCATTAATAATTTTTTGTCCATTAATAGTGTAGTGATTTTTTAAAAAAAAAAAACAAAAAATACAAGTTCTCCTTCAGGGAAAAAAAATCGTAGGTTTTTATTATAATTTGGTATCCTAATTCAAGTTATTTGTATCCTAAATTCACCATTATATACCTTTGAAAGTATAAAATGTAAATGTGAATTAGTATAATGATTTTTTTAAAACAAAAAATACAAGTCCTCCTTTAGGAAAAAAAGGGGGCTTTTATTATAATTCTGTATCATAACACAAGTTATTTGTATCCTGATTTTACCAATATATATCTTTGAAATTATAAAATATAAAATTTGGATTAATATAGTGATTATATTTAAGATTTAAAAAAAATACGAGTTCTAGTTTATAAAATAATGAAGATTCTTGTTATAATTTTACATCCTCAAACGAGATATTTCTATCATAATTTCATTGTTATATACTTTTGAATATGAAAGATATAAAATATGGATTAATATAGTGATTTCTATTTTTTTAAAAAAACAAAAAATAGGATGAGGCAGACACAACCGCATTATTATTATTATTATTATTATTATTATTATTATTATTATTTTGGTGAGGACACCACCGAACGCGGATCTCAGCATGTATTTTGTATTATCATACGGAGATAGATAATCTTATCATTTGCTTACATAATTATGATTTTGTCATAAGGTTTTTTTTTTTTAATCATTATTAGCTTTCATGGTTTTACTTATGTTATTAAGAGATTGAATAAGATAGTTCTAGCTAATTGGAAAGGCTTGTACTACATTGGACTACTATGCCACCCGAGGATCAAAAAATGATGAAGGACCCCTTTATGATAATTTAAATATCTAAATTTATTGTCTTATAGTATAGGATCAAAAAATGCCTGCCTGCCTGCCTGGGCGCCCGCGCCCGAGCAGGCGTCGCGTGCCTGCTTGAGCACCAGCGCTTGCCTGTCTGGGCACCCGCGCATGGCGCCCGAGCCTGCCTGCCTGCCTGGGTGCTCGCGTTAGTGATTATTTCCTAGCGACGAATTACGTCCGTCGCTAACTGGCGACGGATTCAAGTCCATCGCTAACCGGCGATGGATGGGTAATTTTTTTTAATTATTATTTAATATTTTATTTTATTTTGTTATTTTATTAAATTATATAAAATAATCATATTTAGCGACCAGATTCGTTGCTAAATTTAGCACAAATTTGAAATTGGTCCTTATTAGGGTTAAAATAAAATTTAATTTATTTATTATATCAAATTATATTTTATTTTTATTATATCAATATTATATTTTACTTTTATTATATATAAAATTTAGAGAGGAAATGTGAGTAATTATTTATTATATAAATATTAAATTTTATAATAAAATTTAGAGAGTAAATGTGGCGGCGCCCGGCTTGGCAGCACAGGCGCCCGCGCATATCAAAGTGTACTATGTGTGCTCCCAGCGCGGGCGCCAGGGCATGCCAGCACCGGCGCCTGCACATAAAGATATGATAAAGATATGATAAGCAACGATCTACATTTATTTTTATTTATACTTTTAACTAATATATTTTATCATTTTTGTTATTTTCATTAATTTCACTTAATTTAATTAAATTAATTTGTTTGAATTTTTTATTAATTATTTAATTTTTATAGAATTTATATTTATAAATAAATAAATTGAGATAAGTAAAAATTCTACATATTTCATATTATTTTCATTTCTAATTGTGTTTGTATTTTTCCTAATTTTTGTATTTTTTTATTTCTTTATATTTATAATGAAATAAAATGAAAGAATTAAAAAATCTATATATTTAATATAAAATAGGAAAATATATATTCTAAGGAAAGAAAAGGTGAGAAGTTTTTGAGGGAAAAAGGAAAAAGGAAAAAGAAAAGCAAAAAAAGTTTTCTTAAAAATATAGGACTTGGGCCTCCGGTCCGGTTCGGAAGGTGGGCCGGAACGCGTGCATGCAAGCTAGACCGAGAGCCATGACTGCGTGGGCACCCGCGCATACCATGTCAGGAAGTACCGTGCAAGTGGCCACACGGTGCAAGTGCCCGTGTGGCACTCGGTCATGGCCATGACGAACTCCGTGCATGTCGGTAGCACGGGCGCATGCAAGCGCCCGCACGGGCGCCCGGCCTTGCCTGTACCGGTGCCTGCACATACCAAAGCGCACCGTGTGTGCTCATGCAAGCGCCAGCGCGGGCGCCCTGGCATGCCAGCACTGGCGCCCGAGCATACCACCGTGCGCTGCATGTGCCCATGCAAGCCCCCGCGCATGCCGTGCTAACGTAGGCGCCAGACCATGGGAGCACGGCACCCGCGCGCAAGGCAGCGCGCGCTACATGCGCGCATGGCAGCGGGGTCCACGTAGGGGCCCAGGCATAGCAGTGGGGGCGCCCTTTCATGTTACTGCGTGCGGGCCAAGTGAGCATGCAAGAAGTCGCGCAAGGGCACCGAACCATGCCAGCGCGGGTGCCGACGAGGCATGTCTTGCAATTGCAATAATAATTTTTATATTAAAAATTATAAATATGTATTTATAAAAATAATTAAATTTATTATTGCTCTAGTTTTTAATATTAGAATTTGGAGCATACAATTAATAATTTAATATTTATAATTTTAATATTTATGAAGTTATAAATGTGTTTATAAATATAATTTGGATTCTTAGTGGAGTTTTAAATTTTAACACATATTATTTTATTTTAGCACATATTTTGAATTTTGAAAGTTAGCACAAATTTTAAATTTTTTGAGAAAGTTGTAATTTTAGAAATCGTAAGTTATTTGAGAGAATGGTAATTTTGTTTTGAGAAAATATGTTATAGGTGGTGGTGTGTGTAAGTATGCTTGATAGTGTTGACATGTTAAAAAAAAAATTGTTTATACATAAAATTGTTTACACATACATATTACAATCCATCATCCTCTCAATTTTCCTCTTTCCTTTTCTTTTTCTTTTCTCCTTTGTTTTGTTTGAAACTTTTTTCCTTCATCTTTCATTTTCCTCTTTTTCTTCATCTTCAATATAATATCATCCACAAAAAAAAAAGTTTGAGAAAATAATTTTTTCTCAAAAAAGATCCTGAAAAATAAAATAAAACCATAACTAATAAAATAAAACCACGCAATACCGATATGTGTTTAAAAATTACAGGATAAAAAAAAAACCTATATTAACAAGACTATATTAAAATAAAATAAAAGATAAGACATACAAATATCCACTTTCTTTTGGGCTTGCTTTCAGCCCCACTTTCTTTTGTGCTTGCTTTCGGCTGCACCCAGACAACTAAATATAAGTATAATAAGAATAATAAGTAGATGAAAAATATTATTATTAAAGAATTAAAGAATGATATTTGAGTACGAATGATCATGATCACTACAAAAAAACACGACTTTAGTGACAGAATTTAGCGACGAAAAAATTTCGTTACTATTTTGTGACGGATTTAGCGACGAAAATTTTGTTGTCACTAATTTGCTACGAAATTAGAGACGAAAAATTATTCGTGGCTAAATTTCCGACGGATAGATTATTCGTGACTAAATTTGTTACTAATTGGGGACGAAAAAATTTTTGTCGCTAAATCCGTCGCTAATTGGCGACGAAAAATTTTTCGTTGCACAATACATCTCTAATTAGTGACGAATAATATTTTCGTGGCTAAATTTTGCCACGAATACTCTTATCCGTCGCTAAATTTAGCGACGAAAATATTTCGTCACAAATTTCATCACTAATTATCTACAAAAATTTTCCGTCGCTAAATTCGTCGCTAATTAGTCACGGTAAAAATATTTGTCACAAAATTTAGCAACAAACACCAAAATTCGTGGCTAATTTCGTCACTAATTAGTCACAAAAAAATATTCGTGATAAAATTCGTCGCTAATTAGCCACAAATAAAATATTCGTGACTAAATTCGTTGCTAATTTATTATCGGAATATCAAAATTCATGAATAATTTCCGAACAAAATTTCTTCTATACTCTATTATGAAATATTTTTAACCGTATCTCTCTTTTTAACATATTTTAAATAACGAAATCGAATTAAATACATATTAAATATTACAATTCTTATCAATTTGATAATTTTAACAATAAATAATTCAACCAATCTATAACAAATAATTTTCAATTAGTCGCAGCTGTCGATTTCACCATTCGTGTTTTTGTCTTCTACATCCATTCGATTCTCTTATATAGTTCAATTGTTTGTGAAAGTTCAGTTGATCATATTCATTCGTTATTGTCATCAGTAAGAAACACAATATATAATACATTCACTTGCGACGATCAATCTCGTCTGGCAAGTAGATCAAACAGTATTTTTCGAAAGATGGCGACAGTGAGACGGATAACAACTGATAAACGGTAATCCATTTATTTTATTTTATTATTCTTTTATTTTATTAATTTATATTAACTAATCATATTTAATATTTTATAATATCTTAAATAAGCATTTAATTTTATTATTTTATATTTTCATTTTTTAAAAACTAAAATTATATTTTTTAATATTTTATTATTTAGCGACGGATTTAGCGACAAATTAGAAATCCGTCGCTAAATTTAGTGACGAATAAAGGAATCCGTCGCTGATTTAGCGACGGATTCAACGATCCGTTGCTAAACTTAATTTTTTTTAAATTAACATTTAATATTTTATATTCTTTTATTATTTTATTAATTTATATTAAATAATCATATTTATTATTTTATAATATTTTAAATTATCATTTTATTTTTTAAATATTTTTAATTTTTAAATAATAATATTTTTTAATTTTTTAAATATTTTACTATTTAGCGACGGATTTAGCGACGAATTAGAATCCGTCGCTAAATTTAGCGACAAATTCCGAAATCCATCGCTAAATTTAGCTACGGATACTGAAATCCGTCGCTAAGTTAGCGACGGTTCTAAAAATTCGTCGCAGATTTAGCGACGGATTAAACGATCCATCGCTAAGCTTAATTTTTTTAAAATTAACATTTAATATTTTATTTTCTTTTGTTATTTTATTAATTTATATTAAATAATCGTATTTATTATTTTTTAATATTTTAAATTATCATTTTATTTTTAAAATTAATAATAATATATTTTTTAATTTTTAAATATTTTATTATTTAGCGACGGATTTAGCGACGGATAATATTTTATTATCATTTTATTTTATTATTTTTTAATTTTTAAATAATAATATTTTTAATTTTTGGTGGAAATGTATGTATGTATGTATGTATAAGAGACACTGTTCTTCCGAAGATTTGAGGCATTTAATATTTTATTTTGTCCCTAAACTTAATTTTTTAAATTTAACATTTAATATTTTATTTTTTAAATTTAACATTTAATATTTTATTTTGTTATTTTGTTATTTTATTAATTTATATTAAATAATCATATTTATTATTTTTTAATATTTTAAATAAGCATTTTATTTTTTTTCTTTTTTATTTTTTTTACAGAATAATATTTTTTTTATTTTTTAAATAGTTTCTTATTTTATTTTTTAAATCTTTTTAAAGAATAATATATATTTTGTAATTAATTTATTAGTTTATTTTAATTAGTATTTTATTATTTGATATAAACTTTTATTTCTTTAATTGATATTTAGAATTAGATAATAAGTAAAAATAAAATAGAAGTATGACTAAAGGTAAGATGTGGTCTGGTGGTTGGGTACTCTAACATTTCACTCTTGTGCAGGTGTTTGAACCGGGCTATAGGCATTTTGAGGGTTTTTCAGGGATTTTTTGCAAGGCAGCAGGGGCAAGCAGCTGGGGCAAGGCGTGTGCAGGGACTGGGGCGAGGCTGGGGCAAGGCGTGTGCAAGGGCTGGGGCGAGCAGGCAGGCGGCTACAGGGGCTGGGGCGAGCAGGAGGCGTGCTGGGGCGAGCAGGCTGGGGCGAGCAGGAGGCGTGCTGGGGCGAGCTGGGGCGAGCAGGCGTGTGCAGGACGTGTCACCGGGTGCAAGTTAGCGACAGATCAAGCATTCGTCGCTAATTAAATAAAAATAAAATATTGATATAATAATTAAATAAAATGTATAAAATAAATAAAAAATATAATTGTATATAATATAATTTAGCGACGGATTCATGGATCTGTCGCTAATTAAATAAAATATAATATTAATATAATAATTAAATAAAATATATATAATAAATAAAAAAATAATTATATATCATATAATTTAGCGACGGATTTCTCGGATCCGTCGCTAAATTTAGTGACGGATTTTGAATTTCCGTAGCTAAAATTAGCGACGGATTTTTTGTATCCGTCGCTAAATTTAGGGATGAAAATATTTCGTCGCTAAATTTGTCACTATTTTAGAGACGAATTTCTATTTTTCGTCGCTAAATTTTTGCGACGCGTCATTAGTGACGAAAAATTTTTCGTCGCTAAATCCATCACTAAAACCGTGTTTTTTTGTAGTGGATCATGATGAGAAGTGAGGAATGATGAATGACAAGAGAATATAGCGAAAGAATATAATGGTAAAATGGTTTAGATAATCACTTTCAATGGTATTGAGTCAGCATATATAACAATCCAAACAATTAATAATTAGTAATTGTGTAATATTAAAAATAAATAGAAAGAATCCAAACAATTAATAATTAGTAATTGTGAAATATTAAAAATAAATAGAAAATGTCCATCTTCTAACTAAATTCAATTCTCATCTTTTAACTAAATTCAATTTAGATTTAGATTTAGCTCTAAAAATTGAAAGATTAGATTAAGTGAAATATTTAAAAAAAAAATTGGATTTCAAAATAAGAAAAACAAAGTCCTTCTTATTCTTCTTATTGGATCATAAAAAATTCAAACTCCTGTTACACCTGACCTTAACAGAGGAAAAAGATAAAGATAGTTGAAAAATTAAGTTTGTCTTTACATCTTTCATTTCAATTCATAATCATCATTCATATTCAGTATCTTGTCCTTGTCAAAGCCTCCTCCCATCCTTTCTCATCCAAACCCTTCGCCTTCTCCAAACACTCCTGCCCTTTCCTTTCTCTTGCCGGGCTTTGTCCTCCTCATCCTCCTCTTTCCCTTTATTTTTTGCTTTTTTTCCTTCTTTTGTTCTTCATTCTCTTCATTTTGTACGTAATCACATAATCTGTGCAAAGTCAACATATCATAACATATTGTATATCTACATTTGTAACAAATTGAAATGAATTTGAATTGATTTCTCCAACTTCTTCAACACTCAAACACCAAATATATATAAGTGTTTGTAAAAATAAATTAGTTTGTAAGTGGTATAAATTAGTGATTTGTAATTTTACTTAATTTTTTCTTCTTCACTTCCTTGAACACTTTCTACCTTCAGCTTCTTCAACTTCGGACACTTCAACACTCAACACTCACAGATTTTAAAGACAATAGACCCTTCAAAAATAAAAAATATAAAAGGTAAATAAACCTATAAATAAATATTATACTATTTAGATTCGAAATAATAAGATATAAACATATTTTAACTTACATAATTAATAACTCTGGAATTTAACCTCGATTTTAACTCTATCCGTCGAATTGAAGTCTGCGAATTCAAGTTTTCGATCTGAATGGTAAACGTTTTTTTTTTCCTCCCAAATCACCATCTTTGACACTCTGAAAATAAAAAATCTAAACATAAAATAAAATTTGTTAAATATTGTTAAATAGATTGGAATCAATCATTATATTATTATATTATTGAAAATTAAATTGAAACCTTGCCACTAATATATTATTGAAAAATAAATTGAAAGCTTAGCACTAATACCCCTCTTCTTTCTCTATTCCTCTCTCTCTGTTCCTTTGCTCGACGTTTGAATTCACAAATCTCATCACCTATAACCATTCTAATACAAATTTAGGCCGGAATATTTTCAACATCAATAATATCAATAATATCAATAATAGTAAGATGTCTTAAACCGGACATAAAAAACATAGATAAATAAGAAAAAAACATCATTTAAATTAGGTGAGTAGATTTGGATTTGTTTTAATTGATTATGTTTTAATGTCAATTTCTCTTGAAGATTGAATGGAGGAAGAATCTAAAATATTACACATCAATACTTCTTCTTCTAGGGAGTTTAAAATTGTGATGAGAAGCCATACATAGAAAAAAATCTCATTCGAGTTTTTCACACAATTTTTGACTTAATATATCACACTTTCAAATCTCATTCCCATTCCTTTCGCTACACATTCCTACTTGCTTTTGAGAACACTTGTCTGCATTTTGTGCATTTTGTCTACATTTTGTCTGCATTGATTTCTCTTCTTATTGCAGAAATCTTTCATCTTCTTCACTTAGATCTATCGATCTATTAAAAAAATATTTTTAAGTATAATTTATTTAATGAATTTAGGCAAAAAAAAATTAAGTGAGTATGAGGAAAGTAACTCACCAGATTTTAGTTTCTTCCTTCTTTCTTATTCTTCGACTAAAGTTCTTCGACAAGAGTTTTGCTTTGGAAGTTTTGATAATTCCCTGGAGTTTTTTTATTAGTTTAGATTAATGTGGAAGTGAAATACGGTTCGGTCAAGCGGGTCAAGCGCGCCGAACGATGTTATTGATATGACCACCTTCTGCAGAGAACGGAGCTCAACGTTCAATAAACACTATTTCGAATTATCAAATATTATAATATTATAATATGTGTGAATCAATTTTAATATTATATTTTTTAAAATATAATATTATATTATATTTAAATATATAATATTTTTATGTGTTAAATAAAATTGATATATCTTTGAAAATATTACACTTTTTTTTATCACAAAATAATGTTCCATTTGCTTTTTTTTTAGACTAAAAACAAATTACAAAAATATTATGAACATTAATTAATTAATTTATTTGATAGGTAGCCTTTGAGTAAAATGAAATTACAAAACATACACCGTAGGAAAATGATAGAAAAAACTTTTATGCCTATTAAAAATAAATAGTAAAATATAGTTAATAATAAATTATAATAATTAAATGTAAATGAAGTGATGAATGAAAATAAAGATTTAAAAACAGTATTTTAATTTTTTAAAAAACTTTGCATTAAAATTTTGAAAGAGGTTTAAATGGCGCGAGAAAAAAATGGAGAAAGATTTTCACAAACAATTTTCCCGTGGCTATTTTCATTTCTTAATCCTTTAAAAATTTTTTCATACTTTTACTTACTACTTATACTTACAACTTATTTACTATACATGTATCACACTTACTACTTATTTACTATACACGTATCACACTTACTACTTATTTACTTAAAATTTTTTTAAGTAATTGTTTTTATGCTTTTATACTTCTATTCTATTAGATTATAAAAAAATAACAATTATTAATATTATTATTTTAAACGGATTAATATAAATTTATATAATATAGTATTATAGTTAAACTATATTAAATATTATAGTGATTCAAAATTTTATTTCTCATATTTCATATTTCCACCTATACACCACCAACTCTAACTATATCTCAACCACTAATATTTTTATATATGACATTTTTAAAATTAATGAGTAGGTTTCATATTTAATATTTTTATATATTTCACATTTAATGTTTAAAATTAATCAATACATTTCATATTTGACATTTGACATCTTTAAAATCAATTAATTTGACATCTTTAAAATTAATTAATATAGTTTATAGAATTAATTAATATAGTTTATAGATTTCATATTACGATTTTTTCAATTCTAAAATAATTTATGAAACTTAGCAAATTATCTACCATTATATAAATCTATGAATATGAATAAAAGATGCCAAACATGTATGAATAAAAGATGCCTTTGTTCAAAAAATTAAAATTATAATAGTTTATAGTTTAGAGTTTAGGTGTGTTTATAGTTTATATAGGTATTAAATTGAATATATGGCATAAATTGAATTACAACACTGATTTTAAATGATATTAAATACAAATCATCATATTAAATACAAATCATTTACATAAATTTGTATTAAAAAAAATAAGAAAATGTTTTTGCTGTGTTTTTAAATTGCTAAAGAAAGAAAGGGTAATTTGGTAGTAAAATAGAAAATGAGTTATTATTTAAATATTTGTAAATGTAAATTAAGTGTGAATTAAAATAAATTAATATTAATATTATTAGTTATTTTTTTTAATTTATATATAATTATAAAATATTGTTACATTATTTAAATTAATAATATTAACAACTTAAATTAAAATAATAATTTCAAATCATATTATTTAAAATAATAATATTAAAAATTTTAATTTTTAGAAATACAAAAACAAAATAAACAAGAACAAAAAAACAACAATAGCCCCAGCTAGGACCGCACCGCCAAGTGCGCAAGCAAGCGCATACATGGGTGCCCGCAGATGCTATAGCGGGGGCCCGGGCGTGCTGGCTCGCGGGCACGTGGCACATGCCACGCATGCCTTGCGGGAGCCCGGGCATGCGCGTGGCAAGCGCCCTTGCTGGCGCCCGCGCGCAGCCTCTGTGCATCACTTTTTTTTTTTTAGAAAATTCATAAAAAATTGTTCTTCAAATATATGCTTACATGGATTCGATGTCTTTTTTTTTTTTTTGTTTTTTAAAGAAAATTCATAATCTTTAAAATTTGCTTCCAAAGTTTCCAAAGTTTGCTTCCAAAGGATTTGACGGCTATTCTCTTGATTTCGATTTCGATATGCTTCCGAAGGATTCGATGGGCTCTTCTCTGCTCCTCCTGTTTTCAAGAAATTTCATCGCTTGGTTCCTCCCTTCCGAGCAGTTCTCTTGTTTCTTTCATTAACAAAATTCATTCTATAAAATTCATCTTCAATTCTTTTTGAGAAAATTCATAAAAAAAAATCCTTTCCGATTTTTAAAAAAATTCATCAAATAAGTATAATATATTATAATAATATATTACGATATATCATAACACTATTATATAAATTAATAATTTTATATCATTTCAATTGTTAATTAATAATATTATTAATTTAAATTAATAACATATAAATAACTAATTTAATTATATTAATACTTCCCTAACTTAATAATTAATATAGCCAAAAAAAATATTTTAAAAGAAATATATTTGAAAAGAGAGAAGGAAAGGTTTTCAAGAACAATATCATTTAATAAATTAATATTGAATAAAGAATTTAATAGAAAAATAATAATATTAAGATAAAATTTAAGTTTTAGATGGAGTTTTATGATTATGTGATTTAATTTAATATCTCTCTTAATTAATTAACTAGAATAAATAATTAATTAATCTTCTAATTATTTTGTCATTTAATTTTGTTAACATAAATATAATCATAGATTTAATTTAATTTTTAATTTAATAAAGATATCATTTAATTTAATTTAATTTAGTGATTGTTTTATGAATAGAAAGAGAAATCATATAAAAAGTATGAAAAGTATGAAAAGTTTCGCGTTTGTAACTATTTCAAATCATATTTGAAAATTTTTGATTTGATTAAATTTTAAATTTTCAAATTTTGAATAATTGATTAAAGGATTCCGTGTCTGTGCGTGTGTGTGTGTGTGAGAGAGTTGAGAGTGGGAGATTGAAAGATAGAGAGGTGAGAGGGAAATTGAAAGATAGAGAGGTGAGAGAGGGAAATTGAAAGATAGAGAGGTGACCGATGATGAAGATGATATCACAACAAGAGAGAGACAGAAGAGAAAAGAGAAAATACACTAACAAATAGATTAAGAAAATTGTTGGGTAGAGATCATGTAAAAATTTGAGCGTTATTTTAAATTATGTTTGTTGAGTTAAATTTTTTGGAACGTGTGTAATAATAGATAAAAAAATGTAGAAAGTTGAATTTTAAAAAATAAATATTTTTTCAATAACCTTTTATTTTCAGGAAATTTTAAAAAACAGGGTTTATAAGTTTCAACAAAAAAATCTTTTTCTTTTTCTTAATAATTATATTTTTTTAATATTCCTTCATTTTTAGTTACATATAAAATTTTTAACATTACAATAAATTTTTTTTCTCATTTTTTTCTCCACATTTATAAAATATTTTATAATAATTAACTTAATATTTTTAATCAAAAATAAAATTCTAATAATAATAAAAAGTAGTTTATTGGTGTATTATAATTTGTAATTGATTATATATATATATATATATATATATGATTATATTATAAAATTTTAAGATTGATTGATTAATATTAAAGATGAAGAAGAATTAACGTTAGTTTAGTTTAGTTAGTGTGTTAGTGTGTTAGTGTTTATAATGATGAGTTTGATTGATTGAAAGATTGAGGTTTGATAAGATTGTTGTGTGAGAAAAAGATTAAATATCGAAATTACAATTACAAAAATTGCATACACACCACACACCACACACCACACACCATACATATAATGTCTCGTAATTATTCTAAAATTTTAAATTATACTAAATTTTCAAATTTAGTACATTATTCTAAAAACAAAATTTTATTATAATAATTTGAAGTTTAGTAAATTATAAAATATGTAAATTATTTTACAAATTTTAGTATTTAAATGTAACTTTTAAAATAGAAATCAATTCAAGATCAAACTATATATATTTAAAAAAAGAGTTAGTATATTATTGGAAAAATTTTATGGAGAATTAAAACTTTTCCTTTATTTTTTTGTACGGATCAATTGCCCCAAATTCATAGCACAACAATATCCAACGATAAATCTTTATTTGTTCTTTATTTATTTTCTTTAAAATAATTTAAGTTCTATTTATATATATATATATATAATACATCCGCTTCCACATGACGGATATTCTTAAAAGTTTTTTTAATAATTTTAATTAAAGTAAAATTTGAATAATATATATAATTTTATAATTTAAAATTAATTTTTAAATGAATTAAAATTTTTTTTCCACTAATTACTATTTTTGTAGAATCTTGTCCTCTCTCCCTATGATTGATTTGGGTTTAGCATACATATCTGAATTGTCCTTTTTTACAATTACAATTGAGATTCTTTGCGCAAGTTCCAACAATGGGCATCTATCTCACATAATGAATTAACATGCATATCTCTCATATTTCACATTTGGCCTTACTCTTATTCAACACTAAGCAACAAGCAACAAACCAAATCAATATATATGTTAAACTCTATAAATATAATTATTTATATTTAAAATCAAAAATTGGATTAAAATTAGACTATAATTTTTTTATTTAAGTATTTAAAGACCAAAATCTGAAAAATATTCTGTGTATATAGTAATATTCTCCTAAATTAAACCGAAGAATCGGATGAATCTAAGCAGGGTGTTTATGGCATGGACGTGGCAAATTCCAGACTAGAAAAATGATTGGATTTTGGCTCCACCATATTTCTTGGCATCCGTCCCACCATTATTCCTAACAAGATTGGATTTTGGCTGGTATGCACCGACCACAACCATCTTTTCAATCTTATTCAACTCACGCCAATAAACTCAAACGCCAAACTCAAATAAACTCAAACGCCAAACTCAAATCAAATCCATTAACTCAAATCATTTACTTCCTGTCATTGTATATTATTTACCATCTGAAAACTTAATATAAATTAATTTATTTTTATATATAATAATTTTAATTATAATAAATTTAAAAAATATATATAATTTTACAATTATTTAACATTAAATTATTTTAATGAATTTAAATTGGAATCTCAAATTATCCTCTCTCCTCTCTCCCCATCTCATCTATGTGCATCATCCATGAATTAATAATGGAATTGTGTAGAAAATGATTTGTTCATAAGTAGCAAGTACACACTTTCTCTCTCTCACTCTCTCACACACAAATCCACAAATATTGGTTTAGTTTGTCAAGTCTTCTTCCCATGGCCAGGAGCCAGGTTAGAATCGAGGGGAGAATATATGCGATGGCAAATTCTTTTTCTCGTATCTTTGTTTGCTTTTTCCTGCTACTGAGCAAAAAAAAAAGGCAACCGTGGCTTTAATTATGAGACCGATTTGATTATTATGTAATTGAATACTTGCATGCTATATATATATATATAAATATAAAGTTCAAATTTGATTTTTACAAGTATTAGAAAAAAATTGGTTTGAATGGTTATAGTTTTGGAAATTTTGCCAATAAAAATAAAAATGTTGTTGAAAATCTTTTTAATACTTCATCGAGAATCATTTTCAAATAAATAAATAGAGGTGCCCAAAAAAAAAAAATAAATAAAATATATTTTAAATTATTAATTTTTCAACAAATTTTTTGAAAAGAGGATTTTTTTTATCGTAATAATCATATTTTTTATATCTTTTAATCATCTAAATTTTGTAATATTACATTTTCTTTTAATTATTCACATCTATCAAATATTTTAAGATCTTTTATTTTTATAAAAAAGAATTCTTTATATTTCTTTTAATCTAATAATAACAATTTGAAAAAAAAAAATTATATAGTTTTAGTTTCACGATTTGTTTGTAGCAAAAAAAAATTTGTTTCTAAACAAAAATAAATAATTGAAGAAACAAAATATATTTTCACAAAAATTTATAAAATTAAAAAACATAATTACTTAGAAATTTGATTTTTATGGAGATAAAGAATAAAATTTTAAAAATATGGATAGGAAAAAATGAAATTGACAAGAAAACAGAAATTTTTTCCGCGCTAATTGAACTTTGAACTTGGCCGACAGAAATTCAAACTTCAAACTTCAAACTGACAAGTTTGAAATTGACATGGTCATCACAATTAAATTCACATGCGAGTTGTTGAAAGCTGGCAGCCACAACAGGACTCCACCTCGCAGCACTGCACTCCACCAGTCCGCGCCACGCCATGCACATTCACATGCGAACAGTTAGATTTCAAAATTTGAACGCTGCTGCTGCCACGATGCTCCTCCTCACATTGCAGCATTGCACTCCACTCAGTCTGCGCCACACACATTCACATGCGAAGAGGCTTTCAAATTTAAAATTTTGAACGCTGCACAGGACTCCTATTTTGAACGCTGATGCTGCCACGACAGGAGTCCTCCACCTCGCACATTGCACTCCACTTAGTCCGCGCCTTTCAAAATGTTAACGCTGCTGCTGCTGCCACGAAACAATCAACTTCAAATTTCGACAACTCCCACTGCACTGCCTCTGCACTCCAGTAATTTCTGCACTCTCCAGCTACACTTCACTGCACTCCAAGCTATTTCTATTTCTACAGAGCTACACTACTGCACTTTAGCTACCCGATATTTTGCACTCTTACACCACTACCCAGCACTCTACTCTATCCAGCTATCTATCCAGCTATCTGGACTCTATCCAGCTAACCGAACTAACACACTAACACGAGCTAACAGTAGTGCTATTTACTTAACTCCCTTACTCATCCCATTCATCTTGGCATACTCAGTCACCAACAAACAAACTTCAGTCCTCGCCACTTCACTCACTCACGGCTCTTTCCTACCCTCTTCTTCAAACCCCTCTTCAGTGCTCTCCAAACTCACCAACTCAACAATCAATGGCCTCCTCGTCTAGAAAAGCAAAAAGAATTACGATGGTTTCGGAAGAAAACAAACACTTTCCATCTATGAAAAAAAAATTTTATTTGAAAAGGTATTTTCTCATAGAAATATTACTTTGGGTCGATTAATTGATTGGAATTTTTTGGATAGTATAAATTTTGAGTACAGAAGTTATTTAAAAGAGATTTGTCCGTCTTGGATTCTTAATCCAGATACAAATATTTATGAGAACGTTGTTAGAATTTTTTTTAATAATATAAAAACAATGGATAATGATTGTGTAGTTATCGATGGGAAAATTACTTCGTGTTGTTTTAAAAGTTATTTTGATGGTGAAATAATTAAAGTGACTCCTAAGATGATATGTAGAGAGGCCGATCTTTGTTGGACGGAGTACGAAGACTGTGCTGTGTATTTAAACACCGAAATATTAATGGATGCTAAAATAGTTTTTAATAATGATAATTTAGAATTTTTTAGTACAAATGCTACTGATTTAAATTTTCAAGAAAGAATTCTTCATTTTCTCATTATACATGTTATTAAACCACGGGCTGGAAATTATACATCTATTACTAGAGATGATTTTTGGTTAATGACACGTATAATTGAAAGAAAAAATCTAGGTTTACATTTTTTACTTCCTTATTTTATGATATCTTCAAAAGATTCTAATAATAATTTATCGTATTGTAGTATGGTGAGTGGTATTTTGAAAAGTCACGGAATAAATCTAGAGAAAGAAAATCATTTACAATTAAATATAATTAAAAATAGTATAAATTATAGAACTTTAAGAACAGCTTATTGGGTATGTGGAGACGGTATTTGGATAAATATAAAAAAAAAAAGAGGTATTCCAGAGCCAGAGCCAGAGCCACGGGCGGAAGGAGCTAAAGAAGTTCATGATTTTCATGTAAATGATTTTCGTGACGATGATAATGTAAATGAAATTGAAAAAAGAAGGTGGGAAGAATTGTTCGAATATATGAATAATATGAAATTGCAGTTGGATAGTGTTCGCAGTGAAGTAGGACAGATTTATAGTGAAGTTGGTGAGGTTCGGAGTGAAGTGGGAGAATCATGAAAAGAAATTCGACAAATGCAAACCCAAGTGAGTGAATTAAGGCATAATTTTGATGAATTTAGGCGGCATGATCATCATTTTAAGGAACAGAACCAGGAAGATCATATGAAAATGGTAGGTCGCATGATAAATATGGAGGTGGATTTAGAGGTGAATAGTAATTTTATTACTTGAATACGAGATCATTTGCAGCTCGGAACCACGCAATCAGGACCATCTTCCTCCGCAACCGCGCAACCAGGGAGCTCTGCCTACCCGGCCTACCCATTCGTCATGCGTTCTCGTCCTCCAAGGTCTTCATTTACTTCTCCTCCCAGACCGACACATCTGACACATGATCCTAACCCTTTTCGTATCGATGAAGTGATAAGAGGAATACCATCCTCTGTTAGGATTGGGACTGCTGGGTCTGCTTCTCCGACTCATGGAACTGCATCATCTTCACAACCAACGACTAAACCGAGACCAAAAAAATTTCGACCGAAAGTTCAATTTCCATAATTCCATATTTTTTTCCTTTTTTTTAAGAAGTTTCGTGTATCATTTTTTTTTCTTTCATGTACCATAATATAATAATTGGATTCCAAAAATGTAAATATTAAATGTAAAATATTTATCTTATTTATCTTATTTATTTCATTTTTAATTTTTTTTTTACGTTTATATTATTAAAAAATTGGTTCCTATGCAATCGGGCCGCCCATGCACGGCTGGCACCCGCGCATGCCACACAGCGTGGCATGCACATACAACGCACACAGCGTGGCATGTGCATGCAGCGCACACAGCGTGGCATGCGAGCATGCAGCATGCAGCGCCCAGGAAGGGCATGCGTGAAAGGGGCCGCGCAGGCACCCGGCGAAGCCAATGCCGGCGCCCGGCCAAGCCAAGCCAGTGACGTTGGCATGCAAGGGCTGAAAGGGCAGCAAGGCCAGCGCGGGCTCCCGGCCATGCCAGCCCGGGCGCCTACGCATGCCCGTGCATGCAAGGGCAGCGCGGGCTCCCGGCCAAGCCAGCCCGGGTGCCTGCGCATGCCCGCGCATGCAAGGGCAGCGCGGGCTCCCGGCCATGAGAGCCCGGGCGCCCGCACATGCAAGGGGAGCGCGGGCTCCTGGCATGGCGCCCGTGCAGCAAAATTTTTGTTTGAGGTTTTAACGATTACTCAAAATTTTTTGAAACCTTTAAAAGGTTTTAATATGTTATTTTAAAACCGCCAAACTTTCATTTTATTCAAAAACTTTTGTTTTTTGTTTGAGCTTTTAACAATTACTCAAAAATCAAAAATAAATTACTCAGGAATCAAATGATGATAGAATGATTATGATGATCTACACTATATCATATCAGAACTATATTATTCTCTTACAAACCCTCTTATAACCCTTTTACTTAACCCTCTTACTTAACGCAAACAAATCCTTAGTTTTTATATTACTTTACGCGACCATCTTAAATTTTTTATTTAGTTGAGAGATGTGACTGTTATTTTTAATTTTTGCTAGGTAATTAAATTAATATTGGCAGAAAGGTTTAAATTCATTTTGGCACGGAAAATGAAAAAAATTGGCTCCAAAAATCTCTTCTTGTTTTGGTTTAAATATACTATCTTTCGGTGGATTTAAAAAAAGGAATAACCAACGAATTGATAAGATTTCTTGTTTGTTTATAGTTACACTACACTTGATATGCATTTAATTTTGTTTCTTTTAATTTTGAATTGCAAGATTAAATTCAAAATTTTGAATTAAATTGTGAATTAAATTGCAAGATTCAATTCAAAATTTTGAATTTTGAATTGATATGCACGGTTATTGACAAATTGTGTGAAAATTTGTGTGAGGAACGGAAGAGTTTTAAAAATAATACGGGTTTAGGGTTAGTAGATTGGAGTAAATTGTAGTAGATGAAAATATCAAAAAGATCTTTTACTTTCTTTCTTTCTAAGTGAAAGGTTTATGGCTAAATGTTTGTAAGTGATAAAAGGGATAAAGGGAAGGTAAAATTTAAATAATTTTTTTTCTCATTCATTTGTATTCTGATAAAAAATAAATAATGTATTTAATTCTTATACTAATACTAACTATTAGGAAATTAATAAAAAGAAATTTAGAATATAAGTGATGATAATAGTAATGAAAAGCAAGTATTAGAAAATTAATAAAATGAAAATTTGAATATAATTGATGATAATAGTAAGAAGATTAAGAGTGAGTGAGTAGTAAGCGAAGAATTCACTATTTTCATAATCGAACTTAATAATCGGACGGACTTAGCAACGGATTCATTCTTCCGTTCCTATTGCGAACTTGTACTAAATTGTTCTTATTCTTAGATTCGTTTCTCTTTTTTACACGACAACCCTAATTGTCACAACTCCCCTAGCCGCCTTGCATCTTCTCTCCGTCGCATCGCATCCTTCATTCCTGACCATCATCATCCCTGACGATCGTCATCGGTCGTTGCCATATGCTAGATCGCAGCAACCAGCTCCCACCTCGTCTCATATTAACTTAGCGGCGAAGGTTTTCTCGGATTATCTCTCAGGTTCGTTTGCTCTCCCTCTCTCTTCTCTTTTCCATCTCATCTTCTTTGTCTTTTTATTTAATCTTTTCTTATGGTTTCTTCCTCGATATAGGTTCGACTCTGACACTGCCTTCTCTCTTCATCTTATCCTCTCTCTGTCTCAGCTTCATCTTTATATAAATCCACGAAGGCTTTTCTCTCTTTCGCGCTCATCTATCAGGTTCGTCTTGTCTCTCTCTCCTCTTCTCCACCTCCTCATCTTCTGGATGGAAATATAAATCAATCCAAATAGTCTGATCAAATAAGTGTATGAATAACGCACAAAATATGTTCGACAATATGCCTCTATAAGATTTGTTTTTAAGAGATTTTTAAAACCGTATATTTTTAAATATTGTTAACTAATTTAACCCATAAATACATTTGAAACTGCGTGATACTCACCTTTATTTCTTGGAAATCTTAAGGTAATATCTCTAGTTTATACTAATCCTCCTTTCAGTGACCAGTGACTTGAGTAATGATACTGTTTACTAAACCTAATCCTGTACCACTTTATCCGTGTTTAATTTTAGTCTATGTTGAATAGGTTAATTGTTTGTCTGGGTATTGATTTTTAATCAAATAATCTCTATGTTTGTCTGGGTGTTGATTTTTAATCAATTAATCTCTATGTTGTTGAAGAAGTAGGTTAACTGTTTGTCTTGCGAGTACTTTGTGAATAAGATGGAAAATATTTGGCTTAATCCTTACTTGATTATTTTAAATTATTAGCACATTTTTTATGGAATTGACCCACATATGTTTTATATGTTTTGGGAGTTCTCTACCCTATGGGTTAGTTTTCTTAACAAGTTAGGATTTAAAAATAAAACCTCTATTTATTTTTAGATATGGTTGTTCATAATTATCTTTCCTTTAAAAAGTTCTCTTGCAAAAATAAAAAGGATAAATTGAGAGCTTGCCTATTTATTCAAATAAATCTCGTGCATATAAGTTTGTTGCCTCTTCTCAAAGCTTTTTTTTTAATTCGTAGAGAGATGATGCAAAATGATAGAGCGTGGATGTATAATAAGAATTTACCTGACCGTCGAAGATTGACCGATGAGTTTCGTATTGGTTTGGAACAATTTTTGGATTTCGCTAATAGTAAAGTTGAGTTCATGAATGGAAATAAGTTAAGGTGTCCTTGTAGGAAGTGCAACAATGGTAAATTTTATGTGCGTGATAAAGTTAAGGAATATCTTTGTAGATTTGGTTTTACTCTGAATTATTATAATTGGACTTGTCATGGTGAACCGTTTATATCAGAGGAAGAATATGAAAGAAGTAGACAATTTTCCAATAGAGGAGAATATGATTATGACCATTTAAACCCATATCAGAGAATGATAATTGATGCAACTGATAATGTTGTTTTACAATCGAACCATGCAAGTACCAGTTCTACTCCAATATTTGAACAAGTGTATATTAGTGATGCAGAACCATTGCAGGAGGCAGAAGTAATAGGTGTCGATGAGAATGCAAGTAATGAGACTTTTTTGTCTGATCAGTTTGGGGAAGTATTGAAAGCTGTAGATCAACCTTTGTGGGGAGGTTGTGACACTCACACTAAGTTATCAGTGACATCAAGACTGTTAAATATCAAGGCAGAATATAATGTCTCTGAGGAATGCTTTAATGAATTTGTTCAAGTAATTCGAGAAGTATTGTCTCGTGATCACATCATCCCAAGTAATCTTTACGATATGAAAAAGTTAGTGAAAGACTTAGGTCTTCCTGTGGTAAGGATTGATGTATGTAGTCAGGGTTGTATGTTATATTGGAGGGACGATAAAAATGCAGAATTTTGTAAATTTTGTAACCATTCTAGGTACAAGAGTAGTAGAAGGCCGGGTAGGAACAAGTGGAAACCATATAAGTAAATGTTTTATTTGCCCTTAATCCCCCGATTGCAAAGGCTTTATGCATCTAAGGCCACTGCTGAACACATGAAGTGGCATGCAAACCATCAAACAGAAGAGGGTCTAATGTGTCATCCTTAAGATGCAGAGATATGGAAACATTTTGATAGAATATATCCTGAGTTTGCAAAAGAGCCTCGAAACATTAGATTGGGTCTTTGTGCTAATAGTTTTGCTCCATTTGGCAAATCGGGAAAAACGTATTCATGTTGGCCAATTATCTTAACTCCATACAATCTTCCTTCTGGTTTGTGTATGAAAACGCCATATATGTTTCTGACATTGCTCGTGCCTCGCCCACAAAATCCAAAAAAATTAATAGATATTTATATGCAGTCACTAATTGCAAAGTTAAAACAACTATGGGATGAAGGTATTTATACATATGATGTCTATTCTGATCAGAACTTTCTAATGAAGGCTGCTCTTTTTTGGACGATAAATGATTTTCCAGCTTATGGTATGTTATCTAGGTGGAGTACAGCTGGAATCTTAGGATGTCCGATGCAGAAATCAAAGTCATTCAGATTAAAATATGGTAAGAAGGCGAACTATTTTGATTGTGATAGACAATTTTTGCCACTAAATCATTCATTCAGAAGAAATAAGGTTGAGTTCATTAAAAATAGGGTTGAAAAAGCACCTCCACTCTTGAGATTGACTGTGATCAAATTTGGGAACAAGTGCATAACTTTCCATCTGCTATTGAAGACCCTCATGGTACCACTGTTGGATATGGAAGTATGCATAAATGGACAAAACAGAGTATATTTTGGGATTTACCATATTGGAAAATCCATCTTCTACGTCATAATCTCGATGTCATGCACGTTGAAAAGAATGTTTTTTATAATGTTATAAATACAGTTATGGATATTCCTAGAAAAACAAAAGATAACTTGAGTGCAAGAAAAGATATCAGAGTTGTTTGTAATCGGTCTACACTAGATGTGAATGCAAGTAGTAAGGGACCAAAGCCAAAGGCAGTTTATACATTGAACAAGGATCAGAGACGGATTGTTTGTGAGTGGTTGAAATTGGTACGGTTTCCTGATGGATATGCTTCAAACTTTGGGAGATGTGTCGATTTGAAGGAGTGCAAGTTGACAGGTTTGAAGAGTCATGATTGTCACATATTTATGAAAAGACTAATTCCAATTGCGTTTAAAGAACTTTTACCAAATTTTGTCTGGGGTGCCATTACAGAGTTAAGTATTTTTTTCCATGACATTTATTCAACAGTGTTAAACTTATCACACATGGAGAAACTAGAGAGAGATATTCCAATTATTCTATGCAACTTAGAAAAGATATTTTCTCCATCGTTTTTAGATTCAATGGAACATCTCTTAGTTCACTTGTTTTATGAGGCAAAAGTTGCAGGTCCCGTCCAATTTCGATGGATGTATCCATTTGAGAGGTGAAATATTTATCTTATTTGTTTAAAAATAATATATCTTTACAGATTTCTTTTTATAATCTTCTAATTTTCTTTTCTTATTAGATTTTTATGTCATTTAAAGAAAAAAGTGAAGAATAAGGTATGGGTCGAAATCTCTATTGTTAATGCATATATTATGGAGGAAGTGACAATATTTGCATCGTATTATTTTGAGCCTCACGTACAGTGCAAGAGGCGAAGAGCAGGAAGAAATGACGAGGGCTCTATCGATCCCAATTTTTCATCATTTTCTATTTTCAATTATTTTGGTCGAACTAATGGAGCATATAAGAGAAGATATTTAACTGGTCAAGAATTGCGAGCAGCCCATACATATATTTTATTGAACTGTCCAGAAGTGGGACCATATTTCGAGTAAGTATATAGTTTTAACTGGTCAAGAAATGAAGCAGTCTTTACATATTTTATTTGGGTCAAAAATTTATATAATATATAAGTGATATTTTATGATAGGATTTTTCAAAACTCATTTTTGAAACTACCTAACAAGGAGTTTGATCGTCTATGCGATGAAGAATTTGCAACATGGTTCAAAACATATGTAAATTACCTATCTATCAAGTTCCCATCATATTTTGTTTTTATAATCATTACTTAATGATAATAGTTTGGTCACTTTCCTTTAGGTTCATGCCAATGCTGATCAAGTTGAACAAAGATTATTATATCATCTATCATGGGTCCAAATTCATATATACGAACTTGGCCATCATATTTTATAAATGGGTTTAATTTTCACACCAAAGAATATGGAATTGGAAAAGTCACAATGAATAGTGGGGTATGTGTTCGGTCATCCAATAATGGAAGTGTAAAAGATGATTTTTATGGTTTATTGGATGAAATCATAGAGATAGAGTATCCTGGAGCAGATTTGCGAGTGGTATTATTTAAGTGCACTTGGTTTGACCCCATCAAAGGAATGAAGGTGCATCCAAAGTATAATTTGGTTGAAATAAATCATAAGAAGAAGTATAAGAAATATGAACCATTTATATTGACACAGCAAGGAATTCAAGTATGTTATGCATCATATCCTAGTTTGAAACGTGCCAAAACTGATTGGTGGGCTGTATGCAAAACAAAAGCACGGAAAAAAATTGAAGAGCATTAGGTTGATATAGCATATTAACAAAAAGAAGTTACTAACATGATTCAAACGGAGGAATATGATATTCCAACTTTACGAGATCCATGTGGAGCAATTATAGATGTGGATCCAAATGAAATTTGTGGGGATGACGATGAAGAATCAGATTTTCATACTGAGGATGAGGATAAGGATGAGGATGAGGATGAGGATGAGGATGAAGATGAGGATGAGGATGGTGATGGTGATGGAGATGAATGTGAAAGTGGAGATGACAATGAAAATTTTGATTTTTGAAACCGGGTAAGTTTAGTTTTGTACACATAGATATGCTCAATGTAATACATTTCAATTTGCTTCCTTATGATATAATTATCTTTATTATACATCATTTATTTATTTATCTACACATATGCTTATGCTTTTGCCAATCACTAATTTTGTATTTCTCTAATTTTAAACGATGTTCGCATCCCAAACCTAATACTTAGCTTTTTTTTGTAGATAATTTGGGTTTGGTAGTTGGACTCTTGATAACATTTTGTCGGTTACAAAAGTTTGAATATGGTAAGTTTTTCATGCCCTTTCTTATGTATTGTTAAAACATGCAATTGTTATTTTTGTCATTTGTTTAACATTTATGCTTATTAGTATAAGCGTAGAGGACATGTTCGAACTTCACAAGGAAGATCAAGCACTTCCCCTTCTCCTTCCCCTTTGCCGTCCCCTTCCCCCTGTCCTTCTGCTTCAGCCCCATCGTTGCACCTTCACCTTCTGTGCAACAATCAAATGATGTGGGGGATACAAGTATAGAGCGAAACTTCATCTCCGCTTGTGGAGATTCGTAAGTATTTAATTTTAAAATTTTACTTCATTTGTTTATTTTATTTATATATATGGTTCTTTAATTTATCTTAATTATTTATCATTGCTCATTTATAAATTGTTTATATATAGATTCTCAGACCCAATATATGTGGTGCGTATTATAAATAAAATTATTAATAATCATTGGGGAGGGATATCAATGAATTACACAAGCACGGAGAATGAAACAAAGGAATTATGGTGGAGAGAATTTAAGGTAAATTTTATCTTTAAATTGATACATCAATTAAAATTTATACCTTAATTAAGATAATTGTTTCTTTGTTTATTGCAGCGGAGGTTTAGTTGGGCTGAATCAGAAAAGACTGAGATAAGAAGAAATTTATAAAAAAAAAGCCGGTGATCACATTCGAAATGTGATCAACAAGGCCAAAACAAATCGGAAGAAACCGAATTGCATCATGGAGGAAAATTGGATAAGAATGTTGGCAATTTGGGAGTCCGACGATAGCAAAAAAGAAGTGAGCAGAATAAAAGGAACAGATCTTGTAATTTCAGGCAAGCGTCTGCCACTTACGCGGGGGGGTCAATCAATGTCGATGAACATAGAAAAAGATTGGTAACTATTTCAAACACTTATATTTTTATTTAATTCATTTAATTCTTTTTTTACTATTTTATTATTATTATTAACTTTAAATGATTCTTTTTTAAATTTTTTTTAGGCCAAGGAAAAAGGATTTGAGCCATCATATATCGACACTTTTGAGCGAATATTTCAAAAGAAGGACAACACTTGGAGTTGGGAGAGAGCAAAAGTAATATCGGTATGCAATTGAAACTTTAACAATTAAAATTGCAATTCCATAGGCCTAGATTTCTCCTTCTCTTGCACGATAAATATACATGCATCTATTTTTTCCTTCCTTTTTTAATACAATATGATATAATCTAAATGGTCTTCCCTCCCCAAGCATACATTATAATTTTGATTTTTATTAATCAAAGTAATTGCTTTTCGATTTTGCATCCATAAAATCTTATCAGAGAAAATGAGGAAAGGACATTTCGGTATTTTGGTGTTGGCTGGTGGATTCCCATTGGTAATGGTTATGGGAAATTTTATAGGCTAACCTAGGAGGTATGATCATGTTGTACCGGTAGATCTTTCCAGGTTTGGACCTAGGGAGTGATAATTATAAGTTTGGGTCTCATCATTTTTCTCTCAAATATCTTTCTGTTTCCCATAGGTTAATGCATCAAAAATGTAGATGGATAGATTGATTTTTGGCTCTTCCCTTTGTGAAAATGGCCAAAGAAAATTACATATTTTGTTGGGGTTTTTCTCATCAAAGTTTGGTTCAATTTATCAGTTTTGGTGAATCCAGAATATTAACATGTCATTTCATGAATTATATAAAAACTCGTGATCCTGCTAATAAATTTATTACTCAAATCGAACCATGATTTTTCGTTTTAAGTGTTTCTAGCTTTAATGATTCCTTTCTTTCGTATAATTGACACTCAAAATTAGCTAGACAAGTCCCTGTTCATATGGTTAGGAACAATTTTGTCAATCCTTAGCTCACTGGAAAAATAATCATTATAAACTCCCAAATCAATCAAATTTGAGATTGGAACATAATCTCTTTCACTTTATCCTTGATATTGTCTAATTTTCTTGTACATATCAAAGAACTCTCTCTCTCTCTCGATTGTTTATTTACCAATTTTGTAGCTGGTGAAGATAAACAAGTGGTACATAATAACCTTGACAATAATATATACGTGGGGTCTATGTTTCAAAGTCGTAATGTAAAAAAATAGTACAGTAAGTTCTTGAGAGAAGAAAATAGAACACTAAGTTTTTGAGAGAAAAAACTGATACTGAGACACACACCAATTCAGAATTCTTCTTTGGCGGCGGGCATAAGCCTCTCTAATGAAAAGATAGCAACATAACACTCAGAATTGTTTATATTATACTTTTTCTTTTGACTTTTTAATTTATTTATTTTTTATTGATTTATTGCTTTGAAAATGACAGTGGTACCATCGTGTATATATGCAACATTAACTTTGGGATTTATTTAATTAGATATACTCAAATTTTCAAATAAGGAGCACCGAACCACAATTCATGAAATTGATTTTTGTCTAATTTTAACACCAATATTGAAATCAAACCATGAAAAGAATAGTAAAAATGGGTAAAAATCATTGAAACTAAAAAAATCATATCAAAGCAAAATTTGGATTAGAACCAAAACAACCATTTGAGAAATTTTTTTCAGTAAAAGTTAGTGTTATTGTCAAGTAACTATGGTGGTCATTTAATATAGTTGCAAAAGAGCAATTGTCAAATTGTCAACTTAGTCTAATGTGTTATGAGTCAATCAAGAGTCAACCAAGGAAGCTTAGATTTTCTATAATTTTATTTCTTAGCATAGCTACCAACCCACCAACCCGGTACAAATTATTCTTTTAATTAATATATTTTTATGTATGATAAGACTTTTGTTACACTGTAATTGACATATTTCCTTTAAAAGAGATAAATTTGAAGTTTTTATATAATTTACCACTAAAAAAAATTCCAGCATGAGTTTTGTCTATGATTATAGCATGAGTTAAGTACTTATAAGCACAATTTAGCTTAATTTAGTTTTCTGAATTATTCTCTCTAGCCACATATATATATATATATATATATATATATATATATTTTTATATATTATACTTGGGACACCTCCATGTTAGAAAAATAGAATGCAATTTCCCGGCAAAAATTTGACTTTTGAGTTCTCTTTCTCTTTCTCTTGGTATAGTATAGTAGCTCTGCCCATAACCATAACCTTGAATCACTTTGTGATAGGTTCTTTTCAGGCGATGGCATCAATGCAATACGACAGCTTTTAATTCTATCATACGTGATCACTTAGTTGAATTCATGACCTTGTAATTGTTTTTTCTTATAGTTTTATTGTATTTTTTTTATTTTTGTCTTAATAATACAAGAAAAATATAATGAACTTTTGTTGACAAATTCAAGTAGTGCTGATCATGATCCCTTATCTAAACCATTTGTTGATAGTATGCCTTTGTGGTTAGAGACATCTAGTGGGATAAAAAGGGGAAGAATCCTTGGGATGGGATCATTGAGCAGAATACACACACCAGGTCCATCTTCTACCACGATGGCTTCAAGAAAAGAAATGCAACTAGATAAAGAAGTACATGACCTCAAAACGCAACTTGCATTGAAAGACGAAGAAATCAAAGCGCAACTTGCAAAAAAAGAAGAAGAAATCAAAGAAATCAGACAATCATTTGAGGTAACACAACGACTTATTTTACAGCACCTCAATTTGGATGCAAGTCAGTTTCTTCCGTCACAGAGTCAGGTTCCCCCTTCTTTGCCTGCTGATGACCCTGACCCCGATAATGAAGACCAAGACCAGCATAATGACTGACCCTTCTTTCCTACTGATGAAATGAAGACCAGGATAGTGAGATAATGACTGACGGTTGTCCATAATGAAGATCAAGATAACGACTTAGTGGGTGGTGGGTGGTAGACAATACTAATATTATCTGGATGTTTAATATTTGACTATATTTATATTTATTTGATTTTATTTTTATGTTACGTGCAATTTATGAAACTATTAATTATCTGTTAGACATTTTCATTATCAGGATGTTGACATTTTCATTTTGGAATTCCATATATATTTTGGTTGGAATGAATTTTTTTTTTTTTTTGCATGGTTTATTAGTTGAATTGGATATTGATGAGTTATTGGTCGGATTGCAAATAATATTGGATTGGATAGATATTACAGGATAATATTTTTTTTAATTAATAGGCCAAAATATGAATAAATAACAAAATTTATTTTTTATTAAATCCGTCGCTAAATTTGTGGCTAAATTTAGCCAAGAAAATCTCTGCACCTAAACATTTAGCGACAAAAAAAATATTCGTCCCTAAATTGGAAGAAATCTCTTAAAAGAAATCCGTCGCTAAATTTTAAAATTATCGAACAGAAATACATCCATCGCTAAAAAAATATATCCATTGCTAAATTTAGCGACGACATGTAAAGCCATTGCTAAATTTAGCGACGGAAGAAGATTTCCGTTGCTAAATTTAGAGACGAAAAATAAATTCGTCGCTAAATTTAGCGACGGATTTTAGCGACGAAACTTTTCCGTCGCAAAATTTTAGCGACAAATAATGTTTTGTAGCCAAATTGGAGAAGAATTTTAGAGACAAATATTTTTGTCACTAAATTGGTGACGAATTGTATATTTTGTTGCTAAATTGGCGACGAATTTTGCCGACGAAATATTTTTGTTATTAAAATAGCGACAAATTTTAACGACGAAAAATATTTTGTAGCTAAATTGAAGACGGATTTTAGCGACAAAAATATTTGTCGCTAAATTTGCGATGGATTTTAACGACGAATATATTTTTGTCTCTAAATTGATGACGAATCCGCCACTTTTGTCGCTAAATTTTTGCAACGCGTCATTAGCGACGAAAAATTTTTTGTCGCAAATTCCGTCGCTAAAAATTTTAACGACGAATTTTTCTGAATTTTTTGTCCCTAAATCCATCGCTCAAATGGGTTTTTTTTGTAGTGTAGTATTTGACTTTCAATTATTGTTTTATTATTTTTTAAAATTCAAAATGTTGCAGTACAAATTTACTTGGGATGAGAGTGAAAGCTATAGCATTTGGATGAATTTCCAAATAAAAGTCGATAAGCACATATGTGATGCATTGAACAAAGCGGGAAAAGAAAACATAAAAAATAAAAAATAAAAAACTTACTTTATTACACAAGAGTTCTGGGACCAAGTGAATGCAGAGTGGGACAATGACAAATACAAGGAGAAGTGTAGAAGAAAAAGAACAAAGTAGGGTTTAGAGTTTTGCTGAGCAACATGCTACGTATGTTGGTGGGTCGAAAACTTAGGATTCTCACCATGAGAATCTTGAAAGATTTTAAAATCTTCTTAATCTCCCCCATTTGTTTTTATTAAATAAAAATTATTATTTAATTATTTTTAATTTTTCATTCATCATATTATAGGAAAACGAGTGAGGAAGGAGTCCAACCTATGTTGAGACCTTCAACATGGGTTATTGTTACAACTCTCTTTATTTATTTATTTTTTTGGTGAAATTACAACTCTCTTTATAGATAAGAGAGCAAGTTATTTCTAACCACACAAAGTGAAGATAAGGACAATGTGAGAGTAAAGAAGGTGATGCTGACAGAATGTAGAGAAAAGAATCGAGAAACAAGGAGAGAAAAGAGAGAGAAAGGAGGAGAGAAAAATGAGAGAAGAAAGAAGAGAAAGTGAAGGACGAATGAGAAAGAATGGACTATTTTTTTTTTCTGGCTTTTCCATTAACATGTTTGCTATTTATACATTGGTAGCTGGGTTGTTAAAATTGTCTAACCAACCCCTTTTATTTAGTTATCGTTAACTGAATTTGGTTGTTTCAAGAAAGACAATACATGTTTGATAAAATGGTTGATTGAAGTGAGTTGTTGCTTTGAAAGTTCTCCTTATTGTTTCCTCTGACTGCTCTTGGACTGTTGTGCGTTTATCTTACTCCTAGTTGTCATGACATATCTCACCCCTTCAAAATCTTCCTGATCCTCAAGGAATAAAAGTAGGGAACTATGATCGAATGAAGCTCACATCTTCCCACGTAGCTTCTTCTAGACTCAAGTTGATCCAATGGATTAACCATTGAGTGATAGGTCTATTATCCCTCAGAATAACACGTCTCTTCAAGACAACTTCTAGCTTTACCAAGGCTTGTTTGTGTGTCCCAATGAGAGGTAATGTAGACATAGTCTTGTGTTTAGGTCCCACCTTTCTTTTAAGCATGGATACATGAAATACATGATGGATCTTAGACTCCGGTGGAAGTAGCAATTTGTATGCTACCTTTCCATTCTTCTCTGTAATCTGAAATAGTTCATAAAACTTTGAGGACAACTTTAATTGCTTTCTGAGTTCCACATACTACTATTTGTATAGTTGGAGTTTTAGATAAACCCAATCCCCAACTGCAAACTCCATGTCAGTCCTACTCTGATCAGCCTTCATTTTCATCTTATTTTGTGCTTTTGCCAGTGATCCTTCAGAATCTACAACATTGCCTGCCTCTACTGTACAAAATTTATTGCTGCTAGAGTAACTGGATCACAATATGTTCCCCAAGGTATAGACTTAGATTTATATCCATGCAATGCCTCAAAATGGGTCATTTGTATAGTCGAATACTAGGTAGTATTATACCACCACTCAGCCAAACTGAGCCATTTGTAACATAGTCTAGGTCTATCAGCTATCATGCACCTTAAGTAACATTCCACACACTGAGTTAACCTTTCACTTTGGCCATCAGTTTCGGGGTGATAATCACTACTCAAGTTCAACTGGGTACCCACTAACCTGAAGAGTTCTTGCCAAAATAGGCTTGTAAAAATCCTATCCCTATCTGTTATAATAAAATCAGGAAGGCCATGAAGTCTGAAAATGTGCTCCACAAATACTTAGGCTACTTTGAGTGCAGTGTATGGATGTTGTAGACCTATGAAATGGCTGAATTTTGTGAGTCTATCAATAACTACTAGAATAGTATTGTCTCCTTCAGACTCAGGCAGTCTTTCTACAAAATCCATATTTATTTGAGACCATGCTTGAGTAGGAATGGGTAGAGGTTGCAGCAGTCCTGGTTATGGTATATTCTTATGCTTATTCCTTAGACACACCTCACATTCCTGCACAAATTTAATCACTGCTGTCTTCATGGAAGGCAAATAAAAAGCAGTCTTAATTCTTTGAAGGGAGCCCTGCTGTCCTAAATGTCTACCCACTGCAGAACTGTGTATCTGTTGTAGTATCCTTTCTCTGATTTTTCCTCTACTGCCCATCAATATTTTCTTTCTAAATTTAATTATCCCATTCTGTAATTGGTACTCTGAGTCACCATCAAGCTCCAATGTAAGTTTTGCTATTAAGGTTTGGTAATGCTGATCCTCTGCATAGCTTTGAATCACCTCCTCAATCCATTGTGGCTGTACTGAAGTGATTGCCATAAGAGCTCCTTCACACTGATCCCCCTTTGTGCAATCTCTCCTTGATAATGCATCTGCCACCCTATTTTCTGCTCCTTTCTTGTATTGAATTTCATAGTCCATTCCAAGCAAATTGGTAAGCCATTTATGTTGTAGGGTGCTGGTCAACCTTTGTTCCAGCAAGTACTTAAGGCTTTGATGGTCTATTCTAATGATAAAGTGATATCCCATCAAGTAGTATCTCCATTTTGTAATAGCCATTACCACTGCAATCAATTCCTTTTCATATATGGATAGCCCCATGCACTTTGGTCCTAAAACCTTGCTTAGAAATGCTATGGGTTGCCCTTGTTGTATGAGAACAGCCCCCCACCCTCGAGAACTTGTATCAGTCTTCAAAATAAATGGTTTGGAGAAATTTGGTAGTCTCATCACAGGGGCTGAACTAATAGCTTCTTTGAGATGTTGGAAGGCTTATCTAGCTTCATCATTCCAACTATAGCTGTCCTTTTTTAGTAGATTGTGAAGAGGTTTAGTAATCAATCCATAATGCTTGATGAACCTTCTATAATACCCTGTCAATCCTAAGAAACTCCTCAGTTGTTTGACAGAGGCAAGTTCTGGCCATTGTGCAATACATTTCATGTTCTGAGAGTTCATTTTCACCCCTTCTTTGGACACTATATCACCTAGATACTCAACTTGAGACTAAACAAAGGTGCATTTTGATAGTTTGGCAAATAATCGATACTGCCTTAGGATTAACAGGACTTTTCTAAGGTTCCCTAAGTGGGTTGACAAATTAGGACTGTAAATGAGTATGTTATTAAAGAAAACTAGCACAAATTTTTTAAGATGGGGCCGAAATATGTGGTTCATGAGAATTTGGAATGTTGCAGGTGCATTGGTTAGGTCAAAAAGCATGACTAAGAACTCAAAATGGCCATGATGAGTTTGGAAGGCTGTTTTGACTACATCAGATGGTTTGACTCTAATTTGGTGATATCCTGATCTGAGATCAATTTTTGAAAACATTGTGGATCCATGTAGCTTATCTAGCAACTCATCTATATTAGGGATAGGGTACCAATCTTTGATGGTGAGGTTATTGAGTTGCCTATAATCAACGCAAAATCTCCAAGTGTTATCTTTCTTCTTGACCAACAGCACAGGAGAAGCAAACGCGCTATGCCTTATAACTCCATTATTCATCATTTCTTGCACATGCTTTTCTATTTCATTCTTTTGGGAATGTGAGCATCTATAGGGTGGAAGTTTAAAGGGTCAAGCCTCCTATTTAAGTGGAATTGAATGGTCATGGGATCTTTTTGGTGGTAATATACTTGGGACTGAAAATACATCCCCAAACTGCTTTAGCAATTCAGTGATAGCTGAAAGTACTCTTTTCTTGTCTGCATTCATGGGTAGTGAAAGTGTGGCACAACTCTACAACTGCTGGCTTCTAAACTTCCTGGTGGTTTTCCCATGAACTAGCTTCAGCTTGGAACACTCCACCATCCCCATCAGAGTTCCTTCCCCTTCCTCCCTAGCTATCTTAACTTGTAGGAGTTTAAAATCAAATATTATTGGGCTGAAATTATACATCCAGACAACTCCCAATATAATGTCCTACCCACCTAATTGAATCACTCTCAAATCAAAAGAAAAATTATAGCCCTACACATTCCATTTAACTCCTTTCACCTGAGTGAAACTACTTATCCTAGTTCCATCCGCTAGGATAGCTTGTAGGGGGTTTGCTGCTTCTACCTTAAGTTTTAACTCTTCGGCTAATTTTTTATTTATAAAGCTGTTTGAACTCCTAGTGTCCACCGGTATAACAATCAACAACTCACCTATGACTTCTTGTATAGCTATAGTCATTCTTTTAAGTGAATTAGCTACAACACATAAAGGTACACTACAAAATAAATGCTCTATGCAGACAGTCAAAAACCGTGTGGTAAACCTAGTAAAACCGTCGAGAGAATTTTCTCCAACGGATGCATCTTTAGTTGGCTATACACCAGTCGGGATTGGTCTCTCCCTACGGTTCTAGTCACCGTTGGAGCATGTCCAGACCTATACGGATAGTTAAAGAAGTGTTGGGAAATTGTCTTGACTTGTGTCGGTTAAAAAAATGTCGGTAAATGTTACTACCTATTATCGTCAGTTATTACATTGTGTTAGGAAATAATATTAGATTTATCGTCGGTTACATAAGTGTTAATAATTGTTATTATTTTGTATCGGTTTAAAAACGTTAGTAAAAGTTACTACTTATTATTATCGATTATCATATATGTTAGGAAATAATAATACATTTATCCTCGATCACATAAGTGTTAAGAATTGTTATTATTTTGTATCGGTTTAAAAAATATTGGTAAAAATTACTACCTATATCGTCGGTTATCACGTGTTAAAAAATATTACTATATTTATTGTCGGTTACCTTAAAGGTTAAGAATTGTTATTTCTTATATGGGTTAAAAAAATTTCATCGGTCACCATATATTAAGAATTCTTATTACTATTTATCTATGTAAGTATCACAAATGTTCGTAATGTTATTATTTTATGATTGGATACGTACTAATTAAGTTTTTATTATTTGTTGCACACAGAAAATTAAATAATTTTTCGTAAAGTGTTAGAACAATTACTAATTTTATTAAAAAAAAGAAATTAAGATTCAATTATCATATGTTATCATATGTATCCTCGGTTACTGCATGTTACTATTTTCTTTATTCTCAGTTACCATTTCTTACTATAACATACTATAAATTACTATAAATTACTATTTCTATTCATCTTACTATATCTTACTATAACTTACTCTCAATTACTACAGGTGTGTGAAAAAATATTATTTAGGACCAAAATACTAGAAAAGTTATTTGGTTGTAACTGCTTCATCATCATCGTAGTTTAGACAGATATTTTTGTAGGAAGATTAATTTTGATTATCACAAAAATAACACTGATCACAAAAATAATATAAAATATATGAAAATGAAAGTGATGGATATATAAAAAAAAAAAGATCACATGTCCTGTTCTAAGATATAAGATGTTCTTCTCTCGCAAAAAATGTCATCATCATAATTTGCAGATCCACCAACACCACCAGCACCACCAGCACCAACAGCAGTATGTGATGAAGTTGCCAAAAATGTTACCATCATAGAATTTGAAAATTGAACTCCCAACATCCAGTACAATCTATTTATAAGACAGTAGATTCCTTCAATCTATTCATAAAAACCAATATCCAGTGAAATAATGAAATGAATATTGGTACATTATAAAAAATAATTGTAAATGAAAATATTACATCTTGGGATAGAGTGAAGTGGTGATGATGATGGTTCGCTTCTATGCGTACTCCCAGCATCTGATGGTATTGAAGGAATCTAATAATACAAATAATTTGAATTATTATTTAAAGATAAAAATGAAATTAGTAAGATTATGGTGAAAGATTACTTGAACACCAACAAGCCTTGCTTCATTAACCAGATTTATCAATCCATCTTGCTGTGGACTTTCGGCATGCATCACAACATGCATAAGAACATTGCTTACCAAATTAGTAAGATTATGATTCTGTTCCATTAATCGTTCTATCATAATAGTCACATCTCCATTATGTATAGTTGAATGCAGGCGTTGTGATGGAGTTGTAACTTTTCCCACACATCTGATTCTTCCCCTCTAATCAGGCCCTTTAACTTTAGATACAGTATCATTTTTCCAAGATAAATTCCCATTTTCTAATTGCCCTTCTTCATTTTCAATAGATTTCATTCCATTTTTCATCATTTCCTGTTGTCGTCATCAGAAGAAGTAATGAAACATTAATATCCATAAACATATGAAATAGAATTATATAAACATAGTCATCCATACCACAACTTCTGATACTTTCATAGAAACTAAACTGCCATCTGATTTGGTTCTACTGGTAATATAAAGATCAGCTCTATAAAGTTTGATCCCAGATTGTGTCGTCTATGATGATAAAAGTGGTTTAGGGATTTACTTTGAAGTATTTGAAATATTATGCAGTAAATTAATTAGAAATATACCTTTTCATGTATGAGTTTGGCAAATGATTTAGATCCTAAACAATGTGGATCTGTCAACTTTGCACGACATTCTGAATTTTTTTGACTAATTTCCTAACACAAAAAAAGAAATATTAGAATACAAGTGAGCAGAGTACTAAAAGAAATTGTTAATTTGTACCTTTCCTTTGTCACTCAACCAGAAAGTAACAAGCTCCTTGTACTGATTTGGATCAACCCTATCATCTCTCATTCTCTTGATATTTTCTTCTATTCCAAGTGAATCATCGAACCACTTTGATTTCAAAAAATTTTTAAAACTTTTCCATTTGTCACACAGATTTGCAATAACCCATTTTTTAGTCTCATCTCTGAGTGGATTGAAAGAAATCTTTGACTACAAAAAAAAATAAAATTAGGTATATTAATTTTCATTTATACTATTAACCATTAAACAGTTAATAAAACTAAATACCTGTACAATTTTCCACATATTCTCTTTATACTCTATTGGCATATCACGTCAAGTCTTATAGTTTATTGGAGCAATGGAATGCACTCTGACTATAGAGCCCAAAAATCTAGTAAAAATTGTACCATCAATTCCTATTGGTTGATTTAATTCGTTCATTTCAACCATCATTCATTTTCCTTTTTCTAAATCCCAAACATCTTGACAGCGCGTTGGCCCTCTACATTTCTTGACAACTGTTAAAAATAAAAAAATTAGAAATAGATAATTATTAATCACCTCACGAAAATGTATTTATTTTTTAACCAAACCTGGGGTAACATCCTGGGATGATGACTGGAGTTCTTCAGACTCAACCTATTCTTGGGATGGTTGTGATTCTTCGTGATCAGCCCCAATAATCATCCGTCATTTAGTTCGTCCCATATTTATCACAATCTAAAAAAATTTAAAATTTTTTTTAAATACAGTACAACCAACTTTTTATTAAAAAAAATGATTACCTTTTCAGCAATGGAGATATATTATAACGTGATTCAGAGTGATTAAGAATCTAATAAAATTTTGGTTGAGTTAGAAGTTTTGAAAGTTTTGAGAGGAGGAGAGGTATTGAGTAGAGGAGAGTTTTTACGATGGAATAAGCGGAAAGATTTCTGTTATATATTTGGAGAGTTTTTGGAGGGCAGAATGATTTCTAATATATATTTGGAGAGTTTTGGAGGGAAAGAAAAGTTTTGATATTTTGAATAATAATTTATAGCGCAATTTTTTCCCGCTTTTTTCACACTTTTATTTATTACTCCATTTTTTAATATTTTACCATTTTTTAAAACTTCACAACATTTCTTACTTCATTGTAGTTATTTCGTTATTTAAATTAATAATATTAATTAATTCATAGTTTAATTTTTTTTTATAGAAATGTGATTTTGGTTAAGAATTAGAAATTTAGAGGAGTGGTGCAATGACTCGACACGCGCACACGCACACACACACACACATATATATATATATGCATATATACAATTTGGAAAATATTATCATTCTCTTTACCCACTTTTCCTTTACCTCCATTTTATCATTATCATTAGTACACATCCACACAAATATTTTTTTATTTGTAACAACATTTTTATTTTATTATTACATTCAGTTATTACTACATTATCACTCTAATATTAATATATTATATTATATCTTTTGTTATTATATCATTATTATATTATTCTAGTGATAATTATACCAATAATACTTATTATACCACATAATCACAATACTTATTTAATTTTTGATTTTATAATTGAGGATGAAATTATGAAATGAAATGTAATGATATAATTAATTATGTTACATCATATTTAATATTATTTAAATTATATTTAATATTATTTTATTATGTTGGTAGTTATTATTTTATTATATTAATGAAAAATAAAAAATAAGATATTTATCCACTCCTTTTTCTCTACACACTCTTATTTTTATTTTTAGTTTCATATTCACTTGTTAACTTATGTCCATATATATTATAACCTTCCAATTACTACATAACATATAATTAATAATTATAATTGCAGCACTCGCAAATTGCATTGGTTGCTTAACTAAATTTAAACAAAGATTAAATATTATTTTCACTTAAATATTTATATAAAAACCAATTATTTTGTAATAATAATATATTTGTATTGTTATTTAAACTTGTTATCACTTGTTACCACTTAAATATACCACTTGTCACTCGTTATCATCTGCACAGAAGGATTATTACTTATTACCACTTCTTATAATTTGAATATACCATTTGTTACCATACACTATACACGTTGAGAAATATTAATTATTACTTATTACCACTTGTTACCATCTATTATACTCATTGTTATCACTTATTACCATTTCTACATATTATCATTACCATTCATTACAACATATTATTATCATTTCTGTACACTATATATTACCATTATCATTCATTAAAGTATATTAGATGGAGGAATTATATAATCTAACAAAATTACTGTCACTCATTATATAATATACCGCTTGTCACTCGTTATCATGCACACAAGGAAGATTACTTATTACCACTTCTTACAATTTGAATATACTATTTGTTACCATGCACACTTTATTACCACTTGTTACCGTCTATTATATTCATATCACATCACATGATCAATATCACTTGTTATCATTTATTACCATTTCTTTACACTACATATTATCATTACCATTAGAAAACAAATGATGATATAATTTAACAAAAATACATTTCATACACAAGGAATATTACTTGGTTATATAACATACCACTTGTCAATGCACACAAGGAATATTACTTCTTACCACTTCTTACAATTTGAATACACCACTTTGTTATCATGCACACTTATTGAGAAATATCAATTATTACTTATTATCACTTATTACCACTTGTGACCGCTTGTTACGATCTATTATACTCATATCACTTCATGATTAATAACATTCGTTATCACTTATTACCATTTCTGTACAATACATATTACCATTACCATTCATTATAGGAGAAAACAAAATATATAATCTATTAAAATTACATTTCATACAAATATTCATCTCATCCTACTCTATCAATATCATCCTCATCATTCATGTCTATTGATACATTCCCTTCGTCTTCATCAATATTACTCCGAACCCACACCTGCTGAGTGTTTGAAGTGTTACTTTCTGAATTCAAGTTTACTTCATCACCCATGTCAAATTTATCTCTAAGTTTAACATGCTTTACAACAAGCCATCCTTTGTCTCTTTCATCCATTACATAAAATACCTTCTTTGCCTGAGCTGCCAACACATAAGGATCATCAAACAAATCCACACCTGTATGATTGAGATATGAAAAATTTACAAGTGTTGAACCAAATCTATCCTTCTTGCATCCTCGTTGTAGGTCAACCCAATCATACCGAAATAACACAAATGTATACATTCCATTATAGTTTACTTCAATAATTTGCCGTAATATTCCATAATAATTAACTTTAGCTTGAATGGGTGTTTTATCCTTGGCACTTGCATAACTAATATCATCCACTGCAACCACAATACCTGAATTCTGGGTCTGAAGGCATTTCTCTCTATCTTTTATATGGAATCGATATCTATTGATTACATACCCATTGTAATTTCTAACCAATGGATTTGGTCCACGAGCAATCCATTTAATTTCATCAGTAATTTCTTCGGGATATTTTGGATTCGTAACCTGAAAAAGAAAACGAAGAAATTAATAATATTCTAAGATTAACTAGAAGAAATTAATACTAAAAAAAATTAAATATTGATACTTACACGATGAGTAAACCAGGTAATGAAATCTTTACTATGAAGTTTATCAATTTGAAAAGTGTTTAATTTCTTTTCACGATTTGTTCTTCGAACATATTGCATATGTTCCCTATATCAAATAGAAACAATACATATATAATTATATAATTATATAATATAATATTAGAGTTTAATAATTAAAAATATACTGCAATGTATACTTACACTCTAAAGGAGGCAATTGAGTCACTGTTAAATAATATGTATCTATGGCATTGCTGCAATGATTTCTCGTCTAGCTGAATTCGGGATATTTTTTTTTCTTTTTCCTTTTTGTCTTTTAATATTTCTTCTTCCCAAAGGCCTTCCAATAATGGTTGAAGTTGACTCATCTTCTTCAAACATAATATGGTTGTCATCATTCCGTAATACACGATTAAACCTTATTTCAACCCCATCTAAATATCTCAAACAAAATAACAGGCACTCATTTGCTATGTAACCTTCCGCAATAGAACCTTCAGGCCTTGCTCTATTACGTACATAGGATTTGAGTTGAAGCAAGTACCTATATACATATATATACATTATACATATACTATTATTAAATAAAATAAGTATCAATTGTTAAATAATTGATCAAAATAAAATAAACCTTTCAATTGGATACATCCACCTATATGTCACTGGTCCACAAATCCTTGCTTCAGTTGTCAAGTGTATGATCAAGTGTATCATGCTGGTAAAAAATGAAGGAGGAAAAATCTTTTCAAGGTCACACATAATTTGTGGAACTGCTGCCTCCAATTGCTCTAGTTCTCGTGGGTCAAGAACCCTAGAGCAAAGACATTTAAAAATATTACAAATTTTAATGATAAGAGAGCTAACATTGTTGGGTAATGATCCACGAATTGCTATAGGAATAAATTCTTGCATTAAAATATGACAGTCATAACTTTTAAGACCTATTAACTTCCGTTGCTTCAATTGAACACATTTAGAAATGTTTGTAGAGCACTCATCCAGAAGTTTTAAGTTCTTCAAAACCTTGAGAAATGCATCTTTTTCCTGGAAGGTCATTTGGTAACATGCTTTGGGTAAAAATATATTTGTAGAGTTTGATCTTCATGCATGTAGATCATTTCTTATCCTTATCTCTTCAAGATCAAGTCTCGCCTTATAATTATCCTTAGATTTTCCCTCTTGTCCAAGAATTGTACCAATAATTATATCAAAACAATTTTTCTCAGTGTGCATCATATCAATATTATGTCTGAGTAAAACATTTTCCCAATAAGGCAAATGAAACAATATACTTTTTTTTTTCCATCCATGCATATCATTGGGACTTGTTAAATCAATTCTATCTAATTCTCGCAATACATCGACTCCAGTTCTTTGCTTAGGAGCAACTCTAAGTTCTTCTGTCCCATCAAAAAAATATTTATCATACCTGAATGGATGAGTTGAATCCAACCATTTTCGATATCCCATATAAAAATACTTCCGGCCATGACATAACCATTGAGAACATGTATCATATGCGCATACTGGACATGCAAATCTACCTTTAGTGCTCCATCCAGACAGATTAGCATATGCGGGAAAGTCATTAATAGTCCATAACAGTGCTGCATGCATTTTAAATCTTTCACCAACCGAAGAATCATAAGTATCTACTCCTTCATTCCATAATTCTTTCAATTCTTCTACCAGTGGTTGCATATATACATCTATCTTGTCTCCGGGACTTTTAGGACCAGGAATAAGTAATGTGAGTATGAAATTTGTAGATTTCATGCACAACCAATGTGGTAGGTTATATGGTATGATGAGCACACGCCAAGTACTATGTGTAACATTCATTGTTTTAAATGGATTAAAACCATCAGCTGCCAACCCTAATCGAATATTTCTTGGATCAGAAGAGAATGTAGGGTATAGGAAATCAAACTCCTTCCATGTAGGAGAATCTGCTGGATGTCTTAAAAGTCCATCATTATGATGCCATCTCATCAAACAAGCAGTTTGACTACATGTAAATAGTCTTTGCAATCTAGGAATTAAAGGAAACCATCTCAATATTTTGACAGCTTTTTTTTTTTTTTTATATATCTTGATCTCCATCTCCATTTGGTTTCCACCTAGAAGCACCACATACATAACATGCATCATCTTTGGATCTATCTTTCCAGTATAACAAACAATCGTTAGAACAAACATGTATTTTCTCATATCTCAACCCTAAAACTGAAATAGTTTTCTTCACTGCATGACAACTATTTGGCAATATATTTTCATCAGGCAACAATTCTCTCAAAAACTCTAACAATAATGAAAAAGATTTGTTGATCCACCCAGACAAACACTTTAAATGATATAAATGTACAATAGTTGTAAGCAGACTGTATTTCGATTTTGAATATATGGGTTTTTTGGCATCTTCAAGTAATTCTTGAAACTTATCTGAAATTGATTCGTCCACGGATGCATGAGAATTTGGTTGATGAGAACTTTTGAAGGAAGAATCATGAGGTAAATGTGTGAATGTATCATGTAACATGCCAAACATATCATATTAAAAAAGATTAGCAAGGTTGTTGTTGAATCCATTTTCAATGCTCTCCTTATTACCTTCTTTATATATCCACTTCTCATATCCATGTTGAAAGCCATGACGTAATAAGTGATTGAATACTGTGGATATAGGAAATCTTAATGTATTGAAACATTTAACACAAGGACATGATATCTTCCCATCAATCGATTGAATATTTTCATATGCAAATTCAAGAAAAACATTAACCCCCTGATATATTCATCACTTGCTCTTGATTTAGAATACATCCATCTCTTATCCATGAGAAAATTGCAAAAGTGAAAAGAGAAATAAAAGAAATAAAGAGGAATTAAGATGAAACAGATTAGAAAAAGGAAGAGAAATAACGGATTGTGAAAGAAATAAAGAAAAACAGAAGCGAAGAGAAATAAATAAGATAAGTGATAAGTGATCATTTGCGCCAAAATCAACATAATTTTAGCGCCAAAAAAATTTTGTTAATGGCGCCAAAAAAAGTTTTTGTTTGTCTGGCTAATGCTCAAGCAAGTGAAAAAAAAAATATTTTGATCACAGTTTAATTGTAGTTTAATTCTACCAAATTTTAAGTTTAATTCTATCGTTAGTTTGTTAATTGTGAGTTGTTTGGAAATCAAAAACTTAATATATATCATAATTAATAAAATTTATACTATGAAATAATAATTTAATATCATCATATTTTTGAAATAGTCATATTAAGAATTTAAAAAAACTTCATATCAAATTTTAAAATTTAATTCTACCAAATTTTAATTCTATCAAATTTTATTATTATTATTGTTAGTTAGTTAATTGTGAGTTCTCTGAAATCAAAAACTTAATGTATATCATAATTAAAAAAATATATAATATCAAATAATAATTTAATATCATGAAATAATAATATTAAGAAATATAAAAAATTTCATATATTTATATAATTAAAATATTTATAGCCGTCCACAGGTTCGGCCCGGGCACGCTGGCGTGCGCGGCTTCAGCCTAGCAGGTGTGCGGCTGAAGCCGCGCGCACCCCAGGCCTACGCGGTTTCAACCGCGTAAAGCACGGCTGAAACCACGCGCAGGCCCAAACAAGCGCGGTTTCAGCCGCGGCGAGCGCGGTTTCAGCCGCAGCGGGCGCGGTTTCAGCCGCAGGGGGCGCGGTTTCAGCTGCGAGGTGCACGGCTGAAGCGGCGGAGGTGCGCAGCTGAAGCTGCCCCCTTGCCCGGGCATGCGCAGTTTCAATCGCGTGTGGTGCGCCTAAAGCCGCGCCCATGCCCGGGTATGCATGATTTCAGCCGCGCGCTGGGCGGTTGAAACCGCATGCATGCCCCGCTGTTTAAGCTGCTGCATGAGCATGAGCATTTCCATATTTAAATAAAATGGGAAAAATATAAACAAAAAAAAATTAAGATTCACACACTATAATAATATATGCATTACATTAATCTTACATTAATACTATAATAATATATACATTACATTAATACTACAGCAACATTACATTAATACTACAGCAACAAAGAAAAAGTAAAAAAAGGAAAAAAAATTTAAATCACCAGGAAAAGAAAAAAAAATAATTAGAAGCTAGGGAAGTTGGACTTTAGGTCTAAATTTTTTTTTCCTTTCTCTTTGCTGGTATCTGAAGCCGATGCACTTGCACTCCCAAATGATGGTGATGCTGCTTTGCTAAAATCTCGAATGTCAAACGGATTATCCCTATTGGGTGAACTAAATGAACCAAATGGCCTTGGAGGTGAACCGAATGATCCAAATGGACGTAGAATAAATGGGTTGCTCGAGGGTTGTGGAGGAGGAGGTGATGCTCCACTGGTTCCAGCAGCAGGATGAGAGGAAGATTGCGCACTCGGTGTCAAAGGAACTCCACCCAGTTGTAAATGATCTCTAATACAGTAAATAGAATTAGTATTTACTTGCATATCATTAATCATGTTCATCAAGTTAAGTGACATTTTTAGATGCTGCTGGTGATTGTGTTGCTTGAATTCGGTGAAGTTATCTCTCATTTCTCTCATTTCCCTCCCGTATCTTTCAAATTTTTGATCAAGACAGTCAACTTTCTCATGAACACTAGATATCTGTGTTTTCATAGCATGCATCAATTCTAAAAGTTGATCCCACTTTACATTCTCACCGATCTCCTTGTTCACGTTCACATAATGTTGCTCAGCTTCCACATTCACTTCATCCATATTCATTTCCACGTTCACTTCATCCGCATTCGCATTCATTTCTGTGCCCACTATCTCACCCTCTCCCCGTACTCCTCACCCTCTCCCCTGTATTCTAAACCTCTTTTTTTTAGATTCATCCAACTACCATTCTCATAAATCCAATAAGGTCGTGACAACGTTTTATGATTTATACAATTTTTAAAACTTACTTTGAAATTTATTTCGTTTCGTAAACTTACTCCTTCAGTTTTTAAAATACCTTTCACAGCACTACAAAATGATAAATTTGAATTTGAATCTCTTATGGATATCATAAAATATGGAAGTAAGAAATGCAAACCAGGATTTTGTTTTTCAATAATACGTGCCATTAACCAAAAATCTTCTCGAGTAATGGATGTATAATTACCTCCCCGTGGGTTAATAACATGTACTATTAATAAATGAAGAATTCTTTCATGCAAATTTAAATCTGCTGCATTTTTACTAAAACTCTCTAAACTATTATTATTAAAAACAATTTGGGCGTCCGTTAACACATCACTTTTCAAATATGGAGCACATTCTTCATAATCCACCCATGGAAGATCACACTCTGTACATATTATTTTTGGGTTAACTTCAATTTTTTTCCATCAAAATAAGTTTGAAAACAACAGGAATTAATTTCACCATCAATAGCAATAAAATACTCACTATTAATTTTTTTCATATTATTATAAAAAATTTTCACAACATTTTCATAAATTTTTTTTTTTTGGATTGAGAATCCAACGATGACATGTTTCTTTTAAAAAACTTCCGTACTTAAAATCTATACTTCCCAAAAATTCCCAATCTATTAAATGACTAACACTAATATTCCGATCAGAAAATATCTGGTCAAATTCTTTGCTTCTTTTAAGAGATGGAAACTCCCTTCTGTTATATTGCTCCGATTCCCTCATAATTTGTTTTCCTTTCCGAGAGACCATCTCTTTGTGAGTGATATGTGAAAAGTGAGAAGGGTAAGAAGATGAAGGAGAAGAGGCGTGAGAGAACAAGAACAAGTTTAGAGTGAGAGTTTGATGATGATAGTGAGAGAAGGATAATTGTTATATATGTGAGTGAGTGAGAGAGATAGTGTGAAAAAAGTGTTGTCGGCAAGAAATTTTCATACAATAATACTATTCAATGAACCTTTATTATTGTTATTTTGTTTCTTTTTGTGAAAGGTCAAGATTTGCTTGAAGCAAATTTTTTTTTCTTTTGTTTGTTTTGTAAATAGTCAAGACAATGGTTCAGAGTTCTCAGAATGCAAATTGTTTTTTTCCTCTTTTTCTTTTGGATATATATTATGGGTTTGCATACCCACGGCTCACATGTGAACACTAAATGAATGAATATGAATAGTTTTTTTGTTGTCCTAATATACATAGCTATAGATTAGGTTTTTGTTTGCATATGGCATGCATGCAAGTGAACTTCTAGATTAGGTTTTTGTTTGGCATATGGCATGCAAGTAAATGTAAATGTAAATGAATAGCCTTTTTCAGACATTTGCGGACAAATGTGCAAAGGTGTGACTGCATTCAAGAGAAATAATAAAAATTCCACACAACTTCATTAACATACCATAAATAATATATATAATATATATACAATATATAATATATATGAGAATATAGAATATATATATACAATTTTTTGGTTTATCCTTTGATTACAAATAATACATTCTTTAAATTCATAATTAAATCATTATCCTCTTTCATTATTATTATTATTATTAATTTTATGTAATTAGATTTATATCTATATTTAATTAATTTATAATCTCATTTATTATTTTATATTGAATTTCTAGGTATTATATAATTATATATATAAAAGTAGTAACGTATAAGTAATAGTAGGTAGTAAATAGTATGTAGTAAGTAATAGTAGATTTATATAGGTAGTAAATAGTATATAGTAAGTAATAGTAGGTAGTAAATAGTATGTAATAAGTAATAGTAGTAACCTGTAGTAGTATGTAGTAGTAAGAAGCAGTAGTAAGAGTAGTAAGAGTAGTAAGAGTAGTAAGAGTAGTAAGTAGTTAAAGCTAGAAAGCAGCATAGTAAGTAGTTAGTAGTTATTAGCTACAAGTAGTAATAGTAAAGTAATAACTAGTAAGAAAGTCATAAGCAGCGGTAATTGCATAAATAATTGATAGAATTTTAAATCCAATGGTTGGTTTTGTTCTTGGAAGTTTTAAATCCAATGGTTGGGTTTTGTTGTCGGGAATTTCAAATTTTGCAGGCTATTGTCTTTTCAAGTAACATCAACATAATATCAACGAGTAAAATTATCTCGAATTACTAACATTTGATCTAACGGTAGAAACTTAACATTTTAATATTTTATTTTTTTGAAAATTTTAAGAAAGAAGAAAGAAGAAGAAAGAATAGGAAAAGAAGGAAAGAAGGAAAGAAGAAAAGAAGATCTGGTTACTTCGTGCTGTGATTGAGAAGAAGATTTCTACACTTAGATTTGAAAAGAAAATCAAAAAAACAAAGGAAAAATGAAGGATACAGTTAACACGAGCAAAGAGGCATCGAAGGAGGCATCTGAGAAAAGGTGAGTTAAGTTTTAATTTTAGGTTAATTATGTTATAATTTTAGTTAGTTCTTACTAATTTTTTAAAATTTTTAAAATTTATATTAGTTTAATTTTTTGTGATTTATGATTTTAAATGTAAACAAATTTTTTATTTCAATTAATTTTGAATTTCTTTTGCATCAGAAAGGAGTCGTCGAAGAAAATCACAGGGCACTTGCTTCCGATAACCGTTAGTTATTATTATTATTATTATTATTATTATTTATATTTTGATTATGTATATTTTGAATTGAATAAAGTTTTTAATGTAAGTTAATGTGATTTTTTTAATAGTCATGGGAGGAGGAGGAAAATGACAAGTATGAAACAACATTGATTGGAACAAGGGTAAAGACTGGTACAAGGGTAAAGACCACGCCGATTCAAACGAGGTGCTCTCCTAAGCAAATAAAAGAGTTATTTTCTACTCTTACTGATGATATGAAAGTTATAGTTAAAAATATGGGATTCGGTAACCTTTTGAAACTTAGTTGTGATACACTAAGTCGAAAATTATGTGAAGAACTGATAATGAGGTTTGAATCTATAGAAAAACGTCTCTCTATCGGTTTAAATCAGAATTTTAAGCTGACAGTCGAAGATGTGGGCCGAATCGGGATGTTTTGGATTGTTCATCTACTGTATCCTTGGAGATGAGAAAAAACTTTTCAAAACTTAAGCATAGTCAATTAAAACAATATATGCAAGAGATGCAGATGGAAGATGCCTCCTCCTCTCTGAAGTTTAGACAATACTTTCTTTTATTTCTGCTTGGATGTTTTTTATGTCCCACAACAAATGTTTACCCTGCTACAAGACACCTCAGTGCTGCTATTGATGTGGAGAATGCTGACCAATACAATTGGGCTAAATTTGTCTTACAATGGTTAGCTGATGAAGTTTATCAATTCAAAGGTGTTATAAATAATGGAAGAGAGGAGGAAAAGAGGAAGAAAACAGGAATCGGTGGTTGTTTATTTTTACTTATGGTAAGTTTTTAATATAATTTAATTCAATTTTTATAAATATTATAATTTAGTATTAATAAATATATCCATAATAATATTGGTCTTGTGCACACAGATCTTTTATTTTGAGAACGTAAAAATTGGTGATTTAGGAGGAAAAATAACAAAACAACCTATTTAGTATTGGACGACGGATCGTGTAAATCGAAGAGTGGGATTCGAGCGTGGAAATGTAAGTTAAGTTTATATTGTATTGTATGATTTAAGTTATTTATATTTGATTAGAATCGTATATAATTTGAGTTTCACTGTAGGGTTTATTATCCAATGTCAAAAGATTTGTTGCAAAATCTATTGAAACAGTTGAAACAATTGGAGAAAAAATAAAAAAGGTAAAATTACAAACATTACTATCTCACCACAATGTAGTTACTTACCAATGACTTACTCTGTTATATTAATTTCGCAGAAAATTGATATAAAACAGGAAATTAAAAATTTTTTGAAGGAGTCAATTCGAATTCAGTCTGATTTCTTGCGCAAACTCTCTGAATATGATGATGAGCAAGAAGAGGAGGAAGCAGACGAAACAAAGGGTAAGGACAGTCATTTTAATGAGGACCAACAACATAAAGACCAAGATTTGGAGGATAGTTTGGAGAATAAAATGTATGAGGATAAAGGGTCGGAGCCTGAGGAGCCTGAAGATGAACCTGATGATGTTGAATTATATAGAGTTGTGATACATTAACTGAAATGAAGGATAAGGATACAACATCTATAGTTTCTAACTTTCCCTTTCCCTTTGCTAACCCAAAGATTTTTTCTGATAAAGAAGAAAATATTTGGCTTTTTTATGGACGAAAAGCCATGAAAAATAATGATAGGTAAGGGTATTATAATCGTTCTCATTTGATTATTATTGTGATATATATTACTAAATTTAGTTTTTTTGATAGAACAATTTTATGTAGTATTGATGGATACTATATGAGCTCGAGCGATAGTTATGAATTGGTACCACCTCACTGGATTGGCACGCTGGTATGAATTTATCAATTTTTTCTTTTCATTATTATGATCGCATAATTATGATTATAATTATATAATATTATGTTTGCAGACTATGGATTGCTATATACGTTTACTTAACATCACCTACTGCACTTTCTCCAGATGTGTTTTGCCATTATGGTTTTCTGTAAGTATTTTTCTGTTTTCATCTTCTTTTTTGATATATTCTTAATCTTTCCTCAACACCTAAGTCAATTGCCAAGACCACTTATTATATTCATATACACATAATATTCCTTGGATTATTTTCTTTTCTCAATCATAATTTTCTCATATAGATGTTATGGTTTCTAAAATAGATGTCCGTCGTTTCTGCTTGTGACAATCAAAATAACTGGAATATTTCGATGGTCGATAGTTGTTTGTCTGAGGAAGTACTTGGATTCGACTATCGATTGTGTAATCTAGTGAGTACTTTAACATTATACACTATTATTATACATTTCTGTTAATAAGGTATATTAATATATACCTTATTTTTTTTCAGGTATTCATCCCTGTTCTTTTCAAGGAACATTGGTTTTGTTTTGCTTTACACAATCAAATTATGTACTACCTAGACTCTGGTTATAGAGGTCACGAAGATATTAACTTCCAAACTTTTATGGTAATTATTACTTAATATATTTAAATATCAAATTTTATTCAATTATAAACTATAATATTTTCCTTAATTTTCAGAAAAATTGTATTGAAAGGATTTATGAAAATTCTCTCCATATTTCCAACATTGTTCGTGTTGAAGTTCCACATCAGCCTAATACGTAAGTTACAATTTACTACATAATTTTGATTTTATGATAATGCATACCTAAAATATTTTTTATATATCAGAAATGATTGCGAAATATTTGTTATGAGGTTTTTGGAAATATGGGAACCGGGAATGTTTTTAAGTACACCAAGTCAAGAAGTATGTTCTCTCACACCTTATTTCAATTTTGTATTGTATTTATATTAAAATTATTAATTGTTTCATTTTATGAAATGCAAGATCTTATTTTCTTAAGGAAATAATATTTTCTCAAACTTCTGATGTCTGATCATAATACGGTCCGTGCGGAGATGATATCCAACATGAGGATGAATACCGAGGAAACAAAGAATATCAAATTTGAAGGAATTCAGACAAAAAAGCAGAGAAAAAATGAGAGAAAAGGAAAAAGAAAATTTATTAAAAAATTGTAAAATTGTTGTATAAAAACTCATTATAAATCCAATTTTTCTCTTCTTAGCAATAAATTTACTATATTTTATTAGTTATTTATTAATTACCACTTACTTATTTACCACTTATTACTACTTACTTTACTTACTTACGGTTACATCACTCAAAATTAACTTTTTTATCATAACTTATCACCATTATTATTACTTATTACTTATTATTATTACTTATTACCTTGTAATTTTAAATTTTTTCTCTATTATTGTTTGTTTGTATAGAAAAAAACAAAATTTTCTACTAAAATTATTTTTTTTACATTTTATTTGTATTTTTTTTCATTTGGTTATTAGTTTTTTATTATTTCTAATAACCTCCCACCCTTTTTTCTTATCTTTTTCTTATTCAACTTTTCATTATTTTCATTATTTATAAATGATTACAACAATATATATTTTTTAGATAATTTTGTATTAAATATATAGATTTTTTACTATTTTAATTTATTTATTTATCAAATAGTTTATATAAATTCTATTTGTTAGCACTTGTTTGTTAAATTTGAAATAAAACGATTAAATTTTTTTGCTTTTCTTTGAATTTGAAATAAAATGATAAAATTTTTTAGTGCTTGTCTAAAATTAATTAATTTTTTTGGTAAAAAAATAATTAAATTGGAATAAATAAACAAAAATTTTGGCATGAAAAAAAAAATTTTGATTAAATTAGAAAATTATTTTTTACAGAATATTAAAGATTTTATGGTAGAGTTATGTTAAAAAGATAAATTTGTAAATTAAATAACTGTTATTTTTTTTGAATTTATATTAAATTATATAATATTGATAATTAATGTATTATCATCATTCCACCAATATATTTCTCTCATTCTTCCATTTTGTAATAGTGGAAAAAAATGAATAAAAACACTTGTAATAGTGAAAAAAAAGGAATAAAAAGACAGTAAAAAAAACAGAAAGTAAAAAAAAAAAGGAAAAAGAAAAAGAAGAAGAAACAAAAAAAAAGTTAAATAAATTGAAGGTGAAGGGTAAAAAAAATGGAAATAAAAAAAAAAAGGAATGGTGAAGGGTAAAAAAAAGTAAAAAAAAAAACAAAAGCAAAAAATAAATATGTGAAAAAAAGAAGTAAAAAAAGAGAAAGAAGAAATCAAAAAATAAAAAAAATAAAAAAAGGGCATAGTAATGCCCCGCGGTTGCAACCGCTCCCTACGTGGTTGCAAGCGCCCGCGGGGTGCTAGGAATTAGCGCGCTCAGGCAGTTGCAGGCGCGGGGCACACGGATGCAACCGCACACAGGGGTGTTCGCAATCCCCGTGAGTTCGGTTGCAGTCGTGGGCCAAGCGCTTGCAACTGCACGTGCATGCCCAGCGGAAAAAAAAGGAGAAAAAGCGCCCTTGAAATAGGCAACACCGAGATTCGAATCCATTCTCTCCTGTTAACCACTTGCCACCACGTGGCATTTTTCCCTTTTTTTGTTTTTTTCTTACTCTCTACATTTCCCACGTTTCATTTTTTTATTCTTTTTCCACACAACCTTCTACACTTTTTTCTATTTTTCTTATTTCTTTTTTTTTTCTATACAAAAATATTTAAATTTTTTAAATTGTTAATATAAGAGAATTTAAATTAATATTAATTAACATATATTCTCCAATAATTTATAATTTATAATAATATATACAATAATATTATTACAAAATAGTATATTGTGTATCTCAAAATAATTCTAATAATTTATAATTTATAATAATATTACAGTAATATTATTAGAAAATAGTAATTCTAATTTTTTTATACTCATAGAATTATCACAATTTATTACACTACTTATCACAAGTTATAATATCTTACCATCTTACCATGTTATATCATCTTACCATTATCATTTGTTACCATTACTTATTATAGCAAACTTATTACCGTGTTATAACATCTTACCTCTAGGTTATTACCATTGCTTATCATGTTATAACTTATAACTTATAACTTATTACAATACACATTATAAATTACCCATTTTATATTAACTCTGAAATTTTATTGTTCCTAAAAATTATATAAATATATATAAACTAAAACCGTTATAATTATAATTGTATTTAGCATTTTCAATTATCATTATCATTTATGTATGGTTAAATAGACCCAGTAGACCCTAAAAAAGAGTCAGATTATTTTCAACCCATCCCTAAAAATATTATATTTACCGACGATAAATAATAGCCATTAGAAATTGATTATTATTTTTACCGACGGCTATGTTAATTTTACTCATGGTTCATAAACTTTTATTGATGTTATAATTTAACCGCTGAAATATGTGTTTTTTTCCCTACGGTTTTGTAAAAGACGTCCGCATAAGCAAGAAAAAACCGTTGTTAAAGGTTACCGATAATAAAAGTTACCGTGGGCATAGGGATTTAATTTTGTAGTGGTATGTCATATACCTCACCTGGAAGTTCTGCTTAGTTCTTGGTGATCTCCATGTCTGAATTTGAGTTTGTTTCCTCCTCCTCCTTTACTGTAATTATAAGGTTAAGAGTTCTGAGTTTACATTGATATCCAGGTATATAATGCTCTCCACATCTGTAACATAGGTTATTGGCTCTCTTATACTGCAATTCCTATGAAGATATCCTTGTTGTTTCATTCTCCACAGCTCCTTTGATTCCTGTTCTTCCTTTCTGTAGTTCTCCCTTCTGTTCCCTCCTAGGATCACTTGGTTCTCAACTCTTATTCACTGCTCCTTTTCTCATCTTACTGAGTTCTAAAGACTGCTCCTGGAGCAAGGCTATTTTGAAAGCCTGTGTTAAAGTTGTTGGCTTCAACATCTTCAAAATGGGCTTTATTTCTTCCTTTACCCCACTTATAAAGCTAGATATGAAGTATTGCTCTATAAGCTTGGGGGTTTTATGGAGCATAATAGACCATAACTCCTTAAATTTTTCTTGATATTCAACTACTGTCCTAGTTTGTTGCAGCTTATTAAACTCTTCAATCTCATCTTGAAGTCCTTTCTTTTCAAATCTTTAACATAACAGTATAGCAAACTCATCCCATTTTACTTCTTTTTTCATCATTTTTAATCCCTAAAACCAAATTTCTGTTTTTCCATCTAAATACATCTCTATCGTATCCATCCATACTTGGTTGGATATTTGATAAACAGAAAAAATTTTTCTGCATTTCCGTAACCACATATGAGGATTTTCCCCAATGAACCCACCATAGGCAAATTAGGAAAATTCCCTCTTACAACAGGGTCTCTTCTGTTTGCATTGTTCACTACATCTCCTCTCAACCTTCATTCTGTGGGAGTTGACAATATGGGAGACTTCTGCAGACGTTCTACTTCTGATTCCTCAGTTCTTTCTACTCCCATTTTGGCATGAAGGTATTAAATTTCCCATCCATAATGGATATTAAGCTATCCACCCTTCGGTTCTGCTCTTCAATTTTCTTATTTTGCTTATCAAACTTCTTGTTTTGATCTTCCAATTTCTTTCCTAACTCAATCTGTTTTTCATAGTATTCAATAGCTAATTCTTGAATTCTAGCTTCTTGTTTCTTGATCTGATCTTCAAGAACTTTGGACCTTGTTCCTTCTACCATATCCAAGAATCCTTCTGCTCTGATACCAAATTTGTTACAACTCTCTTTATGGATAAGAGAGCAAGTTATTTCTGACCACACAAAGTGAAGATAAGGACAAAGTGAGAGTAAAGAAGGTGATGCTGACAGAATGCAGAGAAAAGAATCGAGAAAGAGGGAGAGAAAGGAGAGAGAAAGAAGGAGAGAAAGAGGAGAGAAGAAAGAAGAGAAAGTGAAGGACAAAGGAGAAAGAATATACTACTTTTTTCCTGGCTTTTCCATTAACATGTTTGCTATTCATACATTAGTAACCGGGTTGTTAAAACTATATGACCAACCCCTTTTTATTCAATTATCATTAACTGAATTTGGTTATTTCAAGAAAGACAATACATGTTTGTTAAAATGGTTGATTGAAGTGAGTCGTTGCTTTGAAAGTTCTCCTTATTGTTTCCTCTGATTGCTCTTGGATTATTGTGTGTTTATGTTACTCTTGCTTGTCATGACAGTTATCAATAGAAAAGGTAAGTCTATGCACCCGGAGGCTGAACGATTGGGGGTAATTCTTAATTTTTGAATGTTTATATAAATTTGATTTATTATTTTGGATGTATATGAAATTTATCTTCTTTAATTAATTTTATTTGTAGGAGACATACACGTCAAGGCTAGCGGAGAGGGCAGTTTCAAATCGGGCCAATGTGTGGCTTTAGGGATTGTTCGCAATTATCCTGAATTGTGTGAAGATTCAATTGGCAGAATCAAGCAGTAAATGAGAGTTAAATGGATGAGTTCGTAGATGATGATAGAAGATCTGTCTTCACCTCCCAACGTCTCATCGAGTCCAAGACCAACATCCCCACCATATGAGGAGATTATGCCAAAAAAAAAAAAAAATAGACTAGAGGAGCAAGTTCAATATCTTAGTCTTAAAAATGCCGTTATGCGAAGTGAGGTTGACCTCTTGCTCCAACTTTGCGTCTCTCGCATTCCTCTAGTGATCAACTGTCATAAACTAATACAAGAAAAATAAAGAAAGAGAGGAAGAGAGAGTGAAATCAAGAGAATGAGAGAGATTAGGGGGAGAAGATAGAGGGAGAAGGAATACAAGAGAGAGAAGATTTTTAATATAATTTCAATACATGTTATTAGATGTTTTAAAGATCACTATTTATACTAATTTTATTAATCATTTCATTTAACTACTAATCAAATTTTTTTAATTATTAACTAATTTAACAAATACAATTAACCATTGTACATTCCTATTAGCTATGATTAATTACTAAGTATAGTTATTTCATCAATCTCACCTTGAGCCATAGTCGCAGCCCCAGCCCCACTCACATGCCAGCTCTTTGAAGCCTAATCCCCCTAACCCCACTTGCTTCATATTTTAATGCATATGATGGTTTTGAGTGACCAATGATGTATTTTGAGTGTTTTTTTATATTTTCTTAGAATTTCTTGTAATTAAAATAATTTTATTTTTAATTTTTTAATATAAAAATAAATACTATTTGTTATTTCATTATTATTATCCCCACTTTGTAATAGATAAAATTAATTTTTAATTAATATTTAAAAACAAATAATGCGTATACCAAGACGAGTAGTGGAGGGTCACAATAACTCAAAAAAATAAACAAAAAACACAAAATAAAACTTTAATGACGTAAGGCAGGCGTCACTTTCATCGGGTTACTTTCGTGACATTTGGTCAGGCATCGCAAAAGTCACCAAGACCTTAGCAACGTGGCCAAAATTTCAGAGACCCTGAGTTACAACAAGTTCAGTGGCAATAGAAGGGGCGTTGCTAAACGGCCAAGAATTTAGCAACGCCTCCCGCGCGTCGCTCATTTTTATTATCGGATATTTTATTTTACTATGACTTTATTTAGTTATTTTAAGAATAGTTTTAACAATGTTTTTAAAATTGAATCAGTAAATGACTCAATTAATTTATAAGTTTATTGATTTTTGATTAAATCGATCAGATTATTTTATAAACCAAATGATATTACTATGATATCATATATATATATATATATATATAATTTGTATATTATATATTTTAAAATAAAATAAAATTTATATATTAAAAAAAATTAATTTGTTATTTAGCAACATATAAAAATCTCTACTAGTAATAAAAACCGGTCAAACCGATTCGATTTTTTAGGTTTAACTGATTTTAAACGGTTTTTACTTTGTCCGATTTAATAATAGAAATCGAATCGAATTATAGAACGGTTCACAATTGAACCGATCTAATTAGGTTTAAAAAATACTTGAGTTTCAGTAGTAAAGAGAGTCTTTGTGCCGATTCAATTGCTTGAAAAAGGAAATCATCGAGCAATTTAGCTCATATAATATTGATTGTGAATGCTGGATAAGAATCGCAACTATATCAAAATAATAATAAAAAAAATACATGTGTTTGGAATTTGGAGATACTATAAACTAAAGAATTGCCTACAATATTTATAATCAACAAAATTCATACATACTTCTAAACAATCATTCACATCCTCCAGAAAAATTTAACACCCAAATCCAAAAGAGAAGTTGATTCACGGATTGGAGATCATAAAGGGATGATAGTGTCTAAGACAAAATTAAACCCTTCTTACTCTCAATTTAGACTTCAAAATTTGAAAATTTGGCAAGACAATATACTTGGAAATTTGCTTTCTATTTCACCCCCTCCTTACATTCTTTCTCAAATCATATATTCTAATATACTTTTATTCCTACAATTTGAAAAATAATTTAAGAATATTATAATATTGTAATTTATATACATGAGGATAAATGTAAAAAAATTACTCGTATCAATATTCATTCAAACCATTTTAATTTTAATAAATAAATTAAATACTTAAAAAACTGTAAATATAATTATCCCCGATTGTTATGATAATTCCTTTACGACGTGGATCCGCCCCGAAGTCTCATTTTAATTTGACAAGGCATCTTCAAGTTCATGAACCTGAACCAAAAAGCTGCATCAGAAACACGAGTCAAAGCTTTTCAATTTTTGACCCCTAGTTTAATAACCTTTTTTCCACTAAAGAAAAAAAAAAAAAATTGACTGTTCCACTCGTGCCGGCGTAGCCGAAATTCGACTCTAAACTAGGGGTGTTATAACACCCGAGTCGAGCTCGGGTATCACAATACCTGAGCTCGAGCTCAATGTATTTTAGGTGAGCTCGAGCTCGATCTCGAGTTCGTCGAGTTTGTATTTTTCGAGTTCGAGCTCGAAGTATCATCGGGTGTTATCGGATAGTGTTGTCGGGTAGTGTCGTCGGGTAATATTATTGGATGGTACATGTAATATATTTAAAAAATATATTTAAAAATATAATTTTATATATAAAATTTTTTAAAATATATATATAAATATATATAAAAATTATTTTTTTTAAAAAATAAAATATTTCAAATAATTCGTCGAGTTTTCAAACTCGATACAGCTGAACTCGAACTCGATACCCAATTACCCAAACCCGAGCTTGATTTGACCGAGCCCCGGCTCGAGCTCGAGCTCGGTTTGACCGACCTGAGCTTTGACCACCCGGGACCCGGCGTCGTTAACACCCCTACTCTAAACATCTACCGATGAAATCGTCCCCTTACCTTAACGACGCCGTTTTTAATCCAATCCGAGACATCCTCGCGCGTACAAGCACGTTCTGACGATAAAAAAGCGAACGACTTCGTTTTATTCAATCATGGAACGCAGAGAGCGAGTCGTCCCATCTTGCCACTCTCGGCGCGTACAAGCGCATCATATTCCAGATCTTCATTCAGACATATACACGCAATATATACCAAAGCAAAGACCATCACACCACTTTTTCTTTTAACAATCCCCCCCTCTCGTGCTCATCAATGGCAGTCTCAGAAACCCTAGGCCGAGACCAGTGCGTGTACATGGCGAAACTCGCGGAACAAGCCGAGCGATACGAGGAGATGGTTAGCTACATGGACAAGCTAGTCATCAACTCTTCTTCCTTCGGCGAACTCACCGTCGAGGAGAGAAACCTACTGTCCGTCGCCTACAAGAACGTCATCGGCTCTCTTCGTGCCGCTTGGCGTATTGTATCGTCGATCGAGCAGAAAGAGGAAGGCCGGAAGAACGAGGAGCACGTCGTTCTCGTCAAGGACTACAGATCTAGGATCGAGAACGAACTTTCTCAGGTCTGTGCCAGTATTTTGAAGCTTCTCGACTCGCATCTGATTCCGTCGGCTTCCGCGAGTGAATCGAAGGTGTTTTACTTGAAGATGAAGGGAGATTATCATCGCTACTTGGCTGAGTTCAAGGTGGGTAACGAGAGGAAGGAGGCTGCTGAGGACACCATGCTAGCCTACAAGGCTGCTCAGGTATGAAATCTAATCATTTCTAGGGTTTTATTGACCAGTGAATTTTGGCCACGTCAGATTTGGTAATGTCCATAGTTGACTTTTATGGACGGTAAAAGGTTTGTGCGGATTTGGGGGTAAATGTTTTCGGGATTTTAGGGATATTAGTCTTTTGGATTGATTTGGCATTTTTTCAGAAATAAATTGGAAATGATTTAAATCGAGCCTGGATTTGTCCCTACTGCGCTTGGCCTTGTTTTGCGGAACTTATTTTGGGTTAATGTACGTGAGACCTAAACTCAGTACAAATCGTACCTAAACTCAGTACAAATCGTTGTCTACATAACGTACAAATCACAACATGACACTCACGGAATACATCTAATGCCAAAAAATTCAAAATTTTAACTCTACGCGCTTAGTGCTGTAATTGAAAATTTGTAATTTTTGTACCCAAAGTCATGCGTATGTACTTATGTTGATCTGAGATCACTTAGTTTAATATACTTTTCTAGTATACGATTTCTCGACCCCATTTCCAGTACATAACATGCATCCAGTATGTATAATGATCTCAACACCTCTGTCACACTATACAATTCAACTGAAAACATCTCATCTGAACGACAAGAATACCTGCAGCGTGATATAATTTTATCGGTCTGGTTTCATTCATTTACTTAGACTTGTAAAGCCAGTGCCATATAAGCTACTAAAATTCGAGCTGCACATTTGCAGAAGTGAATTTACACGTGATGTTGTTGAAATCATATGTGAATTATGCATAAACTTAGACATGGCATACACAGTTTCTATGGATGTCTAACTTGGACATAAAATCTCCTACTTAGTAATTACCCAGCTCCATTTTTTAGGTGAAATGTCCCTTGGTTGTAGCATTGTTGTTAAATCTGTCCTTTTTGATTGGTTTGAAGGATATTGCACTCGCTGATCTTGCTCCAACGCATCCTATAAGGTTGGGGCTGGCTCTCAATTTCTCAGTGTTCTATTATGAGATTCTGAATTCCTCAGAGAAAGCTTGCAGCATGGCAAAACAGGTTTGTTCACTCTTATTCCATGATGATTGCTACTAACTTGATCTGCAAATTTAGTTTCTTTACTGCTACAAACTGTTTGGGTGTTTGTGTGTGTGTGGGGGGGGGGTTTGTTTGTCTTCAATTCTTCTTCTTCTTCCTAGGTGTCATGTTGTGCTTAGGAAACCTTTTGGAGATTATTAGAAATGTGCACAATTTGCAAAAAAATTGGAGTATGCTATGAAATGTATTTGTTTAATGGAAGAATGTGAAGACAGTGAACATCTTGCAGTCGTGTTATATTTAAAGCAGAATGATTTAGGAGAAGACCTGTGTTTCCTTGTAACTTCTTGGTTATAAAATGCATATGGCTCTTCAAGAAAAAGGGGATATGGCCGGGAAGGGTTAAAATTGTTGTATGGATGAAAGGTTATCCTGTGTTTCTTTTCTTTATAGAGGGGATGAAAATCCCTCCTTTCCATTTCAACTAGTTGCACTAAGGTTTTGTGATTCTGGTATAGTGACATTCTTTTGATGTTCTTGATGTAGTTGTTTTTCTATCCAAATATTCTTATGTTACTCCTTGGTATCTTTTCCTGAATTATCCTTTAACTTAGGCAAGGTATTGTCCCCATTGCACAAAATTGTTAAATCTGCATTTAAACTTGGACTCCGGATTGTGACGATGCCCTTTTTACCCCTTCAAATGCGCTCCTTGATTTTTTAATAGAAATGTGCATCGTGTTTTATTGTATGCTGAACATCAACTGGTAAGAAATTTATAGAGTGAGTTTAGCTAAAATTGATTCATGACATTGCTTAGTCTTCATTAGTTGACTCAGACAGTGAAATGCTGTATGAAATGAGTTAGATCAAGGTTAAATTCTGATGAATAGAAATTTTGTCAAATCATTGCTTTGCCTTAAAATATATACCTACCTCTTGTTCGTTGGACAAAATTTCTCATCCCTAATTTCATGTGATAAAGTCAACTGCATATTTATTTTTGGGGGGGGGGAGTACTTTGACTTGTATATATTTACTTGAGCAATGCATTTGATGTTGGTGTATATATGTGTGTGTGTGTGTGTGTGTATTTAGTCATTGCATTGTCATGCTTATTTCTAGAACAACATAAAACATGGTGATACGATGAAGGTGTCTGATATAGCCTTTTTTTTAAATGCAAGTTATTGATAAAATTTGTTGCAGTGTATGGTTGATACTCACAGAGAATTTGTAAAATGTAGTGTATTGGTCAACCACGTTTTCCTCCTTGTTCCTACTCGTGTTCTTGTTCTTTTTTAGTGTTGAATGTGAACACTTTAAGAACATATTTTTTCTGTTTGGAGTAAATAATATATTTTTTCTCAAAAATGAAGTCACACGGAAAAAATAGAGGAAGAGCACCAAGGAGTACTCATCCGCCTGTGTACATTGAAAGAGGAAGAGCATCTAAAAATCAGCAATACCTACAAATGTTGAAGTTGGCCAAAACCACAAACACTTGATAAAGTTATCCTCAAAAGCCATGAAGGAATTTTTCATCCCCTTAATAATTCTTCTACTCCATTTCCCTCCACACTAGCCAAAACACGGCTTGACGAAGCATTTTAGCCACTTGTCTTCATTATAAAGGCCCTCACACTGCCTTAAGCTCACACCTCATTCTGCACAGAGTTTGAATTATGCAATATAAGTACAATGGAGAGAAAATTTTATCCCTCACTGATTGAGTCCATGTGCAATGAAGAAGCAAGTCATCCATATCCACAATCTCTCTTTTGCATAACAAATCTATATACGAAAACAATTCCTGTCCTGTGAAATTTATGTTGAGTCAAAATCCTTCCCCAAGCTGATTTCCATACAAAAAATGCTACTCTAGGAGGTGAAGTGGAATTCCAAATAAACTTCCAAGGAAAATGGACCCTCTACTCATCCATGACGTCCTATCTATGCATGTTAGGGTACCTCAACTTCAAGGGGCCCTATCGATGAACCCATTTGAATCACAGTTTCTTCTCTTTCCCAATTAATCTCCACCCTCTCTGGTGCCTTGAAGCTAGAAAAAACTCCAATTTCTATTCATTTGCTTGTATGCTAAAGTTTATATTCCAAGGGCATCTCTCCTCAGAGAGACCAATGAGCCCACTAGTGCCTCTTAGTTCACCAGCAACTCATAAGAAGGTATTATTTATTGCCTTCTTATGGCTGGTAATTCAAAAATAATCGGGAAGTTCTTAAAGTGGGCTCTTGCACACCATAGGAACAAAGTTTTACAATTTCTTACCAATAGAATTTGTACAAATTTTTATGCTGTAACAAAATAAATGACTAATTTCCTTTTACAAAAACTTTTAGCCGTATCTTTTCTATGTGGCCCTGAATCGGTTTTTTCACTCAACCTTTTTTTGTTTTTTTTTTTTGGGTGGGGGGACATTTGTGACAGTTTGGTATGCTAAATATTTGAATATATTGTAAAAAAATATAGCCATCAATAAAGATTGTTTTGGTACTTGTGACTAATTACTTGGAGCCACTCGGTAGTAATTATTGCATATTTGTCAGAGCAATTTCTAAGCCTTTGCTGTTTGGATAAGGATGGATCACCTGTGTAGCCAGGCTAAATACTGTACTTCATAGTCTAGACTTTTTTCCAATGTTTTGCAAGGACTTAAGACGTGATTTGAAAATATTTTATGGTGATATCATTTTGGAGCATCATCCATGTTGAATACAATCTTATTGTCTAGAGAAGGAGGTTGCAGGCACACGACCTTTGTGTTAAGGGCACGGGTGTTTTCTGGCACATAGCGTATTTGTCTAGGGAAAGAGATTATTTGTATGATTTGGACCAAGCTCTCAAGGATCTAATGAAACAATTTTTTTTTTTTGGCCTCTCCCTTGTTATTGATTGAAATTTCAGTTTGCATGGATTGAATGTATTGGGATGTTTTATTCTGCTATGTATTTAAGAGATGATTTCATTATTAGCTTTGTAAACTATTAAAGAGGTACCATATTGACATTGCATGTTCATCTTGATTTGAACTATTATCATCAAATTCATCTCAAATCTAAATGCCGGAAGTATTTAATGCAAAATATTAAAAACTCTTGGTTTGAATTTGTTCATGGTACACTTGGTTCATGGTGTTTGTGCTGATAAATGATTGGTTTACTTAGTTTGCTTCTTACCATTAGAGGCATGAGTTACAGTTGACTTGGTTTTCTTCTTATGTTTAGGCCTCAAATACGCTATGACAATGACTCGAGATTCTATCTCATTGACCAAGTTAATGTCAATTTGCTGTGCATGTTTACAAAATTTGAAATTAAGGCCTAAGGAATATTTGTCTTGACAATTTTGGATGGCATTTTGGAAAGGAAGTTTCTACTTTTTTTCTTAACTATTTTACCTCTATATATGTTTGTTGAAAGGTGCTTAGGCAACACTAGTGGGTCCTTTTTGCAAGATCAATAGCTTGGGCTGCCTCATATGAACTTGTATATGTACATCTCCCCTGTATCTTTTCATGAGAAAGCTGTATCATAAGTTTAGAGAGAGGGATGGGGTTTGTGAATCTTGCATAACCTTGTGAATGACTGCCCTCCCCTTTTCCACTCTCTAGTTATTTGAGCCTATTGATACAAAAAAAACTTGTCTCTCTCCTATTATTGGTTAATTCCCTTCATTATTGTGTGCATATGAATGTTCTGGTGGTTTGAACTTCTTTGTTATTGATCTTTATCTATTCCCTCCCCCCCACAGCGGAAGGTTGGAAAAAATGAGGGCTGCTTATCCTCAGTCTTGGTTAATATTGTCCTTTTGGCTTGCACATACCTGAAGGCATAAGGAAAACTTGATATTCTGCACAGTTGCTATGAACACTATGAAAAAGAAAGATTTCCCTCTAAGAAACCATATAACTTGGATTGTCCATGGTGCAGTTGTAATGTGTCTGTCTTCCCCACTGTTTGTTCTTCTGTGCCACACAAAAATTCAATAAAATGCATCACCTTAAAAATTATATTGATTGTATGATAACTTCCATAAATGATGGTCATTATTAGTAACCATGACTAATCAGAGTGACCAAGATATTTTTTGTTATGTAGATCATTTCAAGGAATTTTAGGTTCATTGGTAGATCTGGTTTGACTTGGATTTGAGATTAAGAGTGCTGCTTTGCTTCCATTTCAAGCAATTTTTCCTCCATAAGTGAGACACCAAAAGCATATTCCTGCTTTTAGGATTCATGGACAATATGCCTGAAATGGTCGCTATAAACATAAATTATTGCCAAGGTATGTGTGTGTCTGGGTATGTGTGTAAACTACGTTTGACAAGAGACTCTTGCATGAGACTCGTCATCACGAGTACAATGTAGGGTTCAAATGCATGCAATATTACATTAAGTAGGGAAGCTATACTGATTGATTGAAATAGCCTATCTGTTTGCAAGAGCAAGTAGAGAAGAATTTTCGGATTGAGTTGTTGATCTTAAAGCAATTGCAATCGCTGTTTGGCTTGTCCCAAATTTCCCCCCTTTGAATTGCAAGATGTGAGCAATCCCTATTGGCCTGTTCAATTAAGTTTTTATTTATTTGTGATGTAACTTACTGGCCTGAATTCTTAGAAAATTTTTATATGCGGTGGTTCTTCATTTTTATGGAATTAGGCAAGAACTATGATAGAATTTGCATAATATGCTATGATTTAGTGGTTTCTAAATGCCTGATCTATGTGGTTTATGACTTAGTCTATTTTTTCATGTACAGGCCTTTGAGGAGGCCATCGCTGAGCTTGATACACTTGGTGAAGAGTCTTACAAGGATAGCACTCTCATCATGCAGCTTTTGAGGGACAATCTCACCCTTTGGACTTCAGATATGCAGGTTAGTTAAAGATAAATTTTAGACACGTTCTGTTAATTTGACCTCTTAATCAGGCATCTTTTTGTGCTATACTATATGAACAGCACGACTCAAACCGTTTAAATGGAGTAAATATCAAATTGCACAAGTCAGCGCCTTTTTTTTGTGGACTGATATCTTTACAATAAGGCTAGTGTTACAAAAATTAATTTAGATCGATCTCTAGTAACATGTGGGATAAAATCTGCAAGTGCTCTTACATTACCCACGTGATTCCTGGTCCAGATGAGTCGGATATAAATTGGTGGGAGTTGTTCGCCTGGTAGCATGAGAAAAGTTAGACTAGATCTCATCGCTTACCCAAAAAAGAAAAAGAATTGTCTAGCTTTTTTCTTTTTTATTTTATTGACAAAAAAAAAAAACACGATAGATGAATTGAAGAATTTATAAAAAAAAAAAAAAACCTCCAAGGATGAGAAATCCTCAGATGTGGATAACTACTTTCTAATCCCTCAACTCCTCTAAGCTATGATCTTTATAATTCTTGAGGCATGAGGGATTTGTCTAGCCTGTGATTCATACTGAAGCAGAGTCACTCTAATTTTGCTAATTAGCTATTTTGATTGGATTTGTGCAGGAGCAGATTGATGAAGCTTAATCAAGGAGAAGAGCTGAGGGATAGATCTGTGCCTTTTTTGGAAGGTGGGCTTGATGAATGTGATTCTGTAATCTGAATATATGGTTCATCAAATTTGTTATCACACCATATCATGTATCGTTGATGATCTTAGGTTTAAAGCTTGGTTTTGCTAATCCTAAATTTCTCAAAAAAAGCCTATTTTGGGAGCAAAAATCTATCACTGCAAAGAACTCGAATCTTTGAGGTAGTATGCCCCATTCCTTTTCCCTTTTGGCTGAGTTTCATTTACTCCTTTTTTTTATTTATTTTTATTCTCTGTATAATTTTGTGGCTTTTTTTGCGAAACTTAAAAGATTGTAACTTGTTTTTGAACTTAAACCGGTTGGTGACATTCCATCTGCCAAACATGACCTTCCAAAGAATATGCATAAAAGCTATACGGTTGTGGGATGTTTGACTATTAACGTTGTGTTTGTACTTGTCATTTTATTTTATTTTATTTATTTTTGGTACAATACCAACCTAGGGCCATACTTCGACTAATGCGGTTTGGGATTTGTAGTGACTCATTTAAGGAGGATATTCTTCCAATGTAGTATTTTTCATGCCCAAGTCGCGAGTTGAATTTGGGAATTTGATTAAGGACTAAACATCATATTTCACCATGCCAATTGTCCATCGGTGTACTTGTCATTTTATGTTCTACCCTTGGGGAATCTATAGATTTTTAGGACCTGAGAAATCTAGAACCGGTGGCAAAATGATGCGGAGGGGTTATGCTCTTTTTTTTTTCTTTTTTTTTTTTTTTTGGGGTCCTGCTTATGTGCTCGTGTTTATTAAGGGGATTCTGAATTGGTGGTCCATTATATTTCCTTTTGGTTCAAGCACAAAGTGAACATTTAAGGCCCCATGATTGAGGTTGTCATTCTTGTCTTGAAGTGTCAGCCTTACTGTGAGAAAAGTAGCTTGATGATGAGTTTATAGAGGGGATTTATATTGATTTGTGTTATAAATGCAAAGCCTGGCAAGTGAGAAGCTTCCTATTTTGTCTCTGCAAAAAGGGATTAGAGAAATAACGAAACTGCATGAATTTGGAAAATTCTCTACTAATCAAAGAAACACAAATTTTGGAGTGAGACAAACGTCGGGTCTTGAGAAAAGAAAATATTTTAGTAACAAGAAAATGAACAAAAATGAAAAAGAGAGAATCTTGATATTGAATTTGTCTGGTCGCGAAGTGGTGACGTTCTAGGCGAGATCTTGCCTTTGTTAACTGTTTGATCTGTGTTGAAGGGAGGCGAGTCTCTGGTGCTCGTCCGATAAAATGATTACCGTCATAAGATTGATGGAATTGTCTGCCCCTATCATTTTATTATTCACTTGAAATCCCACCAAAATTATAAAAAAATAATAATAAAATTTGAAATTTCATATCCAAAAACTTAGTTACAAAATAATACCCCTTTTTCTTTTCAGATTAGAAGTCACAAATTTCATGCAACGATATTAACTCCACGGAGTCTAAATGAGGCCATAGCCTCCGGACATACACACACCATACACTAAATCAACACACACACACACACACACACACATATATATATATATATATACCATACAAAAGGGCATACATAACTATCAAACCACACCATATGACACATCAAATTTATTTATTTATTTATTTTTGGTACTATGGTTTGACCACCACCCAATATTTGAAGTTTCATCCCGACTAATCTGAATCGACCGCTGCAGGGCTACTTTGTGGGGTGGGTCTCCCAACATTGTTTTTTTCTTACCCAGGAGGAGTTAAACTCCGGATCAAAGTGTTCATTTCATCTACACCAACAAGTGTTGGTCTCATCAAATTTGTCATCGTACCATATCATGTATTCGTGATGATTTAGGTTTAAAGTTTGCTTTGCTAATCTTTAATTTCTCGATAAAAACTTCAAGCACTGAGGTAGTAAACCTCTCTCTCTCTCTCTCTCTCTCTCTCTCTCTCCCCGCCCGCGCATAATCTGTGGTTTATGCTACTTCAAAGATGGGAGCTTGTTGTTGAACCAGTTGGTCACATTTAATCAGCAAAACATGTCCTCTCGAAGGATATGCATAAAAATTATTGAGCTGTGGGATGTTTGTCTATTAACGTTGTGTTGTACTAATCAAATTTTAGATTCTATCCTCGGAGAATATATAGTTTTCTTACAATTGGAGAAATCTAGTACTAGTGGCATATTGGCGATGATGGGTCATGCTCGCTTATGCCTTTTTATAATCTTTGCTTATGTGCTTGTGTTTATAACGGGAATCTCAATAGGTGGCTTACAATAGCTACTACTGCTCATTTGTTTCATAATTTTTTAATTAATTGACAAAAGTTTGTAGACTCATTGTTGAAACGCATTTCCTGTGAAAAGTGTTTTTTTTGGCAATTCTAGTTCTGAAGTCCGTTCTACTTCCCTTGAGTGAAAGCACGAATTGAACATTTAAAGCCACATAATTTAGGTTGTTATTCTCATCCATGTCTTTGAAGTGCCAACCTTTTGTCTTCCTCTCCACCTAGTTATATAAACTCCATCATCCTCCACTCTTTCCATCGTAACTCACAATCATCCTTTTGCTTTCTGTCGTCCTTCTCATTCTCTCTACACTATGGCTCCAAAAACCAATTTCTCGGTTCTCGTAATTGTGCTTGTCTGGGCAAATGCCACAGCATCCAGACAAATGCCTATGGAGCCTGGGTTCAACCTTGCAGCACGCCTTGACACGATTGGTGGATTAGTTGAGTGCTGGAATGCGCTTCTTGAGCTCAAATCTTGTTCAGATGAGATGATTTTGTTCTTCCTCAATGGCGAGACAGAGTTGGGAACACAGTGTTGCAGCGCCATTAGTATCATCACTCACCATTGCTGGCCTAGCATGCTCACTTCTCTTGGCTTCACAGCAGAGGAAGGCAACATATTGCGAGGCTACTGTGAAGCCGTACCTTCTGGTGCACCAGTTGCATCGCCTCCACTTGCTGGCTAAGCAGTACAAGATTACACCTACGCTAATTATAAACTTTGGTTGTCATTTGTAATTTTTTTCTTTCATTCTCGAGTCTTGCATGTCTATGGATGGTATTTGTGTCTTTCACTTTGAGGATTTCATTAGGTGTTTTGGGTGAAATCTTCCACGTATGATGTGTGAGACCCATGCAATAAAGAACTTCCATAATGACATAAACGGTAATAATGATCTGTGTTAATTGGATTTTTAAATAGTCATGACAATTGCGGGAATTATAGAATAACCCTAAGATCACAAAACTATGATGGACCCTTTTTTGGCCATCATTGACATTTTCAGGAAATAACAGCAAAAAATGTGAAGATTTTATCAAATAATAGGGTAGAGCTTCTTTTCATGAGGACCCTTCACCTCCAAAATAAAAAAAAAAAAAAAGGAAGAAGGTGGAACGGGCATCTTCTTTTGTGTGTGTTTTCATGGATTTACAATGATTTATGTGTAATAAAGGCAAGCCCAGCAAGTGAGAAGCTTCCTGTTTATCTGTGCAATTATTGAATATGAAAACTATATGATTTTGGAAAATTCTAGACCAATCAAAGAGACAGATTTTGGAGCCTAGACTAAGGTCTTAAAAGAGTAGGATTTTTTGATAAAGGGAAATGAAAAGTCACAAGGTCGAGCAAAAATAAAAAATAAAAAAAAGAGAGAATCTTGAATAATCAGATTTAGTCTGGCATTGAAGTTGGGAGGTTCTAGGAGACGTCTTGGTTCCGCTCTGTTTCTGAATCTAACCAAAGCCTTGAAAGCATGAATATTCGGATAGGAGGACCACTGTAATAAGTCCCCCCCACCGCGCCCCCCCGCGGGTCTTTTATTTATCAATTCAGTAATCTATCATTGTAAATACCCTGGTTGTGATACATCTCGCTGCCCAAACATTTCAGTATTGCTTTAAGACTTCCACTGTGCCATTTGGTTAAAAAATGAAAACAAAAAAAAATGGTATAGGTGCATATCGATTGGTACATACCAGCGGCATTCGAATAGTAGAGATGAAACGAGTTTGTCGTAGTACCTGGTTTAAAAGTGAATAGGAGAAATATTGGTCATATTGGCCGACACAAAGCGGTATTGACAATTATATTCAAATTTTAGTTTAACTCATAGGAAATATTATTTATTTACGACGCGCAAAATCCAAAATTTTCACTCTTGAAGTCTACACATAGATTCTAGTATGTCTTTCTCTCTTTGTTTTCAAACAAAACATTTCTTTTATTTTGCTTTAAGACATTTTGGGTGTTTGAACCACATTGACACGCATGTATGGCAAATTGTATGATGGATGGATGGGTATGGAAAAACAAACTCATAACCAACATTTGCAAGGCTATTACATAGATTCTAGTATGTCTTTCTCTCTTTGTTTTCAAACATAAATGAAACTCATAACCAACATTTGCAAGGCTATTTCATCATAAAGCTTCGTTATGTTGTCATTTTAGTATTATTTTATTGTTCAGACGAGGAAAAGGGATAAATTTTTGTTTCATGAATAGCAAGATGTGAGAGACCGAACTGATGATATGTTTGCATGATAAGTAGTGTTTTCTACTCCTAAATTAAATAGCAAGAGTTAAAGAGTCCTAAGACCTAAAGGGAATATTAATTATGTATACGATTCGTCTCTATGTCATTTCAATTGTTTTGTGCAGCTGATATTACTAAATTTTGAATGGCAGAAGTTGAAATTGTGGGGGTGGGGGGACTCTGAGGAAGGTGAACAAGAAAGTAGGTGAGTTCATTCCGTACCGAATCACATCCAATGATGGACAGATTTTTAAGATTTACCAAACTAATTAAAAAGTCGCAAATGCACGAGAGGAAGACAATACAATAATTGATTCTTTGAGACCTCATTTTAATTCCTATGTTATAAATTATTACAAGATCCTCATATATTTTAATTTAATCATTTGTTACTAATCAGCGGACATTGTGGAGACACACACAAGCTATGGCTCTTGTTCCGGATGCTTTTGATGGCATTTTGGTCATGGCGTGAAGAGAGAGAGAGAGAGAGAGAGAGAGATAGAGAGAGAGAGGCCGATGAGCTTCAGCTCAAATGACACCTTCCTTCTCCCTCTATGTAATATGCTCGCGTTCAAGTTTTATGTATGCACAAAAAAAAAAAAAAAAGAAAGAGATCTCAAGAATTCGAATCTCAAGCAGTTTAAAAAAAATGAGAGAGTGTTTGGACCACAGAGGCACACCAGAGGCATGGCATGGAGTGGTTATGTTTGTGTGCATACTAACCATTTAAAGGTGTAACCAAGGCTGCCAAAAAAAAGTGTGTACACCATTTGCCCCCATTGAAATTAGAGGCCATGCACATAAAGATCAGAATTTAACACTTCCACATTTATTTGGTCAAAGTAATGTTGAGAAAAAAAGTAGAAAGGGAAGAGCATATTAGAGAGAGAAAGAGAGAGAGGAAAAGGGATAGAATTTTGTGTTGGTTAAAATCTCTTGAAAGGGGGGAAGACGAACAAGTGTGCCCTTCGAATCTAAAAATTTTGAAGCATTGCTTTCATTAAAAGTTGCAACTTGAAAAGGTTATGGCATCCTATGCTTTATTTAGTCTTGCAATTGGGATACAAAAAGAACTAAAAAGAGAATGAACTTGCAAGTGCAAGTTCATCACATTCAATTTTTCAGTTTTTAAATCTGTAGTAAGCTATGGAGAATCATAGGGTATCGAATACTAATTTTACTTATTGCAATACTTCGCAGCGACTCCGATTCATTAACCGTCCCCTTAGTGGGAGAAGAAAGGAAAATCTTAACAATAAGCACTATGGAACTCCAAGATGACATTGAGCAATGCTCAAAATCTCAATTTGGAGGAGAGGCAATCGAGGTTCCCATCACCAACACACCCGGTTAGACCATTCAGATCGGTGTCCACTTATTGATGCCCCTTCAAAAGGCAATCATGGATTGTCTGTGATGCCATTCCAAAATCTTCGCATGATCCTCCTGAAAACATGTCAAGCATTCATCCTTCGATCGTAGTCTGCAAACTGACAGTGAATGCCAATCACAAGCCCATCAAGCAAAAGAAAAGTGTGTTCGCACTAAAACGTTAACGTACAATATAACAAAAGGTTCGAAAGCTTTTAGGAGTAAGGTTCATCCGAAAGGTAAAATACCCTGAGTAGTTAACCAACGTGGTCATGTTGAGAAACGCAAATGGAAAGTAGCGGATGTGCATGGACTTTACAAATCTCAATAAATCATGTTTGAAGGACAACTATCCACTCCCCAATATCGATAAACTAGTCGACAATTCATCAAGTCATCAGTTCTTAAGTTTCATGGATATATACTCCGATTATAATTAAATACGAATGGCCCTCGAAAATGAGAAAAATACTAGTTTTATTACGGAATTCGATACATATTATTATAAGATCATGCCATTCGGTCTCAAAAACGTCGGGGTAACCTTTCACTGCCTAATCAATAAAGTCTTTAGTGAACAACTTGGTAAAAACGTGGAGACCTATGTCGACGACATGCTCGTCAAAAGCTCTAATGCTGATAACCACGTCGCAGACTTAGAGGAGACATTCTAGATGTTAGAATGATACAACATAATGTTGAACCCAGCAAAGTGCACTTTCGTGATCACATTTGGGAAGTTCCTGGGCTTTCTAATTATCCACTGGGGGATTGAAGTAAATCCATATAAAATTCAAACTATACTAGATATGACACCACCGAGGAGAGGAGAGTAAAAGACATGCAACGTCTTACGGGTAGAATTGCAGCCTTGAACCTATTCATGTTGAAAGTAAGGGAAAAATATAAACTCTTTTATGATATCCTGAAGAAGTATCAGAAATTCGCGTAGACGCCTGAGTGCCAGGCCACATTCAAAAGACTCAAAGAATATCTCATGTCGCCCTCGCTTTTCTCTTGACCGATTGCTGGTGAGAAACTATAGTTCTACCTTTCTATTTTTGATCACGCACTTTGTTCTGTCCTTGTGAGGCAAGAATCTACCGAACAAAAGTCAGTATACTATGTCAGCCGTATGCTCCATGAGTGCGAAGTGAACTACAAACCCATTGAGAAGATAGTTTTTGCCTTGGTAATCACCATCCTACATCTTCGGCCTTACTTTCAACCCCATCCCATCGTGGTGCTGACCAACCAGCCCCTGAAATGGACTTATAGAAGAGGGATACCTAAGGTCGACTTATTAAGTGAAGCATTGAACTTGGCGAGTTTGACATTGAATATTAATTGAGACAGGCTATCAAGGGCCAAGTCCTTGCAAACTTTATCTTTGAGTGCACATTACCAACGTCCATCGAGTAACCCCTTGCTAATGACAAATAAGAACATTCGTAGCTTGAGTAAACCCTCCATGTTGACGGGTCGTCTATTTCTTCGGGAAGCGGAGCCAGACTTATCTTAGTAGGGCCAGATAATTTTAAATCTAAATATGTCATATGTTTTGACTTTTGGGCGACCAACAATAAGGTCGACTACGAAACCCTCCAACCGGGTTGTGGATCATAGTGTCATTAAGGGTCTGGAGCCTATAGGTTTTCATTGGTAGCCAATCGGTCATAAAGCCAATCAAAGGGGTCTAAGAGACCAGAGAACCGACGATGACAAAGTATCTATCCAATATACACCAAGTGGTGGATACATTCGACAAAATAGACATACAACAGATCGTTCGGTCTGAGAACGCACGAGCTGATACGTTCTTGAAATTAATTAACTCTGACTCAATGGCCACCAACCGTACTATCTATATAGAGAGCCTACCATGTCCTAGCATTGAAGAGCTCAAACAGGTCTTGCCGATGAATAGCTCATCGAGTTGGAAATACCCCATAGAAGCCTACTTGAAGTACGAGCAACTGCTGAGCTCACCCTTCGAAACCAATAAATTGAAGCATAAAACCGCTCATTATGCCATTATTAATTGTGACCTTTACAAGAAATTCTATACCCATCTGTATTTGAAGTGCTTGACACTTGAACAAGGAGATTACGTTTTTAGAGAAATCCAAGAGGGGATATGCGATAGTCATTTAGATGTATGAAATTTAGCAAATAAGACCCTTCAACAAGGGTATTATTGGCCGACCATGAAAACCAATACGAATGACTATATCAAAAGGTATGACAAATGTTAGCACTTCTCATTGGTGCCACGACAACCCTCTACTGAGCTTTGCCTGATAGCCTATCTGTGACCATTCGTCCAATGGGGAATGAACATTTTAGGACCATTTCCTCCGGCAACCGAACAACGAAAGTTTTTAATCGTGGCCGTAAACTATTTTATAAAGTGGGTGGAATCTAAACTGTTAGTTCAGATCACCAGCGGCAAGATACAACATTTCGTATGGACATCCGTCATCACAGATTCAGTGTACCTCATGTCCTAATCACAGACAACAGCAAGCAGTTCGATAGCAGAAGCTTCCGAGACTTCTGTAACATGTTGGAAATCCAACATCGCTTCACTTTTGTCGTCTACCCGTAAACTATTGGTCTCGCAGAAATAACCAATCAAATGATCCTGCAAGGTGTAAAAGCTACACTAGACGAGGTTAAAAGCCGATGGGTAGATGAACTTTATAGCATCTTCTGGGCTTATCAAACGATACCCGACAGGCAACGGGGAAGACACTGTTCAGCACAACATACGGATGCGAGGCAGTTATCCCAGTCGAGATTGGAATTCATTCAATAAAGGTAGACCAATACGAGGGAGGGCAAAACAAATCCGCACTACACGAACGTTTAGACCTATTTCCTGAGTTAAGAGAAACCGCATCCGTCCGAATGGTCGTTTATTAGTAGCGAATGACAAGATACTACGGTTGACAGGTCAGAATGAGAATGTTCAAACCAAATGACTTGGTACTTAAGAAGGTGGAAGCGATTGATTAACCCCAACCAGAGGACAATCTAGCACCCAATTAGGAAGATCCTTATAGAATATGTTCAGAAGTTCGCCCAGACACTTATCGTCTCGATCTTTAGACAACTCGGTCGTACCCCGAACGTGGAATTCTGAGAACGTGTATGTCTATTATCAATGAGGGTTGATACTCAATTGAACGAACGCATCTCATTCTATCAACGGTCGGGTAAAACCTATGCGGCCCCCTACCTTGTAGTGCTAAACAATCAATTTGATCTTGTGCTTCTCAGAACATGTCTAAACGGGCTAGTGTTACCCCATCCTCCCGAACAAAATCTTTAGCACCGGGATTTATCTCCTTGAACAGGCCAGTGTCGTCCTGTCCCCCTGAACGGAGTCTTATCACTAGAATTCATCTCCCCGAATAGGCAAGTGTCACCCCATCTAACGAGCGAACATTAAAAGATGAGTCTCTCGAACAAGATATACATGGCCTTCTCACTCAGTTAAGCTCCCAAACAAACAGATTCCCCTACTCAAGCAAACTCACTCTCTCAGTCAAAGATTATATGAAAGACAAAAAAACAATATCATGCCAGCAAGAAAGCTAGCCAACCAAGAAGTACCCTGTTGGTCAGATCCTATCGGTTAAGTCATTTGCTCAATGACACACGTCATTCACATCGGCAAACTACTATCAGTCAGATGACTATTCAAAGGAAGGATCGACAAGTAGGTAACAAAAAATTTTCTTTTATTTTAAGATGACATATATATATCAGGATATATAGTCGGATATAATTTACAATCTCTAAATCATATCGAGTTACATTGAAAGAGATATATGAAGAATCTACAGTAGAAAGATGATTGAGAGCTGGAAAAAGTCCATAAATGCTTGACGTTATGTGATCAGGATCAAAAGACCTAGAAGCCTTTGCAATCCGCCGACCACCCTCGAGTGGTAGAATTAAGGAAGGTAAAAACTGTAAACCCTTTCCGGCAGAAACTGGAAAGGAGTTTGAGAAGATAAGAGTTGATCAAAAAGAGACTGAGAGGATGCATCAGATTTCAGACCCTCTGCGATGTCTAGACTTCTCTGTTTCCTAACTCCTATCGCCTGAGCTGTCGGAACAACAAAAAGTATGTTGAACAAAATAGGTTTTGATAATGATTAGGAGTAATGAAGTTTGATTTTAGGTAATTAATTTAAATTAAAAACAAATTAGAATAATTGTTAAAATTGGTTCTAGATATCCAAGTTGCCTCATTCATATGCCTAAGATGACCTATGAATATGTTTGATAGAAATTTGGTTAAGTCAAAATGGCTAAGACGACAAGAGGTTCGATATAAGATGACATGTTGACTGCACCATAGAAAATAGGGTGACCTGAATCTTGGCATGAGACGACTTGAGGAAAGTAAGCCTCAGAAGCCTAAGTCTGTAGAACACCTAAGGTGACCTGACATTCTAGTAAGACGACTTAACTATAGCATTTAGGATAACAAGTCGTCTCAGCAAGTATAACAAAACAACCTGACAAAACTGAGTCACAGAAGTCTGATTCTGCAGCACCTAAAGACTACTCAGCCTTAAGGCCAAGGCGACCCAATTACTCTTAGGATGACCCAAATATATCCACAAAATGATTTGAACCTAGAAACAATAACACAAGTCGCCTCCTCAAAAGGCACAAGACGACCTGACTTATTCATACCTCAAGAACAAAAGTATGCACAATAGATGAGACGACCCACTTGTATACATAAGACGACCTAATCTAAGCTCTTAGCATATAAGTTGTCTCACTCACAAACACAAGTCTCCTTGCAAAATGAGAATCAACCCTAAGGCGACTCATAGTTTTTATAAGAAAACTTGTAACTCGACAAGGCCACTCAAGGTGAAGACAAATCCTCTTACCTCTCACATTGACAAATGAAAATGAATAGTTGTCAAGACAATCCGACCCAAACAAGTCTTCCTATAGTCATGATAAAGCGACTCGACTAATCAACAAGACGACTTATGAATTTAAATCGCGAAAACAAGTCTGCTTGTAATTTGGATAGATCGACCTGTTGTCTCTAACGTTCATTTGTTCAGAAGAGGTCGTGTGAATTTATTGTACTGTTCACCTACCTCACAAAACACTGAAATGAATTCAATGGTGTCCAACGGCTAAGCCCTATTGCTCGACTATAAAATTCATTCAAGAATAGAGAAGAAATATGATCTGTCACGCAACATTTGAAAAATAAATCTCTGAACATTACTCACAAGCCATACTCTTGATTTTGTTTAATTTGCACTGTAACGAGCATTCTGAAAATTGAAAACTTCATTTTGCATTTTATTTTCTCTCTCTACTTGCTGTGTAAAACCAGAATTGTATTTTTCTGAGTTTGTTCGTAAAGAAAAAAAGAGAAATGTCAGAATAGGTTTTTGATTGATCTTGTAAAAAATCAAATCAAAGTATTTGAAAAATACTTGTATGGTTCACTAGTACCACCGGAAGTTAGTTTGTAATTCTTAAATAGAATAGTGGATTCGAAAATCCAGGTGAAGTCTGAAAGTGGACATACACCAAGAAGGTGGAATCACTATAAATTGTGTGTCAATCTTTTCTTACCTGTTCTTGTTTACTCGTGTACATCAATTTTTATTTTAAATCTCTATAATTAACCAAAAATTTTATAAATAACCTATTTACCCCCTTTAGATTATTATATTCAGTGTTAACAAGTGGTATCAGAGCAGGTCTTCTGAAAAAGGGTTTAGCAATCTCAGAAAAAAAGATCGAAGATGGCACTGAATGGAGACAGTATTCCTTTCGAAGCATGCTCAACTAACAAAGCACCATGCTTCAACAGCAATAACTACGGCTATTGGAAGCAAATAATGAGGAAATTAATTATTGCCCAAGATGAAACAGCTTGAAAAATAATTAAAGAAGAAATTGAATTCCCAACAGAAGAAATAGATGGAGTGAGGGTTCGTGTAAAAATGAAGAAAATGACTCCTAAAGAAAGGAAAGCCTACAAAGCCACTGCAGAGTTATCAATTTATTGCACCTAGCCTTAAGTTCCAATGAGTATAATAGAATCTCATCGTGCATCACTGCAAAAGAGATATGGGAAAGATTGGAGGCTATATATGAAGGCACAAATCAAGTGAGGAAAAACAAAATAAGAATATTAAAGCAAGAATACGAGGCATTCAAAATGAAAGATGGTGAAAGTGTGAGAGACGTGATAACAAGATTCAATGCTATCACAAATGAACTAAGGTTGCTAGGCAAAGGAGTCAGTCAAGAAGATATAGTTGATAAAGTATTGCGTTGCATGCCTAAATCTTGGAAAGCCAAAGTCACAGCTATTGAAGAATCCAAGAACCTGGAGACTCTTACAATAGATCAGCTAGTTGGTTCATTAACTACTCATGAAATGAATGTAATCCACAAAGGAAATGGAAATGAAGAAAGAGAAAAATCCATAACATTAAAGGCTGAAAGTGAGGAAGAAAATTCAAGCAGTGATGAAGATAAAGACATGACACTTCTAACAAGAAAATTCAAGAAATTCATGATGAGAAAAAGAAACAAAAATAGAAGAGAATTCAAGAAACCTGAAAGTAGAGAAGAAATAAGATGTTACGAATGCAAAAAGTTTGGGCACATTAAAGCTAATTGTCCAACACTCAAGAAAGCAGAGAAAAAGGAAAAGAAGGAAAAGAAAAAGGCTCTAGCAGCTTGGAGTGATAAAGATAAGTTCTAGTGAGAAAGAATATGAACAAGAACAAGTCAACTTGTGCTTCATGGCTTTAGAAGGTGATTCAAACATTGAGATAACATCTTCAATATCTTATTTCTTTGATTCAGATTCTGATCATGATTTATCTTTTGATAAATTACATGATGCACTGCTAGAATCTATTAACGATTTGAAAAATATAATCAAGAAAAATATTGCACTTAAAAATGAAACGATCAAATTAGAACAAGATAAGAATAAGTTGAAATTTGAAAATGAGAAACTCAGAACAGAAAATGATGAATTAAAATAAGAGAAAATCAATCTAATTGAGGAAACTAAAGGAAATGCTCATGACTTGCACGTTGAAATTGAAATCAAGTCAATTGATATTTGCATTTACAAAGACTTAGAGAAGAAATTAGATCAAAAAAAAAGAAAGAATCAAAAAATTGAGTTCACTACTATAAATTTGAAGGACAAAAAAAATTGGACTTGATACTTGGAACTCAAAGAGCCGTCTATGATAAGGCTGGTTTAGGTTACAATCCAGCTTTGACACAAAAGAAACTCTATAGTTTCTTTGTTCCCAACACAATAAAGGATATATCAAATACTAAATGTCATTATTGCATGAAGCAAAGATATAGTTCACACAACTGCAAGCTTGGAAAAATATCTATTCCAAACCAATCAAAAATATCTAGAACACATATCAAGTGTACTTACTACAATAGAATATGGTATAGTTTGGGCAAGTGCTGGTTTAATGACTTAAAATATAAGAAAAAAATTCTGAAATGGGTACCAAAGCATTCTCATGAGACCATGATGAGCACTAATATTGTCGGACCCAAGAAAGTTTGGGTACCAAAGGCCAATACTTGATTTCGTCTTTATAGAGATCTGTCTCAAGACCAAAACTCCTAAAAATATATGGTTTCTGGACAGCAGATGCTCTCGACATATGACAAGAGACCCATATAAGTTTAGCATCTTGGAAGAGAAGAAAGAAAGCAAAATAGTCTTTGGAGACAACTCAAAAGGAAAAGTAATTGGCATAGGAAACATATGTATGTTTTTTACTCAAATTGAGTATGCGTTGGTAGTTAAAGGCTTAAAATATAATCTTCTAAGCATTAATTAATTGTGTGACAAAAGTTTTATTATTGTGTTTGATCATGATAATTGTAATATGATAGATAAATCAAACAATGAGATAAAATTTAAAGGAAACAGACAAGGAAACATTTATGTCATTAATTTAAAAAACTTGAATGTTTTAAACGAAGCATGATTAATGGCTATTAGAAATGATGATATTTGGTTATGACATAGGAGATTGGGTCATGTTAGATGGACTTAATTTCAAAATTAGTTAGAAAAGACATTGTTAAAGGAATTCCAAAATTAAAAGATGAAAAGAACAAATTGTGTGATACATGTATGAATGGAAAACATATACAGTCTGTCTTTAAGTCTAAAAATGTAATCCCCACATCAAGACCCTTAGAATTGCTTCACATGGACCTCTTCGGTTCAACTAGAACTCAAAATTTAGGAGGAAAGCACTATAGATTTGTAATAATTGATTATTTCTTAAGATATACTTGAGTATTATTTTTAGCCAAAAAGGAAGAAGCATGCAGTGTATTTATCAAGTTGTGTAGGAAAATTAAAAATGAAAAAGGATGCACAATTAATGGTATTAGAAGTGATCATGGTAAGGAATTTGAAAATAAATCCTTACAAGAATATTATGATAAAAATAGAATATATCATAATTTCTCTACATCTAGAACACCTCAATAAAATGGTATTGTGGAGAGAAATAATCGAACTTTAGAAGAAATGGTTAGAATTATGCTATGTGAGCATAACTCACCTAAACATTTTTGGGTTGAAGCCGTTAATATAGCTTGCTACATTCTCAATAGGGCATTGATTAGACCATTTCTTAAGAAAACTCTCTATGAATTATACAAAGGTAGGAAACCCAATATTAGTTACTTTCATATCTTTGGATGTAAATGCTATGTGCTGAATAATAGAAAAAATAATATAGGAAAATTTTATACAAAAAGTAATGAAACTATATTTTAAAGATATTTAATCACTAGTAAAGCATATAGAATATATATTAAGAGAATAATGATGGTTGAGAAATCAATTCATGTAAACTTTGATGAAAATAACTCCTTAAGTAACAAGAGTTTTGATGATAAAATTAGAGAAATAGAACAAATATTAGTGCAAGAGTCAATGAAAAATGAAGAAGTAAAGGAAGAAACTAATGAAAGTAGAAGTGAAGAAAATCAATCAAACCTTCAACAACAAGAAGAGCAAGAGATAAAATTCCCAACCACGCGAAGGAGTGTCAATGTAGAAAATATAATTGGAGATATAGAGGTTGGAGTTAGAACTAGATCTTCAACTCAAAATCAATGTGAGTTTGTGGCTTTCATTTCTCAAATTGAACCACCTTAAATGATGAAAATTAGATTCTAACCATACAAGAAGAGTTAAATCAATTTGAAAGGAATGAAATATAGGAACTAGTTCCTAGACCAAACGACCAATCCGTGATAGGTACAAAATGGGTGTTTAGAAACAAGCTACATGAGCATGGAACAATCACTAGGAACAAAGTTAGGTTAGTTGCTCAAGGGTATAGTCAAGAAGAAGACATTGATTATGACGAGATATATGCTCCGCTAACTAGATTAGAAGCTATTAGGATGCTACTTGCTTTTGCATGCTATATAAACTTCAAATTATATCAAATAGATGTCAAAAGTACTTTCTTAAATGGTGTATTAAATGAAACAGCTTTTGTAGAACAACCACCCGGATTTGAACACCCTAAGTATTCAAATCATGTGTTTAAATTGTCTAAAACTTTATGTGGTTTAAAGCAAACTCCAAGAGTTTGGTATGAGAGATTTAATAATTTTTTTATTGATAATGATTTTGAAAGAGGAAAAGTTGATACAATTTTGTTTATTAAAAGAAAAGACAAAGAAATTCTAATAGTTCAAATCTATGTGGATGACATAGTATTTGGGGCAACAAATGAAAATATTTGTCAAGAATTTGCTAAGTCTATGCATGCAGAATCTGAAATGAGCATGCGAACTAAATTATTTTTTTGGTTTACAAATAAGGCAAACAAAAGATGGTATATTTATCAATCAATCCAAATTTGCTAAGGAATTGATCAAAAAATTTGGGTTTAGTGATACCAAAGGATATGCAACATCAATGAGTATATCAGTTAAGTTAGATAAAGATGAAAAAGGAAAGAAAGTGTGTCAAAAATTATATAGAAGTATGATTGGATCCCTTCTATATCTAACCGCATCTAAACCCGATATTCTATTTAGTATGTACTTGTGTGCTAGATCTCAATCTAATCCTAAAGAATCTCACTTAGCAGCTATAAAGAAAATTTTAAGATATTTAAAGGACACATGTAACTTAGAATTATGGTATGATAGAAATTCATTTTTTGACTTACATGGATATTCTGATACCGATTTTGCTGGTTGTAAAGTAGATAGAAAGAGTACAAGTGATACTTGTTAATTTTTCAGAAACATGTTAGTATCTTGGTCCTCTAGAAAGTAAAATAGTGTTGCTACTTCAACTATAAAAATAGAGTATGTAACTGTGGGGCTGTGCACAAGTCCTATGGGTCAAACATCAACTTGAGGATTATGGGATAAAATTTGAAAACGTTCTAATAAAAATTGACAACACTAGTGCAATAAATTTAACGAAAAATTCTGTACATCATTTTAGGACAAAACATATTGAAGTTATATATCATTTTATTTGAGATCATGTATTCAAAAATGACATAATTTTAGAATATGTAGAAACTGAAAAACGAGTTGCAGATATTTTCATCAAACTTTTGAATAGAGAAAAATTTTGTAATTTAAGAAGAGAATTGAGAATGATTGATTGAATCCTTGATTTAAATATATATATAAACTCATTTTATAATCATTTGAGGAATATAAAAGAAATTTTTTAAAAAATTTCAAAGTCATGAAATTTGACTAAGGGACGAGTCGTCTTACAGGATCAATAATTCGCTTTATTGGTTCAAAATTGAGATGTCCTGAGAACAAAGGTATCTCAGCAAGTCGTCTTATTAAATAAATGAGATGACTCTCCAAATGCAAGTCACTGAAGGGACTCTAAAAAACATGACTAAAACGCCTTAGTAAATCAAGAAGGTGACTTAGGGATAATAGACAGACTCATTTTATTTTCTAAATTGCTTCATGACCTCACAAGTCGCCTTGTAATAAATACAAGACGACTCATTATGATCATGACACAGAAAGTGAGTTTTGTAGACATCTCTGAGTCGCCTTACCCTTGGGAAGACGACCTGATGTCTTTGGGTTTCTGTTACATAAGACAACTTGCTACCTAGTGCAAGTCGCCTTGCGTGATATAGTCAAGTCGATTCATCTCCTCTTGAAGATGACTTACGTGACTCATAAGTTAGGTAAAATCCAAAATCCAAAATCTAAAACCATTTCATCTCTACTAAGAACCCAAATCTGACCCAAGTCAAATAATTAAGGTTTAAATTCATAATCTTTTTATATTCGCTCCATACGTTTTTCCAAATTAAAACCCTAACTCTAATCGACTTCTTTCAAAATCGCCTTCGTTTCCTCTCACCCTTTCACATTCCCTCTTACTCGAACAATCATAACCTTTCTTACTTAAGCCATTCGAAGCACCTTTGGTGAAAAATGAAAAGATTCCTCTTCACTTACAAAAACCCTAACCCTCTCACTCTCAATATTCAAGAACACCAACATCTCAAATGGTGCTAAAGACGAAGAATCCGACAAAGTTCAACGAAAGTGACTTCCTTTTATTAGAGAAAAGTAAGTCTTTCTCAACCAATTTTTCAAAAAGGAAATTGAACTTAGGTAGACTTGTCGATCGGGAGTTTCTTAAGAAAATAAATTTTCTTTATGAAGAGCATTTATCACACATCTTACTTAGTTCATTGATGAACTCAAATGAGAATGTGTATGGCATCTTGTTAGGAATTCTACAATAACATGGAAGTTGTTGAGGAGATTGGAGTACACGTACTAGAGACCAATTTCCTTTTTCCTACGAGAATGGAATCATGCACCTTCAAAACACACATTAAGGGAAAGCAAATCATGCTCACTCCCAAAGTACTGTGCACGATGTCCAATCTAGAATGGACTCTCTCTGTTAGGTGTGAAAAGTACATGAAAATTACTCAAATCCAATGTGCTAGAATTATGTTTAAGAATGCAAATCTGTCAGAGATGAGTGAAGTGGACTTGAATGCAAAGAATTTGAGGATTCATGAGTGTTTTCTACATCTTATTATCATTCATGTACTTAGGCCTAGAGGAGAAAATCACACACATAACCAAAGAGGATCTTTGGTTGATGGCTTGCATCATGGATGGTAAAAATCCTGGATTGCATTTCCTAGTGTCTTATTTCTTGATTGAAACGGCCAAATCAAAATCTATAAATCTATCCTATTACTCTCTCATTTCTAATGTGTTAATAACAAATAAGATTGATTTGAAAAAGGAGATTTGCACAAAATTAAGCATGAAACATAGTATTGGAGAGCAATCATTGAAAAATGCCAAGTGGGTGTTGAAGAATGGGGTATAGGAGAAGCTAGAGGAAGAACAAGAAGAGGGTAGAAAGAAAAGAAAACGAGATGAGGCGGGACCGAGTAAACCATTTAGAGAAAGACCATCTGAGGAAATTATGGCTCAATCTCTTCAAATCACACCTTCCTATGGTGCTCCATCCACATCTATTTCTGTTTCTGAAGTCACCATGGACATGATTTGGGGTTCCTTAGTGCATATCCAATCACAACTCCTCAAAATTGAAAATCAAAACTCTCTCACTCATGCCAGGCTGACTGAATTGGAAGACCTTTATGACAAAATGAATGTTTTGGAATCCCTGATTCACAAAGATCAAAGTGGTCCTTCAAATTCTCCACCAGTTGATTCTTTTATCCCTCCATCTGATGAGCCGCATGCCTAAAGAACTAACATTTTTCTTTTTACTTGTAACATTAACATTCTCTCTATTTTTAGGTGTGCTGTTAGTTTGATTAGTTTCTTCCTTTTGCTAAGTCCTTCTTCAAGGACATGGTGTACTTATTTTGTTGATCATGTTTAATGGTAATATTCTCTTCAATGACTTTGTCTTCTTCTTTTGTTGATGACAAAAAGAGGGAGAAAATATGTGGTTTGTTTTGGTATATTATTTTGTTTATGTTGAATGACATAGTTGAATGACTTTGTGTTTTGGTGTGCTGTTTTGCTTATATTATATAGTATAGTTGAATGACTTTGTATTTTGGTGTGTTGTTTTGTTTATGTTGAATGGCATAGCATGTTATTGATATTCATATAGAAATTGTGAGATTTTGGTGTATTGATGTTTTGGTATGTTTATAACATTGGTGTTTATATTGATTGAATGTCTAAATTATGAAAATACTACATATATCATATTCATATGAACTATGACATTATGTTATGACATATACACTATTCATACTAGGATGAATCTGCATTGAGTATGGATAGAATATGTCTCTCAATAGTTTAACATTATAAAGGATAATTGAATAAGTAAAAATAATAGTTACATTCAAAATAAAAGGGGGAGAGCAATAGGACATCAATGATACACATCATAAAACTAAGTGTGAATAGCATATTATGCATATCTTTTAGAAAAAGTGAAGTTTAAGACTAATCATAGGCATTTCAAAATTTAAATTGACATGACATTGGTTGAGGGGGAGCATTTTGAGACTTTTCAAACAATTTTATCAATTATCTCAAATTGGGTTTTGTCATCATGAAAAATGGAGAGATTGTTGAACAAAATAGGTTTTGATGATAATTAGGAGTAATGAAATTTGATTTTAGGTAATTAATTTAAATTAAAAACAAATTAGAATAATTGTTAAAATTGGTTCTAGATGTCCAAGTCACCTCATTCATATGCCTAAGACGACCTCTGAGCATGATTGATAGAAATTTGGTTAAGTCAAAATGGCCAAGACGACCTGAAAGATTCTACATAAGATGACCTGTTGATTGCACCACAGAAGTCTGATTCTGTAGCACCTAAAGACGACTCAGCCTTAAGGTCAAGGCGACCTAATTACTCTTAGGACGACCCAAATAAATCCATAAGACGACTTGAACCTAGAAACAACAACACAATTCGCTTCCCCAAAATGCACAAGACGACCTAACTTATTCATGCCTCAGAAACAAAAGTCTGCACAACAGATGAGACGACCTACTTGTATACATAAGATGACCTAATCTGAGCTCTTAGCATATAAGTTGTCTCACTCACAAACACAAGTTGCCTTGCAAAATGAGAATCAAGCCTAAGGCGACTCATAGTTTCTATAAGAAGATTTGTGACTTGACAAGACCACTCAATGTGAAGACAAGTCCTCTTACCTCTCAGATTGACAAATGAAAATGAATAGTTGCTAAGGCAACCCAACCCAAACAAGTCCTCCTATAGTCATGATAAAGCGATTCGACTAATCAATAAGGCGACTTATGAATTTAAATTGCAAAAACAAATCTGCTTGTAATCTGGATAGATCGATCTGTTGTCTCTGATGTTCATTTGATCAGAAAAACTAGTGCGAATTTATTGTACTGTTCACCTATCTCACCAAACACAGAAATGAATTCAATGGTGTCCAATGACTAAACCCTGTTGCTCGACTATAAAATTCTTCGAGAACAGAGAAGAAATATGATCTGTCACGCAACATTTGAAAAACAAATCTCTGAACATCACTCACAAGCCATACTCTTGATTTTGTTTAACTTGTACTGTAATGAGCATTCTAAAGATTGAAAGTTTCATTTTGTATTTTATTCTCTCTCTCTACTTGCTGTGTAAAACCAAAATTATATTTTTCTGAATTTGTTCGTAAAGATAAAAAGAGAAATATCATAATGGGTTTTTGATTGATCTTGTAAAAAATCAAATCAAAATATTTGAAAAATACTTGTATGGTTCACTAGCATCACCGGAAGTTAGTTTGTAATTTTTGAATAGAATAGTGGATTCGAAAATCCAGGTGAATTTTGGGAGTGGACGTACAACAAAAACGTGGAACCACTATAAATTGTGTGTCAATCTTTTTTTATTTGTTCTTGTTTACTCGTGTAAATCAATTTTTATTTTAAATCTCTGTAATTAACTAAAAATTTTATAAATAACCTATTCACCTCCCTTTAAGTTATTATATTCAGTGTCAACAAAGTGTTTTAGACAATCTCTACTACACCTATGTGATCGGACAATGGTTCTGAACTTGGAAGAGAGCTTTCAAAACAAATATCTCTATCTTTACAAAGTTGAGAACTCTGATGAGAGCCTTGATAGCTTCCACCATGATGCCCAAACACTGAATAACGTGATAGGACCTCGCATTAGCAGCCTCATCTCTGATGAAACCTCGTATCGACAAAAGTTTACTAAAGAATAGGGTTTTGTGGCTCAAAACCCATAATTGAGATATCTCTAAAAAAATACAAATGCTCAGCAGAAGAAATTCACAGAATCATTCATAAAAGTACGTGAGATCTCCCTAAGATGATGATAGGTTATACAAACCTTATTTATAGCCACAAAAACATGATCTTCATGATCTTGGGCAGACGAAACGATTCAATGAGAAACATGTGCAATGAACGAGGAGTTTCAACCTCTTCAACTTCTCATGAAACATTTACTCCAGGATCATTTACTCAAAAATTAAATATATTAACACTCTCGCGACTTTTCAAGTATTAACCTTTGGCTTACTCCTCATGTCTCTCTTATGATGTGACATAAGAAATTGGGGGAAGTGATTGTACATAACCTAAATCGTGTGGAGTCTAGATTTGTCAGACCCATGAACGTCAATAGATTCTATTAGTACTCACCGATCAATTACCCTTTATGATGACCGATTGTTTGGCACCTTGACCAATAGGTCCTTAGATCTCCTCGGCACTCGGTGTAAGTCACCCAATTTGCTAAAGATATTCGCTTATCTAAAAAGACGGGGAGAATCTTATGAAAATGGAAAAAAGACCTACAATCGTAGTTGATAAGGAAAAAAATCTCTATGATGACCTAGACATCCCAAATCGTTAAAATTTCATAATCTTTGAAAGTCCTATGTTCCGATCTCCCGAAATTTTGGGACACTTTCATAAGAAAATTAGGATTTTATCACTTTATATACACACGACTCGCACAAGCGAAAGATATATAAGTTTCAATGCACTTATTGTCCAAATAAGTCCTTAGAACCTACAAAAAGCACACAAACATATAGGGTTCTCGGAATCTCTCTCTTTCAACATTAGTTTGTTTCTTTCTCTTTGAAAACCACTTTCTAACTTGAGTGTCGGAGTTTTCCCGCCGGAACACCCTTCGGCGGTCTTTTTGTAGGTCTCATCGTTTGAGATCATCATACGGTCAAACCATCCCGTTCGAGTTAATAAAAGTATTATCCGTGAAGTCAAATCCACCTTCAACAGGTAATAATATTAAGGTTGATACTTGACATTTTTCCGATGAAAAGACCGATTATAGTCAAATATATTATAATGTTAAGTAGTTTTAGTGTTTTCATTTTCAAAAATCTACTCACAATGAATTTGTATCATAGATAACAAAATTCCCTATAGGAAATGATATGTGTTGGCTTGATTGTAAATATGGTGATAATATGGCGTGTACGTTTTAATCATATGCTACTATATATAATATAAAGAACTTCGCTAATCAAATGAAATGGATCATGTAATTGGCTGTACAATTGCCTTATTTTGTTTTTCATTTCAAGTTAACATCCTAAAATCACATAGTACTAGGGAATAAATACAAACATTGAAGCCTTAAGTTTGACCAATAATACATAATATTTTAGTTTCAAAATCCTCCAAGGATCAAATCTTTCTTTCTGTAATCAAATACACATCTTAGCGGATGAACAAAAAGACTCAGGTGGTGTTTATTAAAAGAGTATGAGAATAAAAAATGGGCTTCAAATTTATATAAATTATTTGAGTTAATGTAATGGAAGCAAAGATACGAATATAAAATCTCCCACTTATGGACTTTGTAAAACCCAAATAGAATAGTGGGTTTTGGCTGAAACCAAAGTATCAAACCCAAGAGAAATTTCTTACCACTTTTCGCCCTTGCATTCGCCCGACAACAACTTTTGTTTACCCAACGACGCCCTTCCATTTCATTCGGCAAAATTTTCCGATCAACAACTTCCATTCAGTCGACGGCGACTTGCCCTTCCATCCATGGGGATGGTGCCTTCGGCCTGGAGGAGCGGGGTGTAGAGAAAGAGAGACAGCTTGACGAAGGAGTTGAGAAAGCTTCACAGAGTTGTACAGAGAGAACATTTTTTACCATTTTCTGGAGTTGCACAGACAGCGGCTGAGGAAGCTTCACGAAGAAGCTTTAGAAAACATTTTTTAATTTTAACTTTAAAATATTTTAAAACATGTTTTAATTTTAAGTTTAATTTTAATTTTAATTTTAATTTTAATTTTAATTTTAATTTTAATTTTAATTTTAATTTTAATTTTTAAAAATAAAATAAAAGAAAATAAAAGAAAATAAAATAAATGATAATTATAGTTTTAATTTTAAAAAATAAAATAAAAATTTTAAAATATTAATTTTAAAAGATTTTTTACCGATGATAATTGATAATTACATGATTTTCATTTCAAAAGATATACAAATCAAACGTCAACAATAATAACCATATCTATTACAGAATTTGAACCAAATAGTTAAAATCGGAATTCGATTCGGATTTTAATTTCTAAGGTTTTTGATTCTAATCCCAATTCTTATTTTTGAATGCAAACCAAACACTACCTTAGTTTAGTGCGGTGAAACTTGTGAATCATTTGTATTGTATGCATGTTATGAATTTAGTGAATTATACATGTTTTATGATTACTAGATACAACATTAGAAGTCCAATTATTAGATTATAATTCTAATATCTTTAAAAAGAAAGATGGAAAATCCACTCTCCCCTCCCCGAGATACAGATTGTCTGCTCGAACACTGATTACCTTATTAATATGTGAACTCCACTATTGGATGTACAAATACAGATTGCTCCTTTTAATATAATTTATGAGTTGTTACACATATGTATTCAATGATTAATTATAAAAAATATGCAGACATTAAGTAAAGTTTTAATTAATAGATCAAAAATCAACTTTTTATGACGCTTGACATGTTAGAGGTCTCATTTTTCAACTTACTTCAAATATAAAGTAGTCATTGGACTAAATAGTCAATTTCTCATACATCGGTCATTTGGTCTTTCCATATTTATTTCTCGTCCTCTTGACCCTGCTGGCTTCAAATTCACTAAAGATAAGCTTACCAATGTGGAAATTTGGGCCGGAGATTTGTAAGGAATCTTTTATTTGCTGTATTTATTGGAAATTGTTTAATAATATAAGATAAAAACCACTAAACTTATTTAAGTCCATTAAAGTAAGATGGGACTCGGTTAGTTCCGGACCGAAAACCGGCCCAACTGACTCATTTTAATCCGAACCGGTAATTGGTCCAGGGTAACAATAATCTAGAACCGGACTGGCCCACTACAATAACCGGCTGGTCATGGGATCGAGAACTGGCCTAGAACCGGCCCAAGCCCGGAATCGGCTAGCCAATTTCAATGGATAGTGAAACCGGCTCGGTCTCGCCGGTTCCAAAGTAAAAGCCCAATAAAACACGAAGGAAACCAATGGGCGAGAGAGTGAGAGAGATCGCGATGGGGGATAGAGAGATAAATCTGTTGACTACTGGCAATGGGAGCAAACTGGTCAGCGATCAATCAAAATCGTCTAAACATAAGAGCGAGAGAGAGATAGATCACGATGGGGAATGTCGGAAAGATCTGAGCGATGAACAAGTATCCTCGATGAGAGAAACATTCAACCTCTTCGACACTGACTCGGACGGCAAGATCATTGTGTCGGAACTGGGAATCCTAATGTGGTCCCCCAAAGATCTAGCGGTAGGCTTTGGCAGCTTCTTATGCAAAATCGAAGGTTCCCAACCAAAGCCTAGTCTTCCTCTGTGTGTCACGCCCCGACCCACTCCCGAGCCAGGCACGCAACCAGCCCGCCGCGGTACCCAGATGCACGGGCACCACGTCCCGCACATCAAAGCACCGTAAGGCTGTCAACATTTACATAATCCAAGTTTCCAAATCACAGAGATCCCCAAGTGACAAAAATAATACATGTATACCTCAATGTAGATTAAAACGAGTGAGAGTTAAGCTTATACAGACCAGAAGAATTATAAATGTAATCATCCCAATTTAAACAAATACAATGGTCATCCTAACTTCTTCAAAATGAAACAATAACCTCAATATATAGCGGAAGAGCGGGTAGTCATACCTCAGCCCAGTAGTCTCCAAAGAATATCCAATACAACAATACGCACAAATCTCTCAGTCCGAGTCTACCCCTGTAGGAGGGAAATGTGAGGGGTGAGTACCATAGAGAGGGAGTGTCAATGTAGATTCTGTTGTTCTGCATAGTGCAGAACTTGGTTCTGCAGTACAGAATTGCAGAATCATATAATTTTACAGTGCAGAACGGCAGAACTATATAGTTCTGCATGTGTAGAACTTGATTCTGCTGTTCTGCATATTGCAGAACTTGGTCAACAACCGATAGAGAGTTTGCTGCTTGGTTAATAATCAAGAACGAGAGATAGCTAACTATAGTCCAATAGATGTAGAAGCAGAAACTAAATGTAAAAAAATATACAAAATAGATAAAAAAACAAACAATAAAAATCAAAATTAGAGAAATACCAAAACCCAACCCAACAAGCAAATCAAATTCTCATAGTAAATCCTTGCACACCACTCTCCAAAAGTAAAAAAAAAAAAAAAAAAAAAAAAAAAAAAAAAAAAAAAAAAACTTCTGCAATAAACATGAAGAGCAGCAAAACAATGCCAAACAAAATGAATACTTAGAAACATAAACCTTCATAATAGAGAAAATTACCTCCATAGACTATCACCATTAAGCACACCACTTTCCTCAACATGAACTAAAAAAGTAAGATTTTTTAATAAAAATAAATACAAAGAGCAGCAAGTAGAATAAATGTGGAACAAAGTAAATGTTTAGAAGAAAAGACAAAGACAAACCATCACAACAGAAAAGAATAACTTCCATAATCAGTACTTGAAGCTAAACATCTCCATTCACCCCACCCAGAAAGGCAAACCTTCAAAAGGAAACACAAAGACAAATCATTATAACAGAGAAGAGAAAAATAACTTTCATAACGCATCCCAAAACTGGGAAAATAAACACAAACCTTGAACACAGAGGGGAAATATATTTGGCACACTCGGAAACACAGCAAGAGAAAAGCCAGTGACCATCGTCATCAACACCAAAAAGCGGATATAAAAAAGAAACGGAAAAAGTCTTAAGCCGAACGTCTCCATTCCTCCTACCTAAAGAGACAAACCTTTAAAAGGAAAGATAAAGACAAACCATCACAATAGAGAAGAGAAGAATAACCTTCAAAATGCATCCCAAAATAGGAAAAATAAACACAAACCTTGAACACAGAGGGTAAATATATTCGATATAGTAAAAAACACAACAAGAGAAAACCTCAGTGGCTATCTTCATCAGCGCCAAACAGCGGATATAAAAAAGAAGTCGAACTTGAAACCGAACGTCTCCATCCGCCCCATTGAGAGAGAGAGCGAGAAACAGATAAAGAGAGCACCGTCATACTTTTATGCAGAAAAGAGAAGAAGAAGAGAAGAGATAACAAAGGAAGATACAAAAAGCATAGAGGGATGGCCTCATATACTTTTTTTCCCCTCAAAAGTACAGAAGTCTAATCGCAATGAGTACCAAAAGAATGACCTTACATACTTTTTTTCCTTAACCACTCTGTGCACGTCTTCCGTGAAATCAACAATAAAATCTACTTCATTAATATTTCTGACAAGAGAGAAAGAAAGAGAAAGAAAGAGAGAAACCACAAGAAAAAGACCAAAAAAAGACAGGAAAAAAAACCAAAAAAGAAAAAAAGAAAAACGGGCCACATCAGCTCTACCTCACCAACGACCAATCACCCTACGCCAATTGGAGGACGACGAAATCCAGGTAGCAAGGGGTTTTTCACGCTTATATCTATATTGTTAATAAATGAACTCAGCCATTGACGACTGAGAGAAGGCTTGATTAATTTGTAGCCTACCATTACCCTCTGCACCCATAGTGAGATACACCATCGTTAGATATTAAACTTTCATCTACAAGGGCTAGTTCACATGGTTGTTGAGTCCCAAGCATAAGATGTCCGCATGTAAGGGAGTTTGTATGTGTGAGGATCATTTTATTTAATATAAAATTTTCATCCTCGCCCGTCTTGGTTTCTACATCGTCTTATCTACGATGACGACCACGACCATGACCATGGAAGATCCAAGCTTTTATCCTGTACCCTCTCTATATTGATAATTAGTATGTCAAAAAGCTTTGTAATAAAGACCGTGCTCATCACATTTTTATGATTAACTAATCTTATGCAGCTAGATTAGGAAAAAGAAATTGTGAAATTGGACATTGGCACTTGTAGCCATACTTTGCATTGCTATTTTATGGAATGGGTGAGGAAGCTCTTTTATCTTTTCCTTTCTTTTTAATATGCTAGTTGACTAGATAAGGGGCCACGAATATTACTAACCCTTATAAATGAAATCACGAGAATTTTATATTTTTCGTGAAATATTTACTTAGGAATGTTACTATAAATTATTGTTTTTAAAATGAATCTGTTTTTGTTGCTCTCTGATATTGATCGACCATGACCTAAAAACCCATTGTCATAGAATTTGAGATTTGTTGAGCCTATGGTTCAACGAAGTGGAATACTTTGAATCATGTTGTTAATATGGGATGTATTTTCTGGGCGATAGTCACGGCCAACTCTTTCGATACTTATCGACACAATCCTTCTCGCTTGGTCGGCTAATCGGCTTTAACACCTTCTTGATACTCGGTACAACTATTTGATCAACTAAAGTAATATTCACTTCTCCCTAAATTACGGAAACAATCTTCCATAATTAGGATGAGATTTTTAACTGTTATCAATAAGGAAAAAAATCTCTACGACAGCCTGATTTTTTTTTATTGATAGAATTCTAAATCTCGAATCTTTCGTCACGATTCCCGTAATCTCGGAATATTTTCATAAGAAAATTAGGGTTTTTACACCTCAGAGGCATATGTAACTGCTTGGACATGTTGACTCTATATACAGCGTGAAGGTCATCGGATAAGTACGTTCTCTTGACTCTGCACATAGTACACAGAAGGTATTATAGAGTCCGCTCTCTCTTTCAGTTTATTTCTCTTTCGAAAACCTCTTTTTCTGATTTAAGTATCGAAGTCTTCCCCATCGGGACATCCTCTGACAGCATTTTACAAGTCTTTTCATCTGGAGAGCTCAACAATCACTTATCCGTTCGAGTTAGCAAAATTATTATCTGTGGAGTCAAACACACCCCCAACAAATACCAATAAAAATATATCTATGTAGAGAATGAATTTTTAGAATGATCTTTATTCAATCAATATTCAATATTTGGTGGTATCATGCATCGATATTCAATATTTTTCTCCCCTCAGCTTTAAATTAGTAAGAAAGTCCATTCATGAAAACACCTCAATATTTTCCTCTAGCAAAATGCACTTCTCTCCTAAGTACGTGCCATACAACAGGAGAGAATACATAAAAAGAAAAATAATTATTTAACATAAAATTTTATAATTGTAAATAAAGTTTTAACATGTCAAAAATTAGTACAACAATACCAAAGGAATTTATAATTGTAAATAAATAATAAAAAGAGTCAGAAAGTGCAGCTTCTTAATTGGCATCGGAGGGAGCAGCACCCGTCCCAAAGGAAAAGGACAAACAATTCGGTTCTGATCACACAGAAAACACTTTCTGTGAGTTTCAGATTCAGACTAATTACTAAAAACTTTAACCCATAATTTTAATACTATATAGTAAATTTTTATTTAATTATGTTGATGATTTTTTTTTTTAAATAATTTTGGCCCACCACCACAAAGGATAAAAACCTCTTTTTCACCCCTAATCCTTGGGAGTTGGGATATGTGGAACGGTACCGTCACATTTTGTTGGCCTTGTTTCAGTTTCCGTGTCAAATTGATGCCAAAATGGTTTGGCTTTTCAGACACCTGAGAGATAAGAAAGGGATTGATGCACTCAGTGCTGTTAAACCTCTCACCAACCTAACCCGGTTTTCTCTGTACCGCTACTTTTAGATCTTGGGGTCCCCCGTGCCAATGGCAAGATTAGTGATATGCATTAAAAAATTTATGCATAAAAAAAAACCAAAAGTTTATATTAAGCGTGCAAGCTATAACTGGTAATTTTTTTTAAGAAAATCATAATATTCTAGAGCATTTTAATATATCTTAAAGACCTTTAACCGTGATTAAAACTTTTAGTAGTATTTTTTTTTTTGAAGATTTTTAATCATACTTATGCTAATAAGGAATATAAGTATTAGTATTATTTTTTTTCAAAGTTTCAAGTCATTCACGGAATGATCTCAATAAATGTGCAAAGATATGAAAGGTAATAAAATAGGAAATAAATAAAATAAAATAATATATATATATATATATATATATATATATATATATATATGGGCGGTAGAATCAGACACAACAAGTAAATAATTGAATTCTACTTATAGAATAAAAGTTTACCAAAGATAGAAAACTTACAAATAAACTTTAGACAAATTAGGGTTTTGATACGAGGATTTTATTACAATCTCTCCATGAGAGACAAGCGAGAAGTATGAGTCTCCTCATAAGAAGAATTGTTATGGCACGGGTGAATAGTACATCTTTTTACTGTTATAACATGGGAAGAACCGTGGATGAATAGTTCTTTGTTCATCAAGTTATACTATTCATAGGTACGACTACCATCTTGTCAGGTATCACTGAAAGTAATATTGTCGTTTTATGCCGACAAATAATTTATAAGATTCTTTTTCAAGCAATAAGAAAAATCATCAATTTTGAGACAACTGTTAAGTCACAAGATTTTTATCAGTTTTAGAGTAACTGACTAGTTTTTTTTTTTTTTTTTTTATTAAGTTTCGGGTTTTAATTTTTGCATGGACCACTCTTTTGAGTTTTTAACCCATCAAACCTTTGAATTGTGCATGGATCGCCTTTTAAGTTCTTTAGTCTATCAAATCTTTTACCTCAATTTTTTATTTTTTTATTTTTTATTTTTCTGGGCCTTTTGGAATTGGGCTTCTATAATTGTTTTATAAGAGAAAAATATCAAAACAATTACTCTCATTATCATTACCTAAATCGGCTAAAAGTTTCGACTCAGAGTTTTCAATAGTTTTGATTTTGAAAATGAACTTTTTCACTTTGAAATAATTGCTCCATAATTTAAAGATATTCCTCCATCTCCGAATCTTTTTTGTTCTAAAGAAAATAACTTTCAAGAAATATCTCATAAGGATAACTTTAGTATTATCTAAAAACTTTAAATTTGATGCAATTGCTCTCTTTGATATAGGAGCAGATCTAAATTGAAATGTAGATTAGAGTGCCCAAGAGGGGCATTATGGTAACTTAGGGATAATGGGGTAACTCCAATTATCCCACTAACCACCTAATTAACTCCCCAATTATGACTTACCTAAAAGGTTAGTGCACATACCAAGAGGTGATAGTGTGAACTTGGCTCTCCATTCCTGGAGAAGCGACAATGAATGATACCATGGCTAGGGTTTCACACAATCCTCTAGAGAGAGAAAATAGAGAGAGGGATGAAGATTTTCGCGTAGGAAAATCTCCCATCGTCAAGCGATTCACCAGACATGAGGGTTGAGACATTGTAACACTATGGTGGTGATTCGACTAACCTTGTGATCACCATCCCGACCATGAAATCGGATCAAGGGACGTGCCGCTTGATTGACTTTGAAGATTCTACGTATTGAGATACCCTATACCTGATCTAATTTATTTTTCCGAAAATTATTGTATATTTCCGCTGTGCATGAGAATCCTAAAATTCCAACATTGGTATCAGAGCATACGTTGGATTAGGAAAAATAATTTTTCGGATTTGATTTTTCAGGTATAAAAATATAGGGTATAAAATTTTGGGGTCCGGATCACGGATGAGTTTCATAAATCCGAGAACACCATAGGAATACCCATGGCCCAGGGATTACAAATATATTTTTTGTTTAATTTTTTGAGCATGTTTGGGCCATGAAAAGTCCGGTCAAAGTTTGTGACCATACAGAGATAAAAACCGTAGATCTGTGGCTTTAGATGGCGGATCCATGCAGGAAAATGTTATAAGAGTGTTCCTTGCATCTAGATCTACAGTTTTATGTCTTTTATTGTGTGTTTTGGGTGCCGGAAACCGGGATTTCCGAATGGCCGCGGAGGGCCGCGACTGGGGTGGTTGATATCCACTATTTTTGGGCTTGAATCCTCCTAAAATCAAGTGTAGGATGTTTGGAGTAAGTTCATAAATATTTTCCAGTCGAAAAATGTAAGAAAAAACAGCCGGAATCGAGTTTTCTGGCAACCGGGTCGAAAAACCCGTTGCAGGACCCGTCGGGCGAAGAAGAACCGGCCCAGACCCGCGGGCGCGTGACACGCACGTGCCAGAAGTCGCGTCTGGCAGGCGTGTGTAGTGCACGCGCCACACAGGCACGTGAAGTAGGGGGCAGGCAGCGGTTCGAGTTGGACCCTGACCCGGGACCGACCCGCAACCTACCCGATCGGGTCAGACCGGAAACCGTTGACCGGGGCGGTCGGGTCAACCCTGACCCGTTGACCGACCCGGTCTGATGCCCGGCTCAACACGGCTCAGCGCGTAAAGGCGCGTGAGCCGCGTGCCGCAACTGGGCACGCTTGAGCTGAGCCGCGCCAGGCGCGTGTAAGGCGTGCCGCGCGTCTGGCACGTGCGGCAGGCCGCTGCCGGTGTGTGGAGGCCTGTGGAGGCGCGTGGCGGCGCGTGGACCGCACCGCCGGCGAGCGACGGCGCGTGAGAACCCTGGGTGGCGCTTGAGGTCGCTTAAAATTGAATTTTTTTCAATTTTTGGGGGTCTTATATCCATAAATGTGACTTTTTGTGGGTTTTTGTATGCCGAATCAAAGTCCAATGGTAAGATGCGATTCCGAGTTGTGGTGTATGGTGTCCGTTGACTCATACGCTCGCTTTGGAGTCTGTACTCAAGTCATTTTGGTCTTGATGATTCGTAGGGTGTACAAAAATGTGAAAATAAACATTTTCAAGTCACAAATATTTCTCTTAATGCGTTGAGAACTGTTGTATTAAATTTTTGTAAGGAGAGTAAACTGAATGATATGATCTGTGCGATTTTATCAGTAGATTCAGTTTATTCTCGAGAGATAAAATCTAACGGGAATTTGAGGCAAGAGATGATGGGCTCCAGGGTGGGCACCGCGCCTCAGGGTATACGAGATAAAGGGACCTATCGTGTATGGTAGAAAATAATTGTCAAGTTAGGGCAATGCTTATCAGTGGCATGCATGATTACTAAATCTCGTTCTACGAGTCATATCCTATGGAAATGTCGGTTCTTCTTGTCCCATAAGAGCATTGTGTTGCTCTCTTCGGCTCCTAATGTGAGGATGCAGAAGAAAATGGCTAATCATATAATGAGACAAATGTCGAGTATGATCACCGAGTTAAGATATACGGACAAACAAATTTCGGATGGAATTTAAGTACTGGATATGATCCAGTTTTTACCTGATTCATGGGAAACCGTGAAATCCTATCTCACATTTGACGAAAGTATTCGTACTTTCGTTGACGTGAATACGTATTGTGAGCTCGATGAGGAGCACTTAGGGGCGAGTAGGCCACACTCAAGTCATGCTAATTCAGAGGAGTCGAGTAAGGAATTCCCGGGCGCTAAGCCAATAGTATAAGCATACGAACGAGACTTGAGATCCAGGTAATAAAAATCATCCGAGAAAACCGACAATGAGGTATAAGAACACAAGAAGAAGGAATTTGATTAGACCAAAGTAAATTGCTACGTTTGAGGTAACTTTGGTCATTTTGCTCGTGAGTGTGACTAGCAGAAATTAATATCCTTATTCTTTACGTGGTTTGAGATTTGTCTCATTCACTATAATACTCGCTGATTTCTCTCATTTGAAATCAGGAGCAACAGACCACGTAACTCGAGACAGGAGTGCGTAAATATAGTTCCGTCAGGTAAATCCTTAAGCTTGGAGGATGTACGTTAAGGACAGAGCATTTGTTGTTGTTAGAGGGAACGACACTTGCCATGACGTTTTTAATACTGAAGGCATTCGACGGATCTATAATTTAGTACCTTGTCAGATCTACAATTTAGTATCTTGTCTAAAATTGACTAGGATATGCGTCAAAATATTCCTTTTTTTTAATACGATAATTTTCTGAATTATTCTGGTTTTAATCCATGATGGAATGTATGCACTGGGTGCTACTCCTTCTAATGGTTTCTTGTCGTTCTACTATTGTCTTTACATCTGATTGCGTAGATGATGATGTAAATGAATGACATAGTAGACTTAGACACATGAAGTAAGAGATGATGAATCGGTTAGTAGCGAGAGGTTTATTGGACCCGCTGACCACATTCGAGTTACCCGTATGTGAGTTTTGCCTAGTTGGCAAAATGACGAGAAAACCATTTAGCAATGCAATGAGAGTTGAGACTCTATTGCAGTTAGACCATTGTGCCTTTCTTTTTGTGGTCTTATGAGCATGAGAGTCAGAAATGGAGTTGTGTAGATAATTATAGACGCTTACGTGCGTTTTTGTTCATCTATCTGATCTTGCATAAATCTGAGGCATTAGACTGCTTCAGGAGGTTCATAAGTGAGATTGATAATCAGTTAGATTTGAGAGTAGAGACTCTTAGAACCGAGCGAGAACGCAAGTATTCGTCTAAACTATACATGGGGCTCTGTTTCAAAAAGAGTTTTACGAGACTACTGACTATTAGTCAGTTCCCCATTTGAGCTTTGGACAGGGAGGCAGCCTGACCTTAGCCACTTGAAGTTATGGGGTTGTGCCATGATTTCTCGCATTCATACGGTGAGTTAGGCCCGCGAGAAAATACGTGTTCCTAAGCGAACACAGACGGCACTATAATCGAAATTGAGTCTCGTAATACTATATTTCTTGAGAATGATTTTCCTAAGAGATGTGAAATCAATTTAGACCTTACCCTTTAGGCGATGGATGAGTCTAGTGGCTCGGGGAGCCCAACGGCGGGATACAAGAATCCACTACGGATCTTGATCTCAGTGGGAGCGATCTATCAAGAGGTAAAGATTTTTCTCTCCTCCTAAGAGTATCGAGAATGCGTATTTAAACGTTGTTTCTCGATTGAGGGTGAAACCCTAGCTGTGACTCTAAAGGATGATGAGAAATCTAAAACGGTCAGAAAGACTCTCGAGGGTTCTGCAAAAGATGCAAAAGGCCGTTTATTGAAGGCATAAATGAAGAGAAGGAATTCATGAGAATCAACGGGGTCTGGGACCTAGTTGATTTGCCTAAGGGCGGAAGGACTATTGGGAACAAGTAGGTTCTCAAAGTCAAGATAAAAGTCAACGGATTGATGAAAAGGTAAATAACATGTCTAGTAACCAAGGGTTACACTTAGACTGAAGGGTGGATTATCGAGGAGTCATAGTCCAATTTATCTCGATCCGTTTATCTTTTAGCGACTGTCATAAACATGGATCAAGAGTCACATCACAAGGATGTAAAGACCGCTTTCGTAGTGGAAGTCTAGATGATGCGATCTACATGGAGCATCCCTCTGGGTTCGTTCTAGTAGATCAGGTGGATAAGGTCTATTGATTTTAGAAATCAAAATACGATCTTAAGCCATTATCTAGACAGCGGCGCTTGAGATTTCACGAGAAGGTGATATCTTATGATTTTGTAATGATCGAGTAGGATCATTGCAGCTATCTGATACGTCCAGATGACTCCTTGTTGCTCATATGTAGGTGACATACTGTTGGCCGGGAACAACAGAGAGTATCCAATGACCATTGTAAGGTTTTAGTTCATTCTCAAATTTTGGATCCATAGGGATCGCTTGAGAATGGTGTTGACTCTTTAACAAGAGTTTTACATCAGGTAGATTCTTGAGCATTTCGAGAAGAGGGATGACAACCTAAAAGATACTCTTGTCGCTAAAGGTAAAAAGACCTGAATCTTGACACATGCCTTAGAATTTATAAAAGAAATAAGGGAGATGAGCAGAATCCCTTATTCCAGTGCAAAATACATTTCTCGTGTATGCGATGAGGTATACACGTGTGATATACAGTTTGATGTATGCGATGAGGCATACATGACCAGACGTTTATATGCGATGAGGTTTACACATGCGCTATACAGTTTGATGTATGCGATGAGGCATACATGACCAGACGTTTATTTTATGGTCGATCTGGTGAGTAGGTATTAATAGAATTCTGGAAGGGATCACTGGAGAGTAGTGAAAAAGGATTCTGAAATATCTCATTTGAACTGCGGATCTCTCCATGTGTTACGGATGAGGAGATTTGCGTTTTTCATTGGGATTCAGATACTGACTATGAGTAGTGATCTGAATAAACGCAAAAGGTTTTATCTTCTTAGAGCAGTAAGAAGAGAACCTGTATATCTCTAACGATAGAGACTGAGCTTATAGTATACTCAATTGCAGTTCATGAGAATGGTTGGCTTCAGAAATTTTCTGGAAGACTTGAGGGTTGTGGCAAATAGTGGGAGGTCAGTGATGATTATTGTGATAATCAGACCGACACTGTCAACAAATGAGACTCTAAGTATTATAGTAAAACCAAACACATTGATACCGAAGACCACTTTATGAGAGATATTACCGAGAAGGGTATTGTGACATCTAAGTACACCTTGACATACAGCATGAGAGCTGATCTCTTCAGAAAATCCGTTGTGAGAGATTCCTTTGTAAGATAAGGAATCATTGGGTTTAGTGTACTTTAACATTTCTCCTTATATATTGTTATAGATGTTTATTGAAATATATGACATGCATGCATTATTGGGTCACATATGTATTTCACGCACTATTTATTGTCATATATTGTGATCTTGTAATAAAAGATGTGTCAGGCAGGCGTGGTCGACTCTCTCACACGAGTGACCACCTCCGACTCTGAGTGAGCGGAGATGAGACGGATTCTAGTTGTAAGAGGCTTTGAGAGTAGCCCTACTAAAACATAAGTCGCCCTGATATGTGTTCAGGATGAGGTCATATGCGATATGACCGACATGGAAATACCCACATCCATGTTGCCTGTAAGTAGGCAGGTTTGAGATCTCAGATATCACCTGCGATTTATGATATTGTCTCTAAAATGTTCTCTCTAAGATATCTAGGTAAAGTCTTATGTATAGACTGAGTCCCGTACCTGTACAGTGTTAGAGAAATCTGACATATGCCCTTTGAGAGATGGGGGAATAACACTGTGGCACGTGTTTCATACCACGTGTGATGAGATGACCATGGGACAGTGGGAGCTATTATTTGAGACGATAGTTTAATCTTGATCCCCGTTCCCACTGTGTGAGACCTGAGATCCATTGGGTGGGATCTCATATGCCCTTATTACTTTCGGCTGTCTCTAGAAGTCTTGACTCAGTATTGCTACTTTAGTCTGTTTACCTATGGCCCGGAAGATAAATTGAGGTCTAAGGGGCAGGTCTAGGAAAGCAGCTGAATTGAGACCGATAGATTCGAGTTTGGAAAAAGGAAGGCCAATAGACATTACATCATTGTCATGTATTCACAGGTCGACCTGTTATGTTAATCCATGTTGGGATTCAAACATAATGGTGAATACATAGTCGAGCAAATTGATTGGGGATCACTTTCGATGAGGAAAGTAGCTCGATAGATGTAAATACATTGAGTCTGGGGTATAGCGAGTTATTTTTATACTAACGGTGACTTCTCGATCATCCTAACAGGTGTATCGAGAAGTTTTTGCTTACAGGTGTACTCGCCGGTCGCACGACGCCCAATCCAGTATGAAGGTTCAGCAAGGTGATGTGATAGATCGCATGAGTTGCGATCTTGTGATTGACGAAAGTGAAATGCCCTCATGTGCAAGTGGGAGATGTAGATTAGAGTGCCCAAGAGGGGCATTATGATAACTTAGGGATAATGGGGTAACTCCCATTATCTCACTAACCATCTAATTAACTCCTCAATTATGACTTACCTAAAAGGCTAGTGCACATACCAAGAGGTGATAGTGTGACCTTGGCTTTCCATTCCTGGAGAAGCGACAATGAAGGATACCATGGCTAGGGTTTCACACAATCCTCTAGAGAGGGAAAATAGAGAGAGGGATGGAGATTTTCGCGTAGGAAAATCTCCTATCATCAAGCGATTCACCAGACATGAGGGTTGCGGCGTTGTGACACTGTAGTGGTGATTCGACTAATCTTGTGATCACCATCCCGACTGCGAAATCGGATCAAGAGACGTGCCACTTGATTGACTTTGAAGATTCTACGTATTGAGATACCCTATACTCGATCTAATTTATTTTTCCGAAAATTATTGTATACTTCCCTGTGCATGAGAATCCTAAAATTCCAACATGTATAAAGGCAGAAATAATTCTTGAAAAGTTTTATGAAAAAGCTAATAAAAAATTATGTTTAGCAAATAACTTTAAAATGGATATAATAATTAAAACAAATGAGGGAATTCAAAATAATAGATTCCTGATTAAAATTTTTCTGGAATAGAAAATAATATATGATAGATTTACTATATGAAAATGGTTTTGACGAACATAACATTCCTACTAAACTCAAACTAATTTAGATAAATGTTGAATTAAAACAATATTATAAAAAAGAAATTCAAGATTTTGAATTAAAGAGAATAATTTCAAAATCAAGATCTCCATGGAGTTGTACCGCTTGCTTTGTCAATAAAGCATCTAAAATGGAAAAAAGAAATCAAAAATTGGTTATCAATTATAAATCATTAAATAAGATTTTAAAATAGATTCGATATTCGATTCTAAATAAAAAGAATTTATTGCAAAAATTCAATTCTACATATATTTTTTCAAAATTTGATATGAAATCCGGAAGTTTTGGCAAATTCAGATTTACCTTGATCACAGGTACAAAATAGCATTCACTGTTTCATTTGGTTAATATGAGTGGAAAATAACACCCTTTGGATTAAAAAACGCTTCATCTGAATTTCAGAGGATTATAAATGATGTTTTCAATCCATATTCTGAATTTCGTGTTATATACATTGATGATGTATTTATTTTTTCATCATCAATAGAATAACACTTTAAAATTTTTAAAACATTTTTATATCTATAAGAAAAAATGGACTGGTATTATCTGTAAAGAAAATATCCCTATTTCAAACAAAAATCAGGTTTTTAGGATATTATATAACCTGTAGAGCTATAAAACAAATAGAAAGAACTCTAGAATTTGCTAGACATGAGCCCGGGCCGGTTTGGGCCCGAAAACCAGCCCGGCCGGCCTGAAAAAAGCCTGGCCCGTGAACCGGCCCGGTGCTATGTTTTTGGAACCGTGAACCGGCCCGGCCCGGCCGGTTCCAACGGCTCTTTGTCCCTCTTTTTTTTTTGAATTTTTTAAATAATTTTTCCCCCTCCTTGTTTGGCCAAACCGGCCCGACCCGGCCCGGTGTGAACCGGCCCGCCGGTTCCGGTTCAGCGGGCCGGGCTGGTTCAAGTAAAAAAAATTTGGAACCGGCCCGGACCGAACTGGACTGACCTAGGAACCGCAGCCAGCCCCACCCACGATTCCTGGAACCGCCCTTGAACCGGACCGGGCCCAGCCCGCCCGGTTACATGTCTAGAATTTGCTAACAAAATTTTAAATAAGATTCTTGATAAAACACAATGAAAAATATTTTTAGCAAATTTAAATAAATGTTTTGGACTTTTCCATAACATAAATAGACTTGCTAACCCCTACATGATAGATTTAAGAAAAACCTTAAGTATTGAATAGAAGAATATACTAAAATTGTCCAATATATCAAAAAACAAGTGTTAGAAATTCCGTGTCTCTATCTAGCCAACCCCAGCTTACCTAAAATTATTGAGATAGATGCTAGTGATTTAGGCCATAGAGGAATATTAAAATAAGTCCAAAATGATAGAGAATTGTTATCCAATATATTTCTGGTCATTGGAATGATACAAAGAAAAACTATTCTATTATTAAAAAAAAAATTATCTATGGTTTTATATATCACTAAATTCCAAAGTGATTTACTAAATTAGAAATTTTTATTTCGTATAGATTATAAATTGACTAAGAAAGTCTTACAAGAAAAATATTCAAAATATTGTTTCTAAATAAACTTTTGTAAGATGGCAAACCATATTGTCTATTTTTTATTTTAATATTGAATATATAAAAGGAAATAGTAACTCTCTTACAGATTTTCTAACACAGGAATTTTTACAAAACAGATAAAATGCCCCGAAAGGATTCTAGTAAAAATAAGGCTAAGGCCAAAAATAAAATTAAACACTCTGTAAAACCCCTATTTTCTACAAAACCCATGAAGTCATGGTATGAGATCGTAACTGAAAAAGAAGAAGAAAAAAGGGCTAAAACCCAAAACGAAACCCAAAATAAAATGGATGCCCAAGATGAAGAAAAATTAAAACAGATTCAAAAATGAATTGAATCAGTTCCGAATAGTTCAGAGACAAGGAGTTTAGAATTATTATTGACTCTAAAAGCCTTTATAAAAGCAGTTTGAAGTAAAATTCTAATTATAAAATCTGCTCAAGAGGCTGAGTAGAAGCACACTCTAATTCAGGTGACTACAGGTAAAATCTCTATTCTAGTTTCAAAAACTAAGAGAGGAGAATTTCTTTCTATAAAATCCTCTCTCAAAATGATTTCAAAACAATGACTACTTGTAATAGTTTGCCAATTGTTTTATCTGATACAAATTTTATAAAACTTCAAATTTTATTAAAAAACCTTTTGTTCAATATATTTTGATGATTAATGAAAGATTTCTTTTAAAAAAAATTTTTCAAACTATGAAAAGATATTTTTCAAAAAATTGGTTTTATAAACTATTGGAGATTTCCAAACCCGTGGAATATTACTAGATAATTTTAGAATACAAAAAAAGCATTGATTTTAAATAGTTTGCTTTCTCCACATAATAGCAAAATCCGGCATATTCTACTTGAAAAATTTTGAAAGTTTTTTATTATTTTGACTGGGGACAAGATCTATCCAAATCAAAACCCTTTCTTATAAATCTTAAAATTAAAATAAATTTATGTCCAATATTCTCCTATTGGGATTATCAACAAGTTTGGTATAACACATTTCTGATTCAATACTATGAACATATCCATTCTTGGTTATTCTTTTTCTATGATAAAACACAAATATCCAAATATCCGTATGTTTTCCACATTGGTGGAGGTATTTTGGACTTTTGCCAGATGCCCTTGCTCCAATAGTTAAAGAATCTTTTGACCTTTTAAAATCCATTATAAATTTACATAGGAAGAAAAGAAATTTTCACTTCTACATTTATTCTTTGCAAAATTCTTCCTTCTCTGGGTTAACCGGTGGCACCTAAATTATGCCTTTCTTGAAGGAACTGCTATCTTGCAAAAGAAATTTAAAATCAAGTGGTGGAATTCATTTAAAATTTCAAATAAAATTCTTAAATCCGCTATTTTGAATTGGTTAAAAACAAAAGGATTATTGGATCCGATCCCCTATAATAAAACCTTTTTAACCCAAAAATCTAATACCCAACCCCTTTTGACAGCCGCCAAAACCAATGAGAAATATCTCGAAATTATGGAATAATTACTTCAAAGTGAAAAAAAGTTTTTCTTCAAAATCATAATTATCGGACTCTGAGTTGTAATCTTTAGCTGATTTAGGTAATAATAATGAGGACGGTTATTTTGATATTTTTTCTCCTATAAAACAATTATAGAGCCCTAATTCTTTAAGGCCCATAAAAAAAATTGGATAAGAGATCTAATGGACTAAAGAACTTAAAAGATCATCTATACAAAATCCAAATGAAAGGTTTGATAGATTGAAAACTTGAAAGAGCGGTCCATATAAAAGTTAGAGACCAAAACTTATAAAAGAAAAAGGTCAATCAGTTACTTTAAACTGATAAAATTTTCATGGGTTAAAAATTACTCAAAAATTGATGATTTTTCTTATCGTTTGAAAATGAATCTTATAAATTATTTGTCGGCACAAAACGACATATTACTTTCAGTGATGCCCGACAAGATGGCAATCATACTTATGAATAATATAACTTGATGAACAAAGAAGTATTTACCTTCATTTCTTTCCGTATTATAACAATAAAGGACGTACTATTCACCTATGCCATGAGAGTGCTTCTTAAGTCTATTTAAGGAGACTCGTATCAAAGATGAGGGCAAGGTAAAAACTTGAGAGTGTTTAGAGAAAAGAAAAGCTCCAAATCTTTCATACCTCTCCGTTCCCTCTTATTGAGAGATTGTAATAAAATCCCGGATCAAAACCCCTATTTATCTAAAGTCTATCTGTAAGTTCTCTATCATTTGTAAACTTTTATTTTATAAATAGAATTCAATTATTTATTTACTGTGATGTGAGGTTAGTTGTATCGCCCAATTTTTTATTTTCTATTTATTCTTTATAATCTGTGATTAGTTCTACCGTCCAATTATCTTATATTTGACTGATTCTACCGCATATTAATACAAAATATTGCGTTGTGCAAGTGAAAGTCACATTTTCTGGTTAAAAAAATATTTTTGTATTAATAATTTTTGGTTAAAGAGTCTATTTAACTTCAATTAAATCTATTTCAACTATCAGGAACAAAGCCTTAACGCAACGAGATGATGATGCAAAACTATAAGAGCACAAGTGTAAAATTACTGGACCATAGTTGTGCTAAATAAGAAGGGGCAAGGTATATCACCTAACAAATACCTAATTAGAATCCTTATATTAACAAGAGGAAAGAGAGCCTTGATTTATGATTCTATACTTAAATTTGTCTAATTTAGAATCTATAATAAGAGAGAGAGAGAGAGAGAGAGATAAAGAGAGAGTGATTCTGACCATCTTCACCGGAATTGGGATTTAGGAGGTGTAGCGCCGAAGGGGCGTGATCCACTTCCTTTGAAAACAGAAAGGCAAGACTGAAATAGTAATAAGGATCAAATCAAGAGTTGCAAGTACAGAACCCGGTAATATTGTTTTAGGGGATAACGTGCCTTTTTTTTTTTTATATATATATATATATCGTTCCAAGATTCTTGTCTCTGTCCCTAAGTTTTTTGGATCTGAATGGCATTTGGTTTACAACATCCCAAAATTAATCCAATTTGACCATGCTTAGCTTAGCTGTTCTAAATCGGTCAAAACTAATATTTTTTATTTTCCCTTTTTTAACCTCTCTGTTACCGCAACTCGCAAACATGGTTTCAGGCCCCCGCTTTCTGTCTACCATATAATTACAATACAATCTCTCTCTGTTTTTTTTTTTATAACTTGACTATCCGATATCCAGAGTTTCACCTCGACTAGTCCGAACCGAGAAGTCTGTCAGGATTCAATTGAGATATTCTCTCACAACAATGTTTTTCTGGGAGTCGAACTCTCGATTTTGTTAAGAGACGAAAGTGCCCTTCCCACCTACGCCAACATATGTTGGTATACAATCTCTCTCTCTCTCTCTCTCATTTGAATCTGCATAGAAGATTTGATCAATATTCTTAGCTGCCATATAATGCTAGCTCATATCGGTGTACTTATTCACATGGTTTTCAAATAATTAAGTACAATTCCCCAATTACAAGTTGCTGATGATGCGCAGCATCGATAGCCAAAACGCTGAGGGCTCTCATAGCCCGTTTTGGTCCGAACAAGATTCAATTATTGATGTGTATGCACCTAGCAACTTGCACCATAATGCTATACATGGGGGGAAAATTTTAACATTTTAAGGAGATTGTTTTCCTTCCTATTATTACTTTGGCAGAAAGGGTGAAGGACCAAATTTTAGCAGCCTGAAAGCCGTTATTCTATCCTCTATAGATCAGCAAACAATAAGAAACCTGTTTTTGTGTGCTTGAGTCTGTAATACAAGAATTGGTGCTTTGTCAATTATATGAAGTCTGGTTGGCCTGTTGAAGTCAAACAACTGTGCCACATCCGACTATCAGGGTCCACAACTCTTGGAAAACATATAACTTCAGGAATGGGAAGATAAACATAGTGAGTGTTGCAATGCCTACAGTAACACCACTGTATCCAGCAAAAGCTCCATGAACCTGCCAAAATCATTGCACAAAAAACAAATAAATCAATAAAAATTTTGTAATGCTAGAGACAATCAGAGCCCTTTTGTTCATGTTACAAGGATGTAAATGAGCAAGCCCAGCATAAGACCAACCAACCTAAATCCTGAAAAATTTTTCGAGATTCATTGCAATCCTTCTTACAGTTTGATCAGTTCGATAGTGCCATTTCAATTCCTTTCTTTAAAGTTGATCCTCTAGAGCAGGGATGAAGGAATTGAGAAGGTTCAGATTTCCCCATCTGTCTTGCCAATGATCAGAGTACATTGCCTACTTTGTTTCGGTAACAAATGGTTGGCAAGGGATATCATTAGAATTTAGACTGTCATAATGCCAGTTTCTAGAGAATATGGCAAAATGTGACAATTCTAAAGGTTTTGGTGAGCCTATGGCCCTGTACCTTACATAACCTAAACCTGTGAGCCATTCAGCATGAACTTGATCCTGCTTGATATGAAGCACATTTAGCAACTAAAGTAGAAATGCAAGCCTAAACTTCGCACCAAACTGCAAAGTTGAACGTGGAAGCATCAATTAGAAGTTTGCCATAAGAATAATGAATATTTTTTCTTCATTGCCTGCCAAGTGTCAGCAGCTTACTAACCTCATTGAGGGGCCAAATTGTTTCAAAATCCAAACTGCCCTATAGCTTCATGTTTGGAATTTTCTTTCTTAGTTAAAAAACAAACATCTTTCTCCAGTATTAACAGATTGGTGATTTGATTTCATTTTCAAACACCGGATTCTGATATGCATGGGAGTTGGACAATGGTGTTGTAAATTGGCAGAACTTGCCAGAAACCACCCCAGTTTCCCGTTTGAGTTATTGGGCAACTGGCAAAAAAGAGTAATGTCGATTTCTAGACAGTGTTCATTTCTCAAATAACCAAAAATTCCTCATTCATTTGGTCTGTCCAGAATCTATACATTTTCTATGTATGACAATTCTAAAGTAAGATTGAAGCTTATGAGAGGTTAGTCTCATTGAGCATAACTTGAGTGGACTCTATACACAGCATTTTGCCCTAGAACAGCACATAGTATTCCATCCGATGCATTTGCACGGCATGCATGTATCATGTAAGTGGGATCAATGTGTTTCACATCGGCTGGGAGACCGATTTCCTTGATGTACTTATTTATCTGACAAATAGTTGGTAAAGAGAACGTGAGAATTATGCAGTATGAGTCACTAATAACATCCTTCTATTATTTTTGTTCCAAGCCATGTCTTTTCAGAGGCTCCCTCAGAAAAGGGTAACAGACATGAAGGATATTGTTTACTAGTACATTCTTAGCTTAGTCTGTAACTAACGTGAATATTGGGTTGCACTAAATCAGCTTCTCCATGATTATGCACAGAAGATGCAGATATATTAGAATTCTTTCTTGGTAAACAATGCTGGTTCTTTTTGGATTTGGCAGCAGGAAAGATCATTTGTCCTGATAGCTACGACTACTTTTAAGATCATAGTGAGATAACTGCCGGCTGTGACTCCCATTTACTTACGTTTGTAATTATTAAACCATGGAATTCAACACTTATGTCATGTTAGGTAAATGGATAAGAGGAGCAAATGTTACAGAATTATAACATAGTACACATTTGCATTATAAATTTTGATATTTGTAGAAGACTGTGCGTGTGCGCCAGGGGAGGGGTGGGTGTTATTATGTCTTCCTAACTGTGGATTATATTATATGATGCCCCTTTTAAGGGAATTAAGTCACCCCTTTTGTTAAAAAAATGAGGAACAATCTGTACCTAATAAGTGTTATTTTACAAATATCCATCTTTCTTTCTCCAAGTACCAAAGATGCTCCTAATACTGAAGGACAAAAGGTACTTGGGTGGAATTTGTTTTGATGCACAATAACAAATTTTATCCTAATTTTGAGATTGGGTCCAAACTATTTTAACTCACCAGACACATCATATACAAAAACATTAAACAGGACAACAGTTAAGACCTATTTCCTCAATGGAAGCCTCCTCCAAATATTTAGTTAGAGGGCATATTTATAAACTTTTGTTAATCATAAATCTGTTATGATATCAGTTCCAATACTATTATAACTGATTTTTGCGGATGTGTCCAGCCAAACTCATTTAATTTGATTGGAATTGATTTAGACCCAACACCAATGCTGAATTGACCAGCCCAAATTGAGATTTGGAAACACATCGCATACTTTTATGGATCTCTTAAGTATGTCCATAAAAATAGTTTAAAAAACTTTATTTAACATTTTAGTGTTGCTCTCATTCAAGTCATGCAATCAGGCCACCAGAGATGAAGACAACCTTTCAATTTCATGTTGCAAGTGTTCTTGGTTGAGATTATGACCCATGCACATAAGCATGACTAACCTCTTGTTGAATATGGGAGCCAATATTATTGAAGGAAGAGTTGAAAATGAGTATTGCAATTCCTATCCAAACAAACCAAGACCTTCAGCCCACTCTCAAGGCATATTTGTTAAAACAATTCAGCCCAAGAAGAAGCTTCATCAGGCCCAAGGAAGGGCCCTCTTCCAGCCCAAGAAGGGAGGGCTTGAAGCCCTTCCCCAATAGCCAGCAGACTAGCCGTTGGAGGCCCTCCAACAGCCAGAATTCTGGCAGTTGGAGGGCCATCATTTGTCCTCCCAAGTTGCCCCTTTTTCCTCCTATAAATACCTCTTGTTCTTCCCTTTGTAACTCATGAACAAATGTTCGAACAAATGTTCAAACAAAGGTAGTGTCTTGTTCACAAAATACAATAATATTCTGCAGCCTTTCCTTATAGTTTGTTCAAAATTTCAACATGGTATCAGAGCAGGCCTCTATACCTTCTTCCTCCGGTCTTGGTGATCCTCTACCACAAATTAGCTCCTCCATGTTCACTTCACTTCCATTCTTCTAGATGCCACAAACTTCAATGCATGACAAGATACTATCAAGAGGTCCTTAAATTTCTCCAATCTCGAAAATCATATTTTGGAGGATCCCTTAGATGATGTTAATCCTTCGTTCAAAGCATAGAAGAAATGTGATGATCAAGTGGTGGTTCTATTTCAAATGTCTCTTGACAAGACCACAAAACAATGGTCACATGCATTCCTAATGCAAAGGCCTTGTGGGATCAAATGCATGCATTTTATGGGCAAGAGACCAACACCGAACGGATCTTTGAGCTAAAAAGGAAGATTTTCGATATTCAAAAAGGAGGTTAAACTTAACCCGAATAATTTGGGGAATATAAGGATCTATGGAATAAACTCAATTTATTGAGACATTCTACTACAAATCTCAAGACCCTACTTCAAAGAAATGATGAAGACATGACCTTTGGTTTTCTCATGGGTCTAGGAGATATAATATGCTGCAATTCGCCAAGAAATTCTTAAAATGAAGCTTTTTTCTTCGTTCCAAGAAGTTCAATTCATGATCCAAAAAGCTGAAACTAGTATGAAACTTGAAGAATCATCCAAACTCAAATATGAAGCTTAGGCCTTTAAAACAACTCAAGAAGATCATATGGCCAACAAAGCTCAAAATTTCACAAAAAGAGAAGTGTGCACGCATTGTAAAAAGCCGGGTCACAAAAAGGAGAAATGCTGTTTTCTTCATCCTCAACTGAGGCCCAAATCAACTAAGAAGGAGATGGAGCAACCAACATATGCCCAACAAGTGTCTCGAGTTGCTGCCCTTGAAACCAAAATGGAAGAAATGCAAAAGGAAATGAGGAAGGAAATGCAAAAGGAAATGAGGAAGGAAATACAAAAGATCATCAGTCAAGTTGCTGTTCATTCGGGTAACAATCTAAACTCATCTCATTTCAATAAGTGGCTTATAGATTCCGGTAATGACAATCATGTGGTCAAAGATAAAAACAAAATTGAAAAATTTATTCCTCTAACCATAAGATTGTCAAAGTAGCTAATGGTCAAAAACTAGAAATTGATCACATGGCTAAAGTTGAGATTCTTGGTAAGAAAACCAAAATCCTATATGTGCCAAAATTCAACTCCAACCTTTTATCCATTAGCAAATTAACTAAAGACCTAGAATGTAAAGTCACTTTTGATCCTAACCAAGTTGTATTTCAGGATCTCAAGTCGAATCTCTTGATTGACAAGAGGTTTAAAAAAAACAACTTATACTACTTGAAACAAGAAAACCAAGCTTTTGAAGTCCAAAATCAGGCATATTTTTTGTGGCATGCTCACCTAGGACATCTCGGAGATCTAACTCTGAAACACCTATTTCCAAATAAAGAAATAGAAAATAAGCATTGCAAAACTTGTGTTCTTGAAAAACAAACTAGAATATATTATACGATCTCAAACACCATTTATGAAAATGCTTTTGAATTAATTCATTCTGATGTCCAGACTTCAGCCATGGTGTCTCATAATGGTTTTTAAATGCTTTGTAACATTCATTGATCATAAAACAAGGTACACTTGGGTATATTTGTTAGTTACTGAGGCTGAAGTTTTGAAACCCTTAAGAGTTATTATAGATATGTGACTAAGCAATTCAATGCCAATATCAAAATACTTAGATCCAATCATGGGGTGAATACACTAGTAATGTCTTTGAGGATTTCTTGGAAGAAAAGGGAATTATTCATCAAAAGTCATGTGTATACATTTCATAACAAAATAAAGTTGTCGAAAGAAAAAATAAACATCTTTTGAAAACAGCTAAAGCAATGATGTTCAATGCCAATGTTCCCAAAGAATTTTGAAGTGAAGCTATAAAAACAACAGCTCACCTTATAAACCTTATGCCCACAAATGTCCTAGAAGGAAAGTCCCCCTTCGAGCTTCTTCTTAATAGGAAACCTAATATTTCTCATTTAAAGGTTTTTTGATGCACTTGCTATGTATGTGTATCAGAACATTTTAGAAATAAGCTAAATGAAAAAAGAAGAAAATGTGTGTTTTTATAAATGTTATGATCCTTAACTAACAAACTATTCACATTTAAAGATATGATATTTGTGAAAAATGAACCTTATTTTGTAGAAATGAAAAACCAAGAGCACTCAAGGGAAAAAGGTGACCAAGATCATTGGAATGTAGTACTTCCTACCATCAAAGATCCACCACAACTAAATGACGAAGAAGAACCAATTCAAAGGGAAGATGACCATCCATCCCAAGAAGAATCGGCCTCTTCTCATTTAAATCATGAAACAGACCAAGAGGAAGGGGGAGCTGATTTGGAACAAGAGCAAGTTTTAGAAGAACAAAATGATTCTCCTCTTCGAAGATCAACAAGACTTAGGCTTCCCACATCGGAGTGGATGAGTCGAAAATATCTCATTTGTGATTACTATACCACCTCATATGTTTTCTTGAGCCACCAAGCCTTCATAAGAAACTTAGATCAACACCAAGAACCAAGGAACTTTGAAGAAGCCAAACATCATCCTTAGTGGGTCCAAGCCATGAAAGAAGAACTAGATGCCTTAATAAAGAATGGAACATGTGAGATATCATCTCTTCCAAAGGGAAAAAGAGTCGTGGGATGCAAATGGATCTACAAGATTAAGCACAAGAGTGATGAAAGCATAGAGAGATACAAGGCAAGATTAATTGCAAAGGGTTTTACTCAGCCTTATGGAATAGACTATAAGGAGACATATGCTCCGGTGGCTAAGATGAACACAATTCGAGTCTTGATATCCCTTGCCATCAATCACTCTTATCCCATGTTTCAAATGGATGTGACAAATGCCTTTCTACAAAGAGACCTAGAATAAGAGGTGTATATGGAGGTTCTCTCGGGCTTTTCTCGTCAAGACAATAAAGTGTGCAAGCTAAGGAAAGCAATCTATGGCCTCAAACAATCTCCTAGAGTATGGTATGCCAAGCTTAGCTCTACCCTTCTTAACAATGATATCAAAAAATACAATAGTGATACATCTCTTTTTGTTAAGAAACAAAATGAAAATATTATTGTTGTCATAATTTATGCAGATGACATAATTATAACCGAAAATGATTTAGGCTTAATCAATTAAGTAAGGAGATTTCTTCAAACAAAGTTTGATATCAAAGATCTAGGGAAACTAAAGTATTTTTTAGGGATAGAACTTGCCTATTGTTCAAATGGGCTTGTCCTATCACAAAGAAAGTATGTGCTTGTCCTTTTGTAGGAAACCAGGAAATTAGGTGCCAGATCTGCATGCAGCCCCGTCAGCTCCTCTTATGGTCTTAAAGATGATGATGAAAAATATGAGGATGAGCAAAGATATCAAAGACTCATAGGGAGGTTGATATATCTCACTATAACTAGACCGGATATATCATTTGCTGTGAGTCAAGCAAGCCAACATATGAACTAGCCCAAGAAGAAGCATTAGAGAGCCGTAGAATGAATTCTTCATTACTTAAAGGGGTCTCCAGGCATGGGAATTTGAATGAAAAAGAACAACAGCTCAGCGGGTTATTGCGATACAGATTGGGTTGGAGATTCGGAAGATAGACGATCAACTACTGGATATTACATGTTTGTTGGAGGAAATTTTGTAGCATGAAAAAGTAAAAAATAACATGTGGTGTTAAGATCAAGTGTAGAAACAGAATATAGAGTAATAGTAGCTGCAACAAGTGAGATAGTTTGGCTAAGAGCTCTAATCGAGGAACTTGGATTATCCGTTCCAACTCCAATTCATTTGTACTGTGACAATCAATCAGTAATTCACATAGTTTCAAATCCGGTATTTCGTGAAAGAATAAAACATATCGAAATAGATTGTCACTTTGTGAGACAAAAGATTGAAAATAAACTCATTACCCTCTTTTTTACTAGAAGTGATAGTCAAGTGACGGACATCTTTGCGAAGGTGGGAACTGCTAGTCATCTTCTCAAGTGTATACACAAGTTGGGTGTCATAAACATATACACACCCAACTACACACCCAATTTGAGGAGGAGTATTGAAAGAAGAGTTGAAGATGAATATCACAATTCCTCTCCAAACAAACCATGACCCTTAGCCCACTCTCAAGGCATATTTGGTAAAACAATTCAATCCAAGAAGAAATCTCATCAGGCCCAAGGAAGGGCCTCTTCCAGCCCAAGAAGGGAAGACTTGAAGGCCTTCCCCAACAGCCAGCAGACTAGCCATCGGAAAGGATTCCAATGGCTAGTTCTGCTGGCCATTGGCTGGCCATTGGAGGGCCATCATTTGTCCTCACAAGTTGCCCCTTTTTCCTCCTATAAATACCTCTCATTCTTCCCTTTGTAACTCATGGAAAAATGTTCAAACAAAGCTAGTGTCTTGTTCACAAAATGCAATAAAATTCTGCGGCCTTTTTCCTTATAGTTTGTGATCTTTCTTCCAAAATTTCAACAAATATCTCCGAGTACAATATTTCCTGATACATCTTTGGCATTTGTTTTCTGAAGAAAATTCTGCACATTAAAGGAAAAAAGAAAACACATGGCAAGTTGGTCTTCCAAGGTATGTAGACATCAACTTGGGAGGTACAAACGTCAGAAAATTAGCTTTCACTTGTTCAATAAATAAATAAACAAATAAAGATTGGGCATAAAAATGCAGTATGCAGCAAGTGTAGGACAGGAACAAATGCTACTGAGTCTTCAGTCCTGTCCAACAAATTTTACACATTCAGCACTTACTTGAAGAAGCAGACTCTTTCAGAAAACTTTAGCAAATATAAAATCAATTTTTGTACAAAAACAAGCTCATGAGAAAGCTTCTCCACAAGATTTAATATTTTATAAAAACTTAGGTTGTTTTAGTCCCCCACCTATTGAAACATTTTCAGAGTATATGCCTCTAAGCATGTCGGAAAACCAATAAACAATTTAATTCATGCTTGAAGAGGAATATTTGGAGCGAAGGCAACATTAAAAAGTTCTTCCAAGTATTTTTCATTTCAAACCATTTGACATAGGAAAGGTATCAAGAATAATATCAACAAATTTTTACAGAAATAATAGTAAAATTCATGATTTATATTAGCAAATGAACACAGTGGTAACTTGCAACTCTTGTGAGTTCCTTCAAGTGTTAATTCCCTCCACATGGAGTGTCTCACTTCATCAGTCAAAATTTTTCAAAAATCCTAAAATAGGTTACAACTATAGGGAAAATGTTGGCCATAGCCTGTGGTTGCATTTTGGACCACCAAAGGCCCAGCCAAAAATAATAGTAAGGTCAGTTTCTCGTTGATAACAATGGAGTCAATTGAAGAAAATTTCAAAAAAAAAAAATTATACCTTTTGAAACAAAGACATGATTCTAGGACTTAAACAGAAATAAAATATAAATGTGGCTCCCAAGTAATTATTTATTAATCTATAACCTTAGTGATTGAATAAATCATGCAACTCACCTGCCCAGCTCCTTCTGCCACACAGACAACAGCTGATCCCTTCGTTTCAAGTAGATATTTCAATTGTTTAAGAACTCCATGAGGGTGATGTAATTGAAAAGGTACCTTAAATGGTGAGCAATGTTGTTATTGAAATGATTGACACCAATTATGCTCCAAGTCTCCAGCAAAAATTACCTCAGGGATCAAACAATGTCTATTTGTCAACTGGCAAGCGATGCATGCATAGGTATAAATCCACTACTGCGACCCATTAGTTTCACTACACCAATACCATGATATGCACTGTGTGCCTGTAATTAGTCAGAAAGCATAAAGAGGTTCACATGAACACAACATAAGAAGAGTTTGACAAGAGAGAGTAACATTACAAATACCTCAATGTATGCAGAATTAATTGCCCGTTGTGCTTCCTCTACAGCAGTTTCAAATCCAAAAGTTTTATCCATAAGCAGGATATCATTGTCTATAGTTTTTGGCACACCAACTACAGCTACCCTCAACTTTCTCTTTCTGCACTGATATCCATAAGAGTACACAATCAGAATTCTCAACTGGAAAGACCAGACCTGTGAAAAGAATAGAAAGAGTAGCTGCTCCAACAAGTATATGTCAATGGACATTTCAGATGGAAACTCGATTGTAATCATGCAACTTGTTTGAACAAGCTAGGGTGATTTACCACCATTCACCGGCAATTCCTTTTGGGAGAGAGCTTGAAAAACAAACAGAAACCAGCAATATATAAACTATGAAAAAGGCAGCAAAAGCTATGGTACTTCGAAATCGTTAGCCATTCAAAATTTAAAGGTCAAATATTAGCCACATAGATACAGCTTCAAAGGATTCATTAAGTTGTTTCAACAAGTTCTTCATGATGATCTTTGCATCCTTTGTTTCGCGACTAAAAAGAAAAAGGAAATTGAAGGGAGTAAAACTCATGGTAAACTAAAAAGCAACAGACTAAACAACCTCATTGTGTATTGCATTAGCACCAGCATGTGTACCATTTCCGCCCAAGACAAATAGCATGTTGATGCCTCTTGCCTGACAAGAATTTGTAAACACAATTGTCAAAACACTTGATAAATTGGACTGTTACACAATCAAAAGTACAGCAGTGACAAACAGAAAAATGATTCACCAAGTGCAAAGATCAAGTAGCACCTCCATATTGTCCACAATCTTGCTGACAATGGGACCTCCACGAGAGTCTCCTAATGAGCTTCCCCAAGAAAGATGAATATTTTGAACCACTTTTCGTGAAAGCTGATAACAACCATTTATGAATACATTACATTGCAATAACAAGGCAGAAATATATTCTTTAATGACAACTAAAATCTAGGAAGATAATTGCAATGAAAAATGCAACTTACAGGCATTTCAGATAGCTCCGAGTCAGAAAATCCACAATAACCAAAAGGAATCCCCACTATCCTTTTTATACCATATATTTCAAGTGAGATAACTATCTGCAGTACAGTTAAGTTCTATCTCAGATACTTGCTTATCCACCATAAGTATCATGCTATTTTTTGCATTTTCTATAAAAAACTTCACTAAAGCAACATTGTCCGTGTTGCAGAAGCCTGCAGAACAGAAAAGGCAGTAAATTCATAATAAGACTTGTCGGAAGTGAATTCTTAAGTAATGTAGTCACAACACGAAGCAGGATCGAATAGCATTCACGTGTTTGGTATGCATCTTAATGGAATTAAGTGATTCAATTACATTATAATTGTTATGCCCTTTATTCTTCCTATAGGTAATTATTATATTACATGTGACGGTAGATATTTTGTATTTTTTTTGTATAAATCCATGATCTCGACATAATGTTAACATAAGTTTAGGCCACCTATGAAACATAGTGTAACAAAACTGTGTACTGGCATATACCCCAGAAAAACAAAACAAAACAAAATAAAGCAAAAACAACACTTTTGGCAAGCTTCAACAGTACAACACCATTATTGCTGAAGTTTGTAGAACAGGATGGGGCTAACATACACTCATATTTTATAAAATAATTTAATAAAGAGCTCCAAGGGAAGTGAGAAGAAAGAGCTAAGTCCAAGTGAAAAACTATACCAAATCAGAGCATCAAATACATGTAAAAAACAAGTACACACACACTCTCTCTCTCTCTCTCTCCCTTCCTCCCTCCCTCCCTCCCTTCCTTTTAACCGGCCAAAAAATAGTAAGATGATAGTAAAGTAACTCCTAACAAATATCTCATAAGTTACTGAGTAGTAGATATCCTTGAGGGAGATATCTATATATGGTATTCATTGATTTAGAAAAAACATACGATAGGGTTTCTAGAGACGTATTGTGGTGGGCACTGATAAAGATAGGGATCTTCTCGAAATATATTAATTTTATCAAAGATATGTACGAGAGAGCTGTAACCAATGTAAGAACTTGTGGGGGTTTGAACGATAGCTTTCCCATTAATATTAGGCTCCATCAAGGATCGTCTCTCTCTCTCTCTCTCTCTCCCTCCCTCCCTCCCTTTTAACCGGCTAGTAAGACGATAGTAAAGTAACTCCTAACAGATATCTCATAAGTTACTGAGTAGTAGATATCCTCGAGAGAGATATCTACATATGGTATTCATTGATTTAGAAAAAATATACGATAAGATTTCTAGAGACGTATTGTGGTGGGCGCTGATGAAGATAGGGATCTCCTCGAAATACATTAATTTTATCAAAAATATGTACGAGGGAGCTGTAACCAATGTAAAAACTTGTGGGAGTTTGAACGATAGCTTTCCCATTAACATTAGGCTCCATCAAGGATCGTCATTAAGACTCATTCTCTTTGCAATAGTAATAGACGAAGTCACAAAAAACATTCAAGATGAAATACGATGATATATGCTTTTTACAGATAATATAGTGTTAGTTGATGAAACTAGAGAGGGTATTAGTGTTAAATTAGAGTTATGATTGATCATATTAGAATCTCAAGGGTTTAGACTGAGTAGATTGAAAATTGAGTATATAAGATGTAGATTTAGAAACAGTCATCAAAATGATAAAGAAACGATTATATTAGATGGACAAGATATACCAAAAAGTGAACGATTTAGATATTTAGGTTCTATCATTCAAAATGATTGCAATATAGATGGGGATGTGAACTATAAAATACAAGCAAATTGGATGAAATGGAGAAAGGCATCCGGAATTCTTTGTAATCGCATGATACCAATGCATTTAAGGGAAAATTTTATAGAACCGCGATTAGACCTGCACTATTGTATGGTATTGAGTGTTGAGTTATTAAATAACAATAAGAACAAAAAATGACCATAATAGAAATGAAAATATTTAGATAGATGTATGACAAAACTAGAAGAAATAAAATTAGAAATGAAGAGATTCGTAATAAATTGAGAGATAATTCAATTGTGGATAAAATACAAGAGTGTCGTTTGAGGTGGTTTGGGTATGTGCAAAGAAAACCCATGGACGCACCGGTTAGGAGAACCGAAAACTTAAATATATGAGCTCTAATAAAATGTAGGAGTAGACCGTTAAAAATTTGGATGTAAATTATTCGTAAAAACATGATAGTTAATGGTTTAAAGGAGAAAATGACTTTGAATAGGAATGAGTGACGTAAAAGAATCAATTCAAATTAAACTATTATATTTTAGATATATATATATATCTATATATTTATTCAGATATATATATATATCTATATATTTATTCATTTTTATTTTTACTTATTTATTTATTTTTAATTTTATTTTTGTTTATTTATGTATTTATTTACTCATTTATTTTTATATTTATTTATTTATTTTGATTATTTTCATATTTATCTTTTAAATGGACGATTTTAAAATATTGGGATTAAAGTTCAGTTTATTGTTATTATTGTTGTTGTACTGAGTAGTAGAAATAAAAGAAAACACTATATACAGCTCAGTGAGTAAAAGACTGCCGACATTTTTGTGTCATATTCGATCATAGTACATGCTGTATTGACTCTTAAGATGCATAGAAATATCTCGCAATTTGTGTATGTAACCCAAACCAGTCCGATGACATCATTTGGACCAGGACACAGTCCTCCACAAGTCACAATTGCAGCATTGACATCTTCTGGCTTGAAGCATATATCTCCTCTCAAGGCCCAGCTCGATGAATCCTGGACAGATTTCAGTACGATATTCATTACATGTTATAAGCAAAAGATACTATTTTGTTGTATTAAAAATACTACACTTCAAGATGAACACTGTGCTGTCTTATTCTGATTGATTGCTTGTCTCACATTCACAAGATAACCATCAAGGTAAGTCTAAAAAGTTGAGAAATAGTATACATAATGGTTATATTAGGATACAGACAGAAGAGAACACGAGCTACAGCCTAAGGTCAGAATCCCAATCTATGAAGTACGTACATGACACAACAGGAACATGGAAATGCTAAGAAGAAATACAACAAGAATTGCGCATTAGAACAATCACATTTTTCACATAGAGCAACAAATATGGCTTTCCTGTTCAAAATTTTTGCACATTAATATCTCAAACTCAACATAAAAGTAATTTATATAGTGCAACAAGGACCGCCTATAATATTTTCCTTTCAACTTAAAATAAACAAATTTTTACAATAAACACATTTGAAATCCTCATCGACCATAACTATATCAAGCTTTTTATGGTATCCAACAAATATTAGAGATATAAATAAGAGCAAATCAGATACGACACATGTATCCTTCGTATATTCGGAAATGAGTTATGTGAGAATTGGGTTAGGCATCATAATGGAAATCTGTCACGCCTCGACTCTCTCGTTAAGCACGTAACAACCACCACATTATCTCGACATACGAGCATGACCTCCCCATATACCATGACAGCGTAAGGCATTCCAATTTTATAATAAATTTTCGAAAACGTAAAACCCATTATTGGTTAGCTTAGACCACCCTCTCTGTAGAGTTTTGCTCCCTATACGAGAGATAAGGAATCCGAATAGGATATTTTTCACTCCACCTCTATAAACCGAGTGATGTATTGTTTTATGAATAGCTTCTAAATTGTGATTGAAGATCTCCCTTGGCTTGTTTGGCTGAATGGTGAGTACCCTCGTAGTAATTCCTTTGGACTAATATCTTGACATTAGAAGTTTGATGTACTTGTGTAATAGGCATGACAATATAGAATTGCTTATGATTAAGAAAACCCTAATCAAATTGGGAGGAGAGACGCGACGTTTTGGGTTAAAACACTGCATCTCTCTTCTCTCTTTTTTCTTTTTTTTTATTTTTAGGTATTACAGAATCAGTACTAAATCTATTCTTAGGCTTCCTTGCTTTCTATGCAATAGATAATTTACAGGTCAGCAACTTCGATGGACAAGGACACGAGCTCTAAAAGGTGTCATTCCACAAAGAATACATCAAACTATGGACATGACATAAATGAATGCTCTTTCTATATATAAAAACAGCACAATAACTGCTGCCAATGCTAGTACTTTTTCTGGTCAATCTTGACTTGCGAGTAAAAGTTACATCATGCTTCATATTGCTTAGCAGAGATATTTTCAAAATTCACACTTTCTTTTGATCACCTTAATATAGAGCAAGTTAAAAGATAACAAGCACACATGCAGGCATTTGCAAACAAATATAAGAATGACCTCATGTATTATGTATAAGCTCATAGTACAAACAAATGCATGTGGGCATAATAAGTTATATATTGACCTTTTTATGTGTTAATAGTATCCCCAATTTAAATATTAATAGATACCACTTCATTTTTTATGTATAAATATTCATAGTACAAACAAATGCATGTGGGCATAATAAGTTATATATGCTAGTGAATACAATGAAGTACCTATAAGAAGTGAAGCACATTTTTGCCATTGCTCCACCCAAGTACAATCAGGGTCAATGCACTCGGCTCCTGTAGAAGTTGGTGAGGAATAATGAATGACCTGAAATTTTAATGCAATAGATAACTCAAATTATGACATCAGGTGAAATTTTCAGCAGGGAAAAATAGATTGCTGATCGCTATGATTAGGCAGAGCATCACTGTGATAGTATGCCCCACAACCTAGTTGCAACACTTTCTTAGAAAATAAAGAAAAATCACGAGATGTGTGTCTGTGTGTGAGGGAGAGAGAAGCACAGAAGTTACTCAAGTTGAACCTGTCTCATAAGTATTAAGCTTGATATGGAATAAAAATTAGTATGCAACCAGAAAATCCACTATGTATTAGTTAAAGCCTTAATGTCAAGAGTAGGGTGTTTCTGTATTTACAGGGGAAGACACACAAAATCATATCCCACGTAAGACTTTTCTGGAAAGCATATATACTCAAATTATCAAATGCAGCAAGATGTAGAACATATCAAGCCAAAGAAAATCATATAAGATTTAGCTGCAATAGGACATGCCTTATTTTACAGGTTATTAGTTGCACCAGTCCATTACTTAGCATTAACATATATCCCAACCTCTAAAGCAGCACCACCAATATAGAGTGACACTTCAACACATGTATTGGTAAGCTATACAAGAATTATACAAAAGAACCCAAGAAATGCAGTATTGATGAAGCAAACCAAAGGAACAAAACCAAACGGAGATTATCCTATTATTAGTCAGCAACACAGGAAAAATATTTAAAAATAATATTTTAAGTTCAAACACCCACATCTGTTATATATTTATTCACTCCTTTCTACCTGTAGTAAGGCCATGAGGAGCTCCCATTTCTTTTTCAAATTTGCTAATATTTCACTTGGTGAGCCATCCCATCTTGCCATTTCTGCAAGGACACAGGTAAACAGGCCTATAAGAAGCCTAGGGATACTACATCTTTTTATGATATCAAGAAGAGATCAATTTCCCTATGATTCAAATAACAGTATGGGCTGCGATAATGGCCATAGCACTATTGGTAGCTACCGGTGGTACACAACTGAATTGTCCATTGCAAAACGGAATATGTAATCACTTATTGACAGCCATAATGACTGATAGGACGCCATACTTCCAAGTCAGAGCAACAATAACCAAAATTTTGCATTATATTATATTTAGTTAGTGATTAAATTCAATATTCCACCATTGGGGGAATGACCTACTGGCCATAAATAAACCCCACATTAATATGAGACCTTCCAACACCAATAGATTAAAAAAAAAAAAAGTTTTCACACATAATTCCATGCCACATCCCTTAGTCTATGATGCACAAACATGAACATGGACAAAAATCATAACAGCAGATTTCATAATACAGAACACAACACTGAAATAATAGTACTTATTGTCATTATACACAAATTTTGCAAATAATATTTGAAGGCTATGAATGAGCAGCTCAAATGCTACTTTTCCAGAGGTGAATTCGGAAGTATCTCTAGACAAAACAAGCATCCAAATGCCATGTAAAGTGCCTATAAAAAGTCAAAACGAAAAAGGTCCCAAAGTGATCAAAGAGAATTGGAAAAGTATCCAGAGTATAAAGAATAATAGAAGATTGGAGAAGCCATGAAGCAGAAAAGACAAAGGACCAAGTGACCAAGCCACTAGGTAATACCAAGAGAATGATCATTTATTCAAACCATTATTAAAAGATACAGGGCTTAATCAACACCATTATTTTTCTCCAAATTTTATTAGCAATTAAAATTTCTACTCAATGTAATTATCCAATTTTGATTAAAGGAAAAAAAAAATTGTTTCAAGTTTTAAGGAGCTTTTATGCGTTAATATGCTCCATCTAAAATTTCATTTTCCCACTACCATTTAGCCTTCTGTACTAGAAAACAATAAAAGTTTATTTCCAGTGAGCTTCTAAAAAAGACACTAATCCACCAATTCTTTGTCAACTATCTTCTAATATAGCCTACAAGATTTGTAGCCTTTAGAAATTAAATATTTAAAAGCAAGTGCCTGCATTTCACAACCAAGCACTTCCTTTTTCCTTAAGATAAGATAAGATGTAGCATTATTGCTGTCCTCAACAATTAGACATTGACTGGAGGTTTCATATGATAAACGCTAGAAGATGCCAAGTTGGGCATTCCTAAGATATGTCGAAGGCAAAAAACTTAATTGTCGTGCCCATGTCCACATTTATTTACATTTCTTTGCCGCAATTGTACAAATTTGTGACGCTTCTAAGATTACATAAGTAGGATATATTGGATATGAACTTCCACATGTCCATGCCTTATCACATCCAACAATTTGTATTTTTTTCTCTCTCCTCTCTCCTATATTGGTCCCCCTAAAATTTGGAACTAAGGCCAAGTCTTTTTTGTTGTTGTTGTTTAATTAAGTATATCTTTGTCATGCACTCCATCAAATTCCATGCCCTTGCTTCTTTAAGAATATAATCTTTCGGAAAAAGGCATCTTCAGGCCAAACATCACATAAAAGTGTAGACCGGAACTGTAAAAAGTCAATTTAGTCACAACCATGCAAACAGCTATTTTGGTTGTCATGAGAGATATGTAAAACCAATAGCATTTGTGCACGAAAGCAGTAGCAAGACATTAAAGAATTGATATTGTGGTAACAAGCCATAACAGTGGCTTTCACCATAGAGCAACAATTACTGTGAACTTTAAGTCTACCGACCAGAAAAAACAAGCCATAGGACTATCCTATATTACAAATGATGTATTCTTTAAGAATTGCTTCAACCTTGTCTTCATACTTTGTTCAGGAACGATAACAGTTTATGACTTTAGGCTCCTCTAATGCACAACATAAGTAGTATATATTGGACACCATGCACCAATTTTTTTTTTTTTTTTTTTTTGATATAAAAGAATGTATATACATCTAAAAAGAATAAGAATACACAAGTACCAGAATATGCCCTATCTGGTCACTATGTATGACCCATACAAAATAATCTAAGTTCTAGTCTCAACTAATTGCAAGACTACACTAACAAAAACCACAATGACTCGTAGAGAAAGTTGCCGTTCACCAATCCTTCTCTTGTTCCTCTCTACCCATATATAGTAAAGACAAGCGCATTTGATAACCCTATTCTGCAAAAGTGGATATCTACCTGGGGACAAAAGGGTCGCTCGAATGCCTGACCAAGAGATAGGAAAGGCACCAAATTGCTGACACTTAAGATTAAGAATGAACCAAAATGAAGAAAGAGTGTTTAAACCTTGGAAAGAGTGATACATGAAAGAAAATGAAGAAAGGCAGGAATAGGCTGGCACCTTCAGTCAAATGAGATTTCAAATTGTAAATGGGATGCTAGGTTTTTTGCACCATCTTTCGCATGCAACAGACCATTTATAGATTTCTGTGTTTGATATCAAATTTCAATTGGAATATTGCCCTAGTTGCTGATGTGATGGTCACATCAATGAACCAGGGGACTGTATGATGGTGTTAAGAGGGAGAAAGAACTCAGAGTATTTATTTAAGTATTTGAACTTCGGTCCTTTACCGGTCCAAATCTGGCCGGCGCAAGCTCCAACCACATCGGATCTATCCCTTGCCGACCCAGACAAAGTAGTTTCTTCCTCTCTCCCTCTCTCTCTCACTCACTCCCTCCCAGATCCTAGATTCCCCCTGCTATCCTTCTCTCTCTTGCCTTTCTCCTGCGGATCTGCCTCTCCCTCGCCTCATTTTTCTCATTCTTCTTTCTCTCTCTATCTCTCTCCCTCCCCATCCCTTTGTGGCGGATCCCCCGTGCCAACCTCCGTCTCCCTCAACCAAAGCCTTCTGCCTTCTGCCTTCTGCCTTCTGCCTTCTGCCTTCTGCATATCTCACTACCCCCTCTCGATCCAGATCCAGATCCACCCCGCTCTGCAAACCCCTCCCTCAACCGAATCCTCCTGCAGACCCCTCCAACCTTTCATCTACGTTCAGCCGAAGCCCCAAAAGATATCTCCATCTGCCTGCGGCCGAAGCCTCCCAAGCTCCCTCCAAAGTTCACTCCAAACCTTCAGCCCCCACTTAACATTATTATTAGCGTAAATAATATCATTATTATTATTACCGTTATTAATAATAATATTATTATTACCGTTATTACTAATATCACTATTATTACTATTAATATTTCTATTACTATCATTATAACTATCGGTATTATTACTAGTAATTTAATTCTTATCGATATAAAATATATTATTAACTAGCATTGCAATCATTCATATTATTATTATTATTACTATTCAAATTGGTATTATTGTTAGTATTACTAGTATTATTAATATAACATATATTATTATGAATTTAAAGTTATTAAAATTTAAAGTATTTCAAATCCATAACGGTATAGTTTTAACATGAAATCTCTTATGTAATTATTATAGATATATATTTCTTTATTTATCTATTTATTAGAATTTATCTTTTTATTTAATTCTTTTTATATTTCATTACTTGAAGAACTCCACCACGAGCGATCCTAAATCCGGAAAAAATAATAGGGTTTCAGTAGGTTGACAACCAATGTAAAATCTTTTATCAAATGAAAAATGAGAGACCAGCCGACCATAAATTATTAGGATTAAGATTTGATTTGTTGTTATTGTCGTGGTTGTCGAACTTCGGTGACTCATCCCCACTAGTGAGAATAGAGCAAGAATGAAGGAATCAAGGAGCTGGTGATCTGATGCTGAATCTTATCACAAGGTGCTGAGTGCTGAACCAGAATCTTGTGGAATGTTTCTCTGAAGGTGTTTCCAGATAAGGTTGCATTCCTTAATAGGAACACAACACAAGACAGGACTCACTCCGCCGACAACTTATAAAGAATCGGGATATTTTGGACAAGAAACAATAATGGATAAAAAGCGCAGAGGATAAATGGCTCATCTACTTTAGAATAAGCCAGTCAATTAGGCAGCATACAACATTAACTCTGTGCTTAGTTGGCAAAATTCTTCCAAAAGTTTTTCTCTTCATTTTCCTATTTTTCTAGAAATGTCATTTGACACAAAAAGACACTCAAGATTTACCATCGGTAAGATTGACCAATAATATCTTTATCACTTTTGCGGTTGGAGGTAGACAAAGATATATAAAAGATTCTGCAAAGTGGGGGCTGAAGTCAAGCATATTTTCACAGTCTTTTTATGGAATTTTAGTCATTAATGAAGGTGATTCAGCTGCTGTCATTTTGTCTTTTCTCTTGTTTGCATATAAGATTTCATCAATAATCTTTTATTCATTATCATCACAGGTTATGCATATATTTATATACCCGTAGGGTTCAATTTTCAGTTTCATCAAAACAATGTAGTTATCATATGCTTGGCAAGAAACTTTTCTTGAGAGTAAAGGTTGTAAATGAATAAATAAAGAAATAGCATATAACAGTAAAAACTTTTAGAGTTAAAATTTGCAAGCAACTTCAAGTTGATATATGATGTGAAAAAATAAAATAAAATCAAAAGAAAACTCTGCTTTTATCAGAGCAAAAACTCTGACATGGTTGACAAACCATGTGCCAGAAAGAAATCCGTAAGGGCACGTCTATAACGTGAGATAGAATTACTTGTAAAGAAAAAATAAAATTAGGAATGAAAATATTAGTAATAAATTGAGAGTTAGTTCAATTGTAAATAAAATATAAGAGTGTTATCTGAGGTGATTCGGGCATATACAAAGAAGGCTCAAAGATGCATCGGTTAGGAGAACCAAGAATGTAAATATATGAAATTTAATAAAATGTAGAGATAAATCGTTAAAAATTTAGATATAAGTTATTTGTAAAGATATGGAAATTAAGAGTTCAAAAGAAAAAATGGTTTTAGATAACAATAGATTACGTAAAAGAATCCATACAAATTAAACAAATATATTTTAAATATTTATCTATTGATTTATTTATTTACTTTTCTTTTCTTTTTTTTTTTTATTATATATATATATTTTTTTATTTCATTTTTTTTATTTTTTTTAAATTTATCTTTCAAATGATCGATTCTAAATATTGAGATTAAAGTTCAATTGTTGTTGTTGTTGATGTTGTAGTGTTTAGAAGGAGGGAATTGGGGAGGAACATAACTCTTTATGAGTGTAACGGAGTTTTTTCCTTTTCTTTTATTTTTAGTTTTTTCTATGAGGGGGGAAGGCTATTGAAGAGTATCAGATAGCCTTCAATCCTCTCCAAAAACTCTTCCCCACCCCCCCCCCCCGCCCCAACCTCCTCCTCCCTACCCCTCCCAGAGGCCGTAACTTTGGGGTTTCAGAGGGACGGGGCTTACATTTTTATGAAAAATTAAAACATACCAAATTTATGTTCTCTCCTATTCTAACATTCAAACAAGAGGAGGGGATGCTCTGTCCCCTCCCCTCTCCAGTTCTTTCCTTCTCTTCCCTTATGAACCTTCCCCTTTCCTCCCACTCAAAACTCCCAAACAAAGTATTTGGCCAATATAGATTACTGTGTGAATCTGAAAGGGTTTCTAACAACAAAGATAATCTGAATTGCAGCAAATGAGAGATTAGGACGGAAGGCAATGCTATATACCTTGAGAACCACTCTGTCATTATTGTTTATGTATCCATGCCACTTCTCATTAGACGGGTATCCATCAGCGAAATCTTTACTCACTGGACTCCTGCGTCAACCAAAACCAAAATATAATTGAAATTTATCTCCAAAAAAAATAAAAATCAAATAATATCAACAAGTGATTAACACCTTCACTTAGAACTAAAAGGATTTCACAAAAACAAAAAACAAAATGGAGTTGAATTCTAATTTCTCAAAAAAGAAAAGGCAGAGTCTCTATATAAAAACAAAATGGAGTTCAATATGGAGTATCATTGCAAATAAACTTTGCAAGAGTTCATAGTCCCACATAATTACTTCACAATTAATATTATTTTGATCCTATTATTCTAATGTCCCCGAAAGGAAATAAAAATGCAGAGTCCAATTGTAATTCCATAAGAAAACGAGGATTGATAAACCGTCAAGAGAAACAAGAAATTGGTAAAGACACTCTTCAAGGGTTAACGTTCCCACATAATTACTGGTTAAAAAAAATATACTTTCTTGATAATATGAGCTAATTACAAACTTCAAAATTGAACCCACATGTTGTTTCGGTGTTCGAAGCTGTTAAGTCCCATGTCGCCTAATTCCAACTATATAATATATAATCACGGAAAATTCTTCGCCTTAAAGATTAGTTTTTTATGGTTCGAATCATAGTCTTCTCACACAAGCAGAAGGAATTTAATTGAATTCCACATGTTGGTCTTTGTTCAATGGCAAGAGATTTTATGTAAAGAATACATTCATTTCAAATGGAATCAATTCTTTTGAAATTCTGCTCCTGAATTCAACCTTGTTGAATAATTTAACAAGAGGATTTTAGTTGACAAAAAATGGAAGAGAAAGGTGAAAATGGACCTGCTCTTTTGACAGAAAGTGGAAGGGATGGGAATGGCGTCGGGGAAGACATCAGTGAGGTGAGGGCGATTGAAGCGAATCTCGAAGTCCTTCTGAAACTTTGGTTTCCAATCAGGGTCGCTGAAATCAATCGAGGCTGATTTGTTCTTGGAGATCACACGCCGAATAGTGTTCAACGGCCTTAGAAGACGGAGAGGAGAGAGGAAGATGCGATGAGAGAGATTCTTGTTCGTCGGAGGTGGAGGAAGCACCGGTTTGGGGCCGATCGTCGGCGAGATTGCTTCCATTAAAGGTAATGTCGTTTCTTGTTGATCCCTCTGCTGCAAGAGAAAGAGGGAGAGAGTGTGGTGATGATGAAACAGAAGAGAGGTAAGGAGAGAGAATCGAAGAGAGAGAGTGAGCGGGGACGGCCAGAGTGATGGACAAAAAAGCACCGCAGCAGGCCGATGCACTTCCAGTATAAAATCAGCATGAGGTAAGGGAGCTTTGTAAGGATTTGATCTTACTTTTTAAAAGAATTTTTAAAACAACGTTCGGGAAAAAAAAAATGACACACCTGTGTCACGACGTGTTAAAAATAAGATATCGAGTTTTCGAGTTTTCAAAACTCGGTATGGTATGTAATGTGTACATCCGAGTCTTAAACAATACGACTTCCACTTGGACTGCATTGACACGTGGTTTCATTCCCACTACATCTGCACTCTATGCCGCAACCCCATTGTAACCCCTTGCTCAGACACAGCGGCAATCCAAATCCTTCCTAACCCCAACTCCCCAAATTTCCCTACCAATTTGGCTATTGACAGTCTCACCATCATACCTACTACTAGGCAGGCAGAGATGGACGGAAGCTTTTTGACCAGCACGGCCGCAGCATCGCCTCCTCCTACAACTAGGGGTGACGAATTAGAAACAAAGTCTCCAATAGTGCCACCAGGCTGAGGTCCCTCAGGAGGCTTCTCAGCACCAAGAGTGTGATTGTTCCTCCTACTTTCTGTTCTTATTCTGTTGCGGATGTTGAACAAGTGTGAGTGCCCATGCCCTGCCCACTCCTACGGAAGCAGAAGAAAGAAGAAAGTAGGAATCCGGATTTAGGGTTCAAGCCTTCAAAAGTCGATATGCATAATGTATATCGGGTTTTGAAGACTCACTGTTTAAGGACACGTTGAGTTTTGGAAATCCGATATAAATATATCATTTATGAAGTTTTTTTGATTGTTTTAAAATTTTTTAAAAAATGGGATCAAATCCATATAAAACAACGAGGGGGAATAAAGAGCTTTGGTTTTACCTTTTCTTGATCTTGTACGGTTGCGGATTTCTTTTGACTATTATACCCCTTTCATCCCTAAATTATTTTTCTATTTATTTTAGTTGAAATTAAAAATTTAGATTAAAAAACTATTATCTAATGTTTAGTATTTTTCATATCTCTTATGTGTATTTAATTTTAAGGATGAAATAAGAAAAAGCCAACAAATTTAATGAACAAGATGGCTTTTTATTATTCGATATTGTGGATTTTTTGGGAGGACAAAATGTCCTACTGCATTTTTTAAGAAGCGGCGGGGGAGGAGAGAGGCGAGAGAAGAAGAGAGGAAAGTGAGAGAAGAGAAAGGAGGAGAGAGGAGAGAGGAGAGAGCCGCAAGAAACCGCTGAGGGAGGAGAAAACAGAGAGTGAGAGGAGAGTAGACTTTAAGTTTTTTTTTTTTTTTTTAATAAATCTTGAATGTTAAATTAAATGTAAAATTTTAAGTTTTTTAATGCAAATCGCGAAAACATAATACCCCAAATATTAGATAGTATTTTCTTTTAATTTAAATCTTTAATTTCTCCTTTATTTTATTAAATTTACTAATATTTATTTTCAGCAAAATTCAAATTTTGAGTAAAATTTAATTAATTCTTTTTTCAATCATGATGTTGATATGATTGATTAAATTTATTTACTCAAAAATAATTTAAAATGGCCTCAAAATAAAAATTATTTATATTTTTAATCTTATAAATAAAATTTTATCTTTATTTTCATAAAATAAACAGTATTAATCTATGAGAGCAAAAGTGTGCCGTGAGTTGAAAATGCCAAAATTCTTTTATTCTTATTTAAAATTATTTTTCAACAAGTTAACCAAACTTTTAAATTATTTTAAATTTATGTTTCAACTAGATTTGTTTGCTACGGATCAATTAATTTAATAAATATGAGACTTCTCTACTATTTAGGAACAATTGATTAGCTCAGGACACCTTGCATTAATTTGTTACAACCCAACTCAGTAACTCCACAAATGTTGTGTTCGACTATTGAATTCAAAAATGGAATAAAAATAGAGTGTGTGAACTTGTTGAATTTGATACAGAAATTACTTGCGAAGAATTGTAAATTGAAAGAAGGGTGGAGGGAGAAGAGAAAGAAAGAGTTACAGAGCAAGAAAGCGCTAGAGAAAGGGTTTAGAGAGAAAAAGAAGAAACTATGATAGAAGAAACTGTGATATCTCATTCATATTCTGGCTTTTCATATTTACATGCATATAAAGGTTGTTTCCAATAGTATTCCAACTAATCTTAACAATATTAGTTGAATTGGTTACAAAGTTAGTTTATTCTAACTAACCTAACTTCCCGTCACCTACTAGTCATTGCATTTGCATCTTTTTTTTTTTACCATGCTTGCTACAATCTCCCCCCATTCTAACTAACCTAACTTCCTGTCACTTACTAGTCGTTGCATTTGCATTTTTTCTCCACCATGTCTATTACAATTTCCCTCATCAAAAAGTATCATTGCCCTCAAGGATGGAGATTTGGAGATCCAGAGTGAATAAATTCCATACTTTTGGTTCCTCCTGGATCCCAACTCTTCTTCATCTCAGCTCTCCCTGGTTTAGCAAATTCCAGTGCCTACTTCTGTAGTGTTGCAATTTTGAAAGATTGTAATAGGGACGTTGGTTTCAACATTCTTAGCATTGTTTGATTTCTTCCTTCACCCCACTAATGAAGTTAGAGACAAAGTAGGACTCGGTGAGTTTTGGGCTTTTGTGAAGCATAATAGATCATATTTTTTCAAATTTTTTTTGTATTCAGCCATGGTTTCATGTTGTTGCAGTTTGTTAAACTCTTCGATTTCATCTTGTATTCCTTTGTCCTTAAATTACTGGCACGAAAGTTGTGAAAACTCATCCCAACCAACTTTCTTTTTCACCATTTTCAGGCCTTGAAACCTGATTTTTGCTTTACCATCAAAATACATGTTAACCGTATCTATCCACATTTGGCTAGATATTTGATAAACTATAAAAAATTTTTGACATTTTATAAACCATGCACGTGGGTTCTCTCATGTGAATATAGGTATGTTTATTCTGGGTGGACTTGATAAGGCCCTTTTTGGAAGCGAATCCGTCTTGGTTGGATGATTCACCTCATCTCCTTTCATCCTTCCTTCTATTAGTGTGGGTAAGATAGGAGTTTTAAGCAGTCGATCAACTTCATGTTCCTCTCCTTATTTATCATTCGTATGATAGTACTGAACTGATTTTCCATGATAGCTAGGATACTGTCTATTTGCTTATTTTGTTCTTCAAGCTTCTTATTTTGTTTTTCAAACTTCTTGTATAACTCAATGTGCTTTTCATTGAGTTCGATGATCAATTTTTGAATTCTGGCATTTTGCCTTTTAATTTGGTCCTCCAGCAATTTTGATCCGGTTCCTTCTGCTAAGATCTTTAGCTCTGATATCAACTAATTACAACCACCCAATCCACTAACTCCACAAATATTGAGCTGGACTGTTGAATTCAAAAATAGAATGAAAATAGAATATGGGGATTGCAAAACAGAGCATGCGAACTTGCTGAATTTGATACGTTAATAGGTGGATTGATGATAAAAAAAATTGCTTGTGAAGGGTTGTAGATTGAAAGAAGGGTTGAAGGAGAAGAGAAAGAGAGAGTTAGAGAGAGAGAGAACAAGCATAGACAGAAAGAAAAAACTGTGATATCTCATTCATGTTTTGACTTCTCATCTTTACATGCATATAAGGGTTGTTTCCAACAGTTTTCCAATTGATCTTAACAACATCAGTTGGATAAGTTATAGAGCTAGTTGATTCTAACTAACCTAATTTCCCATCACATACTAGCCATTGCATTTGCATCTTTCTTTTTCATCATGGCTATTACATGATTCTAACCGGTGGTGGCGTTGTTTTTCTTGGTAGCTTATAGGGTAGTTATATTTTTCAATTGATGGGACCATTTTTAACTATCAAAGTTTTTACTACCAAAATCAACATTTCATTTAAAATCACCATTTGTTTTGCTCTTTTACAAAATGTCATTTTCAATGTAATTTCTTTATTAATACAGAAGGAACAAGTTTCTTCGCGCTTGAACTTAAAATTTCAAGTCAGGAAATCTTTATTAAGACAAGAAGTAGCATCGAATCCAGAAAACTGCGACCTCCCCCAAGGAAGAGAGAGGTCTCCTACATTTTGCTCACTGTTTTTTCTGGTACATCTTTTTAATCTAATGGTTTATTTTCTTAAATCAGTGTTCATTGCACATTTTGATCCTTAAGTTGCTATTGAACTCAGGCCTTCCAGGTTTGCTTTGTCTCCACCGAATATATGATACAATAGTGAAGCTATAAAATAATAAAAGTGGCTCAAAATCAATTACAGTTTAATCGAAGAAAAGGCTCACTTAATCTAAACACCATGTTGACCTTATTTATTGAATGAAGCATAATTGAGTATTTAAACAAACTATTCAAACTCTAATTACGCTCAACTATAAATACCCTTATTTGACCTCAACCTGAGTCACCTAAAGAGTCGAAATCAAATGTTTTATTACTTATTAACCTTCATTTTCATTCACAGCTAAAGAGAGGGGAAAAAATATGAAAATAACTCCAAAAATAGTTACTCCAAACCAAAATTGTTGTAAATAAAATAAAATAATTTCAAAACATTGATATTTACTCCAAATCAAAATTAAAATTCAATAGAAAAATTGGGATGCTTGAGAGAGAGAGAGAGAGAGAGAGAGAGAGAGAGAGAGAGAGAGAGAGAGAGAGAGAGAGAGAGAGATTTGATGCAATGGTGTCGGTGAGTCATTTTCCGAAATAACTCAAAAAAAATATTTTTTTAAATTTTCATTTCTAATCCGTATTTGTCGAGAGTTGAATGCGCGACACATCGACAAAGTCCCCAGAGAGAGAGAGAGAGGAGTCTGCGGGGGAGGGAGAGAGAGAGGGGAGGAGAGCGGTGGGGGTGGAGGGGGAGGGAGAGAGAGAGGGGAGGGCCGCGGAGGGGGGAGAGGGAGAGAAAGAGGGGAGGGCGGCGGGGGGTCCACTGGGGGAGGGAGAGAGAGAAAGAGGGGAGGGTTGCGGGGGGCGGAGGGGGGAAGGAGAGAGAGAGGGAAGGGGCGCGGCGGAGTGCGGAGGGGGGAGGGAGAGAGAGGAGAGGGCCGCGGAGGGGGGAGGGATGGAGAGAAAGAAGGGAGGGCGGTTGAAGATATTATACCAAATAATTAGATACAAAAAAAAGCTTTTGCCACAAGATTTCCATTTTTCTATCATCTAAAATTTCTGATTGGCTTTCCTATTGCTTTGCCAATTTCCAACAAAATTTCCTCATTTAAGAATTCTATGGGCATGTGCGGGAATCTGATCCATACCACAGTTGATGTGATTTGGGCTTGATTATTGTCCTGTTTTAGAGTAAATTTCACTAGAAAGAATATTCCCCCCAAATCTAGTAACTCTATGTCTCCTTGCGGCCTCCACATTGTGGTAATTTTTGCTTGCATGAACCTTGTAGCCTATCTCTTTCCCCAGCAATTTTATAATTAGCGATTCCTTCCGTGGCTTCCACAATTCCTTTAACTTTTCATTTGATATTGGGATGCTGGGTATCATCTGAATCCCCTCCTATTCTGAATCTGAATCTTCATCAAGTTCTTCAGTATTATCTCTGTGTTTACTTGTTTCACCCAATAACGTTTCCTTGTGCGAGAACTTTGGTATTTCATTCTCAATGTACAGGGATGTTTTGACCTTTTTTACACATCTTTGATGCAGTTTAATTTCTTCTGGTGGATCCGGTTGACTCTCACTGGATTGGGACATCGATAACCCGTCTTTGCTTTGATTCTCTCTCTCTCTCTCTCTCTCTCTCTGATTCTTTCTACCAACACAACCTAACTCTTGGAAAGAGAAACTCTATTATCTAAAATTTCATCAACATGTTAAGTCACGAGGAAAAAAAAAAATGTCTTAGAAAAGATATTTTCCTTGTACGAACTAAATTACGGTGGGCACCAAGAAAACCATAAAAACAAAAACAAGAGGTAAAAGAAAAAAAAAAAAAACTTGGGAATTTTCTCTAAGCACCTTGTCTACTCTTTATGCACAATCCTCTCTTATATCCAAGAACTTTCTTCCTCTCTCTCTCTCTCTCTCTCTCTCTCTGAATGGCATTTACGGAACAAGATAAATTGTTCATCAATGAAAATCTACCCTAACCCTGTTTTCTTCTATGATGAAAACCCTCTAACTATATGAAGAAGCATACCACAATCTCGATGTATTTGTATTGGTTTTGACATTGTTACTACCCCTTTAGCATTTGATTTTGATTCACAATTTTGAAAGGAATGTTAAACATGAATTTGTTTACTCATTTTTGGCAACGATTTCAATTTTTACCATTTGAACAATTCCAAAAACAAAACTCCAGATCTGACGCTTTAAAGATACAACTTGTGAAATAAAATAGTCAAATGATGAGAGAGGGAGACAAAGAGAGTCTCTCTCACTAAGAAAAAATTCAAAAATTCTTGGGGGCCATGGCCCTGCTAGCCTTCCTCTACCTCCGTCTATGGGTTTTGCATGCATGGTCATATTGTTATTGACATCTCATATGTGTAGGTCTCACTAGTTTAATTCAATCTCCAAATCGATAAATTAAATTTCTATGCAAATAAGTATTAGATTTTTAAGGGATTGTTTTGATGAATTTATAAATAAATTAATTATGATTCAAACTAAATAAATCTCTTTTTATTATAATACTCGAAACATTTGCTATACTATATAAGTTAACATTTTCATCTTTCTTCGTATCATAAAAAAATGAGAAGAAAGAAAAAGGAAGAGAGAAAGCTACTGCCACCATTTGCAAAGCCGTGCCTAGAGGATCTAGACTTGCTCATTTTCTTGGAGCTAAAATAAATATGAAACTTCAACTAAAAATTCAAGAATTCGAGGAGTCATAATCTACTTTAAAATGAAAACTGAAACTTGGGCATGCCAATTGGCATAGATTCTCTTAAAAATTAAAATTAAATCAAATCGAAGATAATCTATGAAAAATACTCTCGACCATAAAATTCTATAAATATTATTCATAATATCATAAGTTCTAATCGATTATAATATTACAAAGAATTAATGAATTTTAATAAAATGGTAATTTTGAAAAACTTGAAAAAAAAAATTCCAATGTTGAGTGAGGAGGTAAATAGACTATGGCCCCCATTCCTTATAAGATATGAATTTATAAAGCTAAGAAAGGAAGACGCTGGTCTGAATTCGGGCAAAGGTTACCATCTTCTACGGTCAAATACATCACGCGTGGGTTTTGTGTCCTATTTTGATTTTGCTTTAAGGTCAACCCAAAACCCTTTTATCCCTTCCAAGTAAAGCACTGGTTCTAACTCCGTTAATTTTATTATAAACTCTTGTAACTTCCTCTTTTAACTCACACATACTTGGCGCTTAAATTTGAATTACCCAACTTAAATAACGTCTATAACGCTCATTTTCCATTAAAATTCTATGTTATGTCCCTTTCTGGTCAGCTGTACCCGAGGTCATAATCTTATTGGTCCACCTCATCCTTGCAAATATATAATAGTTGTTGAACATTAACACAACACATCAAGACAAGCAGAAGAACAAACTTCTTTTTTTTTTTTCTCGTAAAAGATGGAGAAGCAAGGAAAATCCACTCAACCGAACTTACCAGGTACATCAATTAAATTCAATTTTGTGAATTTTGAATATGCAATATCAAGTTTTTCCAACAATCTTTGTTTCGGTGTCTTTTTTTTTTTTTTTTTTTCATATGGATTTTTTAGTATTACAAACTGACATCAATCATGTTATTCAAAACAATTTTAGTAACTTGTAAAATATTAATATTAATTTTTCCTAATGATTTTTAAAATTTTTACCTTCTGTACACAGTGTTTCAACTTAATGGTGTAACACAACACCGTGATGACATAACACGGTGTGAAAATCAGAGGGGCCTAATTGGATCAAGCATTATGTCGAAAGAAGAGTTGAAAATTCGAAATGAACTATTGATGGATGTAGAGAGAGATTTGGAAGAAGAGATCAAGGAGGGAATCTATCATCTTGCTCTTCGCTTGGACAAGCTGTATAGGCACCAAAGAGAGTGCAAAGCTAGCACCATTCTCAAACAAGGCCCAAGCCATCGACTTCCTAAGAACAAATTATTGTCAGAGGTGAACATAAACATTAAAATAGAGGGAGGGACAAAAATTGAGATTAAAGAGATTAAGAAAGAGGTTGATGGGACTGATGGTCGCGTTCATAGTAGTATGTTGAGGTCAGAGGTCATGGCGTCTCAAGATGCCAAGAAGTTGAATTGGGTGAAGACTCTTAGGTCAAGAGATTCAGGGCATATGATGACTGAAAAGAAAAGATGCACAAGTGCCCCAACGCCAAGAAATAGAATTGTGCCTAATGAGTATAAATTGCGTGAACTTGGTTGGAAAATATAGGTGACAATAATTGGTCTATTAAAATGGAAGATTTAAAACAGGGCAAATAATTACTGGGGTTATGTAAAACACGACAATAAGCGATTGGAGGTTGATTTGTGCGCTTTTGAGCCCCCACCCCCTTCTTCGGTTTACTTGAGACTGTAACATTTTATGCTTGTTATATAATAAAATTGTTTAAAATAATTTGAAAGATGAGAAATTGTTAGTTTTATATGCCCATGTGAACATAATAATAAGGGTAGTTATCCCAAATGATAACCACCCAATATAACTCCCTTGCATCTCTCTCTGTCCTATGATTTGATTCTCTCTCTCTCTCTCTCTCTCTCTCTCTCTCTCTCTCTCTCTCTCTCTCTCTCTTTCTCTCTCTCTCTCGTGTGTGTGTGTGTGTGTGCGTGTGGCAAATGGGAAGCATAGTAAAACCAAAGAGTACACTCTCTGTAAGAACAACACAACTTTCTGTGTGCGCTTCTGCACATCCGTGGAGTGTATCTCGAAGAGATTTTTTGTGGAAGTCAAGAAGTATGAGCTTCCAATATTGCTTACTCAAGAATGAGGGTGGTAAGTCATTTTCCAACCCTCTTGGAGAAAAGGTGACAGAGAGAAATCTCCCTACTTGATCTTAGCCAAAAGGCCGAGAAAGGTATGAAATTTCCCTACATTGATTGAGAGACAACTCAAGAATGAGAAAAGATTAAGAAAATTTCTCTCTAGTCACGTTTGAATTCATTGGATTTGGGTTGAGTCATCATGAAAAAGTGGTGGTGATTCGATTTCGTGATCATCATTCCGATTGAGCAATCCGTACGATGAAAATTATGCGTTTTTCGGTTAATTTATTAGAGGCCTACATATCTAGGTATTTATCAGAAAATTGTAAACTTTTTATTTTTACACTTCTGCATGCGCATGTAGTGTAATAAATCCAATAGAAATATTCTCTAATCTTGGTCTAATGTAGTAACTCGAAAGAATATGAACAGGTGCTTCAAAAAAAAAAGTTGAAAGGAATTACTAGCTATGTATAATATCTAGCACCATGTTACTGGTGGCCCCTTGAGAATTCTTACATTATCTTGGGGTGAGGCAAAACTTTTGGCCTCAGCATTCATATCTGGGGCTTTTAATCGCTTCGTATTTGGGCCCTTGTATAGTTGAATATCTCTCAATCATAAAGTGGAATCAATGTTGGGTTTCTCTATGTACCCAAAAAAAAATGTTGGGTTTCTCTCCCTATATAAGGATTTTTTTTGGTAAAAGGAGAAAAAATAGTTAGCTATATGTATCTATCGCACAGCTGTGTCTCTCTATATAAGGATTGCACCTCTGTACACGAATCAAGACCAACTACATCATTAGGCATCAGATGGGCTAAGACTCATTTTTTAGGAGTGAGGACAGGAGGATAAGAAATCTTAGTCAAGAGCTTGCCCTGTATGCTAAGATCACCCTTCCCCCTCGGTGGTAAATATAATCAAGAAGGATGTCACGGACTTCCACCTCTTGCATTTGCGGATTAAGGATTGTAAAATATTAATTAAAGGAAGTTGGCCTGTGAAATCACACGTTCTTTTGGAGAAGCCAACTGTTGTGTAGACCGGCTAGGAAGCGTGGTCAAAATTCTGAAGTGGGCCTAACCCTGTTGGCGTTAAATCCTCAAAGTCCACCCGCTTCATCTCTTATTGGTTGTAACTAAAAGATCTAACAGGGGTTGCAACCCCAAGGATGGGTTGGACCTTGTTTTGGGTTTGGGCCGTACCCCGTGGAATGAGAAAAAATGAGACTGCTTTTGATCTTCAGCATTTTTTTTAAAAGATTACACATTATTTGAATCTGGAATTATGAAATTAGAGGAGAGAGATTATAACTACTAAATTATCCTTTTGGGGACTTTTGATCTTCAGCATCGCCCAACGGATTAAAAAGATTATATTTTGTATACAATTAAAATTAATTGATCAACATTCCTACATTAATTTATGGAAAAAAAAAACCTGCTCATTGTTTGATGAATTTCCCTTAGCAAACACTAAAAATTGAAAAGGAATCTTTGATGCTGAGAAAATCCTCAATTCAATAAAAAGTTTAGGAATTTAGGCGAATTCTATTGTGAGTAAAAGAGAATTTTAAGTTGGGAAGAAACTTGCTTTTTTTTTTGGGGGAGTCTGGACTTTTAAAAAGAATACCCCGGGGGGGGGGGGGGAATTGCCTTCTTTTCATTCTAAACTCTCTGCTTTACTATATTTTCTTCTCAAAAGCTCTGGGTCTTAGATTTAAGAAATAAAGGATTTGATTTTACTGATCATCATTTTCAAATCAAGAATGGGGATTTGGCTTCGGGACTCTCCTTTTTGAATCAATCACAAGTTTGAGAGCTCTAGAGTTTGGGAAAACAAAGATTCTCAGCTAGACTCCAAGGTCAAATGAAAACATAATTTCCATGCAATATGTATAGAAGGAATACTGCATTTTTTAGTATGCAAATTTCACAGTAATACAATGTTCTTACAAATTCTAACAAAATGTGTGTAAAGTGTAACTTGTTATCAATATGTATAGAAGAAATACTGCCGGTCAAGTTCTATCCAAATGCATTGACATACCAAATGGGCGTGAGTGGATTAAACGCTCAAACACAGTATTCTTGTAAGTTCTAGTCAAACACAAGTAAAATGCAACTTCTTATCGAAGTGGATTAAACACTTTGCCTTTGTTATTGTCTGACTGATAGGGTTGTGCAATCAATTAAATTGAAAACACAGAAACGTGGATTGTGCATAGAAAGAATATTATAATTTAGCAAATCTCTCTTACGTTGTGACTAAATGTTTTTAACCAAAATGGATTAAACACGCACCTTTGGGATTGACAATAGAGAGGTACAACCAATTTAATTGAAAACACTCTCTAAAACAACGTGTGTGTTTTATAATCGATCGATATTTGAAATCATACTACTGACTAATCTAGTACGAGCGTCGTTGAATTTAATTTAGGAGGTGCTCTTTTAATACAATTTTTTATTTTTATTCCTAAATTTTGAATTAATCCGATATTTAATTAAGAGATCTAACACTTTTACCCAATAGATCCCGTTGATTTTCTAATACAATATATGTAGAGAAGGAATATTGTGTTATTTAATATACTTATTTCTCTCTCAAGTTCTCACTAAATGCATGAAAAATGCAATTTTTAACCCAAATGGTTTGGTCTCTTGCGTTTGAAATCTGCAACAGGACAGGATGGTGCGAACGATTTAATTGAAAACATGGTACCATACAATATTTCTTTCAAACTAATACCGCAATTTCCAGTTTTACCATTTTACTCAAATGCGGTATTCTTCTGGTCAAGGACAATACGTGGAGAATGCAACTTTGGGATTAGCAAGAGAGTAGAGAGTCCTTCAACAAATTTAATTAGAAACACAATACCATAGAATATGTATAGAATGAATGTTCATTTTTTTTTTACACATTCTTGGGTGTGAGTAAAGAGATAGAAGAGAAGCAGATAGGAGCGAGTTTATTTTCTATCTTATAACTGAAATTTTTGATACATTCTGTGTTATCCGTACACTACTTAAAAATAGATAGTTATGGCCACGATTCCCATTTTAGAACTGTCGGATTTTCAATTCCTAATTCTGAGGAATTAGAATAGAGATGGTTCTGATTCTTGTTCTAGAACCACCTCTTCTGGTTCTAAACAGTTTTGCTAATTCCAATTTCAAATGCTTCTGGTTTAAATTCTAAAATTGTAACTATAAAAATTAAAAATAAAACAAGGGAGTTGTTTCCAAAAATTAAGCCGTCTATGTATCCTTGTAGTGTGTAGAGAAATCAAAAACTTTTTTACATCCTCATCTCACAATGGCTCGACCATTGAAAGACAGTGATTGTTATTTAACAAGGAGCATATGCATCACTTTCTTTGCACTCTTCTAAACCCAAAAGAAAAAAAAAATTTCCTATAGGATTCTCCTTCACTTAGAATAGAATTCTTTGGAGGCTCCTATTCTCCTGAAGAAAAAGGTAGGCTCCTTATTACGCGTGGAGTCGAATTTAGCAAAAAGTTTATCAGGAAATTGATTTTTTTCCCCCCAATGGCATAGATCATGAAAACTTTATCTCGATTGCCATCACTACTGCGAGAATCTTGTTATGATAAACAACGTTTGTCAATAGAGTATTAGGAGCACTGATGAGATTGATATACAATGTTCATCACTACTTGCCATCATTTCCTGGGGCATGAGCTCCCTCATGGAGCGAGGGAATTCTTCTGCCCTCCTCCATCGCTATGTCGATTTTTGAGTGAAGATGTGAGAGGAGTTCAGGTTCTTAGAGGTCAAGGCAATGTTGTAGCCTGTAGGCCTTCTGGCTGTGAGTTGAACTCCTCTTATGTTTTGTGATTTTATCTTTCTAAAAAAATACCCTTCTCTTTCGCTATTGTGGTTGTATGTTTTGTTTTTTTTTCACTAATCGGTCAAATGATCATTTAATAAAAAATATGAGACAACTATTAGTTAAAGATCACCCCAGCCAACCATAGTAGGCTAAGAGCGATCGTTAGTAGTTCAAGTCATTCTATTTGAGTCACCATTGCACCTAATCACACTCTGATTATGCGACCATGATTATTTATCCGACTTAGTTTCGATTTTCTTTGTAATCAAGGATGCGGAGGAGGTAGAAGCCCATAGATTAATCGTGTTCAAGATAGGTCGTATGATTATAGTTTGCATATACATAATTGTATACACATGCATATACATGGGCGGGTGCGCGTGCACACACACGCGTATATACATACAAAGAGGATCTTCTTCAACCTTGACAAAAATGGGGGAAATCTCCTCTCGTTGAGCTGTCTTTTTGATGAAGAGAAAATGGGTAGCCTAGTTTATTTATTAACTGATATAGATATACTTATTGAACATAATTAAGTGTTCTGTACGAACCATTGTACTATTGCTTATAAAGTTCTCATATAACATGTCCGTATTAGTTTAAGTAGTAACTCGTATTCCTGATCCGTTCAACGTTGATCTCGAGTTCTCATACTTACGTACCTACAAACAATTCTGCTCCAAAGGACAAGAGCCCTTTGCGGAATTTCATTCTTTGGAAACCAAAATTTTGGGGAATCCCACATAGGACAAAAGGGCCAGTGACTTAAATCTCGAATCGCCCTGATGGCCATTCATGTGTCACAATCGTCGACCGTGTGAAACACTCAAATGAGAGGTACACATGTGCGCTTTTTCATTCCAAGTGGTAAAAAAATATCCTTTGCTTTTTCAAAAAGTTGAGATTACCCAATCGAATCTTTAGAAACCACAATTATTATGTACTCTTTTGTCCTGTTCTTGAGCGTCCGATCGCACAATGGCAATTGCAGATGGGTATTTCAACAATGGGATGATGACTAATGAATTGCACAATTTGATATTTGTGAGTACATTTGTGCGGGGCAGAAGGAAATATTACAATCCATAAACAAACACCTCCCTCTCTCTGGAATATTCATTAAACAGAAAGAAAAGGAAGAGTTCGAAAGGACAAAGAATTAGAATATCAGACTAATACACAAAGACCACCTTATGAGAAAGCATTCCCAATAAACGTGCTTAATTTGGTAGCTGTTCAGCTCCGCCATCAAGAACCTGCGATCATCAATGGTAGAAGCGTGCATATGGAAGAGGAGATCGAACATAAAAAAGTTAAAGCCACTCGCACTACGATTAGAAATTTATTTTCAATGATGAAAATATCCGTCGTTAAAAATAAAAATTTCGTTATTAAAAAGTATCGTTAAATCTGTGGTTGAAAACCACCCAGTTAATTTTTATAAACGAAATATATCCATTACTAATTATCAACGACGGAAATATTTTTATCGTTAATTCGTCGCTGATAGAAAACAATATGTAAAAATATTAACGACAAATTAGTGATGGAATTTTTTCGTTCCGTCGCTAAATTCCGTCACTGATTTTGGGAGCTCTCACAAGAGTGCACGCGATAGCACGCCCACCCACCCACACCGTCATGTGGACCCACTCCTGCGAAACCCGCCCACACATGACCACATGGTTATAGTTTGAAATTGAATGGTTATAATAAATACTCTTGAAGCAGTGTTTCATATGTGTTATTTTATTGTTACATATGTAATTTTTAACATTATATATTTTCATTAGCATATTTTCCCTATTTATATAAATTTCAGTTTTAAAAAATATTTGTTACCATACTTGTTACTATTTGTTAGCATTTATACAAAGAGGAAGTAGTAATTTTTACCACTTGTTATCACGCGACCCGCTTGTTTAATTTTTACAATTGTTACGATATTTTATTATACAAAATTTATATAATTATTGTCTTACCACTTGTTGCATTTATATTGGACCAAAATTACTTGTTACCATTTATTATCATTGTTGCCGCAATAAAAATTATTGTTACCAGAATTACAGTAATTATTACCATTTGTATGAAAAGGAAGTAGTAATTGTTACCACTTGTTACCATGCGATCCGCTTATTACCGATTGTTGTCATTGTTACGATATTATATTATACAAAATTTATATAATTATTGTCTTACCACTTGTTACATTGAACCAAAATCACTTGTTACCACATATTATCATTGTTACCACAATAAAAATCATTGTTACCAGAATTAAAATAATTGTTACCATTTGTATGAAGAGAAAATAGTAATTGTTATCACTTGTTATCACGCGATCTGTTTGTTACTAATTGTTACAATTGTTACGATATTTTATTATACAAAATTTATATCATTATCGTCTTACCACTTGTTACATTGGAACAAAATCACTTGTTACCACTTATTATCATTGTTACCACAAAAAAAAAATTATTGTTACCAGAATTAAAATAATTGTTACCGTTTGTTACCATTTGTACGAAAAAAAAGTAGTAATTGTTGCCACGCAACTCACTTATTACCAATTGTTACCATTGTTACGATATTTTATTATATAAAATTTATATAATTATTGTCTTGTCACTTGTTATATTTAACCAATATCACTTGTTACCACTTATTATCATTGTTAGCACAATAAAAGTCATTTTTATTGGAATTAAACTAATTATTACCATTTGTACGAAGAGGAAGTAATAATTGTTATCACGCGACCCGCTTGTTACTAATTGTTATCATTGTTACGATTTTCTATTATACAAAATTTGTATAATTATTGTCTTCACTTGTTACTTTAGACCAAAATCACTTGTTATCACTTATTATCATTATTATCATAATAAAAATTATTGTTACCAAAATTAAAGTAATTGTTATTATTTGTTACCATTTGTACGAAGAGAAAGTAATAATTTTTACTATTTGTTACCACGCATCCCGCTTATTATGAATTGTTACTATTGTTACGATATTATATTATACAATATTTATATAATTATTATCTTACCACTTGTTACATTGGATCAAAATCACTTGTTACCACTTATTATCATTGTTATCATAATAAAAATTATTATTACCGGAATTAAAATAATTGTTACCATTTATACGAAGAGAAAGTAGTAATTCTTATCACTTATTACCATTTATTTTTTGTTAGTTATCACTTGTCACCGTATGCATACAAAATAATAGTTACAATTTTTATTTTTATTATACTATAATAAAAGCACATGTAGAGTTTATATTTGTTATTTGTTATAAATCACATTTTACAAAAAATATTGATAGAGAATAAAAGTAAATCTTACAATTTGTTAGCATTTGTAGGAAGAGAAAGTAGTTATTATTATTATTTCTTATCACTTGTTATCATATCATGTCACAATAAAGAAGAAAAATAAAAGTAGAGTGGTTAAAAATAAAAAAATACAGAAGATAAGAAGATAAATGTGTATAGGAAATTACATTTCATAAGTATATGCATCACATTTTACTCTATCAACACCTTCATCATCATTCATTTCTGTTGATACATTTCCTTCATCTTCATCTACATTAATCCGAACCCACACTTGAGTTGAGAGATTACTTTCTGAATTCATATGTTGATTGATCAATGCATCACCCATGTCAAATTTATCTCTAACTTTCACACGTTTTACAACAAGCCATTCTTTATGTTTTTTGTCAGCTACATAAAATACCTTCATTGCTTAGGATGCCAAAACATAAGAATTCATAAGGATCAATGTTTCTTCAGACTCAACTTGTTTGTTGGATGGTTCTAATTCTTTGTGATCAGCATTATTTTTCGTTTATTTCATCCCATAGTTCAAAAAAAAAAAAACTTAAGATTTATTAAAAATATTTGGATGAAATTATCTGATGAGAATGAGATTTTATTTGAATTAGAAATTTTGAAAGGTTTAAGGGAGAAGAGTTTTTTAAGAGAATGAGAAATTTAGATGTTTTCGAAAGAGGGAGGATTTATAGTATATATATTTTATTTACCGTGAAACAAATTTTTCAAAACTCACCATTTTTTCCGCTTTTTCACACTTTTAGTTTTTGAAATTTTGATTATTATATGATTTTTACCTTCTTTTTATCATTGTTTTTATCTTACAATTAACAGAAAATTTTTACCTCTATTACTATATAATTACGTCAAATATTAATAAATATTACTATTATATTAGTACATGTTAGTATATCTTTTCTTTTATTATTATCACTACATTGTCACATAATTTGAATTACATAATTTTATATTTAGATAATTTGATATGAATATATTATTTAAAATAATAATATTAATTATAATGGGTTACACGGTTTTACAGCACGGGCAGCGCGCCTGCACAGTACAGTCGCGTGGCCCCCGCGGCATAGCCACGTAGGCATGTGCATGCATGCTCTCTTGCTTGCGCGGTACTGTCGTGGGCCCCCGCGGTATAGCCGCACAGGCATGCGCACGTATGCTCTCTTGCTTGCGCGGTATAGTCGTGCGGCCCTACGGTACAGCTGTGCACGTCTTTTTTTTGTTTTGTTTTGTTTTTATCACTCTTTCTTTTTTTTTTTCGATTTTCTCATCTCACTATATCTTTCTTCTTTTTTTCCATTATCTCATCTTCACTCTATTTTTTTCTTTTCTTTTTTTCTCTATTGTAACCTAAACTTTTTCTTAACAAATTTTTTTTCTTAACAAACTTTTTTTCTTAACAAACGTTACAAATTACAAATTACAACTTACAACTTACAACTATTCCTCGACTACTAAGTTCCACCTCTCTTCCCCCTCTTTGGCACTAACCTCAACCCTCCTCTTTGGTGCTATTTCTTCGCGCTAATAAAATTGGCACTACAAAGTTTGGCGCTAATATTTTCTTTGATTTAGATTTAGGGTACCATTAATCAAATTGGTAACTTAAAAAACTTTCCTAGATAATTTATTATCGTGTCGACTGTTATCAAGTAACTTGTTCTTATTATAATAATTTTCCTAGGTAACTCCGGTATTGATGGTAATTTTGCTAAACAAAGTTAATTTAGTAAATAATAAAAAAAAAGTATAAATAAAATATAGAGTAGTAAGACAAAGTTAAAGATTTGAGAAGAAAGAGATAAAATATGAATATAGGTTATCCCGTAAGTTGGTATGGTAACTTCATTAGCGTTGTTAATAGTTGTTATCATGATAAATTCATGTAATTTGCTAAACATGCATATGCTAACTCTATTAAATTCGTTCTTATCATGTAAGTTTGTGGTAAGTGTTATCATGTATGATGAGTTTGCAAATTATTTTGTGGTAAGTATTATTATGCATGGTAAGTCTTATCATGGTAAGTGTTATCATACAATAGGTATGTGTTATCATACGTGATAAGTTTAAATTTATTTTGTGATAAGTGTTATCATGTATGGTAGGTATTATTATGGTAAGTGTTATCATACAACAGGTAAGTGTTATCATGTATGATAAGTGTTATCATACAACTATTATATTTTATCATTTTTTTTATTTCCATTACAGTTCTAATTTTTTTCTAATTTTTTGTTTTAGTCATAAATTTAATGCAACATTTTCAAAATCCGTCAATTTTTTCTTTTGCACTTTTTTCCCACCTTCTTAATTTCTCTCTTTTTTTTTTATACTAACGCTTTTTTTCCCACCTCAGTTTTTATATTTTTAATCAATACCGCTACATCTACATCCTTTCCGATTGAAAAAAATCACTTACTACATTTCATTTCATTTCATATAATTTTTACTATTTATTACCTTAATATTAATACATTTACTATATAGCTATATAGCGTATGTCTATATGGTCCTTACCATGAACTCTATGTTATATTAATTATGTTCATTTGATTAATCACATGACAATTCAATATAAAGTTATTAATATTATTAATTTAAATAGTATAAAATTATTAATATTATCAATTTATATGAAATTAGCAATTTATATAATATGGTGTTATAGTTTTGAAAATTCATTGACCAATTATCAGATAATATAGTGTTATAATTTGAAATTAGTAATTATTTGATATTAGTAATAGAACATGATTATTGAAATTAGTAAATAGTATTATTTAGTAATATTAATATTGATAATTAATTAAGTTGTATAGGATAATAATATTAAATTATAGTAATATAATGTTAATCAAATAAAATTGATAATCACAATTATAATAAATTTATAAATTTATATTATGAAACAATATACCTTATTGCCATTTATTAGTTGATATACATTTATTACTATGTTACCATGGTTACCATTTTTTTAACCATTTTTTGTTAAAAAACAATTATTACCACTTCTTACCACTTGTGACCATATTATATTATACAAATTTTACATAATTATTGATTTACCAGTTGTTACGTTCATTTATTCTTTGTTAGTATAATAAAAGTACACGTTGAGTTTATATTTGTTATTTGTTATAAATTACTTGTTATCACATTTTACCATTGTTACCATGTTACAATATAAATGAGAATAAAAGTAATTCTTACCATTTGTTACCATTTGTAGGAAGAGGAAATAGTTGTTATTACTATTTCTTACCACTTGTTACCATACCACATCACAATACATGATACGAAAAAAAAGAATGAAAATAAAGTGATTAAAAATATAAAAATATATCAATCTCTTATCCATTGCAAAAATAAAGCAGATAAATAAATGAAATATGAGAAGAGAGAAGTAAATGAAATAAAGAGAAAATGAAAGAAGGAGAAGGATTAATTAGCAAAGAATATTTTCTTGAAGGTGACAAAATCTAAATATTCAACAAAACCAATACTTAATAGTATTAGCGCCAAACTTTTGGAGCCTCTTTATTTGGTGCCAAGAAATGGAGCCTCTTTATTTGGCGCCAAGAAATGGTGCCAAATACGAAAGAGAAGGAGGAGGAAATGGGAGGAAGCACTACAAAAAATGCGTCATTTACCAACAGCCCCTTTTTTAGCTGCCAGGACAACCACTTGTCTCATACAAATCGACAAAGGACGACTTGTTTCCACATAAATCGACGAAGGTTTTTCTTTTTTCGGCCCATCTCACAGGTTCATCTTCTCTCTCTCTCTCTTCTCTTCTCCACCTTTCTTTTGATTTTTTCTCCAAAGCATTGATATGATGGTTTTTTCGTCAATTTAGATCTCACTGTATTTTCTCCTCTTCGATTTGTTCTTTGATTATATTCTATTGCATATTTTTTCTCTCTTATGTCCGTGACTGTGATTTATCTCAACGGAATAATTTTTTCTTTGTTTTTCAATTGTCCGTTTTGTTTTTTTCGTTGGTTTCTACAAACACAATCTTTCTCCCTATTTGCAAGTCAACGTTTACGGCCTTTCAAAGGTCAAATCTGCTTCCCCCTTTTCTTTTTCTTACATTCACATTTGTTATAAATAAAGTACAATTTTCGTATATATTTTAGCCGCATCATTCAATTTTTTTTTTATGATTAACTGATCATTGATCATTTCTTTTATGGCTAACTGCATTTTCTTAGTTTTTGTTTGCGGGGAAGGATTAAGACGGAAATATGGAATTTTATACGTGGGGTTAAATCTCCAATATTTAAAGAGAAAATATGATTTTTATTTCAGTCTCTATGCAATAATTAATGCATGATTTAAAGTGAAAATTATCATAGTGATGTTCACTGAAAATGTTTTGGCACTGAAAATGTTTTGGGTTGTCCCATTTATAGTTGTTAATCAATAACACTTCCATCCTATAATGAGCCGTCAGCTACAATATATGTTTTCATTTTTCAATATTTTGTTTGGTGCTATTTATGAAGGAATTATAGAACCATATTTCATTTAACATGAGAAGTATCGCAATATAACTTTTTATACACTCTTCCTTATACCAAATCTTGAGTGTTGTCAATTTCAAGTATTGTAACAACTCTTGTTGTGCTATAAACTATTCCAGGCATTTATATTGCTGGTGTAACGGTAAAGGTGGCCAGGCAAGTGAAGGAACTAAACGTTGGCAATGAATTCTATAGTGATATCAGTGAGAAAGCATTGAAACATCCCAAGCAATTTTGCTCCTTAGCTGAGTATGCTGTTGTTGAGGAGAAATTGTTGGCACTTAAACCAAATAATTTGGACTTTGCTAAAGATGTGGGGCTTCCTCTGGTCATGTGGCCACTGGCATAATTTAATTTTCAAAACCATGCATGGATAATGCCTGCACGGTACAGCCACACCGCCGCCCGCGGTATACCTGTCAAGGCATGCATACGCATGCACGGCACAACCATGCTAGATTCCGCTGTACAGCCGTCCAGGCGTACCCACGCATGCATTATTGCATGAGCGGCACAATCGTGCTTGCCTCCGCGGTACAGCCTTCCAGGCGTATCCACGCATGCATTATTGCATGAGCGGCACAGCCGCGCTTGCCTCCACGGCACAACCATCTAGACGTGAACACGCATGACAGTAACATTTACTATGTAATCACAATAAAATATAGTAACATTTCTTATAAAATAGTAACAATTATTATTATAATAACGGATGTGAAAGGTATCAAATTTATTTGTCTCTCATGATAAAATGATAGTAGCATTTACTATTAAACTAACCACATAGTCGAATTAACAGATAATCAGATATAGTAACAATTACTATGTAAGTAAAATAAAATAAAATATAATAACATTTACTATTATAATAACGGATGTGAAAAATAATAAATTTATTTGTCTCTCATGATGAAATGATAATAATATTTACTATTAAACTAAGTAGAATGGTCGAATTTACAGATAATAAGATATAGTAACATTTACTATATAAATACAATAAAATATAATAATATTTACTATAAAATAGTAACATTTACTATTATAACATATAATAGTATTTATTATATAAATACAATAAAATATAGTAACATTTACTATATTTTAGTAACATTTACTATTATAACGACGGATATAAAAGTTAGTAAATTTATTTCTCTCGTAATAAAATGATAGTAACATTTACTATTAAATTAAATACAATAGCTTAATTAACAGATAATAACATATAGTAACATTTACTATGTAATTACAATAAAATATAGTAACATTTACTATAAAAATTATAATGAACCACTAGCATGAGGCATGAACCGTCGGTTTTAATATTAATTTATTTTAATTCACATTAATTTAATAATATATCACTTTAACATTTCAATTTTAGTATTTCAACGAAAACTCCATAGTAACATTTACTATTAAGCTAACCACAATAGTCAAATTAACAGATAATAATATATAGTAACATTCACTATATAATCACAATAAAATATAGTAACATTTAGTATATTTTAGTAACATTTATTATTATAACGGCGGATGTAAAAGGTTCTAAATTTATTTTTCTCATGATAAAAGAATAGTAACATTTACTATTAAATTAACCACAATAGTTCAATTAACAGATAATAACATATAGTAATATTTACTATATAGTTATAACAAAATATAGTAACATTTACTATAAAAACTACAATGAACTGCTGACATGAGGCATGAACCACCGGTTTTAACATTAATTTATTTTAATTTATTTTTAATTTAATAATATACCATTTTAACTTTTCAATTTTAACATTTCAATGAGAACTATATAGTAACATTTACTATTAAACTAACCATAATAACCAAATTAACAGATAATAACATATATTAACATTTACTATTAACATTTACTATTAACCACAATAAAATATAGTAATATTTACTATATTTTAATAACATTTACTATTATAATGACGGATATAAAAGATAGTAAATTTATTTCTCTCATGATAAAATGATAATCATATTGATTATTAAGCTAACCTAATAGTCCATTTAACAGATAATAACATATATTAACATTTACTCTATAATCATAATAAAATATAGTAGTATTTATTATAAAATAGTAACTTTTACTATTATAATAACGGATGTGAAAAATACTAAATTTATTTGTCTGTTATGATAAAAGGATAGTAATATTTATTATTAAACTAATCACAATAGTCGAATTAACAGATAATAAGATATAGTAACAATTACTATGTAACTACAATAAAATATAATAATATTTACTATTATAATAACGGATGTGAAAAATAATAAATTTATTTGTCTTTCATGATGAAAGATAATAATATTTACTATTAAAATAACCACAGTAGTCGAATTCACAAATAATAAAATATAATAACATTTACTATATAAATACAATAAAATATAGTAACATTTACTATTATAATAATTGATATGAAAAGTAGTAAATTTATTTGTCTCTTATGATGAAATGATAGTAACATTTACTATTAAACTAACCACAATAGTCGAATTAACAGATAATAAGATATAGTAACATTTACTATGTAATCACAATAAAATAGAGTAAACATTTACTATAAAATAATAATATTACTATTATAATAACGGATGTGAAAAATAGTAAATTGATTTGTCTTCTATAATAAAAGGATAGTAACATTTACTATTAAGATAAACACAATAGTCAAATTAACAAATAATAATATACAGTAACTGTTACTATGTAAATACAGTAAAATATAGTAACATTTACTTATAATAACACATGTAAAATATAGTAAAATTATTTGTTTCTCATCATAAAATGATACTAACATTTACTATTATACTAATCACAATATTCAAATTAACAGATAATAAAATACAATAACATTTATTATATAATCACAATAATATTTACTATAAAATAGTAACATTTACGACAAAATAGTAACACTTACTGCTATTTATCATTTTTTTTTACACTTATCATTTCTTATTATATTCACCTATCATCACAACAGCTGAGATAGTTTTCAAAATCGTGACTACAAAACCTATATTTTGTCATCACAACTTATAGTCGTAAGTATAAGGTTATATAAATTCAGATGTCCTTATATCCGTAAATATCGAGTGTTGTTTATACAAACGGTTTGCTATCTTTACCTACGGTTTAAATTATTTTATCGACGACCATTTTAAAACTGTTAAAAAATATATACTACTCCCGACGGTTTCAACTATAACCATCTGTATTGTTTCAAAAAACCATCGATAATACTTATCAAGAGTAAATGTCACTATCGGCATAATGCTTTTAGTTTGCAGTGATAGAACTACTAAATTTTATTCTCCAACATGAATCAGCTTAAAGAATAGCCGTTCTACTCTCTTTAGCATGAGAAAACAATCACTAGCCTTCACAAGTGAAGCGTTGGGTATCTTTTTTGGTAGAAAGATTCGAGCTCGACACCTGTAAGAGAAAGGGGGACGATCGTTAGGCATCTTTAATTTGGCTTCAATGTTGCTTTAGTTTTGAACCTTCTTGGACACAATTAATTATTGATTAAACTAGATATTTTATTATAAGTACAATGATATTTACGGTGGGTAGCAATGATAGTCCTTCCTTCCTACCCTCTCAACTTCAGACAAGGAAAAAAGAAGGGAAGGGCATATTTAGAAATTTTAATTTGGTAGGCTTGTCCTTTGTAAAGGGTTTTTGTTCTAGCTACATGTTGATAGCCTGGCACTAGCAAGCTAAAAATGGTGACCAAAAACCAAGGTCACATCTGATGACCACATAATTATTTAGGGCTCTAAGTTTAAAGTTTGATTGTGATATAAAATTTTGAAGGTCTGAATTGGACTATTGATAGCAGAAAAAGCAAGTCTCTCTCGGTTTGGCTTCATTACCTAATTGGACTATTTATAGTTCTTTTGCATCTTGTACTTCAATATGAAACTGCGTGATTCAATAATTCAAAAAATATTAGTAGAATTCGAATTTATTTCTTTTAAAAAATATACTAAGTAATACTTATTGTGAAATTATTTCAACTTGTGCAGGATAATGACATAATTGATAAAACAAATCCAAGTTTGAAGGGCTATTGCCCTCTTGTTGCTAGGTTGTAATTTAATGAATAAACCAATAACTAAGGTTGCACACGTACGTCATAGGTTGCAGGGCCACAATAAATTACGCAGACTAGCTTTGTTTTGAATGAGTGTGTTTCACCAACCCCTTTGTAGATTCTAGTTAGCTCCTACGAAAAACTCCATACTCAAAGTTACACAAAGTTATATATTTTTGTAGGTGGTCTCTAGGCTAAAGATTAGGTATACTAGTGAAACGTAATGTTATTCTCTAGTTCTGTAAAACTTATAAGATAACACCATGTCTAATGTGAAATTATCCAGTGCAACCATGCCAATGGTCCTTCAAAATGAATTCCAAATAAAAATTATGAAATTCGATTATAACTGACAAAATATATTAAGGACCATAATTTATCTTATAATGCATTATTAAAAGCTTTTCACCAAACATCATTTTTAAGGTACATTTAACAACACATTCTTGGAAAAACAAACACCACCTATCGTTCACAACCATTTCCTGGACACAAGCCTATATTGTAGTTATGGGCCAAATTAATTTTATAAGATCAAATGGACAAAATAACTATGTGACGTTCCATTGTGCGTATAGTTTAGTGCAATACTAGATAAACCCAACTGAGTAAATGCTCAAATAGTCGACAAATCTTACGTGATACTTTATGTCAGAAAAAGAACATTAGAATTTTTGTAATTTTGAGGAATTTTTAACCCGTAAAAGTATTTTTCCAATTTTAAGCAAAAATATTTAAAACATGACAAGATATATTATCAACTTAGAATTAGTTAGTTTGATCTTTTAACTCATTTGATGCGTCTAATGTATATTTATTCCATTTTGATTATTCAAATCTTAATAAAATCAAATTAATTTGTATTATAAATTGGTTGGAATATGTTTAGACGGAATTTATCCATTTGGTAAAATAATCATTTGTTCAATATAGCATTATATCTAATCAAGCATGACAATCATAAATGTCATGCCCTAATTTTCTCAATTATCATCTCAAAATTCTGTCCTCAATTGTTACTGTTAGTAAAATTTCTATGTTCTTGCTCCGGCGGAAAAAAAAAAAAAAAACAAAAGATCTACCTGTTGTGCAACTCATGGTGCAAAATGGTAAGGCATTTGCTAATATACTTTTATGTTTCACGGTTTTCATAATTGGTTTTCATTTGTTCAAATTGATCTACTTGCACCAACTTGGGTTGACTAAATTGGACAATCCATCCGGGTGGTATTCAAGACATTGTACTAAAAAAAAAAAAAAATTGATCTACTTGCATGATTTTATGTTTTCAAAATTGATAAGAAAATTTTAAGTTCCAATCAAATAAATTTCAACTACCATAAGTTGAACAAAAGAAGATTCATATGGATCATTAAACCAAATAAAAGTTTATAATACTAAAATGAATACTCCACATGGGGCTCATGTACCATTTTTGGGGACTTAAATCATGCAATTAAGGACAAGTGATGAAGAAAGACAAACACTGCAACTGTTTCAATTTTGCTTACCACAGCTTTGACCAAATCATGCAGCTTTAACCGATAGTATGCAGTGGGATTCCCTAAGATAAGCATAATATCAGCCAAGAGTGGTATGAAGAAGGGTAACCTTGAAGCCAAATGCAGGAAACCAACAAGAGAAGGGTCTCTCTCTCTCTCTCTCTCTCAGGGATAACTTAATGGTCACAATTTTTCTCCCTTGATATGATGATTTCAAATTCAAATCCATAAAAAAAAGAGTCTCTCTCTCTTGTTGTATGTCATTAAAACTTGAGACATTGACCTCCATATATGGAAGTACCAAAGTGGTCGAAAACACATATTGACATTCTCTTATTCTGTCCTATCCTCAAGAAGAAACTATATGTCCATAATTACCTTAATTAATCACTCTAGTTGCACACCGGTAATTGTTATCGATCTCAGAAGTAACAACTTGGATTAAACTTTTGCATTTGAATTGTGATTATACAAGTAGAATCGAGATTATAGTAGCAAATTTATGTGTACAAGAAACACAAAAATAGTCCTGATAACAAGAACCTTGAATCTTTGGTGGGTTCCATGCAATTTTCTAGACAGTTGAATATACATAGAAATGGATAGCCCTTTTGAAGCGGCACAGGCAAAAAGCTGCATTCCTATTCTAGAGTAAGTGTGTGTTCCACATGTTTCCCTTTTCTCATAGCAATAAATAAAGAACAATTTTATAAGATAAGGTATATAAAACAAAAACCACAAGTAAATCCAATCTTTCCGATCTATTGGTTTTGATTTGAGTTCCATGAATGCAAGCTCATTACTCAAATAAAATAACATGTTTCTTTCCCAAGAAACCTACATCTACATATTATAGTATATATCATATGCACAATTATTTAAATTTTCTATGTAGGAAAATGAGAAACATGACAGGAAACATGAAACCAACTTAGTTTCAAGCTCTTTTCCCTTCCCAATGTGCTACAGCCACAAGCACAACAATCGAACATCTGGGGTTGTTCTGTGCATGTTCTCTTTTTATCAGAGGTCAACTCAAACAGTTTGCATAGAATTGATAAAAAGCAGTAAAATTTATTTTCGAGCATATATATATATTAATTAATCTCCATAAAATAATAGTAGTAGTTCTTACACAAAATCAATCATTAAAAAAAAGTACTTCTAACAGAATATAAATACATAAAATAAATAAAAATAATAAAGAATAGGGTGGAGTGGTGCTGACAAAAGTAAATGCCAAATGCAAGAAAGGGGCAAAAGACAGCGAAATTACAGGTAGCAGAGGTGCTCGTGAGGGAAGGGTAAGGAAGGATGTCATCAACTCAAAGCTTTGTTTGTGTTTGGCATTTAAACCTATTTTGTAAGACACTTGCAAGTACTACCAAGAAAGTGTAGGGGTGTTAAAAAGAAAAGGATGAAAGAGTAGAGAAACAAATTACACAAAAGCTGTTAAAACCCACAAGAGAGAAGGGGGGGGGGAGGGAGAGAGTTCATAATCCGCGTAGAACGGATGGAGGAGAGAGGGAAACTGTGTTGAAATGAATAATTAAATGCAAAAAAGTGCATTTCTTTCTATTGCTTGGAGTAATTCTCAACGTGTAGAATCTCTCTTTCTCCCTCGCTCTCTCTCTCCCTCTACTGGTACAACAAGCACAGGATCTTAAAATCTTCATGCTCTATCATTTACATAACCATGGCCCTTGTTCGATACGAGACGAGGAAAATCACTTTTAAGTGAATGACACGCGTTGAAAAAACCATACATAACAAAATGTCTATGAAGAGAGGAAAGAGATGATGATGAGATAAAACGCTCCAGCTATGCAACAAATAAAAGGTCAAAAAATTAAAAAGAATATATGTCTTCCGTTTCCAAATGAAATTTACTTCACCTAGATAATCTAGAGAGATGAGATCTAGCCTGGCTGTTACAAAAAATCTTTCATTCGCACACAACATAGTATGAAGCTTAAGCTAAGAACAAAAGATACTACATTTCCATAAACACGATACACAAATTCTAGGGAAAAAAAAAAGAATAAAACCCAAGAAAGAAATAGAGAGAAACAGTTACAATCACCTTAAAAAAAAGGCAAATTAGACCCCAAAGATCATCTTCATTTTCGTCCTAAAAACTACAAGAAAAAGGAGAAACAATGTTTTTCTTCGTAATTCTACCTAGCTAATGAGAGAGAGAGAGAGAGAGAGAGGAATTGATCTTGACAAGGCTATTCCTTGTACTAATCACTAATACTACTTGCTAACCCCACAACACAACATACAGTGCCTCCGCATCCTCACAAAATTAGGTAACTATAACTAGGGTTTCTTACCAAGAGTGTGCTTGTTGTTATGCATCCAAACCTTAAGCACATGCCTCTTCAACCCATTTTCGTCGCAAAACCTCTGCACCTCTTCATCATCCTGCCTCTGCATCCTCCACCCCAATCTCTCCGCCAATCCCAGCATCCTCTCCTTCTGTTCCTGTGTAAACTTTGTCCGAAATCTCTTCTTCCCCGTCGCCATTCCCCCACCACCAATTATATTCTCCATAATGTCACACTCCTCCTTGCTGAGGTGGGCCCCACCTCCTCCCGAACTCGACGGCAGCGCCAACGGCCTCTGTGGAATATGTTGTTGTGCTGCCGCCGTAGACCCTGCTGCCACGTGGACGTATCCCGTTGGATGCGGTGCTCGGTAAAAGGACGATGATACTTGCTGCTGCTGCAGAAGGTGGAGGTGTTGGTGCTGGTGGGCCGTAACCAAATCTGAAGCTTTCCGGTGGAAGTTACGGTGACAATTACATGCGGCACATTTGAGAGCATCCAAGGAGCCATCAGGGCCCGCTGGCATGAACTCACCACAACCGTCAACGGCGTGCCCGCCAATGCCAACGGCGTGGTTTTTTAAGCACTCTCTATAGCGCGGCAAGATTGGACGGATTGATGAGGCTGAGGGCGAAGCAGCCAGTGGGTCAGTGCTAGTGGCAGTGAGAGATGAGAATTTGAGTTTTGAGGATCGGACAGAGTCGTAGGCGCCTGTTTGGAGGTCTATGTGTCGTTGTTCCTCGTCTTCGTCTTCCTTCTCTTCGTCTTCCTCCTCCTCTTGGTCTTCGTGATCCTGATCTTCGAATTCCATTCCTGCTGGTTAGCCTTACCTTTTTTTTACCCCCTCTCTCCCCCTAAATTTTACACTTAAAGTATTAGAGAGAGAAAGAAAGAATTATGGATTTCAACAAGACGATCAGGAGATAAGAGGAGAGAGTGTGGCCATCAATCTCTCAGCAAAGAAAAGAAAAAGGCCAATCCTCTTCCTCCTAAATCCTCCTATTCCTTCACTATACTTTCCTCTCTCTCTCTGGCTGATAAATTTCTCTCTCTCTCATCACCCATTAACCCAAAAACACTCCCTTACCTTAGGTCAGCTCCACCGGCAGTATCCGGTTACTCCTCTATTTATTGATACTGCAGATCAGTCACAATTACTATCTTAAAATTTATTTTCTTTTACGGACTTTAATTAGGATTACAGTTTATGAAAAGGACAAAGGAAAAGAGGGATGTCGCGTGAAGTGGAGACTATCAGAGAGGACCGAGCGAGGAGACAGGAAATGGGTGATGTGCGCATACACCCACGCGCTTCGCTCAAATGAAATGGATCATATGCATAGGACTCTGTGCAATCGTTTCGTCTAGTACGCGCACGCATACCGTACTAACATCTGCACACTCCCAGAACATACTCGTAGGCCCCACATGAGTCTTTCACTCACTACCTCTTGGTGGCGCGTGCTGAACAAATGGTAGAGAGAGAGAGAGAGAGATAGGATTTTGGGAACACGGAATTACTTGGTGGCGTGGTGGTGGGGAATTAAAGGGCGGGGATTTTGCTGTTGCTGCTGCTGTGCTGCGTGCGTCTGCCATACGTGCGGTGTTCTCTTCTCCGACACAGCGTGACGACCTTCAGCGTCAACATAGGCAATTAATGTCGCTTCTGTCCATGCTCCTTCCAAGTTACTGTTACCTCCCCGACTCTCTTCATCTCGCGCGTGTTGTCCTGTATATGTTTTGCCCTCTGAACCTACCTCCTTGGGCCTGTGTACGCTCTCGGGCGACATGCCACGATTTAGGAGACCAATTTTTCCATTTTTCTCCGGAAAATGATACAAAAACGTTACTTCTAAAGTTTGATACATTTTTTTTAACAAACTAATATTATGTGAAATTTTAATTAAAAAAATTAAATACATTGTCGTTAGATTCACAAGACTATGGTTGATGCAAATTCCGTTTGATAGTGCACATATTAGCCATCCATTCTGTTTAATACAAAAGTTTATATCAAGACCTGGTACATAAAGAAATAAAGTAAACATTATAATCTTTAAAAAATAATAATATTAAATTTTTTTTATATATTATTAGGAGAGTCATGTTTCAAATTATACCTAATTAAAAAAAACCCTAATAACAAAAAAGTTCAGTATTTATACCATATTTGTCGCGGGTTAGACCCGCGACACAGCCTGCAGTGGGGGAGAGAGGGAAAGGGAGGCTTCCGCGGTGGGGGGAGGGGGAGGGGGAGGGCTTCCGTGGTTATGGGGGAGGGAGGGAGAGGGAGGAGTGCCGCGGGGGGAGGGGGAGAGAGAGAGGAGGGCTGCAACAGGAGAGAGAGAGAGAGAGAGAGACCCGTGGGGGAGGGAGGGAGAGGGAGGAGTGCCGCCGGGGGGAAGGGGAGGGCTTCTGCGGCAGTGGGGAAGGGAGGGAGAGGGATGAGTGCCGCCGGGGGGAGGGGAAGAGAGAGAGGAGGGCTGCGGCAGGGGAGAGAAAGAGAAAGGGCCGCGGGGGAGGGAGGAAGAGAGAGAGCCGCAGGAGGCGGAGGGAGGGGCTGCGGGCAGCGGGGGCAGAGAGAGAGACAGCTGCCGGCGAGAGAGGGAGGGAGGGAGAGAGAGACAGCCGCGGGGGAGAGAGAGAGCCACGGGGGGAGGGAGAGAGAGAGAGAGCCATGGGGTAGTGCCGCCGGGGGGAGGGGGAGAGAGAGAGGAGGGCTGCGGTGGGGGAGAGAGAGAAAGGGCTGCGAGGGAGGGAGGAAGAGAGAGAGCTGCGAGAGGTGGAGGGAGGGATTGCGGGTAGCGGGGGCAGAGAGAGAGAGCCGCCGGCGAGGGAGGGAGAGAGACAGCCGCGGGGGAGAGATAGAGCCACGGGGGGAGGGAGAGAGAGAGAGAGAGGAGGGCTGTAGCAGGGGAGAGAAAGAGAAAGGGCCGCGGGGGAGGGAGGAAAAGAGAGAGCCGCGGGAGGCGGAGGGAGGGGCTGTGGGTAGCGGGGGTAGAGAGAGAGACAGCTGCCGGCGAGGGAGGGAGGGAGGGAGAGAGAGACAGCCGCGGGGGAGAGAGAGAGCCAGGGGGAGGGAGAGAGAGAGAGCCGAGGGGTAGTGCCGCGGGGGAGGGAAAGAGAGAGAGAGAGCCGCGGGGTTCCACCACCCGCGGCGCTATGCTCTCCCTCCCCCCGGCGGCTCTCTCTCTCTCCCTCTGCCACCCGCGGCTTTCTCTCTCCCTCCCCCCGCGGCCCTCTCTCTTTCCCCCGCCGCGACCTCCTCCCTCCCTCCCCCCGCGGGTCTCTCTCTTTCTCTCTCCCGCCACGGCCCTCTTATCTCTCTCCCCCTCACCCCCCGGGGCACTCCTCCCTCTCCCTCCCTCCCCCACCGCCGCGAAAGCCCTCCCCCTCCCTACCCCACCTCTGCGAGCCCAACCCGCAACAAATATGGTATAGATACGAAATTTTTTTGTTATTGGTATATTTTGGAACATGACTTATTATTAGGACTCTTAATCATATTTATTGAAATGTTGATAAAGATTTTTAAATTTGTATGTATTAATTTTTTTAAAAGAAAATTTAAGGGCACACTCTTCAGTACTAATAATTTATTAGACATAAATGATAATTTATAATAACATGTATTCGAGCAAATAAATGAATTAATACTCTTACGGGATGACCTCTCCCTCATCCAGGGCGCATCGTCCTTTTCATTTTGAGATAGCTTGGCTTTGCCACTCTGGGTTTCAACATGTGTTTGTTTCGGCCTAGTGTGGGAGTGACGACATTCCATAATTGTTGAGGTCGATTTAATCTACCACGGAGGAATAAATAGATCTTTGGCGATGTCTTTTGTAGAAAGCGCCGTCTCAAGGCCCGGTTATGAGGTATCCAAGGTTCTCACTATTAAAAAATAAGATATTAATAACGAAAATATTCGTCGTTAATAATAAAGATTTCGTCGCTAAGAAAAATTAGTAACATAAATTTTCCGTCATTTATTTCATTGTTGAAAGTGTTATCGCTAAATATTAGCAATGAAAGACCATTAGTCGCTAAATTATTCGACAAATTAGCAATAGAATACTTTTTGTCGCTAATCCGTCGCTAATTTCAAACAATATATAAAATTATCAGCGACAATATATTTTTGTTGCTAAAAAATTTATCATTGATAGCTTTACGTAATCCGTTAATGCCCTGCGTTCGCACGTGTCCACACACTAGTGTGCCAGCCTTGCCTTCTTTTTTCTTTTTCTTCCGAAAAGTGTCATTAGGCGGACTCGAAATTGGGAAAGCAATGAGAGTTTGAGTTGTGACAATCAATATACCACAATATCATTTCTGAGTATCTTTTTTTTTTATTTGTTATCTTATTCTCACATTTTTTAAGAATAATAAAATAATATAAAATGCTAATTTGTTATTAAATAATTAAATAATGAAATAATAAAATGCTAACTTAAAATAAAATAATAAAAAGATTTTAAAAAAATAAAAAATAAAAAATAAAATCAAATGCTAATTTAAAATATTATAAAATAATAAATATAATTTGTTGATATAAAATAATAAAATAAAATAAAATATAAAATGCTAATTAAAAAAATTAATTTTAGCGACGGCTTAGCAACGGAAATTTTTCATCGCTAAAATTTCTATCGTTGATCTGTTGCTGATAATTTTAAATAGTTTATTAAATTAGCGACGAATTAACGACGAAAAATTTCCGTCACTAATAGTTTTATATAGTTTATTTTTTCTTTTTTTTAACCCTACACCAGTATATCGACGGATTAGCGACTGAAAAAATCCGTCACTAATCTTTCGCTAAGTAATACTATTTCTTTCAGTTGTGACCGATTAGCAACATAAATTTTTTTGTCATCGCTAATCTTTAGGTAATTTTTACTTTTTTTATTTTGTAATATCTGACGTTAATCTATCGTTATTTACGATGGAATTTTTTAGTCCCTAATACCCTGTTTTATTGTAGTGTATAGAGCTATGATCGATCTATTTTTTGCGTCGATTAGAGAGTCATTTATTAGAAAGGCATCATCAAATTCTTGATATGGAGAAAATCTTTTGGTATCAGAAATCTCGAATTCATTGATTTGGCCATGAAAATCGAAATAGCCATTTTTATCATCTCACTACCCTCATTTGACGTAATAGTAACTGAATTTCCTTGTTGAAGATTAATATGAAGTGGTGTTATGATCAGCAGTAGCTTAAGACTTATGACTTTGTATTTTACGAACTTATTTGTGAGATCCTTCCTTTGAGACGCTTTTGGTTCGTATGATCACTGGCAACAGACTATTGATACTGTAGTTTAATTTCATCTGAGTCATCCTATTGAGTTGTCTGAGGTCTGAGTAGTGGCTTTTTTTCATAAACGGGATCAAAGCTCTCAGGCCAAAAGGTATCCAACCTCTATTCTATAAGAAGTTTTGGGATATCACTAGTTCACTGGAGAGGGTTTTCGGTACGGTTTTTTCTCTTGAGAGTTTCTCCAAACACTTATTGTCCTAATTCCAAAAACAACTCATCCAAATAGTTTGAATGAGTTGAGGCCTTGGGATGTCTCATTCGTTTGACTTGCTCTTGTTGGCCTTAAGCTTGGGTGTTATCCATAGTACTTTGCTTAATTATTCAAAAACATCGATTTAATGCCTAATTGTTATGTCTACGCAAAATTCAAGAGCAAAATAAAATACAATCTTATACGTATTCTCTAATTCTGCCTATCACATGTAGAGTGATATTTTATGAGCTAGATTGTCAAATTAAATCTCTCTCTCGGAAACCTTTTAGCCGTAATTAGTGTAAAATATGTCTCTATATTAGTTTTAAGAAAAATCTTAATTATGATAAAAAAAAATCAAATTTTTTACATATAGAAAAGTTTGATTAACCACGCCAGTCTACTTTAAATAATCAATTTTTTTAACTAAAAATAATTTGAAAGTAATTTAATGTGACATTTAACATGAATATTTAAATTTTTTAATTGAAAATAATTTAAAAGTAATTTTAATACAGAGATTATATATATTTTTAAATCATAATAAAAATTTTTATTTTATATATTTTTTATGAAAAAGATAACAGGTACAAATGTGTCCAACTAAGTTCTGGTTTATAATTCGAGTAAACCGAAGGAATCAGTCCCTCGAATCTTACAGGACTAACCGATTAATCCCTCGAGAGCTCATAGAATCAAATCTGAACACACAATTTGATTCTCACATATCCTCTTTTATGGACTAATGGGCAGTTGATCTATTAATTAAATGTATTAAATCTATTAATTAGATTTTAGATTTGAAAGTTGAAAATAAAAAGAATTACATTGGGAGAGTTTTTTTTCTAAATTAGTCTGATAATGAACTGAATTAGTCAAGATATGATTTTAAATATCGATTGTTATTAAAAAAAAATTCTCTTCTGCCAGAGTTTCTCCTACGTATCCACTCATGCTTACATCAAATTCCACATAAAGTGAAAATCATCATGTGAGCCCAAAAGAAGAAAAACATATAAAGTAGTCGGGAAATGTAGCATTATATAAGTCTATTTTAAGAATAAACAATCCTGGCATAAACAAAATGAGAGTTAGATTCTAAATTAATGCCCTGGCCATGCGCAAGAATGACCTGATGAATTTCTATTCCTTTAGTTTTTGCATATTTCTTTTCCTTATCTTGGTGTCTAAGGTTTTTAGATTCTTAATACAAGTAGTAATAAACTTTTATTTGTTTTCTTATTTTGGTTTGACTTGTCTTAGGAGTTGGTTATTTGTTTCTAACCTAAGCTGCACAAAAACGAAAATAGAAAAATATAAATAGATACAAAACAATATAAAAACCGGTATTTTGTAAAAAAATATAAAAATGAAAAATATGAAAAAATACTTAAATATAACAATTATGATAATTTGTATGTAAATATTAATTACTTTATAAAAATAATATAATAACCATATTTTATAATAAAATAAAAAATAATCTAATATGCAATCATTAATCATAAAATAATTAAAATCAAAAACAAATTATAATTAAATAAACAAATAGTTTATTAAACTAATCCCATTTTACACTTAAACACAAGATAAATTAAAAAAATAAATATAATTTACTAAACTAATCCTACGTTATCATTCTTATTTTCTATACTCATATTTGCAACTTCATAAAAAGATATACTCTCAAATTTTGGTTCATTCAATATTATATTAGCGATTTCAAGAATACTAATATCTTTCATACTATCAAATTCATCTCCTCCGATATCCCACAATTTTATCTATACACCATGGTACTGATTTATGCTTCTTAACAAAAAACAAATATTGTTATAAACAAAGGGTAAATTTTCTACATATTTTAGACTTAATTTGTCTCTTCTAAGTAAATGAATAGAAAAACAAGTCCTCCAATTCCTTCCACAACAAATGGAGGAAGTAGATTGTCCAAGTAGCTTAAAAGTCAATTTTTGAAACAAAGTGCCTTTAAACCATAATACACTCACTATTTTCTTAGATCCTTCGTAATTGAATTTGAATCCCCAAATAATCTACTTTTTAGGAAAAATTCAATAAGCTCATTATATACATTAGCACCTTCATCTTTATTAGTAATAAGTTAGAAAAGACTATTCACTATAATGAAGTTAAAAAAATTATCTAATTAATTAAAAAAATAAAAAAGTTCAACTAAAAAATTATGTTGGGTTTAATGAATGAGCAAAACAATGTAGCGAAATATTATTCTTTGCCCAACGAATAACAAGAATATGATAAATCACATGATACAAAGAAGAGAACTCTTATGCCGACTTTTGCTTATGTTTGTAAATAACCATCTTTGCTTTTTCAATCATAGAACATATCATAAATTAAATATAATTATAGTTTATCTGTATCATAAGCTCTATCAAATAATAAATCGGTGCAGTAAATGCAATGACGATCAATTTTCTCTCATTAATCTTCATCTACCACTAGCTCACAAACAAACCTTACTTATCCTCGATCATCATCTCAATATTGTGCCAATTTGTCACTTATTATCATTACTTTAAATACACGTCTTATAAGTTTAAACTTTTAAGCATTGCAACAATTGAAGTAAAATGAATGTCTGCAACTGAAAACAATTTAAAAAGACTAAACCAATTGAAAATAGCCAATATTATAGAATGATTCATTATAAAATTTTTTATTTATAAAATATCTCAATGTACAAGAGTGATCTAATAATATTTATCTTACGTCTTCTAACATCTTTCTTAGCTATACATAAGTTCTTCGATACAAGATTCAGTGTATGAATAACACAAGGAGTTCAAAAGATGTTGGAAATTATAACTTTAATTTCTCTAACACCTTTACAAATGACATCATTATTAGTAATTATTTAAATTATTTTTTAATCACCAATTTTTTCAGTTACCTTTGTCATTAATTTAACAATGAAATTTTTATCCTTCATTTAATCTAAACAATCCACAACTTTGAAAAATATTGGTCTATTTTACAAAATAGTCATAAAATTAACTAACGGCTTTTTTTTTGAGTCACTCCATTCATCACATTGAAAAATAAATGCTCAATCCGGACAGATGAAAACTATTTGCATAAACCACTAAAATCGTTAACAAAATTTTCTCTGATGGATGGGCTTTTAGTTCACTATACACTAGTCGGGATATGTCTATCTTGATGGTTTTGGTCACCGTTGAAGCATGTACTGATTCTATACTAATGGTTAGAAAAACAATGGTAAAATTTACTATCTTTTATCATCACTTGTCACATGTATTAGGAAAAATTATTATCTTTTATCATTGATTAATACAAATGTTAGAAAAAATTATTGTCTTTTGTTATCGGTTTAAAAAGTGTTAGTAAAAGTCATTGTTTTTTATCGTCGACTATCACATGTGTTTGTAATAGTTATTAACTTTTATTATCGGTTTGAAAAAATATTGGTAAAATTGTTGACTCTTATCGTTGGTTATCACATATATTAGGAAATGTTAATGGTTTTTATCATTGATTACCACAATTACTAAAAAATGTTATTACCATGTATCGTTGGTTACCACATGTGTTAGAAAATATTATTTTTTTATTATCGGTTACTACAAGTTTTAGAAAATATTACTATGTTTTATTGTTGGCTACCGCAAATATTAGAAAAAATTACTGTCTTTTATCGTCGGTTACCACAAGTGTTATGATATTGTCGATTACCATAGGAGTTAGGAAAAGTTAATGCCTTTTATTATCGGTTACAAAGACATTAGGAAAAATTATTATTTTTTATCGTCAGTCACCTATAAGTATAAGTTACTGTTTTTTATCATCGGTTACTATAAGTATTAGGAAATGTTATTGTTTTTTATTCGTTGGTAACTACAAGTGTTCGGAAAAATTGTTATTTTTTATCGTTAGTTAGAAAAACGTTAGGAAGTATTGCTCTCTTTTATCGTTAGTCATCACATGTATTAGTATAAATTATTATATTGTATCATTGATTACCACATGTATTAAGAATTGTTATTACATTTTATCATCAGTTACCATATGTACTAGTATAATTATTATCTTGTATCATCGATTACCACAATAAATATTATTGTCTTTTATAGTCGGTTACACAAATATTAGAAAAAATTTTTGTCTTTTATCGTCGGTTAGTGCAAAAGTTTGGACAATTACTACATTTTCTTATCGATTATCTAGTGTTAGGGAAAGTTACTTTAGTTTATTGTTAGTTACCACAAATGATAGGAAAATTTTCTCCCTTTATTGTAGTTTACGACATGATATTAATAGTGACTTCTTTTTTTTTTTAAGATGGTGTAAATTTGAATAAATAGGCAAATTAGGAGACTATAAAATAAAAAATTCACAAACATAATATAAACATTATTAAGGATTGTATTAATATGCGATAATAATTAATATTTTGATTTGTAAATAGAATGAGGGATATATATTAGAGCAAAAAAAAAAGATTGCACGTCCCATAACTACATATTTTCTAAGATATTCAAACAAAAAATATTCATTTCGATCACAAAAAAATATTACCATCACAATTTGAAGGCATAATCCCAATATCAAAATCAGATAATTCCAAAATTAAGCGAGATAACTAAATAGTAGTGACCAACTCCATGCACAATCTTTCATATCAATTTATTCATAAAAATTATTAGTGAAATAAATATAATTATATGGTGATATTATAAAGAATTGTTGTAAATAAAAATATTATCTTTTGAGATGGAATCAGGTGGTGATTATGGTGGTTGGATTCTATGTGACTCCCAGCATCTGATATTGAATGAACCTAATAATATAAATAATTTAGATTATTATTCAAAAACCAATGTGAAATTAGTAAGATTATATTGAACACCAAAGAAATGATATTCATATCTCAACACAAGCAATAAATCTTACTTCATTAACCAGATTCATCAATTCATCTTGTTATCCACTTCCAGCATGCATAGCAACATATATAAGAATATTGTTTATCAAATTAGTAAGATTGTGATTTTGTTTTGTTAATTATTCCATCATAACAGTCATATCTAAGTTCTCAAGTTTAGTTGGATGCACAAATTTACATTGTAATAGAGTTATAACCTTCCCCACGTATCTGATTCTTTTTCTCAAATCAGCTCCTTTAGCTTTAAATACGATATCATTTCTCCAAGACAAATTTGGACTTTCTACTTGCCATTTTTCATTGTCAATAGATTCAATTCCACTCTTCATCATTTCCTATAAAAAGTAAAGTGAATCAAATCTCTGTCTCATAAACGTATCAATTAGAATTATATAAAAAATAATCATTCACACCATAACTTCTGATACTTTCATAGAAAATAAACTATCATCTAATCGTATTCTACTTGTAATATAACACTTAGCTCTAGAAAGTTTCATCCTATCAGATTATGTTGTCTGTAATGATAAAAATAAACCATTTTGAATTGTCATGTGGGTAAAATTAATTGTAAGTAAAACAAAACATGAATTTTTATACATTCTCGTATATAAGCTTGACAGATGATTTCAATTCTAAATAATATAGATCAATCAATTTTGCCCAAAATTCTGAATTTTTTTACTAATTTCTTTGCACAGAGAAAAAAAAAAGTATTGGAACAACTAGTGGATTACATTATAGAGTATTAGTGAAAAAAAATTGTATCTCGTACATTTCCTTTATTACTCAACCTGAAAATAACAAGCTTCCTATATTGATGTGGATCAACTCTTTCATTTTCCATTCTCTTGATATTTTCATCTATTCTGATTAAATTATCGAATCACTTTGATTTCAGAGTATTTTTAAAACTCTTTCATTTGTCATACAAATTTTCAATAACCTGTTTTTTAGTATCATCTCTGAATGGATTGAAAGTAATATTTGACTACAATTAAAATAAAAAAATATGCAAATAATAAAATTAGATATATTAACGTCTCATCTAGAGTAATAAAATTAGATACCTGTAAAATCTCCCACATATCGTTTTTTTACTCCATTGACATGTCATGCTAAATCTTATAGTTTATTAGAGTAATTAAATACACGCTGACTATAGAGTCAAATAATCTGGTAAAAATTGTACCATTGATTCCTATTGATTGATTTAATTCATTCATTTTAATCATCATGCGCTTTCCTTTTTTCAAATCCCAAACATTTTGTCAGTATGTTAGCCCTCTACGTTTCTTGACAACTACTTAAAATAAAAAATAAAAAATACATAATTATTTGATAGCATGTTAATAGTAAATCTTAAATTAAAATGATCTATTTAATTTAAACTGGGAGTAACATCTTGGGATAATTGGGATCCTTGAGATTGAACTGGATATTGAGATGGTTGTGATTCTTCATGATCGGTTATAATTCCATCTGTCATTTAGTTTGTTCCGTATTTATAGCTTAAAAAAATTTAAAAATTTTCAAATACCCATTCTTAGCATAACCCACCAGAAGAGTCAATTTTTATGAAAAAAAAATACGATTACTTTTTTATGAAACTTTACAAAGTCATCTTGTAGATTTATTAATTTCTAAATAGATTTGTTAGTGTCTGAATATATGTTATAGAGAGTTTCAGTGAGAGCATGAGTGAGAGATTTGGATGGGTCTAGAGGTTGAAAATATACTTAGCTGAAATTTTTGGTTGAAAATTTTTGAAAAGATTTTTGGTTGAGTAAGAGCCTTCGATGAGAGGGAACGAAACTAAAAATATGTTTGGTTTAGTTTTCGATGGATTTCAAAAGTTTTGAGGAGAGGAATATTTTTGGTTGAAAATATGTTTAATTGAGTGAGAACTTTTGATAGATTATGAGGGGAAACGAGATTGAAAATATGTTTAGTTTATTTATAATTTTCAATGGATTTTGAAAGTTTTGAGGGAAGAAAAGCTTTCGAGAGAAGGCTTTGATGGTTTGAAGGGAATGATTTAAAATATATTTGTTTAGTTACTTAACTACCTTATTTTCACAAACAATTTTTCTAAACCCGCTCTTTTTTTTTTCTAGATTTTATTTCTCTTTAAATTTTTCAATACATTTTTCACCCTTTTACTCTTTATCCCCTGTTTTTTCATTACACACATTTTTTTTTTCACATTTTAGTCATTACCCACGTTTTTCTTAATTCCTTATATTTTTCACACTTTTAGTTGATACCTACCTCTTTTCCATATCATCACGATTATTGTGTATTATTTAGGTAAAAAAAATCATCACTTTTTACAATATCGATTATCACGATTATTGCGTGTGATTTAGGTAAAAAAATCACTACTTTTTAACATACATTATAATAACTATATTACTATATTTTATATAATTTTCATGACTTGTTACCGTGTTTTATAGATATATCTGTTGAAAAATTCAGTTTTGATGGTAAACAAATTAAGTGAAATTTAATCAATAAAATAATTATGTAAAATTTATAAAAATCATTTGAATGACCTAGCACATGTAAACTGTATGCACTTCGGTGCACGGCCAGCCGCGCACCTAGCGTGGGCTACCACGTGCACACCTATGCACGCAGTCAGCCGAGCACCTGCGTGGTCAACTACATGAGCAACACGCAAGCTACCGTGCGCTTGCGAGGGCAGCAATGCGCGGACAAGGCACGGCTACCTGTGAAGGCGCGGGCTCCCGCGAGAGCAAGATTCGAGCTACGATGTACCTGCGCGAGCAACGCATAGGCTACTACGCACCTACGCAGGCTCCCATGCAGGCTACTGCATAGCGTGTGAGCAAGCGCGGGCTACTGCACAATATCACTTAAACATTTTCAGAAAAGAAATTCATACTTGTTAACATGCTTTACCATGCTTTATAGCTATATTACGACATATTGCACTTGTTAACACTTGATACTATATATTATAACAATATCACTTCATATCATGCATTTGTTACCATTTGTTATCACGTATTATATCAATATCACTACATGCACCAAATAAAATAAAGAACACATCAATGATTGTAAAATCTCATTACATTTCGTACATATCTGCATCCCATCTTATTTTTTCAATTTTATCATCATCATTCATTTATGTTGATAAATCTACTTCATTTTCATCAATATTAGTCTAAACCCACACCTGATTGTCTGAAGATGGGTTACTTTATGAATTCAGATGATTCGTTACTTCATCACCTATGTCAAATTCATCTTTAACTTTGACATGCTTTGCAACAAACCATTCTTTATGCCTTTTATCAGCGATATAAGATACCTTCTTACTTGTGTTGTCAACACATAAGAATTATCAAGAAAACGTCACCCATATGATTCAGATAAGAGAAATTTACAAGTGTTGAGCCAAATCAATCATTTTTGCATTTTTTATGTAGGTCAACCCAATCATACCCAAAATAACACAAATGTATACATTCCACTATAATTTAATTGAATGATTTGGCTTAACATTCCACAATAATTAACTTTACCTTCAATGGTTCTTTTATCTCTCGCATTTCTATAACTAATGTCATCCACTACTACTATAACTCTTGAATTCTAAGTTTGAAGACATTTTTCGTAATCTTTTACATGGAATCGATATCCATTGATTATATACTCATTGTAATTTCTAGCCAATGAATATGGTCAACAAGCAATCCATTTAACTTTATTTGTAATCGCTCCAGGATATTTTGGATTCGTAACCTAAAAAAAATTTAATAACACTAAAAGATTAACTATTGATATACTTACATGACGACTAAATCAGATACTAAAATTTTTACTATGAAGTCTGTCAATGTGAAAAGTTTTTAACTTCTTCCCACGATTTGTTGTTCGAACATGTTGCATATATTCCCTTCATACAAAACAATACATATGTATTATTATATGATATCAGAGTTTAATATTTATAATGTATACAAGTATAATTATACTCTAAATGAGACAATTGAGACACTGTTAAATAGTATATATCTATGACATTGCTACAATGATTTCTTATCAAGATGAATTCGAGATATTCTGTTCTCTCTCTTTTAACAGATTTGGATATTCTTATTCCTAAACGCTATCCAATCCTTCTTAAAGTGGTCTCATCTTCTCCAAATGCAATCTGGTTGTCATCATTTTCACAATGGACAATTGAACCTTATTTTAACCCCATCTAAATATCTTGGACAAAATAACAAACACTCGTTTGTTGTATACCCTTCCGTGATTGAAGCTTCAGACCGTCCTTTATTACGTATATAGGGTTTGAGTTGAAACAAGTATTTACATATACATACATATATATTGTATTACATACAATAGATGCATAAGAAATATTGTTAAATAAAATTAACATAATTATTAAATAAATGAATGAACCTTTCAACTAGATACATTTATCTATATGTCACTGGTCCTCCAATCCTTGCTTCGTTTGTTAAGTGCACGATCAAGTATATCATACTCGTAAAAAATAAAGAAGGAAAAATCTTTTCAAGTTCACACATAATTTGCAGAACTAATGTCTCTAGTTGTTTAAGTTCTCGTGTGTCAAGTACCTTAGAGTAAAAACATTTAAAAATATTACAAACTTTAATGATAATAGAGTTAACAATGTTAGGCAACAATTCACGAATTGCTATGGGAATACACTCTTACATTAAAATATGACAGTTACAACTTTTTAGATCTATTAATTTCTGCTGTTTCAATTGAACACATGAAAATGTTACTGGAGCACTCGTCAGGAAGTTTTAAGCCCTTCAAAACCTTGAGAAATGCATCTTTCTCCTGTAAAGTCATTTGGTAATATGTTTTTGGTAAAAATAGGTTTGTAGAGTTTGGTTTTCGTATTGCATATAGATCCTTTTTTATTCTCATCTCTTCAAGATCAAGTCTAACCTTATAATTATTCTTAGACTTTCTTTCTTACCCAAGAATTGTTCCAACAATTACATCAAAATAATTTTTCTCAGTGTGCATCATGTCAATATTGTGTTTAATTAAAACATTCTCCCAACAAGGCAAATAAAACAATATGCTCTTTTTTTTTCCATTGTTACATGTCATTGGGAATTGTTAAGTCAATTCTATCTAATTTTTGCAACACATCGGTTCTAGATTGTTGTTTGGGAGAAACTCTGAATTCTTGTATTCCATTAAAAAAATGTTTATCATACTTGAATGGATAAGTTGACTCAAACCGTCTTCGATGTTCCATAAAACTTTCCGCTATGGGATAACAATTCAGAACATATATTATATCTACATACTGGACATACAAATCTACTTTAAGTACTCCATCCAGATAGATTAGCATACACAAGAAAGTTATTAATAGTCTATAACAATAATGCATGTATTTTAAATATTTCACCAACTGAAGAATCATAAGTGTTTACTCTTTTGTGCTATAATTCTTTCACTTCTTCCATCAATGGTTGCATGTACACATCTATCCTATCGTCAGGACTTCTAAGGTTAGGAATAAATAATGTGAGTATGAAGTTTACAGACTTCATACACAACTAAGGAGGCAGATTATATGGTATCATTAGTACTGGCCAAGTACTATAAGTAATGTTGATTGTTTTAAATGAATTGAAACCATTTGTTGTTAGTCTTAACCGAAAATTTCTTGGGTTAGCGGAGAAGTTAGCGTATAGGGAATCAAACTCCTTCCACACAAGAGAATTTGTTGGGTGTGATAGGAATTCATCCTTTATTCTCTTATCATGATGTCATCTCATTAAAAAAGCAATTTGACCACATATAAATATTTTTTGCAATCTAGGAATCAAAAGAAACCATCTCAATATTTCAACATATTTTTTTTATTAATATCTTGATTTCTATCTGCATTTCGTTTCCATTTAGAAACACCACACATAGAATACGCATCGTCTTTAGTTTTGTCTTTCCAGTACAACATGCACTCATTAGAATAGACATATATTTTCTCATATTCCAACTCTAAAATTGAAATAGTTTTCTTCATTTAATGATAACAATTTGACAATATGTTTCTATCGGACAACAATTCTGCTAAAAACGCTAACAGTAAGGAAAAAGATTTGGTGGTCCACCTACACAAATACTTTAAAAGGTATAAGTGTACAATAGTTGTAACTAAAATATATTTTGAATTTAGATATACTGGTTTCTTGGTATTCTCAAGAAATTCATAAAACTTATATGAAGTTGGTTCATCTACGTGGTTCATCTAGATTAGATGCATGAGAAATTGATTCATCTACATTGGATTTATCATGTGAATGTGTGAATGCATCATATAATATGCCAAACATATTATGGTCAAAGAGATTATTATTACTGTTTACAAGGTCATCTACGTTGGATACATGAGATGTAAATTTTTCATTACTCTCCCTGTGATATCTATGTTAGATGCATGAGAAATTGATTCATCTACGTTGGATAGATCATGTTAATGTGTTAATATATCATGTAATATGCCAAAGATTTTATGGTCAAAGAGAATATTATTACTGTTTACAGGGTCATCTACATTGGATACATGAGATGTAAATTTATTATTACTCTCCCTATGATGTATCCACTTGTCATAATCATGTTGAAGCTCATGACATAACAAGTGATTGAATATTGAATGTATAGAAGATCTCAATGTGTTGAAGCATTTAACACAATGATATAATATCTTCCCATCGATGGATCGAATATTTGTAGATGCAAATTTCAGAAATGCATTAACTCCGACAATATATTCATCACTTGCTCTTGATATAGAACACATCCGTGACTTATCTATGATATTAAAGGAATATGAAAGAATAACAATAACAATATATAAGTTTTTATCTATCTCTCAAATGCTTTTGCACAAGCCAATTCTGAAAATAGAAAAATAAATGCATGAGCAAACAGAGAAGGAAAATGTTATTATAGAAATGAAATGAAATGCAATTACACAGAAGAGAAAAATGTTGTTGGTGCCAAATGAGATTATTGATTGTCGGACTAGTACAGTTTTAAGATATAAATTTCTCATTTGTCAATTGTTAAAGTCAACTTTTAATGTTGTCATTATTTCATTGGTTATGAAACTCATCATACATCTCCTCTCATTTTTCTTGGAATTTGTTATAATCACAATAATCGTTAATTTTGTATTTCTTTTTGTCTCACACGTGAAAAGTGTCATTGTAGAATACTCTTTTTTTATTTCTAATGTCTCTCTCTAGTAGCTAAATATTTAACATCACATTATGTAAAATTATATAATATTGTAACATTATATGATATAATATTGATAATTACAAATTTAACATGGATATCATATAACATTATTTAAATTATTAATATTGATAACTACATTATCTAACATTATATAATATTTAATTACGTAATGTAACATAATATGTACCATTACATTTTAATGTGTGAATTGTCATACTATTATATTGTAACACTATATTATGTAACAATTGGTTATAATATCCGATTAGTAAGTGAGTTATCATAATTTCATATTATAATATAATAACATAGTATCATTACATCTAAATAAGTTCTTCCACTCATTCAACGCATGAGAGAACTACAATACTACTTGATCAAATGGTAAATTACGATGCCATTTGAGTTTATCCCAAGTTGGTCCAACGGATGCCATAATTTAGCATTACATATAAGAGTAATAATGTAACATTACATATAACATATAGTAACGTAACAATAATATAATAATGACATTATGTCATTGGAAAATCAATAGTTCATTTTTATGCCACGGAAGTAATCCCAAATTGATTCTTTTTCTGTCATATTATCAATTCTAAATTAGATAAATCACATTTCATTTAACGGTTGGGGCAAACTTTGAAATGCACATGTCACAGTGCAATTGATTCAAAGGTTGGGAGTAATTGGTTTGATTTCCTTTTAACTTTAAAATTATATAATATTGATAATTACATTAGATAATATTACTAAAAGTACTTTTATGTAATTACTGATAATAATGTAAGATTTATTAAATTATAATAATAATTATAATTATATTATCTAACTTTATATAATATTTTTTGTTAATAATTTTATATAATTACTAATAATGGATATCATGTAATATTAGTAAAATTACTATTATTGATAATTAATTAAACATAATTTCATTTTGTACCATTATATTTTTAATGTATAAATTGTCATAATATCATATTATAACATTATATTATATAAGAATTGGTCAATAAATTGTTATAAGTAACATATAACACAGTGTCATTATATTTAAATAACTTTCTCCACTCATCCAAAGTATGAAAAAACTACGATACTTCTTAATCTAACGGCAAATTAGAATGGCACTTGAGTTTATCCTGAATGGTCTAACGGCTAGCATTACATATAGTAATGTAGCATTATAAATAGTAATGTAACATTGACGTTGGAAATCATAAATTGAATAAATAACATTTTATCCAACAGTTGGGGCAAACTCTTAAATAATATCACTACAATTGATCCAAAGATTGAGTAATTGATTGGATGGGAGCATATCACACTGCTATCTTTACAGGTAATATCCTTTTCAACATAAATGTAAATATTGCATTGCAATTGGGTAATGTCCTTTCAACATTTGATCCAACTGCTAGCATTTTGAGAGGTTTATCCATTGGGTGGCGTGAACAAGAGTCAGAGCAAATTGAATGAGGGAAGTTAGCTTTTCAAACAGAGGAAATATCTAAAACTTTCGATGGCAAAACCCATTTCTAAGAAAACATAGATAGCGAATCTCATTTTTTAGAAGCTTTCAACATTGAATCTTTTGTTTTTTTTGAAAAGTTTGCGATGGTGAATCTTTTTGTGAGAAGATTTTGAAGACAGAACCGGAAATCGGGAAGAAAGATTGAACCAATGGATCTTCCAACAATGAGAAATATGAGACTTTTACATCCTTTCTTCATGATTGGGAGAAAGATTTTACTAGATCAGTGAAATATCTTTCTAGGTACAAGTTATTCAAGTGAATTTTTTTTTTTCAATATCTATTTAACGAATAGGTTTAGATGTCTAGTTAACGATGATTGTGAAACGATGAGTTTAATCACTTTAGATATAGTGATTAACGATATTTGTGCAATATGGGTTTAGTATTTTTCAATTTAGTTTTTTTTAGTTTAGTATCTTGGGTACAAATTTAATTTAGTGTTTTTTAATATAAACAATTTTGAGTATTTTTTGTGTAACAATATTTACATCTTTAATTTAGTGTTCTGGTAATACTTTCTAAAATAAATAAATTGTTACTCTATTTTCTGTTCTAGTTTCAGATTCTAAATATTGTTCTAGTCCCAATTTCTGAATATCTGTTCCCAATTTCAGAATGTTGTAATGAGTTAAATCTTATTGATCACATTATAGAAAGAATTCTTTTCGAAGAACAAAATCAAATTGACTAGTGGGTCTCAATTTCTTCGTGTGACAACGGTATATTCCTATTACATGATTAGTTTTTTTGTGATATATTATTACGTAGTGTTAATAACATTATGTACATTTATGTGGAATAAACTAAATGCGTTCAAAAATATAGGAAACTAAATGTTGATGATAGGGAGAAGTACTACAAAGTAGCTAAGCAAATAAAAGAATTGCTTGGGGTAAAGAAGGCAATGACACTGATTCAGACAAGGTGCTCTCTTGAACAAGTGAAGAGCTGGTTTCTTGCCTCAGTGATGAGATAAAACGTGCAGTAAAAGATATGCGATTCGGTAAACTTTTGAAGTTTAGTTGCGACACGCTCAGTTGAAAGTTGTGTGAAGAACTTACTATTACCGTGCTTTACCACCTATAGGTGGCAATTTAGTATCTGTTACCACAAAATCACTGTATAATATTTCACTATAATATATAATAATATTATTATTAAACTTATCATAAGTTATCACAAAATTATCGTCTGTTATTGCAAACTTACAACTTGTTATACCAAATTATCTTCTATTATTACAACTTACCACTAGGTTAATATCTTAATCCTTAAATTTTAAATCATCTTAAAGACTATATAGACGGTAGGGTTCAATAATTAGTATAAATTGAGATTATTTTCAAATAGTCAATAAAGTATCGAAAACAAATAATCGTTAAAAGAGTATAGAATATTTACAAACGATACAATTAATGAGTTAACATAGTCATAAACTTATACAAATGATATGGTTCGGCGAATAGTATAAATTACCCTTATAGAGCCTATTTTTAAACCATCACTAAAAGCTGACACATTTATTGATAAAAAGTGATAACAGTCAGAATTATAGATAGCATTTATATACGGTATAATCTATAATTAGCAAAGCTATAGTACTTATGCAGATGATATGATTTAACAGTTAGTAAAGAAAACTTATATAGAAATTACTTTCAAACCGTTCCTAAAAGTATGCTATATTTACTGACGATAACTAATAATCGTCCTAATTGAAATTGATTATATAGACGGTGCAATATATAAGTTAGTATAGGTATAAAACTTAAGGAGACGGTATGATTTAGCAGTAAATAAAGAAAACTCATGTAGAGACTTTTTTCAAACCGTCAGTAAAAATGGTCATATTTATTGATGACAAGTGATAACCGTCCGAATGGTGGATAGTATTTACAAAAGGTGAAATATATCGGTTAGCATAGATGCAAAATTTATCCATATGATATGATTAAGTAGATAGTACAGAAGAATCATATAAAAACTATTTTCAAATCGTTTCTAAACACTACCACATTTATTGATTAAAAGTGATAACAATCAAATTTGAATATAGTTTTTAAAGATATTATAGGTTAGCATTGATGTAAAACATATGCATACGGTATGGTTAAATAGATAATAAAGAAAAATCATATAGAAATTGTTTTCAAATCGTCCATAGAAGCTATCACATTTACTTACTACAATTAATAACCGTCATGATTTAATATCGTTTTTACAAACAATTGTACTATCTTTACTGACAGTTTATAAACTTTTTATAATGAACAATTTATACCATTAGAAAATATATATATTTCCTAACGGTTTCGTCAAAAGCGTCTTTATAGGATATGAAAAACCATCACTAAAGGTCATTGACAATAGCAGTTACCGTTAGCGTAGGGTTTTAATCTTGTAGTGTCACTAATAATGCTAACTCCTTTCTTCAACGATGTACTTTTAATTAGTTTAAACAACCTTTCTATATTTGTTTTCTCTTGTTGAAAAAGTGTAGGCACATAACCGCCTATTGGTTGATTAGCAACAAATGTAAAAACACTTATATAATTTGAATTTTTAGCAAGATTACATGACAAAGCCTTGTATAGAGCATTTTAGCATTCTCAACATCTAATTTTGCTCCGAATCACATGTCAAAAGTTTTATCACTAGATAAATCATCATCTTTTCTCATTTTTTAAAATTTCAAAACTCTTGATTCAATTAAATGTAATTAAGAACAAATACATTCGTTTAGATCGTGATTGTGAAATATTTTTTACAGGTTCATCTTAAAGCTTTTCAAAATCTGAAATATTTTCAACTATTACCTCCTTAGAAGCGCTAAACCTTTTTCACTAAATTTTAGAAAATGAGGTGTTACTCTTATGTATGTTTCTTATTTTTCTTCATCTTTAAAATTATATAACCATCACCAACTATCTCTATCATCTCATTTTTTCAATTTTAATCATATATTTCCATAATTGACTATTGGATTCATCTCTCAATGTTGAGGAACACGTACTACTATTGTTGAAACTAGAATTAAATTTTGAAAATACCATGAAACAATTATAATTTGATAAAAAGATCAAAAATAAGATGTCAAAAACCAAAAATTTAAATTGTTGAAAAAATTAAAGCAAAGATTGTTTATAGTAAATCTAATAAAAAGCACTTAAACAATTAAATAAATAATAAATTTAATATAAATAAACATCATAAATATAATTCTTAAACCTAATTATGAAATAAAAAAATTAAAAACTAAATTACTGATAGAAATATGAACCCTCAACCATTAATGTACCAACACAACAATTAGTAAAATTAAAAAGCCATGGTTCATAATTTATTCAGAAGAACTTGAATATGAAGTGAAACCTTTTGCCAGAAAATCCTAAGAATTGTTTAAACTTGGCATAATTCTACCATATATATATATAAATTTCAAACCCCGGCATTCATACGAAAGCAAAAAGGGAATTCGAGTTGAACTTGGCACATGATGAAATCGAAGGAAGGACTTCTAACCAATGGCAATGGAACTGGATGGCAATGAAGGGCGGTCGAAACTCCAAAAAGATGAATGATGGCCAGTGTTGACAATGCTTGAAGATTCGAATGGCATAGTAATCGAAGAAAGACAAATAGTAGCCAATGGGTTACAGAAGGTGGAATAATCAAAGGACACTGAGGCGTGTTTGATTCACTATCAAAAATGCATCAATGACGGAAAATTATAAAAATCCATCGTTAATAGTGACGAATTTACGACGGATTTGTAACGAAAATTTTTCTATCGCTAATCCATCAAAGTCTAAACCAAAAAAAAAAAAAAAAAAAAATTTAAACCTGTTAGCGACGGATTACTGACAATTTCCGTCGCTAATTTGTTAAGGAAAAAAATAAAAATATATATATTTACAGCTATCAGTATCGAATTATCGACGGATTACTGACCGAAATTTATTGACGGAAATTTTAGCGACGAATTTACGACGGATTTTTTTAATTATTTTTAATTATTTTTAATTTTTTATTTTATTTTGTAGAAGAATAATGTTATTTTATTTTTTAAAATTTAAAATTTAAAATTTAAAATTTTTTTATTTTTTTTAATTTTTTTAATTTTTTAAATTTTTTTAATAATTCTTTTATTTTTATTTTTATTTTATTTTTTTGAAAAATAATAATATTTTTTTCAATTTTTTATTATTTCATAATAAATTATAATTTTTTATTATTTTATTATTATTAAAAAATATGAGATAAAGTAAATAAATAAATAAAATATATATGATTAGATAAGTAAATTGGCTTAGTAGTTGGGTTGCTCTCATCTCTCTCCTTGTGCATGGGTTCTCTCCTGAGTGGAGGCAATTTTCACTCAAATAAAATGCGGGCTGCATGGGCGGGTTGGGTGGGTCTGGGGTAAGTGCTTGGAGTAATAGGTTCATTTTTTTATTTTAGTGATGGATTTTTTTCCGTCGTCAATATCAGTGACGGATTTTTTCTGTCGCTAATATTAGCGACAGAAAAAAAATACGTCGTTGATATTTACCGTGGTCGATTTTACTGACAGATTTAGTGATAAAAAAAATCTGTTTCTAATACGCTTCAACGACGGATTTTTGACTTTCAGTGATAAATTTTTCCATCGTTGATAGCATGTTTTCTAATAGTGATTGAGTTTCGATCGTGAAAAAGGAGTGGCGATGGTGACGACAAATGGTGGTAGAAATCTAGGTTTCAACGGTGACGGAAGATGAATAGGTTTCGACAATAAATAAGCTAAATTCAAAGAGAATATAAATAGAGGTTGTGGCTATTTATTTTTTGATTGAGTTATAATTGGTCTTCAACCAATTAGTATTCGATTGAGTAAATTATCACTTTTTTTTTTTAATTCTAATGGTTTTTAAGGATTTCATACTTGTTTTCGCTTTTGAAAACGTTGCGGAAAGGAAAAATAATGAATGTTTTCGCACGATAGAGTTTTTGTCATTGTATCATAAGCTTTTGATTAATAATTCACTTTGATGGTTTTCTGGTAACCCTAGTTGGGTCTGGTACACCGATTCTCATTGTTGAGTCATAAAGTTTGAGTTAACTAAATTCAACACCACGTTTTTATTGATTCATATAATCAGAAAAGCTGAGCCAAAAAATTTGTTAAAGATATTATTTGACTTAGATTTTTGATCAATCTCAACAGAATACATAAAAATACGCGGATGCAACATAGCTAAAATAAAAGATGGTTTGACACGTGCATGATCATCCCCCCCCCCCCAAACAAAGTATCTTAAATTAAAATAAAAAAGAAAAGCAGAGAAATTTATCATGAGAACGGGCGAGAAAATGGAAAAGAGGTTTAAACCAGATCCCTTGGAAGTAGAAGCAGCCAAAGAGATAGTGTGTGTGTGCGTGTGTGTGGGGGAAAGGCGAAGGGACGTTGTGTTCTGACATGCAGACCACATCATAAAACTTGTCTTCTCTGTCAGCTTGCGGGAAACCACAAATATAGCTTAGCATAAATCTCCCCCCCCCCTCTCTCTCTCTCTCTCTATGGTTATGCAGCAGCAGAACGGAACGGGAAAAATATGTAGAGATGAGAGAGAGAGGGAAAAGTGTAACAAAGAATTAGAGATATGGAAATCAAGGGAAGAGTTACATTTTTATCGTCATGTCAACGTCCCATTACCCTTACCTGCTAATGGTTCCCCGGTGTTGCCCCCAGCTCTTGCATCTCTCCCAACAACAAACACGACCTTCCTCCATTTGCTTTCCTTTGCTTTGTTTGTGTCTTTCACCCAACAGCCTTTTTTTTTTTTTTTTTAATTCTTTGTTATAAAAAACTTAATTTTTTTGAATTTTTTTTCTTACCCTTAATTTTTTTTTTAATAATTTTTGCTATTTGATTTGTCATAAGAAAAACTCTCATAATTGGTAATTATTGTGTTCATATTTTGATTTCACAAAAGTAACTCAGATATCTCGACATTTCAAGGCGTGCTACAATGAGAAATTGCATTTACTTCTATATCCCTTTTCAAAGTAATTTTTTTAACATCGTCAGCTCAGCTGCAATCTCATGAGAATGATTTGTAATTTACATCTTCCTACACTCGTTTTTTTTTTTCACCTTAATCAATTGAATTTAGTATTCTATTACTAAATTGACAGATCTTTAATATAATTAAGAATACCAATAACATAAAAAAAAACAATAATTTTATAATACCACAAACATTATTATTCTCACTCTTAAAAACTACTTCATGCATTTCACTTTTAATTAAAATAAACATCATATTTCTCACTTTTTGTGTATTACATTTAAAAGATAATTTAGTCCATATACAAATTCATATACAATAAAGGCCTATTCAATAAAGGTTTCGTAGAAAAAACTAATTTAGTATATAACTGTTAAATTATATTTATTTATTTTTTTTCAATTTTATTTAAAGACAATTAAAGTTTAATAAAGGGTGTGAAAAGTTATTGCTGAAAACCTGTATCTCTTTGATTCCATTTTACTCGAGACCATTTATCAAGAAACAAACGGTAATTAAAATATATATATATATATATATATATATATATATATATATAACCAAAATCATTTTTATTGATTTTTGTTTTCTAGAAAGGTGGGAAGAATGTTTGTTGGGGGTCATGGATGTGATCGGTGGCAAGGGAAAGAGGAAGGTGAAAAGCCATGGGATGGGGTTATGGGGATTGATAGTATAATGGGGGTTAAAAAGGACATGGAGTCGCACCTTTACAAGAAGACACAAAGAGGCTAAACAGAGCAAAACTGATGGCTTCCTTAAATGGACTAACAGTGTCAAAATGCCTCTTCATCTACCATCCAGACTCGCACCAAATGGGTAAGATATTCCTCTTTGACCTCTTATCCCTTCTACCGTTTAAAGATCTCTTGCGTGCATTTCAAAACTTTTTCCCCTTTCCCTCATCCATTGGTTGGGTACAATAAGCTTTCTCACAAAATTTACCTTATTTTTAATATGTATAACTTAATTGCACACCCAACCCAATTCCGTCGACCATTTTAGTTGGTGGATTGGGGATTGGGGATGGGATCACAAACAGCATCCTTCCTCTGGTTTCGCCTAGCCCCAGCCTTGAGATTGTTGAGCTCGAGTTTACGAGGCCCATATGGCTAGGCCAGGTCCACCTGGAACCAGAGATGAGAGTAGAAATGCGAACGGAATCCCAACTTGTCCCGTATCAATATAGGGATGAAAATGAATTTCCAATCATATTAATATCATTTCGGACCTTAAATCGAGCTTAAAACCTAATTATGATAATTACGTCTGACCTAAACCTAATTCAAGTAAAAAAAGTAGAAAATCATAACCGACATTATTATAAGTTTTTCTAAAAATCCGATTCGATCCTATTTGATATATAACATGTTTCAAAAAAACCCAATCCAATCCGACCTTAAACCGTGCCCAACCCTATAATTTCTAAAAATTATAAACTATAATTTATTTTTGGATTTACAAGTTATCTACGACATATAATGGAAGTTGGTGAACTCATTCTCCGACTCATAAACCTTTGAAAACGAAATGAGGTGGATGATGGTATTTGTTGAAAGTTCCAAATGGAATCAGAACCAAACTACAACTAGGGAGATTTGGTCTTTTCTAATTCTCATAGTTTTCAATTTTCCAATGACATGATTTAGCAATTTTAATTCTAAAAATCATATTAGAATTACTGCTCAGCCGGGAAGATTTTACGCAAAGACTACACATTTACGCCCACACAGAATCTAATCCCATCCTGACCCGTTTCCAGGGTATCGATGTTATCACAATACCTCATTGCATTCCTTTTCTTTTCTTTTCTTTTCTTCTTTTTAATATTTTTAATAATTACGGAAACAATTCAACTGTTACTTTAAATTTTAACTAATAAATATATGTAATAATAACATACGTGCTTACTATAATTGATTAAACTCTACATGAAGAGAGAAATTTATGTTTGATCTGCTTAAACTCATCTTGGAAGTTTCTTATCATGGAACATACATCGAGATTTGGATTGATCCAGGTTAAATTAAGTAAAATTTTTAATAAAATTTATTACAATTTTCAAAATTTTAGTTTTATTTGTAAATTTTTTTAATATAATTAAAAATAATTAAATCACAAGTCAAGATTTTGGACCAGCGTAACACAAGTGGATTCCTTGTGTAGACTGAACTCTTTGTATGCTTTCGGCCACTTTGGGATGTAAAAGGAGACAATCAAGCGTGCTAAGCAATGTGGGGTCATCTAAATACAATTATGGTCCATGGGATTTGATTAGTATGAGGATGACATAATTTTAGGGTTGGTCACAAAATCTTAGGCATCATCCCAGGATTGGTGCAAAAGAGTGAATGACCCACTTCAAAGTAAATGACAAATAGGGCAGAATATCACATTTTGCATCTAAGAAACAAGAAGAGTTTGACCCCAATTCATCTCATCTGGTACATGTCCCACGAATTAGATTTAATTCCCAAAATTCATGTGTTGTCTTGGTAAACCTCACTGTACTTGAACCATCCCTAGGCTCTATCAAGTTGGTAGTCACCCCTTAGTCTCCACAATGGAGTATGAATTTCACTCGACCTGTAAACTACCATAGCAGTTTTGAACCTTGCTGTGGGTTCTTCAACTTGGAGTTTGAACATTTCATTGCCAGATCTAAGGATTTCCCTGTGGATTTAACCATTACCTCGACACGAAATCTCAAATTTGAACTAGTTCGAGACATAAATTTGTCTTCTCTAATCATTTTTTTTTTTCAAATCAAAATTCTACTTCAATATTCTGAACCAGTCCAAACGGGGTAGCACAAGTAATTTCCCGGTCAATGCCCTGTCCAAAGAAGATGGTGGATGGATCTGCTCCAAAATAGGGCAGCTAGAACTAATGATGCTGACTAAAGAGAGGGGAGAGAGAAAGCCATTAAAACAAAAAAGGTATTTTAGGCTTTTTACGGTAAAAATGTTAAGTAGAGAGTTTATTTCTAAAAGGCTTATCATAGGATAGGATTAGTAGGTTGGAAAATGTAGTTATAGAATTGAAAGCACAAGTTGAAAAGTGTACTTTTGAAGATAAGGGATGTACAATATAACATGGGTTTAAATCTAAGATAGTTTTTGTAATTTCCCCTTTGTAATATGATGAAAAAGAGTTATGAATATGATAGATTTTTAAAGGAGGGGAGGGGGGGGGGAGGGTTTGTAACTAAATGAAGAAGAGAAAATACTAGCTACACTAAGAGTATAATTAATTTAACTTGTGAATTTTTCAAATCTACTTTTAATTTAAAAGTATGAAATTTAAAGATATTTATTTTATATTATAAGGAAACTAAACGATTTAAAATGAGTCGGTAGAAGTAAAATTCGCTTTACTTTTGATTTTTAACTTTTTTTTTTCTGTAACTAATATCTAATAAAATAAAAAATTGTATTATAATAAGATTTTTTTTTTTTTTTTTCTGGAAAACATGTAGTGTAAAAGGGAACTTTAAATTCCTCCCTCCAAGTGTGCTCGAATTGAAAGGCATAATAATTATTGCTCTCTTATTAACTTTCAAGTAGTTCCATTCGACTAAGCCAATCTAGAGAGTGCCAATTAAAGAGACGGGAGAACCATGACCCTCAAAAGTCTAGGAGGGCTCTACATTTCTGTCGCTGGGTCTTTCTATTGCTTTTATAAAGCATGTGCTTCTCAAATAACTTTTCAACTTGGCCATTTCACTAGGCATAAAGATTTCGCATAGTAATCAAACAATTGAAGCAAAATCATGAAAAGAGAGAGAGAGACTAACGGATAAACCATAAGAGAGAGTGACTAACACACAGTAGATCCAATGAAATGGAATGGTGGGCTCCTTAACCAAATGTTTATTTCAAAACTTAAAAATGAAAAAACTATATTATGAGACCTATTCCTAAATAAAATCTTCACAAATGTTTGTACTAGATTAATCGGAGCATAATTTTGAATACCGATAGTAAAAAACAAAAGGAGAGAGAGAGTTTTATTCCACAATTCCAATCAACTAGGAATCAAACCTTTTACTTTATAAGAATGATTCAAATAAAGTAGGGCAATTGGAGGTGAATAGAATGCTTTGGATACCTTGACAGCATGCAAGGCTTGGAAAAAGAACCAAAGGGACCATCAACAGAATCCTTTTATGGGCTTCATTATATTATAAGACCTACAAATAAAAAGGCTAAGGATCGACTTACTTTAGCTAAAATATGTTTCATGATATTCTTTGTGACTTATTCAATTGAGTGGACTTTGGAACCAAAAAGTGAAGTAGGTACAGAGGCTTTTCACAAAGAACCTAAAGCTCTGAGACGTGCTCGTACGAGAACTCTTGCACACTACCCAGAGATGGTGAAACAGTATGCGTTATGCAGGAGCATGTTTAAGCATCAAACCCACTTTGGGTTTACCACTGGAAATTGGACTAGTGTTGTGTAATCTTTCCAAAAGCAAACAGAGAATCGCTGAGAGACGGATAATACTTCAAAATTTTGAATGATTTGATGCAATCTTTAAGTGCTGATAGTAGTACAAAATGAATGTACAAAATTGTGAACCACGAAAAGAGCAGCAGAAAATGATATAACAGGTCTGTCCTCCTTATGTGTGAGGGCTAAAAGTAAAAGTAAAAGTAAAAGTTAAAAAAAAAAGGAGGTTCGACAAAGAAAAGCATCATTGTGTTGTGTTCTTTGCTTATGGCACAAGACCGTCCCGGATGATTATGTGGAATGAATTTCTAGGCAAGATGTTGCAGAACACGAGTGTACTTGATAAGGGAGCTCGGGACAACAGCTACACAGCTTGGACATCACGAGTCTCAAGAGCTTCCTGTAGTAACCATACAGCCCCTTCGTAGTTCAGAAAGCCCATGTACCAGAATTCGTGATTGTCAACAGATATCACTTGAATGTATTTTTCAGCAGGATTGACTCTACTTGTAGAAGGATTGATCGCTTTAAGTTGATGCAACGGAATAACAACCTACACAGAAAGGCAAAAAGAATGTATAAAATTCAAGACTACCACAAGAAGGAAAAGTTGTATTGAAAAAGCAGACCAAATAAAAGGAATATCTAGCGAGCGTTAATTTCTTCATTTTAAGCTTAATGTGTTTCACAATATAGGTTCCTCTACAACTTAGTCCCATGGCGTCAAGGGATACCAATATATTCCTTGCACATTATTTCAGCCTCAACAAATGATAGCAAGGAGCTGGCAGAATATACAATGCAGCATTATAGCAAAGTTATTAAAGCTGCCAGACAATCCGGAAGCCTGAGAACCAAATTTTAATAAAAGAATATAACTATTTATATCAAGTTATGTTCTTCGACAAACATTAACATTTGCACCCAAGCAAATTATGGAATTCAGGAACAACAAATACATGTACCAAAGTAATATCATATAACATCAAATAACAAACACATCTATTAATAAAAAAGAAGGATCATGAAACTACAAATTTTTCTTTATTTTTTTTGGTAACCAATTGATTATGCAGACTAATTAGTCATGATTAGATGAAGAACCAGCAAGCTTACAAAATGACCATATAACTCATCTACTGTTCATGCAACAAGATACAGGAACTCTATGCAGCAATTATTGCATGCATTAATACATATAACTCTAAGAGTAGGTACAGTCAACTTCAGAATATCATCTCGATTTAAAAATTGGCCGAGGACAATAGCAGTGGGCATCATTGGGACTATACATAAATACTTATATATGTTTGCATGTGTATTATATGGTTTCACCTTGGGCAAAGACATATTTTGGATGCTAAAATAGACAGGATTCTGGATCTAAAGGATCAAACTTTTACAAGAACATCCTAATGGGATACTAACCCCTGTTGATATCAGCACCAAAAACATACGAATTTGGTACTACCTCCAGCCTCCCCATGGAGAAGAATTCAAGATTGCAGTTTTGAGGTCCAAGTGGAACCAATTGTTTGGTGACAATCCAGTTAAGCTATCATGATCAAATCTCCCATAACTTGACCTTCTTGCAGAAAGCTTCAACATGGAGATATATATATATTATGGAATTTGGTTGGGAAAATGCAATAGCTTGATTATCGGGTAAGATCAGGTTAGAATTGTCCTAATAGTTCGGAATTTCTTTGGAAAATGTAAATATTTCGTGTCTTCCAACTATCCACACTCCCCCCCCCTCCCCAAAAAAAAAACAATAAACAAAAACAATAAACAGAAACAAAAACACATACACACACAAGAAAAGAAAGGAAAAGGAAAAAGATTGTTCAATACCACAGAACTCTGTATCAAGTTTGTGGTGTACAATTCACATTGTCAAACATATCCAAATTCAGAAATGAACTTTTAGCAGCCACATTCTTCATACTATCATAGAGAATCAGAAGGAATCCAAGCAAGGTTGCCAAAGTTTAGAATTTCCAACACAGTTGAAATGTTGAGGGTAAAAATTCGAGGAATCTCATGTCATCATGAAAGATAATGCTCTCATCCTCATTATTCCTATGAATGTTCAGTAGATTTCTACATTCAGTATCTCCATGCATATGCTGCAACTTCTTCAAAAGCTATTCGACTACCTGCCAGTTCTTTTTTATTTTTAATTTTAAGCGATTTTTTTCTTTAATTTCTTCTTTTTTTTTGGGGGGGGGAAGGGGGTTTGCGATACCCAGAGAACACTAATCAATGTCATAGGATAAGTAGAAGGTTTTACATGCTCATTGCAAACCCTACGAATAAAAGAAGCAATATTAATAATAAGTACAGAAGCAGGATGATGAGATGAACATTATTGCCAAAAAATTAGGTTTGTCAAAAATGACGATAATAAAATAGGAAACCCACATCATATGATTTTAACTATTTCTTGACCAAAATTTTCCTTTTTTGGGGTGGGGGGGTTATCTTGATCAAAAATTCTTTCTTGCAAAGATGAAAGTGAAATCAATCTGTCAAATTGGAAAATCAAAAAAAAGACTAATCAATTACATAAAATCATGGGAAATTCAAACATTTTTTATTTTTATTTTTTAATGAGGACATGGGTTTGTCAATATTAATCAAACGTCCTAAGACATTAATGGAACACCCAAGCCATGCAAGAAACTTGATGAGGAAAATAATTTAGGAGGCATCAACTGAGCAAAGGTCAATTAGAAAATTTGGCTGCAAAAATACGAGAGCCCCAATTGCAACTTAAGACATAAAAAGTTGATCCAATCCCACTAGTGAAAGAGTCCCTCCCTCCACCCAATGTAAAACATACCTTGTAGTAGCTCCATTCAGTCTGGTCACCAGCTTTGTAGGGGAGTGGACTGTCACTACAATATGCCAACTTTGCAGTCGACAAATATAGAACTCCCATGACTGGGCCCGCAGAGGTAGATAAATAGCATGCAAATGAATTTTGAAGTTGCTCCTCGGGGACTGTATCGAAAGTTTGTCGAAAAACCTTCTCATAACCACCTTCAGCCAGAATCTTAGTTCCCTGTGCAATTCTTCCCAAGGCAGCTTCAGCAATACTAGGGCCAGTTTTCACTGGATCAAACATGTAAAAGGTACTTCAGTACTTTACCTAAGAGGAGGATTACACTGTGGTGGCAAAAGCCTTATTCACATTCTTTAACCCTATATTGCAAAGGGCAAGTGACATCTAAGTGCCAAATTTGTAAGCAGAGAAACAACAACAACAGGAACTGGAAAAAAAATAAGAGCCTGTAAAAACAAGAATGTCCGTAAAACAGACACCTATACCAACTCTAAGAATTGAAATTAAAAAATTTTTCTTCAAGTGATTTACTTTAGAATTCAAATGACACTGATTGGAATTAAATATTAAAATGAAAGCACAAGCAATCCATTTTAGTGAAATATCGGACAGACAACATATAAAACTCTTCATCTAAAACTCATTTGCTCTTCCTCAAATCAGTTGAATTATACCTCAAAGATCCTAAGAATGGATGAACAAGACGCATCTAAAACACTTCCTTCTGCAAAAAGAAAAGGATGGTCTCATCAAATTGAGATGGAAGCAGCCATACTAGGAACCCACCAGGATATCACTGATAAGGCCGGTATCAACTCCTCCCTCCAGCAATCTACCAAGGCCATCTACAACAAGGCTAAACAAGAAAGAAGAAAGGGAATCCCTGTGATGACCACCTCTAGACACGTAAAATTAAGATTGGGAATCCCTATGATGACCACCTCTAGACACGTAAAATTAAAATTTTGGATCTCCGCAGACTAACTGAAAAAGTGGCAGAAGAATGTCAATCCTTAATCAAACTCTTTCAACAAAAGCCAAACTTAATTTCTCTGACCTTATCTTGGAAATTTCTGGCCCTATCACATGATTTTTCAAAATAAAGTTTATAACTAACACTCTTTCTGCATTTTCAGCAAGCATCATCAACTATTTTCACAATTAAAAGAGCAGCAACAATGCCTGTTTTAAATGCTGATTAGAAACAGAATATCCAATCATACAAACTTAACCCAGAACCAAGAAATTTCTTGATCAACTTATAAATACACAGTCGCCAAGCCACCAGGTTTGTAATCTGCTACCCATGGGCTGATTTTTCTTGGGGAGAAGATAAATCAAAACGGAGGTCATGCTTGCTGGGATCACTTGAAGAAAGAGAATGGAGAAAAGGATCATCTATTGCTTGTTCCCCACATTGCCAGTACATAAGATCATTGATATTAATCATATCAAGTACAACAGTACAAGTAAAGACTTAAATTTATGGGAAACTTAGTCTTCCATATAACCTCATTGAATGGAGAAGAGGATCATCTATTGCCTAGGCCCAACTAAAGAAAGAGAATCACATGCATAAAATCTTGAATGGTTCAGTGGTCCGAACTCTCAAACTGAATGGAACAATTTATCTCAGACACAAGGAAGTAAACTAAATGGTTTCCTGATCACTCGAAGTACAAATAGTCTTGGGAAAATTGAAGATAGCATCAGCAGTCCAAATTGCCACTTGAAACTAAATACAAATCCCATTGCCCTTTGAAAACATGGAAATATGATACACCTGAAGTATGAAATTCCAATGGCTCATATGAATAAACATTTCAAACATAATGTTGAATATATTTGCTCCTTTGATGCAACAGAATACAAAGGAAATCTCCAGTCACTTTCTGACTAAAATAATATAGTTAGACATCATATTACCAAGACCTTAATGTCCGTCAGACTTGGGCCTAGAAACAACCTCTCACCTATCTAAATGATCACTTTTCCCCTTATTGACGCTAACCATAGGAAATCCCTCATAATACGCTCTAATTGATTAGCAACTCTCATCTGCATCTTAAACAAAGACATAATACAGGGGAATAGTTGTAAAAAGTAATTGATAAGTGCGATGTGACCATCTAGATTAGACAAAGGCCCCTTGCAAGCATCCAGACACCAACTAATCTCAACAATCACAGGGCCCGCAATGAAGGTGCTCAAGGATTTCATCCTAGGCCAAGAAATCTCATCCTTAGACATCTTTAAAATTACATGAAACCCAACTTTATGTAGTCACATAATTATACATTAATTATTTTTTTAACTACATTATATTGAAAACAATGATTATCAGAAACGATTTATACCGTCCATCCTCACTGCAATTGTTTTCCAGTGCTCAGACAATAGCCCCAGCTTTATGAGTAAAGGTTTTCATTTTTCAGGATAAGCATGTTTGGAGAGAAAGAATGTAAAATTCAGCTTCATATAATATAGGAAGATAACGATTATATCTTCATCATCTCTTTGGGTTCAACTATTAAGGGTAGAAATTAGTTGGGAAGACTTGAAAACCTTTGGTAAGCAATTTTTTTTGTTTTTAATTTTATTTAAATATCCTCCTTGTATTCCAAGCAAATAATATATATAGTATGCTCCTTAAATTTTCCTAGAGGATTTCTCATCGTCTTAGTTGTCCTAATGTAACATTCTTTGCTCCTTAGAACAGTTCATTTTCTCTTAAGGAGAAAAGAAATGAAAATATTATACAATGAAGATACCATAAAAATGGCCAAAAACAATGAAAAGAAACAAGAGAAGTGCAGCACTCACAGACCAAAGCCAACTGCCACTTCCTGAAAATTTTTAAAAGAAAAAGCAAACAGATAAAACACAATAAAATAAAGAAACATGACAGAAATCTAGGAACTTTGAGAGAGTCTTTTCCAAACCACAGAATCTCTCGAACAAGCATCCATTGTCTTGGTCAATCATGCTGTTAAGTTTCAGACCAAAGTCATGTTGATTTCCTAAATTTTCTTCATAACATGCACTGCTAACCAGTTAACTTTGTCCATGACCAAACATTAGAATGACCAGTGACTGTTGAACAATTAACTTGAACACGAAGACACTAACATTGAAGATTTTGTATAAGACTACCACAAATGATTTGCACCATAGAGGCAATATTCTGTTGCATCTCAATTGCATTCTTGAAATCAAAAAGTTGCTAATATTCAAGAAGTAGTACAACTTTTCAACTTCAAGCATGAACTTCAGGAGAATTCGAACAAAGCATTTATTGTACAAACCACTAATAATGTCCCATCATCGTATCTAAGTTTTGGACAAGAATTGACTAAGATTTTTGGTTCAGCAATGCAGATTGTCAATATAATTCAAGAAATCTACTCAAGTTAGGTTTCAACTCAAAAGCATGATGAAATCATGGCATTAGTGACTTACTTGTATGAACATTTGGGCTGGAAAAGGCTCTCTCAAAGCTCCTAGCTTTTTTTTTTCTTATCTTTTTATTATTTCATTGTATTTTATCTATTTTATTTTGAACTATCTCTTTTAAGAATTTCGGAAGATTAGTGATTGGGCTAAACAATGTTTAGGTGTTTCCTCCATGTAGATGTTTTCGATTGCATCAACCTTGACTTTCTCAGAGATGAGCACATCATCACGCAAATTCCTAGATTGATATCATTGTATTTGAAATGTTCCTTTTGGAGAAAGGCATCTTCTTCCTCAAATTAGCCATTCAAGCGAGGTATGCCTAGGAGCGGGTGCTAGAGAAGAGGCTAGAGCATGATTGACTCTGTTATGACAAACCACAAACTCTCACAGCACAAGGAGAGTAAGATTGTTTCTTTGGGAGGAGGCACAAAATAATCAAATAAGCCTGCGACTCCATGATATCCTGAAATCAGAAGAAGAGTTTTTGTGTTACCAAATGGATGCAACCAAGAGTGTTATAACAAGAAATTTCAATGGTGACGAGGCGGATGAAGTGGAGCCATGTAAGCAAGATGAGTTGGCTGCCCCAAAGATTCTGCAAGTGTAAAACCGAAGGAAGAAAGAAAATGTGGGTGCTGATGTGGAGTAACAACCCAACGGAAGAATCTAAGAAGTTAGAGGGCTCTTAGAGGATTATAAATGTAAGGGGTGAGAATGAGAGAGGGATAGGAAGGAATTTAGAAATTGTAACACGGCTGTAAGCTGGGCAGTCTGGCATGTTGTAGACTGAGTCTCTTTGTAATTTTCAGAATGGTGTTTCAATGAAAAGGAGCAACTAGTGCTCAGTTCTTCATTGAAAATTTCCCTTCTTCTTGCCTTCCTACAATTCCTTTAATTTCTGTGTGTAACAATTTTGGTCCAACTTGCCGGATCCACAAAAGAGAGCATACGGTGCCTTAATGCCCCAAACCAGAATGGAGTCTTGGATTGAGGCTGTAGTGAAAAATGTGGCAGGCATTTTGGACGAATTGCTCCACCAATGCTCTCGTTTAGACAAACTCGATGCACTGGAGGAGATGATCTCAGCTTGGTTAAAACAAAAACCAACGGAGAAGGAGGAAGCCTATGCCTCAACAACGCCCGCAAGCGGAGTTGACAATGGAACCGCAGCAAAGGTAGGAAGCATACCAATGATGGAAGTAAATGGCGTAACCCCTAATTCGGTCCGAATGATACACATTGATGATCATCCGATTTCAGCGAAGAAGGTGGAACTTCTAAGCTTCAACGGTGATGATCCCGCCGCATGGATTGCTCGAGCCTAACAGTATTTCTTCATTCATAAAACCAAGGAGGAAACGAAGGTGACCTTAGCCTTGGTGTGTATGGAAGGATCTGCCTTGCACTGGGTAAGATGGCTACACGAGCAAAATCCGAACATCTCTTGGACTGACCCGACGGTGGAGCTGCTAGATCGCTTCGGCAACAGCTTGATTGCAAATCCCTACAAAGGATTGGCTTTGATGAAACAGCTTGCCGATGTGGAAGAATACATCACAGACTTCGTGACTCGGGCGACACTGGTGAACGGCCTCAACAGCCAACTCTACCTAGAGTTGTTCCTCAACGGCCTGAAGGAGGAAATTAGAGTTCAAATTCGAACCCATGAGACTCTAAATTTGGTGCAGACGATGAAGTTGGCGAGAGAGATTGAGACGGAGCTCAGATTTGTAGCGGGCGAGTCGAATACCGGACGCGGACCTTGGCAATCGGGTTCACTTGGAGCAAACCATTCGGGTGGATTTGGAGCAAATCAAGTTCGTCCATTCCCTAAACCCGACCCGAGGATACTTAACCCCAATTACCACACTTCGCCTTTCCCAAAAGACACAAATGTTCTTAGCCCTAATTTCTCCACGATCGACCGAAACCACAACCCTAGTCTCTCTGCAAACGATTGTAACACCCCTACTCCATACAACCCTAATCTCTCTACGAACGATCGAAACCACTCACATTCCTACAACCCCAACATCTCTGCAATCAATCGAAACCCGCAACCTAACCAACGACAATCGTCCACTTCGATTAGTAGAGGAACCGACAACTCTCCCATTAGAACTACTTGGAGTTAAAATCGAAAGGGGACTGAGCATAGAAGCTACTGATCCTTTCTTTGTGCGATTGGGTGACGGTAGGAGAATGTGGTCATCGGGGGTTTGCCGGGGGTTGAAACTGGACTTGGGAGTAATCCAAATTGTGGTCGACTGTTATGTTTTCCCTTTGGGTGGTGTTGACATAATTCTAGGGATAGCTTGGTTTGAAATGCTTGGAGAAGTGAGGGTAAATTGGCAAAGCATGACCATGAAGTTTACTGCGAAGGAAGCAACCATCTGTTTAGAAGGAGATCCTTCCTTAATGAGGGTCCCGTCCTCACTGAACACCATAAGGAAATTGATTGATGTAGATTTTGGGAAATGACAATTGATGAAGGCAGCAGAGAGAGAGTTAAACATGACCTCACTGAATTTCAACAGGAGCAGTTATCACATATACTGATGAGGTATGTAGAGGTCTTCAAAGCAGGGCCGAGGCTACCTCCATCGAGATCAACTAATCATCAAATTCCGCTGCGACCAAAGACTAGGCCAATTAGTGTATGACCCTACAGATATGGGCACCACCAAAAGTCGGAAATTGAGAGGCTAGTTGTGGAAATGCTCTCTGCAGGGATCATCAGACCTAATTCCAGCCCCTTCTCAAGCCCTATCCTCCTTGTGCGGAAGAAAGATGGTAGCCGGCGATTCTGTGTGGATTATAGAGAACTCAACAAGTCCACTATACCATATAAGTATCATATTCCCATGGTCTATGAGTTACTTGATGAATTAGGAGGAGCAACTTATTTTTCCAAACTTGACCTACAATCTGGTTACCATCAAATACGTGTAAAAGAATCGGATATACTAAAAATTGCTTCCCGCACACACTCGAGACACTATGAATTTGTTGTGATACCTTTTGGGTTAATGAATGCACCGGCTACGTTCCAAGCCACCATGAATGATATTTTCAGCCCTTATTTGCAAAAAATTATCATTGTATTCTTTGATAATATACTAATTTATAGTAAAATTTGGGATGAGCATTTAGTCCACTTAGAACTCACCCCGAAAGTTATGGAAGAAAATGAATCAGTGGTGAATCGAAAGAAGTGCCACTTTGGGTGTCAAACGATTGAATACTTAGGGCATTTGATTTCGGCTAAGGAGTCGGAATGGATCCTTTAAAGGTTGAGTGCATCACAAATTGGCCTAGACCGCAGTCCACTAGATAAGTGCGAGGGTTCTTGGGACTTACGGGGTACTATAGGCGGTTTATACGCAATTATGACAGTATAGCAAGACCCCTTACGGAGTTGTTGAAAAAAGAAGCCCAATCACACTTTAATTGGACTCAAGAAGCTCAAAAGGCCTTTGACACTCTGCAGACAGCAATGGTAAGTGCACCAGTACTTGCTATGCCAGATTTCAGCCAGCCATTCGTAGTGGAATGTGATGCTTCGTGCATGGAGTGGGTGTTATTCTGATGCAAGGCAGGAGACCTATTGCTTATTTCAGCAAAGCACTGTCAGAAAAATCATTATCCAAGTTAGCCTATGAGAAAGAATGGATGACACTTGTCCTAACTGTTCAACATTGGCAGCCCTATTTAATTGGCAAGCATTTTCAAGTCCGAACTGACTAAAAAAGTCTGCGACACATGCTAGAGCAAAGAATTATCACTCCTGCACAGCAAGACTGAATTTCAAAACTGCTTGGATATGATTTTGTAGTGTATAAGCCGGGAGTGTCCACTCGTGCAGCTGATGCTCTGTCCAGAATGAATGGAGAGGCTGTTTGTAATACAATCTCATGGCAGCAATGAGTGAAATGGCAGGAACTCGAGGACAGTTAACGATTCCAAACTCTTGAAAATTAAGCAACATTTGGAGTAAAAACCAGATGGACAGCCTCCCTACTCTCTGAAAAATGGTAGGCTCTTGCACAATGATAGAATTGTGATACCAAAAACCTCGAGATGGATTCCTTAAATTTTGGCGGAATTTCACGAAACTCCGGGGGCTGGACATGCTAGGGCCTTGAGAACCTACCGGAGGATTGCAGCCAATGTTTATTGGCATGGCATGATGAAGACGGCCCTGAAATTTGTGGTTGCATGCTTAACTTGCCAGCAGCATAAGTATGAAGACAAAGCTCCGGCTGGACTGTTACAACCTCTACCAATTTCCACGATGGTATGGGAAGATATAGCAATGGATTTCATAAATGGTTTGCCACGTTCACAAGGGATGGACTGTATTTTGGTTGTGGTAGATAGACTCTCAAAATATGATCATTTTATAGGGCTAAGACATCCTTTCACAACCAAAACAGTGGCTGAAACCTTCATTCGTGAGATAGTTCGGCTACATGGGGTCCCAAGATCAATAGTGAGTGATAGGGATCCCTTATTTTTGAGCTACTTTTGGGCTGAATTATTTTGCTTACAAAAAACTAAGTTAAAAATGAGTAGCGCTTACCATCCTAAGACGAATGGACAAACTGAGGTCTTAAATAAAGGGTTGGAGACTTACGATATTTCTTCAGAGCAACCAAAAGGATGGGCAAAGTGGCTACCATGGGCAAAATTTTGTTACAACACCAGCCACCATACCGCTGCTAGTATGACTCCTTTCCAAGCGGTCTACGGCAAAACACCCCCAACAATTCAAAGGTTTTTACCGGGGAAATTATGATGGAGTCGGTAGCCAAAGAATTGTTAGATCGTGATGAGATGACATTAACTACAATACAATTTAAGGAGAGCCCAACAAAGGATTGTAAAGGCAACTAATACACACCGAAGGGAAGTCCATTACGATGTTGGAAGATAGGGCTTAAATATTTGTAATATTTGTGATTGATTTTGTATTATTTTTGAATAAATATTATATTAATATTTATATTTTATGACATTTGATTTAGGAGGAGAGTTATTATGGAAAGGAAAAAAAAAGCTAAATTGGAATAATTTTGCAAAGTATGAAAAATTGGACAGCAATACTCTTTTATTAGCACGTAGGCACGTTGATTACAAGGAGGCAATGCAAGATTTTGAAAATTTACTACAGTAAAATTTTCTTTCCCAATTACACATTCAAGAGAAAATTAGGATGAAATTAGAGATATTGAAGATATTTATTCCATTCCTAATATTTTGGAAAATGAATTTTTGAAAATATAAATATCTTAAAATATTATCTTTTAGGAAATTTACTTTTTACTTTCTTTTTATTTATTTAATAGTTATTTAGGGTTAAGAAGGGGCTGCCTATATATATTCTCTTTATTCTTGACTTGAGAAGAACTTAGAGGAGGAGGCAGCCCGAGAGGGCAGCAGCCACTCACGGCTCCTGTGGCTCTCAGTACAATATTCTTAGGAAAATAGGAGCAGCCCATCAGGGCAGCAATAGGCAACACAAGCAAGCACGTTCCTGTAGCCTTCTCCAGCAGCAGGTCATGTCCATGTGTTTTCTTCCCAGCAAATTTTATGATTATTATTCCAATAGAATTTTTATTTCATTTTTGAGTTCTCTTTTCTCCATGTTTTGTTTCTAATTTAATTTTTCAAATCAAAAGATTATTGAAATCTTGATGAATAATAATTGTGAGATCTAAATTAACTTATTTGCTTAATATTTGTGGGTATTTATTTAATCTCCATGCTGAATATTTATGATTGTTTTGGGATTATTAAATAGAGCGCTATATTTAATAACTCTAGAATAGTTTACAACTATTTAAAAACAACAAGATTTGTATGTTTTTAATAGAGTGATAATTGATATAGTTTTATGGACTCGCAAGTGATAGGATTTATATCAGGAGATTAGATTTTAAATAAATCATATTAGAATTTACCGGTTAGAATTAGATCTCTCTAGATCGTAATGCTGTTGGAACATTAAATCCAACAAGGGTCTTTTGGATTGTCTTTCGATTAGGGAAATAATTAACAATGATATCTTGATTACCAAAGAATGAGAGATTGGTTGTTTTATGATACTTAACAGCTATAACCAATTTATTCATATAATGTCGAGTAATTTTTGTATCGATGATCAATCAAATACATCAATGTGGAAATAACTCCTTTGACTAGGTTTTACTCTCATTGACATTCTCTCTTTTAATCGGCATTATTTAGTTGTTTTATTTTAGTTAATTTTCATTGATTTATTTATTTTTGTTAGATTTAGATAATTTCTCAAACCCCTCGTATTTTCATTTTCCTTGAAAGAGATAAATTCGTCATTCCCTGTGATTCAACCCTGCTCATCCTAGACTCATCTTTAATGAAGCAGATAATTTTATTTCTTGTTATTTGACGACATACCATTGGAGATAAGGTTTCCCTAAAGCTTAGGCCTTATAGACAAACCTCAATCCGTAATATCATTCCATCTAAGCTGGCTGCGCGTTACTATGGACCTTTTGTGATTATTCAGAAGGTTGTGTAGATAGCTTATAAGCTTCAGCTACCAGAATGTGCTCGTATACACCCAATTTTTCATGTTCGCAATTGAAGAAGACTATTGGGGAACATACTATAGTGACTGAACTACCAGCTTGTTTAGAGGTCAACTGTCCTCCAATTGAGCCAGAAGAAGTGATAAGGCAGCGCTTTGTCAAGAGAAGAGGTAAAACAGTACATCAGTTTCTAATCCGCCGGAAAGGAAATTCAAGGGAAGAGACAACTTGGATAGATCAAGCTGATCTCTCGCTGCAATTCCCAAATTTCAGCCTTGAGAACAAGGCGTGGCTCCAAGAGGGAGCAATGTTATAACAAGAAATTTCAATGGTGACAAGGCGGATGAAGTGGAGCCATGTAAGCAAGATGAGTTGACTGCCCCAAAGATTCTGCAAGTGTATAACCGAAGGAAGAAAGAAAATGTGGGTGCTGATGTGGAGTAACAACCCAACGGAAGAATCTAAGAAGTTAGAGGGCTCTTAGAGGATTATAAATGTAAGGGGTGAGAATGAGAGGGGGATAGGAAGGAATTTAGAAATTGTAACACGGCAGTAAGCTGGGCAGTCTGGCATGTTGCAGACTGAGTCTCTTTGTAATTTTCAGAATGGTATTTCAATGAAAAGGAGCACCTGGTGCTCAGTTCTTCACTGAAAATTTCCCTTCTTCTTGCCTTCCTAGAATTCCTTTAATTTATGTGTGTAACAAAGAGCTCCAATAAAACCAACAAATTGAGTTGAAAGATCCAAACTACAGCTAGCTATAACCAAATTTGGGGTTCCAAAAGTGAAGATGGTACTATTTTGATGAAAACCTAAAGAAAACTGACAATGACCTGCCTTGAATAGCAATCGCAAAGTAGGGGATGGACAAACTGCAGAAAGAGTGCAGATTTCTCAAGCAAATTCAGGTCAGAAACAAACATAAAGCTTGATTTTGGTCGCATACTGATCATTTTCAAATTCTGGAGAATTTTCCACATAATAATGGCTAATCAGACCAACTGTAGAAGGTTGACCAAGAGCAAGGAACTTGGGCCTGGTGTCAAAACACTGCAGCCTATTTCATGAGTAGTATACTCGCAATAGATAACAGCAATGAAGATCACAGTTCGAAGTTGGGATACCAAACTATCTAGGAGGTTGCAGAAGAAAGAGAACTAGCAGAGAGAGGAGAAGAAGAAACAATGAAAAACAGAGAGGTCAAGTGGAGAGAGGGGAGAGAGGTTGGGGAAAACTCGATTTGTCTTATTCTAAACTAAAAATTGGCACATAATGCAATTGGGTCTGTTTACACTTTTTATGACTCATAATAATTCTAAAAGGAAAATATCTAAAATACTTGGTAGCACTAAAAGTTTCAAAACAATGATATCAACCTAATAGCGAAACGAATAAACAAGTTAACCATCAAATCACTATACCCAACACAATAAATAAAGGGCAAAACAAAAAATGCCCTAGTTTTCTACCTACTTACCAACATCACCCTAAAGTTCGATTGCAATCAAGTTACCCCTAAACTTTTAAAATTACATTCATCTATCCCCATAAGTGGGTAGCGTCAAATTTCACGCCCACTCCCCAACATTTATTCCAGCTGGCCCTCGATGTCCCCAACCCTTTTCCCTCTTTTTCCCTTTTTGTCTCCAGCACAGAGAGAGAGAGAGAGAGAGAGAGAGATGCAGCAGCTAGATTGAGGAAGAAGAAATTGGGGATTATCAGTAGAAATATCTCTCCCTCTTTTCAGACAGTTAGCAGACAAGCACGCGGAACCAATGGGTGGCAAATCCACAGGATTCTAAATCAGAAAACCAACAATACTTCCTCTTCCGTTGTAGCTCAATGTTATGACTGATGACTCAGCAGGGGACGTGGCTGGTTAATTGGACCCAAGAAAGCATGATGCGCTGGCCCCCAAGTTGTTGCAAGTATACAACCGCCGGAAGAAGAAGGAATGTGTGTATGCTGAAGTAGAATAATAGCCCAATAGAAGAATCTAATGGGTTAGAGGGTGTTAGAGGTGTATAAATGTAAAGGGAGGAAAATGAGAAGAGGAGGAGAGGGAAAAAGATAGTAATTGTATCGGCTACAAAGCTGGGCAGTCTTGCATCTTGCATCTTGCATCTTGCATCTTGCAGACTGAATTTCCTTTTGTAACTTGCTGTTTGATCCATCAATGAAAGAGAGCATCTAATGCTCTGTTCTTTTCTAAGTATCATTCCCTGTCTCTAAGCTCCAGTATAGTTTCTTTCACTTAGTGCATAACAATTTGGTCCAACCTGCCAGATCCCTCAGAACAGAGTGCATACGGAGTTTTCATGCCTCATACCAGAATGGAGTCTCGAATGGAGGCTGTTGAGAAGAGTGTAGCAGGCATTCTGGATGAACTACTCCACCAGCGCTCACGACTAGACAAACTTGACACATTGGAGGAAATGATCTCGGCTTGGATGAAACGAAGGCCAGCGGAGAAAGAAGACGTTTGTGCGTCCTCAGCCCCGGCAAGCGGAATCGCCACTGGTACAGCTACCTTGGTTGGAGGAGTCCCACCAAACGAAGTACACCCTGATTCGACCAACTCGATACCCACTGCTGAACATCAATTATACGCGAAAAAGGTGGAACTTCCAAGCTTCGATGGAGATGACCCCGCAGCGTGGGTTGCACGGGTTGAACAATACTTTCTCATCCATAAAACAAAAGAGGAGATGAAGGTGACCTTAGCTCTTGTTTGTATGGAAGGCGCTGCTCTTCATTGGGTTCGGTGGCTACACGAACAAAATCCGAAGATCACATGGCCGGAATTGACGGTGGAGCTGTTGGATCGCTTCGGCAGTGGACTGATCGCGAACCCCTACGAAGGGCTGGCTTCGACCAAACAAATCACTGGAGTAGAAGATTACATCAACGAATTCGTAGCTCGAGCAGCGTTGGTGAAGGGCCTCAGCAACCAACTTTACCTGGGGATGTTTCTCAACGGACTCAAGGAAGAGATTAGGGTTCGGATTCGAACCCACGAAACCCTAAACTTGGTACAGACGATGAAGTTGGCACAGGAGATCGAGAGAGAACTGAGATTTATGGCGGGTGAGACGAGTACAGGTAGCAGACTTTGGCCATCGGGTTCGTTCGGAGCAAGCCATTCGGGTGGATCCGAAGCAAATCACTTTCACCCCTTCCATAAACCCGACCCAAGACTACTTAACCATATTCACCACACTTCATCCTTATCAAAAGACCTAATTTCCCCTAGCTCTAACTTCACCACGACTGATCGAAGCCACCTCCCTTCACCACACTTCCCTCTCCCCTCTGCAAATGATCGAATCAACCCCAACCCTTACAACCCTAACTTATCTACAATCAATCGAAACCCACAACCCAACCAACGATCACTGATCTCATCGGTTAACAGAGGAACTCGACAACTCTCCCATCACAACTACTTGGAGTTAAAGTCGAAGGGACTTTGCTTCAAATGTCGACAACCGTATCATCCTCTGCACAACTGTCCGAACAAAGGATTGCGAGATTTGATACTGGGTGACGATGAAGAGCCCTCTCTCGGTTGTGAGCTGGAAGTCATGGACGGACTCAGCGAAGAAGCAACAGGACAGGATCGTGAGGCTCAACTGGCAGTACTCGAGCTACCGTTGTTCTCTGTTGGAGGAATCAGTCGGCCAAAGACAATGAAGATGCCAGGTAACATCGATGGAACTAAACTGATAGTAATGGTAGATAGTGGCGCTAGTCATAACTTCGTGGCTGAGGAGACAGTGCGAAGACTGGGATTGAGGGTAGAAGTTACTGATCATTTCTTTGTGCGGTTGGGTGACGGTAGAAGAATGGGGTCATCAGGGGATTGTCGAGGGTTGAAACTGGACTTAGGAGTAACCCAAATTATGGTCGACTGTTATGTTTTTCCCTTGGGTGGTGTTGACATAATTCTAGGGGTAGCCTGGCTAGAAACACTTGGGGAAATAAGGGTAAATTGGCAGAGCATGACCATGAAGTTTGTTGCGGAGGGTGCAACCATCTGTCTAGAAGGAGATCCTTCCTTAATAAGGGTTCCGTCCTCACTACACTCCATAAGAAAATCGGTTGATGTGGATTTCGGGGTCTGGATTTGGGAGATGGCAGTTGATGAGGGCAGCAGTGAAAAACCTCAACAACACCTTACTGATCTCCAACAGGAGCAGCTATCACATATACTGAGAGGGTATACAGGGGTCTTCGAAATTGGTTCAAAGCTGCCCCCTTCAAGACCTACGGATCATCAAATACCACTAAGGCCAGAAGTTGGAGCCATTAGTGTATACCCTTACAGATATGGCTATCATCAGAAATCAGAGATTGAACGACTGGTTGCTGAAATGCTTACCGCAGGAGTCATCAGACCAAGCTCCAGTCCATTTTCTAGCCCTGTCCTCCTGGTGCGGAAGAGGAAGGCAGCCGGAGGTTCTGTGTTGATTATCGAGAGCTCAACAAGGCCACCATACCAGATAAGTACCCCATTCCCATGATTTATGAGCTGCTTGATGAGCTAGGAGGAGCTACTTATTTCTCTAAACTTGACCTACAATCTGGATATCATCAAATACGTGTGAATGAATCGGATATCTTAAAAACAGCCTTTCGCACACACTCCGGACACTATGAATTCGTTGTGATGCCTTTTGGATTGATGAATGCCCCGGCAACTTTCCAAACTACAATGAACGATATCTTTCGCCCTCATTTACGAAAATTTATCATTGTATTTTTTGATGATATATTGGTCTATAGCAAGACTTGGAAGGAACACTTGACCTATTTAGAATGCACCCTAAAGGTTATGGAGGATAACAAATTAGTGGTGAACCGCAAGAAGTGTCATTTTGGATGCCAAGTTATAGAATATTTAGGGCATTTGATTTCAGCCAATGGGGTAAGAATGGACCCCATAAAAGTCAAGTGTATCGTGAATTGGCCAAGACCACAATCCACAAAAGAAATGCGCGGATTCTTGGGACTTACGGGGTATTATATGCGGTTTGTGCGTGATTACGGCAAGATAGCAAGATCCCTTACGGATTTGTTAAAAAAGGAGGTCCAGCCACACTTCACTTGGTCTCAAGAAGCTCAAACGGCCTTTGAAACTCTGCAGACAGCAATGGTTAATGCCCCTGTCCTCGCTGTGCCTGATTTCAGCCAACCATTTGTAGTGGAGTGTGATGCCTCAGGTCATGGAGTGGGGGCTGTCTTGATGCAGGGCAGAAGGCCTGTGGCTTATTTCAGTAAAGCCCTATCTGAAATGTCGTTATCCAAGTCGGCCTATGAAAAGGAGTTGATGGCCCTTGTGCTGGCTGTGCGACATTGGCGGCCCTACTTAATAGGTAGGCATTTTCAAGTCCGAACTGATCAAAAAAGTTTGCGACACATGCTGGAGCAGCGGATTATCACTCCTGCACAGCAAGATTGGATTTCTAAGCTACTTGGCTATGATTTCGAAGTAGTGTATAAACCGGGAATTTCCAACCGTGCAGCTAATGCGCTGTCCAGGATGAATGAGGCTGTTTGCAATGCCATTTCATGGCAGCAGTGGGTGGAATGGGAGGAGCTCGAGAAGGATATAGCCAAGGATCCCAAACTCTCAAAAATTAAGCAACAATTGGAACAAAACCCAGATGGACAGCCACTCTACTCTCTGAAAAATGGTAGGCTCTTGTACAAGGATAGAATTGTGATTCCAACAACCTCGAAGTGGATTCCCTTGCTTCTAGCGGAATTTCACGAAACTCCAGGGGCTAGTCATGCCGGGGCTCTGCGGACCTATGGGAGAATTGCAACCAATGTTTATTGGCAAGGCATGATGAAGACGGTCCTGAAATTTGTGGCTGCTTGCCTAACTTGTCAGCAGCATAAGTATGAAGCCAAAGCTCCGGCTGGACTGTTACAACCTCTACCAATTCCGACGATGGTATGGGAAGACATAGCAATGGATTTCATAAATGGGTTGCCACATTCGCAAGGGATGGACTGCATTTTGGTTGTAGTAGATAGGCTCTCTAAATATGGCCATTTTATAGGGTTAAGACACATTTCACCGCCAAAACAGTGGCTGAATCCTTCATTCGTGAAATAGTTCGGCTACATGGGGTCCCACGATCAATAGTGAATGATAGGGATCCCTTATTCCTAAGCAACTTCTGGGCTGAACTATTTCGCTTACAAGGAACTAAGCTTAAAATGAGTAGCGCTTACCATCCCGAGACAGATGGGCAAACCGAGATCTTAAACAAAGGGTTGGAGACTTACTTACGGTGCTTCTCTTTAGAGCAACCGAAAAGAGTGGGCAAAGTGGCTACCATGGGCAGAGTTTTGTTACAACACTGGCTACCACACCGCTACTGGTATGACCCCGTTCCAAGTGGTTTATGGCAGACTATCTCCTACAATCCAAAGATTTTTACCGGGGGAAACTATGGTGGAATCAGTGGCAAGGGAGTTGCTAGATCGAGATGAGATATGGCGTCAACTACAATACAACTTAAGAAGAGCTCAACAAAGGATGGTCAAGACAGCAAATGCTCATCGGAGGGAAGTCCATTATGATGTTGGTGATAAGGTTCTTTTGAAGCTAAGACCTCATAGACAAACCTCAGTTCGTTGTAGCATTCCCTCTAAATTGGCAGCTCGATATTATGGCCCTTTTGTGGTTCTTCAGAAGGTTGGGCAGGTAGCTTACAAGCTACAGTTACCTGAAAATGCTAGAATACACCCAATCTTTCATGTTTCCCAACTGAAGAAGGTTATTGGGGACCATATGGCAGTCACGGAATTGCCAATTTCTCTTGCGACTGACTGCATCCCATGTGAACCTGAAGAACTGCTTGATCAGCGCATAATCAAAAAGAAAGGAAGGACAATACATCAATTCTTGATCCGCTGGAAAGAAGGTTCAGTGGAAGAAGCAACATGGATGGATCAAGCTGACCTCAAAGTACAGTTCCCTAGTTTCAGCCTTGAGGACAAGGCTATAGTTTCAGAAGAGGGTAATGTTATGACTGATGACTCAGCAGGGGACGTGGCTGGTGAATTGGACCCAAGAAAGCATGATGCGCTGGCCCCCAAGTTGTTGCAAGTATACAACCGCCGGAAGAAGAAGGACTGTGTGTATGCTGAAGTAGAATAACAGCCCAACAGAAGAATCTAATGGGTTAGAGGGTGTTAGAGGTGTATAAATGTAAAGGGAGGAAAATGAGAAGAGGAGGAGAGGGAAAAAGATAGTAATTGTATCGGCTACAAAGCTGGGCAGTCTTGCATCTTGCAGACTGAATTTCCTTTTGTAACTTGCTGTTTGATCCATCAATGAAAGAGAGCATCTAATGCTCTGTTCTTTTCTAAGTATCCTTCCCTGTCTCTAAGCTCCAGTATAATTTCTTTCACTTAGTGCATAACACTCAAGCTCAATCATTTCTTGCAATTTCACTCCAAACCGGAAGCCTTAAACACTATAAAACCAACCCCAAACCCACAACAATACAAATTCCAACCAACATCCAAAAAACCCAAATTAACAAACTTACTCTCAAACAAGCTTTTAGCAGAGCAAATGCGACCAGAGCAAATCAATGAAATCATTGGGCAAGATAGGCTTCATGGGAAGAACAACACTTCTCTTCTTTGCTTTGAAGTGAACTTTAATCATTTGCCTTCCATCAATTGATTGTTGGGCAAAGAACAAGCAACTGATTTTGCCAAACCCTTGCCCCTCTAATTTTCTAGTTCCCTCCATTGCACACACCTCAATACCACCCCATGAACCCTTCTATTTTGGAGTTTAATTCTTCCCCCAAAACACATCAACTCTAGACAAAGAAGGAAAAACAGAAAAAAAAAAAAAAAGAGAGTTAAAGATTAAGGTGAAAGCGGGAACAAATGTTGGGAAGAGAGAAAAAAAATCAATATAATCCACTTATGGGGATATTTGTAAGTAGGTACAAAGTTCAAGGGGATTTTTGGGGTTTTGGCCATTGATAAGTTTTGTGTGCATGCTAACATAAATATGAAAACTCTCAGCTTGTCCATCTAGTGGCTGATAACTTTCACTACTCAATTCTTCAGATTGCACAGGTTTCAAACTTTAACAATCTGGCTTGAAAGAAAAATATCGGAGTGACAGAAATTTATTTCTTAATTGAATAGATTTGTGAATAAAAGTTTATCATTGTATACAAAAAATCCAGAATATTTTTTGTTGTATCACATACTCTTGCTTCAAGATTTTATAGTGTTGTTGCATTAGTATCATTGTTTCTCCATCAAATTTATCTAATAATTCCATTGAAGTTCTACAAAAGGTTGATCCAGCAATGCAAGATTAAAATGAGCATAAAGCATAACAAAATCCCCTCTAACATACACCATTTTATAGAAAAACCCAAACCAATTCTATCCAATACATAAATCTCTAGTTTCATATCAGAAGTGATAGAAATCACTTATTTCTTAATTAACAAGATTTGTGACCAAAAAATATCACCACAAAATCAAAAATTTGTCATTGTCTATATAAAATCTTTTTTTTATATCATACACTCTTGTTTAAGGTTTCATAGTTTTGTTGCATTACTCTCATCACATCTATGTCCAGTATTTCAATCAATGCTCCATAAAATTTATCTAACAAGCCCATTAATGTTCTACAAGAGGTAGAACCTGCAATGCAAGATCAAAATGATCATAAAGCGCAACAGATCCCATATAACATTCACTATTTCATAAAAATCCCAAAGCAGATCCATCCAACACAGACATTCTAGTTTCATATTTCCCAAACAATGATCTTAGATTCACATTTTAGCTATAGAATTACCAATTTCTCACCCTCAACATGGTAGTCTCACTAGAAATTTATCAGCTCCATTAACATCTGTAGAAGTCACATTTTATATCTGTGTACACACCACATCAAGCAGAGGCATAATGCCCATCGAGGGAGCTATAAATCATATATTAAAGATGACATTCATATCCACATATCAAAATTCTTCCCTAGGGTATTCACTGAAAATAAATGCTATTAGAAGAAAAAACTCAATAACCAAATTGACAAAATCCAATATGGTGATTTTTTATTAGTTATTGAGAAGCAGATGATGGAATATAACTTTACAACACAAATAGAATCATGAAACATCGAGTTTTGTCAATTTAGTGTCTCTTTCTGTGTTAGTAGCAATATACATTCCCTAATCACCCCAATTTTCGTCATAAAATTCTATCACATGATAAGAAGAAGGGGAAAACAGGTCAATCACAAGAATTGAAGGAAAAAGAGGAGATGGAAAGACTCACAATGCTGCCAAGTGTTGCCTGCGAAATCCTCAGCCTTCTTAGTCGCTTCTCCCACCTTCTTCCCCCATCTCGAAAGCACATTTTTAACAGATTCCATTGTATCTAATCCAAAACCAAAAGCAACAAACAAGATACCGAGATTCAAATCATGATCGATAGAGAGAGAGAGAGAGAGTAAGAGTAAACTTACCTTTGAAGGAAGCCTGATTTTGCTGAATAGGCGCAGAAGAGACATAAGGATTTGATCCAGAAGACACGTAGGTAGGAGAGGAGTCATTCATGGAAGAATAAGAAGGAGAAGGAGACTCCGAAACCAATTCAGTGCTCCACCGAACAGACTTCCTCGTCGACGCCGGAGTTGATTCCGCCGCCTTCGGCTGCTGTTGATCTGGCTGCGATTCCAATCCCTTACTGGCCTCCCCATTCGTATCAGCCGCTTTATCAATTTCACTCGAATTCGGATCTGAACTCGGCCTTTTCAATTCATGACCTTCCTCTGTATTCTTCTTCTTCGTCTCGTCGTTTTTTTCGCCATTCTGGTTCTCCATTTTCAGAACTCGACGGAGACTGTAGGACGACTGCGGCGGCGCGTGTGGAAGCGCGTGAAGTCCAGGGCTTGCGATTCGGGTGATTCGAAAAGAGATCGTCGGACGGTGAGCCTGTTTCGAAATGAATATTGGAACTGAGAGAAAGGACACGGATTTACCGAGATAGACGGTAATGACCGTACAATGGAATGAATTGTTGACCGGCTCGAGCGCGGGAATGGAAAGTGGAGATTTGTAGAGGAGGGAGGATGGGTGCCAAGTTTTAGCTTTTCGAGAAGGACAGAATATTTAGGTTAAAATTAAAATTAATTTTTATTTTAGAGTTAATGATAAATTATTTTCTGTATAATAAGATTGGTCGGTCAATCACTGACAATTTAGCCGCGTCTACACCTAAAGTTTTACCGTCATGATCTTACATGCTGATGTTAAAATTATTATCATGAATAATAATTTTAAAAATAATCATTCCTCCCTTTTATAAACAGTTATACTGTGATTATTAAATATTATGATATTAAAAGCAACAATTCTTATTATTTTCATTTATTTTATTTAATAACACAATATCTGTATTATATTTATGCTATATTCATTACTATAATAATATAATATTTACTCGATTTTAATCGAATTTAATATAATTATTGGATATCAAAATTTTAAAAAAATAATAATGTTCACCATATATTAAAATAAAAATAATATTGAAATCATATTTATTTTATCTCTCTACCATCTATTGCATATGGAATGATATATCAAAATTTTGGGTTCTCATATTTTTTTCCATTTTTAAAATAATAGTACTACCTTTTAAAATTTAAATTATAATAAAATATTTAGTTATTGAAACTCACCTTCTATGGTTCAAATAACTTGAGGCTTCCAAATAGCCCCATTCACATTTTGCTTCTCTATTTAAAAATTTATAGAAGATTAGGTTTCATTAGAAATCAGAGATTTCAAAACAAATCGCTTTTATATAATAAATATAAGTTACTACATAAGAAATATTATTCTATTTATTATTATTGGTGGCATTTGGCGAGGTTGTTATAGTCTTTACACTCCCATAATTTTTATTTTCTTATGTTTTATTTTTAAAATTTATTAAATAAATTGAATTTTTAGTTAATATAAACTTTCGTAGGTACAAAAAATCAATTTTTTCACAGAAGAACTCAAATTGTCGTTATATCAATTTTGTGCTCTAAACACCTAGTTAACATTTAGTTAACTAAGAGCAAGTTTGGTTCGTTGAGGGGGAAGATAAGGGAGAGATTTACTTCATCTGATGATGGAATTAAATATATTTCTTTTAATTTTATTTAGTAGGGATGAAAGGGAAGAAAATGAGTATATCTATTTACAATTATATCTCTTGTAAAATAATATTTTTAATATTACTTATCACGTAATTTTTTTTATTTTTTAATTTAAAATATTTTTCTAAAAATAAAATTTTTCAAAAAATAGTTATTTAATATATTTTTCTTATTTTTTATAAATTAATTTATTATTATTTATATTAAATAAAATTATAATATTAATGTAAAAAAAGTAAAAAAAAAAATAAAGTAAAATTAGAAAAAATAATTTATCCAATAAAATTGATGAAAGGAATTAAATTTTATTATTTTATATTAAATAAAATTAAAATAAAAAATAATGGATATTTTAACCGGAAAGAGGTAGAAGGTGAATACCATTGTACAACTAAACAAGAAGCGCAAAAGCTGCATGTCCTCACGTTGTCCAAAGCAAAATTTATTTTAAAAAGCATTATCCGACAGTCAACCTTCAAAACTAAGCTAGTCTACATTTCCATTCAACGTTATCTTTTGAATCTTCTGAATGAATTTTACTAAGGTCTCCATGCCCCCCCCCCTGCCCCCCGCATCTGCCAACCTATTAACATTAGAGGAAAATGAAAAAGGAATTAACAAATAAGGGCATTGAACGTGTCAATTAGTGTTAGAATATATTGTTGAAAAAATTTTAAAACATGCAGAACACACACAATAAGCCGGCTCAAAATCAAGCACCTAAAAAAATCTTTCAGTGTGATCAGAACCGGAGCTTAACCACAATTAAGATCAAACTTCCAATTGACTAGCTTGGTCACAATGTTCCCTTATAAAGGAATGTATAGGTAATTTGAAATTTTCATAATTGGAGAACTTTTGATCAACTTTAAAACTTAACTACTAAAATTAAAAAAAAAAAAATAGAATATATATATATTTATATATATTTATATCTTGATACGTGGATTTAATTTAAACTAATGGTAATAGTTTTATAATTTCAATAACTCCATAATACCTTTATCTTAACTGTAGTGTTTGGGTAAAACCATCTATTTTGCCCTCTGTAGTAGCACTTTGATCCATGGTAATGCTTTGAGTAATTCCAAACCAATAAATATTATGATTTTTAATAAATTTGATCATATCAATTTGTTTTACTTGTCTCATCGGCTGATTCTCTACCCACCCACTTACTAAAATAATCGACAATAACTATTATATAATTATTGCCTCTTAGATGAAGTAAGGTAGATATTAGATTTTACGGATTAAATCCATTGTCCAACCTCCAAGTGCCAAAAATTTGATGATGGCTTCAAGTTCTTTGCTAGACCCTCTTCGGATATGACCATGCCTTTGGCAACCCTCACAACCTTTGGCTTATCGGTAACAATCCACTCGAATTATTTGCTAATAAATCCCGTGCCTATATGTTAATCACTTTATCTTAGGTCGTGATTGATATATTTTACAAACTTGTTTATGCACTCAGCCTTTACCTTTAAAGCGTCCACGTACTCTAAGCAATTCAAGAGCATCCCTTCGTGACCTTACTTGCAAAACTCAATACCCAAAAGCACATAATTTAATAATCTTTGCTTGATCTTGTAACCTATTTTAACCATTGGGTATATAAGATAATAAAAATTAATTTATCTTTCCATTTGATTGACTATTGTCTGAGCATATATTTCATCTCAACCGTTGGACAAAGGTTATGAGATGGACATTACGAAATAGTTGATTCTTCCTACTACTTCGCAGCATAATAGAGTAGTCAAGAAAAAGAATATTACTTATTTGAAATAGTGAGATCTATGATGACGCAAACCAATTTGTTCATCTCCTATTGAGTGACGCATCATTAACTGTTATTTACGTTCTCAACCGTATTCTAACAAACTTTATAATTAGTACCCTATACGAGTTTTGGATAGGGAGACAACCTGACTTTAGCCACTTGAGACATGAGATTGTGTTGCATATGTTCACGATTTATTACATTCATACGACAAGTCATGCCCGCGAGGAAAGAATTGTATTCTTATAAGATATTCTAAACACTTCGAGAGATATTATTCATAGGTGATCATACAGATGACACTATCACTAAGATTAAATCTCATAATACCACATTTCTTGAGAATGATTTCTCTAAAAGATGTGAAATCGATAGGGATCTATGGGTGAACCTAACAGTCCAGCTGAGTCCAGCGACGAGATCTAAGAACCCGTCACGGATGTTGATCCTAATGAGAGTGGTGCATCTAGAAGTGATGAGACTCCCCCTCCTCGCAGGAGTAGTTGGGGACATGTATCTCGACGTCATTTCCTGATGAAGATGAAATCCTCGTTGTAACTCCCAAAGATGATGAGCAACCCAAAACATTCTCGAAGGCTCTAAAGAGTACTATGAAGAACCAATAGTTAAAAGTTATGTAGGAGAAGATGGAATCCACGAGAGTCAATGGGTCTGGGACCTAATTGACTTATTTGAGGATAGAAAGGGTGTTTGGAACAAGTGGATTCTCAAAGTTAAAAAAAAAAGCCAATGGATTGATAGAGAGATACAAAATCCATCTAGTAGCCAAGGGTTATACGCAAACCAAATGCATTAACTACAAAGAGATTTTCTCTCTTGTAGTCAAATTTACATTGATCTATTTATTCTTAACGATCGTCGCAAATATGAATTTGGAGTTATACCAAATAGACGTAAAGACCGCTTTCTTTAATAGAAATTAGAATAAGGAGATCTACATGAAATAATCCTATGGGTTTATTCTAGAAGGTCAGTAGGATAAAATCTGTCGATTTTGAAAGTTGATATATGACCTAAAGCAATCATGCAAGTAGTGGTGTTTAAGATTTCATGAGAAAGTGATATTTTATGGTTTTATAATGATCAAGAAAGATTATTATGTCTATCTGATATGTTTTGATAACATTTTTGTGATTCAATCACTATATGTGGATGATATAATGTTGGTAGGGAACAATATCTGATGATCATTAAAATATGGTTATTATCGAGTTTTGATATAAAAGATATGGTGAAACTGAGTTGATCCTGAGAGTTAATATCTAGAGGGATTACCCGAGACTGATGTTGACTCTTTTATAAGAGACTTACATTAGAAAGATTCTTGAAAGCTTTGGGATGAAAGATTGTAATTCTATAGATACTCTAATCATCAAATGTGATGGTTTGAGTCTTGACATGTGTCTCAAAACTTAGGAAGAAGTGAAAGAAATAAGCAAAATCCCTTATTTCAGTACAGTGAGAAGTTTAATATACGCGATATTGTGTATATGACAAAATATTTGTTATGCAATCAGTTTGATGAGTGAATATCAATCATATCCTAGAAGGGGTTACTGAAGAGTCGTGAAAAGAATTTTTAGATATCTTCAAGGCACTACACGTCTCTCCTTGTATTACGAAGGAGGTGATTTGCGGCTTGTGAAATATTCAGACACTAATTGGGGTGGTGATCTGGATAGACGCAAATCAATATCAGGCTTGTTTTCTTACTTAATGGCAGTGTCATTTTTTGGAGCAATAAGAGGCAAGCCTGTATAATTCTATCTGCTAAGGAGACTGAATTTGTGGTTTGCTAAGTTGTACTTCAGGAGAGTGTTTGACTCTAAAAACTATTGGATGACTTGGGGATTGTGGTAAATAGTGAGAGACTAGTGATAATTCACTATGATAATCAGACCGCTATCATCTACACTCGAGACCCTAAGTATCATAATAAGACCAAACACATTGATGCCGGATATAATTTCGTAAGAGACATTATCGAGACGGGTGAAGTGACCGTCAAGTACACTTCTACACACAGCATAACTACTGATCCATTTACCAAACTCATTGCTAGAGACTCCTTTATAGGATATAGAGGGTCATTGTATTTGTATATATTTTGACATTTCTTATTTTGTATTGGATTGACATTCTTGATGCTTATCCTTTTTATAATTATGATTCTCGTGCATTATTCAGTCACACATGATTTATTATATTTTATTTAATTCATTTATTTCTTATCATATATTCTGTAATGTGATGTGATAAAAAGATATGCCAGATAGGTGAGATCGACTCTCTCATACAAATGACCACCTCCAACTCAGAGTAAGCAGCGATGAGATAGTTTCTAGTTGTAAGAGACTTTGAGAGTGACCCTGCTAGAATATAAGTCACTCTGATACGTGTTTAGAATGAGCTCATATACGATATAACCGACATAAACATACCCACATTCATATTGCTTGTAAATAGTCAGATTTAAGATTTCATATATCACCTGCAGCTAGTGATATCATCTCTAAGATACTCTCTCTGAGATCTTTGGGTAAATTTTTATGTGTACAATGAATTTCATATCTATATAGTATTAGAGAAATCTGACATATGTCCTTTTAAGAGATGGGGAAATAATACTATGACATGTATTTCATATCGGCTATGATAAGACGATTAGGGATAGTAGGAGTTATATTACATGAGACAATATTCTGATCTTTATCCCTGTGTTCTACTGTGTAAGACTCAAGATTCATTGGGTGTGATCTCTTGTACCTTTATTATTCTTGGCTGTTTCTAAAAGTTTTGATTCAATATTTACTAGTTTAGTCTGTTTATCTATGGTCTGGAAGATAATGAGGTATAAATGGATATGTTTAAGAAAGCAACTGAATTGAGGATGATAGATTCAAGTTTGAAAAAAGAAAAACCAATTGACATTATATGATTGTGTAGTATTCATCTATCGCTCTATTATATTTATCCATATTGGGATTCAAATATAATAGTAAATATACAGTTGAGCAATGATTGTATATTATTTTTTATGAGAAAAGTGACTTAATGGATGTAATTGCGTTGAGTTTGGAGTACAGTGAATTCTTTTTTATATTAACAGTGGCTTATTGATTATTCTAACAGTTGTATCGAAAAATTTTTATTTGTAAGTGTACTCATAGGTCGCACGACGTCCAATTCTATACGAAAATCCAGCAAAGTAATGTGATAGATTGCACGAGTTATGATATTGTGACAGACGTAAAATGGTCTCATATATAAGTGAGAGATATTGATAAATATGACCACGTAGGGGCGTTTTACCACAAATGTGAAATTTAAAATTTAAATTTGGGATAATGACCGGTTACCCATTATCCCCATCTCCAGTAGAATCTCTCCCACTACATTCCTATGTGAATTAAAAACTTGATAAAAAAAATAATAAGAGTTTGAGTAAAACTCTAGTGGTTCCATATTTTATAGAGAATGTAAAGAGATATGAAAAATTGAGTATTGTCGAAAGAGATAAATTCTTTATTTTTCTAGAGAGAAAAACACAGAGTTACGAGCTAATTTTAAGCAAGAAATTTTCTTCATCAATTAATCATCGGATGACTCGATTTGTATGGTTATCATCCGGACTGCGAGATCGTTTAAGAAAAACTTCATGGTTCCCAGATTTTTTGCATTTATTCACTGAGATACATCCATAAAACTCAATCTTTTTAGTTTTTTTCAAAAAATTACCATATTTTCACTAGTATCAAATAAATCTAACAAAAACGATGCCAATAGGGTTTACATACTTGCCAAAGAACATTGTTGTGACTGAACAAGTAGCTACATACTTGAGGACCAGACCAGGCCAATCAATAAGAATGAAGATTTTATCCTCATGGGCTTGACAAGAGGTCTATGGTTGAGGAACCTAATGCCTTGAGAGAATCAAATCCACCTTGGCAAAGATCCTTATCTTCACATCCAACCATGGACTTGACTGGTCACTCTTAGTAGAATTGGTTTATCCAAGGAGAGGACTAGACGTTCAAACCAATGAACCAACAAATGGTAATCCTAGAAAATAGGAAATCCATGGTTTGATCCTATAAGCAGTGTTATCTTATCAAACCCAGCCAAAGGAACCAATACTTGGGGATCAAATTTGGAGAATAGGGAATATAGTGCTCAAACCTTTGAGTCAATGGATCCTTACTATCCTAGGAATTGCCTTGGAACCTAGAGTGATGGGCTACCAGGAGCCCAAAATAAACATGAAAATTTGAATCAACCCAAAGCTCAAGATGGAGCCTAATCTAATCTCAGTGGAGGGTTGGTTACAAAGATCAATTGTCACATGGAGTGAAGCTTTATGATTTTGAGCTAGATAATGAAGTGGTTCAAGTGAAATTAATAAAAGATAAAGATGCATAAACATGTTTCTAAAAATTTTCTTAACAAACAATAAAAAAATTATCTATTTATCACAAATGGATAGTTTGTTTAATGGGAAGAACGTTAGATTTTTTAATCAAAACTGTTCGAATTTTAAAAATAGAGAGAAATATGTTAGGAGAACTCCCCTAAAGAACGTATAATAGTAGATCGAATTGAATTAGTTAAAATATGATTTCAAATATTAGTTGGTAAAAAACAAATATATATATATATATATATATATATCAATTTAAAAATTGAATTTCCCGCTTATAGGGAACATTTGTTTGCAAGATAATCATTGAGGTTGTCTTTTTTATCTTTTTTAATTGTCATCTTAAATTATTGCTAGATATTATGAGAATTTAATAAAATATTCAAAATGAAAAAACAAGATCAATTGTGTGGAGATTTGAATGGGATACCAAAATCCAGCCAAATGCATTATAATTCAAATTCCTTCCATATTTTATGATATTTAATCTTTTTTCGGTTATGTTTTCCTCATTAACCTCATTTTGAATTCATTAACTCATAAGATTTGAATTTTTTAAAATTCCTAACATTCTCCTACTTGATCTGACAAATTGAGTTGAAATCAAAACCAAGTCAATTCTTGTATGAAAATAGAGTACATGAGTCATAGTGATAAGTCCTCTAAAAGCGACTATTATCTTTCATGTTCTACAATACATTCTATTTTCTAATCTAATGGTAACATTTACTTTATGAATAAATTTTAAGTTTATTCGGAATCCAAATTTAATGAATTTATCTCAAGACAACATGTGCACAACTTTATTTGAGAAGATTCAACTTTGAGTTTCATTTAAATAAAACAATAAGTTCATATTTACAATATAATTCCTGAACCTATTTGGTGGTATGCCTTTTGTTAAGGGATTGGTCAACATACAATCAGTGCTAATGTGTTAAATTATAACTTTATTTTTCAATACTCTTTCCTTAATTGATAAGTATTTTATGCCGATATACTTATTTTGACTATTACTCTTATTATTTTTAGCTAAAAATACGGTAGCTGAATTATCACAAAATACATATAATGGCTTAAATATAGTATCTAAAACTCTAAATCTAGATATAGAACTCTTGAGCTATACCGTATGTGACGTAGTTTCAAAACACGCTACAAACTCAGTTCCATAGTTGATATCACAGTTAATGTCTATTTAGCATTCCTCCATGATACAACTCACCGACTATCAAGAAGATGTGACCTGACGTTGATTTTCGAAAATCAATACAGTCGGCAACATCCGAATCCGAGTACTCGACTACTTCCAAACTGTCGGTTCTTTTGTATATAAATATGTGCTTCCTGGTGTCTTATAAATATCTCAACACCTTCTTGCAGTCTTCTAATGTTCCAAACCCGGGTTACTTTGATATCTACCTGACATCCCCACAACGTGCGCTATATCAGGTCTTGTACAGTCCTGTGCAGACTTGAAACTTTTAACAACGGAAGCATATGAGATATTAGCCATCTATTCCCTTTCCAAATCTGTCTTAGGGTATTGATCCAAATTGAATTTATCCCCTTTGATAATTAGAGCTATACTTGGTGAGTAGTTCTCTATCTTGTATCTTTTAAACACTTTATTGATATAAGTCTCTTGAGATAGTCTCAATACATTGTAAAATCTATCTCGATATATCTTTATGCTGATGACATAAGATGTACAACCTAAATCTTTCATCTTAAGTTCTTAGAGAGAAACTATTTTACCTCATACAATATCCCATTATCATTGGTGGCAATTAGTATATTATCCACATAGAGAAAAGGAAACAAAATTTGCTTCTACTGACTTTGAGATATATGCATTGATTCACAATATTATCTTCAAAATTGATTGAAGTGACTATATTATGATATTTCAAATACTATTAGTGGGAGACTTGTTTTAACTCGTATATGGATTTATTGAGTTTACACACTAAATGGTCACTATTATTAAAGGAGAATTCTTTAGGTTGATATATATAAACCTCTTTCTCTAATTCCCCATTAAAGAAAACCGTTTTCAAATCCATTTATTACAATTTTAGATTGAAATGTACAACATGTGATAAAATGATACGGAGACAATCTTTTTTAGATATGGGAGAAAATGTCTCCGAGTAGTCAATTCCTTCCTTTTGGGTGAACCCTTTAGCAACAAGTCTAGTCTTGTATTTCTTGATATTGTTTAATGAATCAGTTTTAGTCTTGAAAACCCATTTACATCAGATGTGTTTTATCTCATCTGGCAACTCTACAAAATCCTAGACTTCGTTACTCCTCATTGAGTCTATCTCATCTTTCATGGCGTTCAGCCAGAAGTTTGAGTTCTTAGAACTCATGGCTTGTGAAAACGTTTTTGGATTCTCTACGGTTTTAACGTTATAGTTAAACTCTTGAAAGTATACCACCTAATCATCAAGTATGGCTAACCTTCTTTCTCGAGTAGATCTCTTTAATGTAGATTCAACATTCTCTATAAGAGAAGGTTGACAAATTTGATCTTGATCAGCTGTTTGTGGAATTTCTTGGTTGTCACCCATGACCTGATGTGTCCATAGGTACTTAAAAGTCATTTTGGACGACAACTAAGTTGTTACTTGAACTTGATGGGATATTTGATGGGTCTCTTTCAATAGTTAATTGTCAAAAGTTATCCCTCACACTTATCAAGTCATTCTCTATAAATCTAGTATTTCTAGATTTCACAAATTTAGTATGGTAGGATGGACAACCACAAATGCATACATGTCTTAAATTAGGTTTCCAACCTTTAAATAATTCGAAAAGAGTTTTGGCTATGCCTTGGTTGGAACCATGTTTAGAATGTACACGACTGTCTTGAGAGTTTCAATCCATAAGAATTTAATTTCTTGGTTGCTACCCATAATCTGATTTGTGTCCATAGGCACTTAAGAGTTATTTTGGATGTACTTGAATTTGATGGGATATTTAATGGATCGCTTTTAAGAGTAAATTCTCGAAAGTTATCCCTCCCACTGATCAAGTCATTCTTTAGAAATCTAGCATTTCTAGATTTCACAAATCTGGTGTGATAGGATGGACAATAAAACCGATATCCTTTGGACTTTTCTGCATAATCGAAAAAGTATCCACTTACAGTTCTTGAATCTAGTTTCTTTTCCCGTGAATTATAAACTCTTATCTGTACAGGATAACTCTAAATGCGTACATGTCTTAAAATAGGTTTTCAATATTTAAATAATTCAAAAGGAGTTTTGACTACTATTTTGGTTGGAATCCTATTTAGAATGTATATTACCGTCTTGAGAGCTTTAATCCATAAGAATTTAGGCAATTTGGTGCTAACCATCATGCTGCTAACCATATCAAGTAAGGTCCTGTTCCTTTTTTCAACTATATGATTCTAGTAAGGTGAATCAGGTATGGTGTATTAGGCAACAATCCCATTTTTCTGAAGGAACTTTGCAAATGGACCTGATATTTATCCATTCTCTGTATACTTTCCATAGTATTCTCCACCTATATCTAACCTCACGATTTTAATTTATTTATCGCATTGTTTTTTTACTTCTATCTTAAAAATTTTAAACGCATTCAATATCTTGTCCTTATGGTGAAAGATATAAAGATACATATATCGTGAGTAGTCATCTATAAATGAAATGAAATAACTATAGCCATACGAGTCTGTATTTAGAGTACAAATCTCCGTATGTATGATGTCTAACGATTCTGAACTTTTCTTAGCACCTTTTTGAGTCTTATTAGTTTGCATTTTCTTAATGCATTCTATACAAATCTCAAAATCACTAAATTCTAGAGTATCAAGTATCTCATCTTTTTCCAACTTTTATATTATTTTTATGGAGACGTGTCATAATCTCCGGTGCTATAATATGAAAAAAATTTTCTCACTAATATTCTTTTAATCCCTATATGTGTTACATTTATGCAAATATTATATTGTAAAATAAGGTTTACAATACTCACTTTTTTTATAAAACTTGAGTTTTTGTCTATCAATATTTCTATTTTTAATATTTTGTAATTTTAATATTTTTACTATCCTAATTCGTTCTGTCCAACTTAGATAGGGTATTTTATAATTGGTAATACATAATATCTTCGTAAAATCGACACTTGTTCTGCACTATACACAATACTCGACTAGGGTATACTTATCCGAAATTGTTATATACTTAAATCGTGTAATAAGTTTTTTGTGCCGTTGCCGGGGATATTTAAGTATATCAATAAAAATCATCTTATTTGAGATTAGATATTATTTTTTTATTTCTTGTTTCTTTCTTGTTCTTGGTAAATATGGTATATAGATTTTAGCATTTTTCATATATTTCTTACTCGTTCCATATAGAATTAGTTTTTCTTTTTTGGTTTTTTTTTCGGTTTTCTGAAAATGGATTAAAAAAATTGGTCAAACAATCACTTGTTTTGAAGGATTTCGGCCTCCTGAACAAAACCTGTAGCTTTAGCTACGGGAACCGACCTATTTTCATCAAATCCGTCATTTTCGTAGACTTTTATATTTTTTTATTGTTTTCCTGATTTTTTAGAATTTTCCGATTGTCTTCTTGGGTATATTTTTGCATTATTTTGCTATGTTTTTGTAATTTCTATATTTATATAGGCATTACAGATTTTTTTGAGTGGTTCTTGCAATTGGTCTTGAAGTTTGAATTTTGTGCTATTTTAGGTGTCCTTATGGTGCATGCTACGATCCAAGAGCCTTAACCTAGTTGATTTCGATGCTGAGATAGAACAAATAATACGAACAATTCGTAGACAAATCAAGGAAATTAAGGAGGATGAAACAATGGCCATGAGAACAGAGCAATGAGAGAGTACTCGATACCCAGATTTCGAGACATTCAGACTAGCATCGCACGGCCAACTGTGGAGGCAAACAATTTCGAGTTTAAGCAGAGTCTGATCGGGATGGTACAAGCAGATTAGTTTGGTGGTGAAATATTCGAAGATCCGGATAGCCACTTGAAAAATTTTCTAGAGATCAGCGACACCATCAAGCTAAATGGAGTCAGTGCAAATGCCATCAAATTAAGGTTATTCCATTTCTCTCTTAAGGGAAAGGCAAAGGTATGGTTGAACTCATTCCCTGCTAATCATTTTACGAGTTGGGAGATTCTTTTTAAGGCATGTTTAGCTAAATATTTTTCACCCGATAAGATAACTAAACTACGTAATGACATTACTAGTTTTAGGCAATCTAAGGGTGAGTCTCTGTATAATACTTGGGAATGATTTAGGGATTTGATTAGAAGGTGCCCACATCATGGTATTCCTGACTGGTTGATTTTGCAAACATTTTATGGTGGTCTTTTAAATTTTGTGAAAATTACCATTGATACTGTGGCTGGGAGTGCATTCATGAGTAAGTCATATGATGAGACATGTGCATTATTAGATGATATAGCATCTAATCAATATGACTGGTTTAGTGAGTGTGAAATTCCTTGGCAGAGGGTTGGTGTGCATGAGGTTGACACTTTTAACATGCTTAATGTCAAGATGGATTCTATATTGCATACTTTGAAAACTAATCAAACAAATATTATGATTAGTCAAGTTTTATATTATGATTCGTGTAGTGATTCTACTCATGTGTCTTCTGAGTGTCCACAGGTGCAACAAGCGAACTACGTGTCTAACTTTGGTAGATATCATAACAACCCGTACTCCAACACATACAATCCCGGGTGGAGGAACCATCCAAAGTTTTCATGGAGTCAAGGGGCACCACCACGAGCAAACAATCTACAGAATTCTATTTCGGGACATCAACAGCCAAGGGAGAGCAAAGTATCGTGGGAGATAGCGATTGAGCGTCTGGTAATAACAACAGATGAAAGGTTTGAAAAACTTGAGAATAAAATTGATTAACTGACTAATGCCTTTCATTCTTGTGTGTCAGGTAGACTGCCTAGTAATACGGAAAAGAATCTCAGAAAGCAAGCAAAAGCAGTTACATTGAGGAGTGGGAAGCAACTGCAGGAAGACCTAATTTAGTCAAAGGAAGTGAATGAACAAGTTGCCTACTGAAGAGAAGACCAAGACTTCTGAAACAAAACAAGAAAGTTCCTTACCTTTGAGAGAGTATAGACCTCGTGTTTCTTTTCCTGGTTGTTTGTTAAGTGATAATGCAGTAAAACAATTTGAGAAATTTCTTGAAATTTTTAAGAGATTGCATATTAATATTCCTTTTTTGGATGCTATGAAGCAGATGCTGAGCTATGTGAAGTTTTTGAAGGACATGATCACAAACAAGAGAAAGTTAGATGAGGTTTCAACGGTCAAACTTATAGAGGAGTGTTCAGCAATTCTACAAAGGAAGTTGCTGCAGAAACTTAAAGATCAAAGGAGTTTTTCCATCCCTTGCACTATTAGCTCTTCTGATTTTTCTGATGTTCTTTGTGATTTGGGTGCCGACGTCAATCTCATGCCACAGTTCGTGTTTTTAAAATTAGGATTAAGGGATTATTGACCTACCAATGTTTCTTTACTGATAGGAGTGTCAGTATCCCAGAGGCATTGTTGAGGATATTTTGGTTAAGGTCAATAAATTTATCTTTCCTGTTGATTTTGTTGTTTTGGACATGGATGATGATTAGGGCACTTCTTTGATTTTGGGTAGACTATTTTTGAATACTGCACGTGCAATGATCGATGTTTCTTGTGAAAAATTGACTTTGATATTGAATGATGAGAAAATTGAGTTTGATATTTTTAATTCCATGAGAAATTTTGATAGACAAGAAGTTTTCAAAGTTGATTGCATTGAGAGGATTATCGAGCATGATTTGAATATCTTTTATTCTGTTGATTCTCTTGAAAATTGTATTTCTAGTTTATTGCATGTGAAGCATGATTTTCTGGATGTTGAGCATGTTGTGTTTGTGTTGCTTTAGATGTGATAGATGAGATTCATACTGTTTCTACACACATAAAGAACTTGCATGTGGTTTTGAATGTTGAGGAGAAAAATGATAGTTCACAACAAGTTTCTTCCACACCTGAGCTTAAATCATTGCCATCTCATTTGAAGTATGTGTTCTTGGATAGTTCCTTTATGTTTCCGGTGATTATTTCTTCATCTTTGACAGGTTTCGAGGAGGAGAGATTGTTGCAAGTTTTGCAACAACACAAAAAGGCTATAGGTTGGACCATTGTTGATATCTGTGATATAAATCCCTCGATTTGCATGTACAAGATCCTATTGGAGGATAGGTTTAAGGCCACGACTCAACCACAAAGGAGACACAATGAACATATTAAGGAGGTGGTAAAGAAGGAGATCATTAAATGGCTCGATACATGTATTATCTTTCCTATCTCTGATTCTACTTGGGTGAGTCCTTTGCAAGTTGTTCCTCAGAAGGATGGAACTACTGTGGTTGAGAATGATAGGAATGAGTTGATCCCCAGGCGTGTTATCACAGGTTGGAGGGTATGTGTTGATTATAGGAGATTGAATGATACCACTAGAAAAGATCATTTCCCCTTCCCTTTCTTAATCAACTTGTGTTGAAAAATTGACTGGCCATGCATTTTAATACTTTTTGGATGGTTTTTATTGTTATTTACAAATTTCCATTGATCCTGCTGACTAAGAAAAAACCACATTTACATATCCATATGGTACCTTTGCATTTAGATGCATGCCTTTTGGTCTTTGTAATGCCCCAACTACGTTTCAAAGATGCATGATGTCTATTTTTATTTATTTCATAGATGATTTTATGGAGATTTTTATGGATGACTTCTTTGTGTTTGGTTCCTCTTTTGATGATCGCTATACCTCTAACCAATCTTTCGGTGAAAGATGCCCCTTTTGTGTTTGATGATTCTTGTTTGAATGCATTTCATTACTTGAAATCGAAATTCATTGAGTCTCCTATAGTGCAGCCACCTAGATGGGATTTGCCTTTTGATATTTATTGTGATGCAAGTGATGATACTGTGGGTGTAGTTTTAGGGCAAACGGTAGATAAGAAATTTCATGTCATATATTATGTGAGTAAGACTATGAATGAGGCTCAGAAAGTATACACCACTACTGAAAATAATTACTTACTGTCATCTTTGCACTTAAGAAATTCCGATCTTAATTGTTGTTGTCCAAAATTATTATTCATTCTGATCATTTTGCACTTAGGTACTTGATTTCGAAGAAAAATGCAAAGCCTAGATTGTTGCATTGGATTCTTTTGTTACAAGAATTTGATATCAAAATTGTGGATAGGAGAAGAGTTGATAATCCTGCAGCTGACCATTTATCTCGATTGGAGGGAGAATTAATTGAGATAATGATTAATCATCCTTTGAATGATTCTTTCCCAATGAGAATTCATTTTTTGACACTCGAATTGATGAACCTTGACATGCTGACTTTGTCAATTATCTTTCTTACAGGGTTCTACCAGAGAGAATCAAGGGGCACCAAAGAAAGAAGTTCTTTTCTGATTTATGTCATTATCTTTGGGATGAGCCATACTTGCACAAGGTTTGTGGTGACGGTAACATTAGGAGATGTGTTCCCAAACAAAAGATACGTAGTATCCTTAGTTTTTGTCATGATAAGGAGGTTGGTGGTCATCATGGTCTCTCTCGTACAACAGCTAAGATACTTTAATCTGGATTTTATTGACCTATTTTATTTAGGGATGCTCATTCGTATGTCCGTGTATATGATCAATGTCAGAGAACTGGAAATATTTCTAATCGTCATACCCTTAAATAATATTTTGATTGTCAATATTTTTTATGTTTGGGGTATAGATTTGATGGGACCTTTTCTAAAATCTCTAAAACGGTGTGTAAGTTTTTAAAAAAGAATATCTTTTCCCGTTTTGGTGTTCCTAGAGCCATAATTAATGATGAAGGTTTTCATTTTCGTAAAGATTTTGAAAAACTCTTAACTAAATATGGTGTCTCATAAAATTGCTACCCCTTATCATCCCCAAACTAGTGGACAAGTTGAGATTTCAAATTGTGAATTGAAGAGCATTTTGAAAAAAATTGTGAGTCTTTCTCGTAGGGATTGGTCTATTAAGTTAGATGATACACTTTGGGCATATAGGACTCCATATAAATCTCCGATTGGTATGTCACCATATTGTTTGGTTTATGGAAAAACATTTCATGTTCCTGTTGAGTTAGAACATGAAGCATATTGGGCAATGAAGTTTCTTAACTTTGATTTATCTCTGACAAGTATAGAAAGGAAGATGAGGTTGAACGAGTTGGAGGAGTGGCGGAACGAGGCTTATGAGAGTGCAAGAATCTACAAGGAGAGAACAAAGACATGGCATGACGTTAGGACTAACAAGCGAGAGTTTGAGGTTGGTGATAAGGTTTTATTATATAACTCTTGTTTGAGAATTTTTCCAGAGAAATTTAGATTGAGATGGAGTAGACCTTCCATTGTGGTACAAGTTTTCCCATATGGAGCGGTAGAGCTTTCAAACGAGTAAGGTGAAAAGTTCAAAGTCAATGGGTATCGTTTGAAAACATATGAGGATGGGATCAACTTGAAAGAAGAGTTCGTCATTTTCTTAGTGGATTGATAAGCACAAGCAACCCCTTCTCCGATTTAATCAGAGGAGTTTTTCTGTTCTCTTATCTGAATTTTAGATTAAATTGCATTGCGGACAATGTTCGGATTAAGTGTGGGGGAGATGCATTGCATTGTGATTTTTAGGTGTTTTATTTATTTCATTCTGATTTTTAGAACATTTTTATTTAGAAATCTTGATTTTTGCTGCATTTCTTTAGTTTTGAAAAATTTTTTTCATGCCAACTAGATTTTCTTGGGTTTTTTAATCCTTGTATGTTACTTGTCATGGATTGGATTGCATGACAGAAGATTGATATTAATAGTTATTTGGAACATGAGTGGCTATTCATATTTTTATGGTTGATTTGAAGGATAGACATGTAAAATTTGACACCGAATTTACCTTAGTGAGGATTTGAGTCTTAAAGAGTATTTTTTTACTTTCACCATTTTTCTTGTTAAGCGTATATCACACATGATTTAGTTATTTTAGAACTTGCTTATTCATAATTTTCATACACCAAAATGATTAAGACATTTAGGATTATATACGTTTGGCTTCCGAAAAATACCATCTCAATTATTTTTTCCCCCTTAGTTAACCAATTTGAGTTTAAATCTTTTCTTTCATATGTTTCCCACATAATTTACCCTATGACCTATTTTTCTCTAACTCTAGAATTTAAAACCGAATTCACTAATATACTTATAGTTGATGGTATGGTATTATGTATTTATGTATTATTATTTTTATTTGAGTTTTATTATGCTTTTGGTTATTGTATTGTCAAGTGAGTTATGACAAAAAAAAAGGAATGAAAAATTTTTAAAAAAAATTGAAAAAAATAAGAAAAAGATTGAAAAAAAAGAAGAAAAAGATTGAAAATAAAAAGAAAAAATTTTATTCTTGATATTGTTCACTGTTATAGTGAAATCATTATTTTTTACTTTGAATAAGTGATATATTACATTAGATGTGCATAGTTAGAGTTAGCATTTTTTTTGTCTTGATATAATAATGTCATATCTTGATATTTAAGTATATTTAGTGAATCATTTTAACTTTATATCTTACTTATTATCCTATCCCTTACCTTAGCCCTATTACAACCAAATAAAAGATCTTTTGATTGGTGTGTAGTGTCATGTCCCGACCCTCGAGTTGAGCACGCAACAACCGTTGTATTATCTTGACATATGGGTAGCATCTCCCCATATACCGGGACAACGCAAGATATTCATGTTCACCTGTTTAAAACCTATTTTTCCCTCAAAATATAATTTTCCAAGTAAAAGAAATTTAAAATACAACATTGTGCCTCAATGCATGAATATACAACAAATTTGAGAGTTTCAATTTATATTTATAATAACATAATTACAGACATTTCAAAAAATATACATTAGTCATTATATAGACTTCAAATATATACATTATCCAACTTCATCGCGGAAGAATGGTTGGTACCATACTCAACACTCGTCATCTCCAAAGGTATGTCAAATGTGTCGAAAGTCTCTCAACTCGTTTCCCTACCAAATCTATATTTGTTATTATGGAAAAGTGAGGGGTAACTATTAAGGGAAAATACTCAGTGAGTGAGGGGATCGACATTATATTATCAATAGAAAGTGTGAGTACAGAGTGTCAAAACACATTTTAAAACATGATGATATAATAAATCGAGCATGACATTTCTATCAATCATGCAATCATGTATCATATATCATAATATCAACATATACATCCCTTTATATTTCAAAAATCATTCAGAGTTTGCCAATAAAATATCCCCGGCAATGGTTTATCACAGCGAATGACGAGTGCATTGGGATTTATATGCAAGTATAAAAACATTTAACTCTATACCCCAATGTTGATCACGAGTCTCACCAAAGGCTAACTTGTGTCTTCACACACATACATAATCAACAATGTATAGAATCTCATCCGGTGCTAAACAGTGGCGTCACACGTGTCCTTCCCGATTTGGTTCAACCGGCCATAACTATACATATGATATTTGAGGATATCTCCTATAGAAGCGTATCCGGATACAATAGATGCTTCTACAAATGCCCTTTGTAACTACGGTAGTCCACCAAGGATATCATCACATCAAGTCCATCAAAGATATCATCACATCATCACATCATAAGTAGGTATACGTCCCACACATTTCGATTAAAACATTTCAAATCTGTATGTCAATGTAATAGAAGCATATAAATCATATCAAGTTTTCAAAGAATGACACAATATCATTTCAACACAGTTCATGGATACATATTATTTGAATCAATCATTTGAAACACTCCAATGATCACAAAGAGAGGTATTTATAAAATATAGATCAAATTTCATATTTTCACATATATCATAAAATATGTCTTTTTGAAACGCTATAAAACATATATTTTTTCTCAATCAAGAACAAGCGTCAAAATCTTACTCATTGTATATGATAGGGTATGTCACTCCCTAAAATGTACCACAATGTGTAAGAAATGTGCTCCCCTCGTTCGATCACCAAATGTGTCACTACAATGGCAACACATAATTTATATAAAATTTTCTAGATTTCAAATGCTAATTTTCAAAGGCACATAATTTAGCCCACAAGGTTCAAAATTTTTACATGTTTAAGATTTCAATTCCCTTTTTACACATTGTGCATTCCAAACCTTAAAATGCTTATTTTCTCATGCACGTATCTTTGGCCTTAGTGTTTCCCATACCTTTCTAACAAAACAATGCCACTTTAAACTTCCAAAATTATCACTCCCACAATCTATATCTTTATATACCCAAACAGTCTGTAAAATTTCAGAATTTAGTATACTCCAAATTTCACCTCCTTTATGCACAAAATAGTCTACATTCACATTACACATTGCACATTGCACAATTCATCCATTAAAATTTTGCATATAACCATATTAATTGGATTCATCACTCTTTCATAAGATTTCATATTCTACAATCAATACACATACATATGCTCATATGCATTTCTTACATTCTCGGCAACTCACTAATTTAGCACATATTTCATTCCATCACTTTAGTATACACATACAACTATACATGCTCACACACACAAATTCATCACCACTTGCCCAAAAATTCTGCACATTTACATACTCATAATTCTCATTCAAAATCCTATGCACAAAATTTACAAAATTAATAATGAATTCTCAACTCACTAATATACATTTTTCCTATCTTTTTAAATCAACAATCATACACAATTATTGATCACTTTTACACTAGAATTCAGCACACAAAAGCTACAATAATGCAAAACAATTTTCAACTCACTAATGCACATTTCTCTCCTCCAAATTCTTAGCCAAACACAACCAAATTTATGTATTCATTTCTCGCATCAATTATATCAACAACCACACATATATTTTCATCACTTTTGCATTAAAATTCTGCACACATAATTTGCAACAATACAGGAAAATTTTCAACCCACTAATGCATCTTTTTTTCCCTAATTCTTGGCCATACAATGTTCAATTTTTCTGCACACATTTCCAATGGTTCACTTGGGTTCCTCCTATACTCTAAGTTATAGAATCAAGCTAAAAATATCACATTAACACATTCATACAAGGTTATTAAATTTTCAGCAAGTGCAGAATTTTTCTTACCTCAAAATTAGATGTTTCAATCCCAACCAAGATCTCTCTTTACAAGATCATTCTTTCTTTCTTGTTCCTAGCTCTCGGCCATCCCAAGTTCACCAAGTTCGGTGTCTTCTTTTAGCTCCAAATTTAGATATGTTGTGTTAGGGTTTGAGTGGGATGAATCTACACAAAAACTTGCAAAGAAATATTTGAAGAAATCAAACCTTTCTTCAAGGATGTTGCTCTTGGTTCTCTTGAATCTTCACTAAGCAAGACTCCTCATTTTACTCCAATTTTTGGATATGTTGTAATTAGGTTTGTGAAAAAAATGATTTAGGTAAAAATATTTGGGTAGTGTAATAGAAAATTTTGGACTTTCCCTACCATGAAGTTCACGGTTTTGAGAGGAGAAATAGAGAGCTTCTTTAGTTCTCCTTGCTTGGATGTTTCAAGAGTTGGAAGAGAAAGCTAAGTGTTTAGCTTTTGTTGAATTGCTCTATTTAATTCTAGCCATCAACTTTCCCAAAATCAATTCTAGGCTATAGGATTATTTGATCACAAACAAATCACTTTCTCTCTCCCACATTTTTGCTCTTCTCACTCTACAAAACACACTTTCTCACACTACACTCAAGTCTTCATTAATTGAATGTCTCCCAACCACCAAGATCCAAGGGCTCACAATTTTGATCAAATTTTAAGTTAAATCCTCACCATTGATAAGTTTCCAAGAAAATCTCATTCTTTTACTCAATGAATAGTGTCTTATCTCCCACTAACCTAAATCCAATGGCCTAAATTAACTCATCTAACTTGACTCAATTTCCACCCTTGGATTAACTTCTCACAATCCAAAAATTTCTTCTCTCTCTCTCTCTCTCTCTCTCTCTCTCTCTCTCTTTTGGCCAAGTCACGATCTCACTCATTTCTCCCTTGCTTGTCATGGCTTAGGGAGAAGGAATAATTGCCAAATACTTTTAAATTCTTGTTAATTGCAAATGAGTCTCTTGACTTATAAAAATTACATTTTAACCCTGAAAATATTTATAATTTTAAATTAGACTCAAAACCTCATATTATGCCTAATTTAATTTATCTTGTATCAAAACGTAGTCGTTTAGTCTTTCCGAGACACATTCGACCTGGTTGGGGTTTTACCGATAATTTTTAAAAAAAATTGTGATTTAATTCTACAAAGTAAAATCTACCCAAATTTGAGATTCCTATATATTCTAGAGTTATTCTCATTATTATTGGACCATCAATGGTCATTTTGAAAATTTTTGAATTCCTGACGATTGGGCCAAAATTTTCGGGAATGATTTTAGTAAAAAAATTTCTTAGTGAATTATCTACATTGAAATATGAGTAATATCATATATAAAATGAAAATGAGTACAATAGTGAGCATATCGAGGTGTCGGTGTTACATGTAGATTTCATATATAAGTGATGGAGATTTGATATATGAGCAAATTTATGGTAATGTCACATCTCATTGTGTTGATTTGAGTGATACACGTACCCTTACATAAAATGAGTGCTTTGAGTAGTTGGTTAGTATTTTCATTCATTTTATTGAGTGAATCAATTGTGAGAATGGTTGAGTTATACATTTTTCTTGATTTCGATAAAACTATATGAGACGCAATAGTTTCTCTAGTGCTGGATATTGCGAAATATTGATTGTTATGATTATAATTCCGATTTGAACTTGTTATATACATGGTTAGGGCTTTGGGATATTGAATTGGTTTTGGAGAAAATTTATTTTTGCTTAAGGACAAGCAAACATTCAAGTGTGAGGGTATTTGATAGTGATATTTTTATATACTTGATTTTATTTTATTTTATTTTATTTCGGGCTTTATTCATGACTTTTAGAACTATTTTTAGGTTTTATTTCATGATTTTATATTGATTATTTTCATTGATTTTATTTTAGGATTATTGGGTTTATTTAAACATATTGGATTGCAAAGACAATTGTTAGTATTTTGGGCATAACTTTCTGTTTCGATATCCAATTAACTTGATAATTATTGGGTTAGAAAGAAGACTTCAAGGCCTACAAATCTTATGAAGACCTCAGAGACTAGGTTAGACCAGAATATATCTGAAATATGAGTCGAAATTACTACAGTGCTAGAAATCAAGGCCCATGAGTTCTAAAAGCCCAACTCCAAGTGAAATATCAAGTTGTTATAAAGATCTAGGAATTTTTAGTCATTTAAGACTCTTAGAAATTAGATTATAAGGAGACATTCTTTATACTTGAAAGCAAGGAGGAGAAACCCTAGTGGCCGCTTCCTTAGTTTTTTTGGATGGGATTCTTCAATCTTTATTGGGGTTGAAGAGGTTATAATGTTTTTTTTTTTTTTTTACTTTTCTTGCATTTCTTTATCATGTCTACTTAGATTTCTTGTTCCTAGGACTCAATAAATTTTGTTCTTTGATTAATAATATGGTTTGATTCATTTCTTTTCCTTAAATTTTTATTGATATGTTTCTTTTTTTATAAGATTTCATTATTAAATTTAATATTTCATTCGTTTAGGGCCCTACGATTTGATGATTAGCAATTACATGCATGAGATCGAGAGAAGATTGCATGAAATCTGACCAATACTATAAAATCCACATAGGGTTATGAGATCGATGAATGATTAACTCTATGTGTGGGGATTTTAAGGGAAACCCTAGATTAAAATATTCTATAGATCTTAATGCAGATCTAATCAAGATTGCATGACCATTGGATTTTGGTTAGTCGAATTAGGGTTTTATTTCATAACCATTGGATGAATCTAATTTAGGGAAATATACTATCATCAAGAATGAATTTTTAGTCAATAAACTTTAAGGGATTTGAAAGAATTCAACCGTATGAAAATTTTGAAAACAGATGAAATCGATATTCTAGAGTTTTATAAAATTAGAGTTTTTGTTTATCAATATTTCTATTTTTAATATTTTTGTAATTTTAATATTTTTACTATCTTGATTCGTTCTATCCAACTTAGATAGGGTATTTTATAATTGACAATACATAATATTCTCGTGGGATTAACACTTGTTCTGCACTATACACAACACTTGACTAGGGTATACTTATTAGACGATTTAGGTATATCACGATTTCAGGTAAATATACCCTAGTTGAGTGTTGTGTATAGTGTAGAACAAGTGTCGATCTCATGAGAATATTATGTATTACCAATAATAAAATACCCTATCTAAGTTGGACAGAACGAATCAAGATAGTAAAAATATTAAAACTATGAAAATATTAAAAATAGAAATATTGATACACAAATTCTAGAACATCGATTTCATCTGTCTTCAATTTTTTCATACGGTTGAATTGGTTCAAATCTCTTAAAGTTTATTGATTAAATATTCATTCTTGATGATGACAGATTTCCTTAAATTAGATTTACCCAATGGTCATGCAATGAAACTCTAATTTGACTAATCAAAACCCAATGGTCATGCAATCTTGATTAAATCAAACTGCATTAAGATTTATGGAATATTTGTAATCTAGGGTTTCTCCTAAAATCTCCACACACAGAGTTAATCATTTATCGATCTCATAACCCTATATGAATTTTATTGTATTGGTTAGATTTCATGCAATCTTCTCTTGACCTCATGCATGTAATCGCAAATCATCAAATCATAGGTCCCTTTACGAATGAAACATTAAGTTCAACAATAAAATTTTATCAAAAAAGGAACATACCAATAAAAATTTAAGAGAAAGAAAAGAATCAAGCTATGCTATTAATAAAAAAACAGAATTCATCGAGTCCTAGGAATAAGAAATCTAAGTAGATATGATAAAAAAATGCAAGAAATGTAAAAAAAAAAACCTTACAACCCCTTCAACCCCGATAAAGATTGAAGAATCCTGTCCAAGAAAACTAAGGAGGTGACTGCTAGGGTTTCTCCTCCTTTCTTTCAAGTGTAAATGATGTCTCCTTCTTACAATCTAATTCTTAAGAGTTCTAAATGACTATTCGTAGATTTTCATAACAACTTGATATTTCACTTGGACTTCGGATTTTAAAACTCATGGGCCTTAATTTTTAGCACTACAGTAATTTCGACTCAAATTTTGGATATCTTTTGGTCTGACCCAGCCTCTGACCCAGCCTCTGAGACCTTCATAAGATTTGTAGATCTTGAAGTCTTCTTTCCAACCCAACAAGAATCAGGTCAATCGGATATCAGAATAAAAAGTTATGCCCACAATACTAACAACTGTCTATACAGTTCAATATCTTTAAATAAGCCCAATAATCTTGAAATAAAATCCATAAAAATAATCAATGTAAAATTATGAAATAAAACCTAAAAATAGTTCTAAAAGTCATAAATAAAGTCTAAAATAAAATAAAATAAAATAAATTCAAGTGTATAAAAATATCGCTATCACATATATACTGCTACTCCTATGAATACTGCCCAATAACCCTATTGAAGTTCCTCCTGCTGCCAAACTATCCAAAGATCAACTATCAGTCATATTATAGGACCAACCAATCCTCTACTCCTGTCTCTCCATAAAAGGTCACATAACCTGAGATGGCTAGACTCGAATCCAAGTTGTAAGGCATGAGCAAGAAACTGGAAAAGCTCAACCATGTTGCCAAACCGGGAGCCCAGTCCTCCTCACATGGATCAGGTCACATATGCCCTCGACGGCTTGAAGCTCTTGGTGACCTCCTGATGTGACTTGACGATCTGAGAAAGCAGGTTGAAGAACTCATGGTGGCTGAACTCAAATATGCTAATTCAAGAAAAGACAAACTCGCTCAACATCTTATCGGTCTCTCACCATTTGATTCCAAGGTCTTTACCGAACCGATGCCTCATGATGTGCTCTTTCCCCCAATAGAAAGGTACGATGGTACCATCGACCCCCGAGACCATGTAGCCCACTTTATGATGGTGAAGGTCTCGAGAAACATGATAGATGTGGCCATGTGTAAACACTTCCCTACGACCTTGAAGGGCAACGCCCTGACATGGTTCTTACTCCTCTCATTTAGTATCAAAAGTTTCTCTCAGTTCCAATAACAGTTCGAGACTTAATTTGTGATCAGTAGGGGAGCCAAGAGAAAATCCATGTCCCTCCTTTCTTCGTAGCAAAGGGACGATGAGCCGCTGAGAGACTTCCACAACAAGTTTAAAACAGTGATGATGAAGGTTTCAGACCTGACCATTCTACTACGCTTGCTGCACTGCTCATAGGGTTGCGACCATGAGGATGAAAACATCCATCACAAAGAATTCCCTGTATAAAAGGCCCATGATTGGCTTCAATGACGACGATTTGGTATGGGTGGATTCAAACCGACTCGACTTTCTTATTAACACTGCCAGAATCAGGCAATACGAGGTAAAGAGAATCTACCGGAATGTTTTTTAGTAGATAGGTTTCTTTCAAATGCACTTGTAGCCGCATGCCGGTCCCATTAAAGGACTTTCGAGCGAATGGATCTATCCAGAAGGCAGTATCTTGCTTCCCATTACCCTTGAAACTCCACCCAATCATGAGACCGCTATGACGATGTTTAATGTGGTCAAGCTACCGTTGCTTTACAACATTATTTGGGGTCGTCCTTGCTTGAATGCCCTGTAAATGTTATCAAGCACGAATCACATGAAAGTCAAATTTAGGATCTTGATGGGTATCGGAACACTACCTCGAGACTCGGAGTTCCCTGCGAACACTCTTAAGTAATCCTAGATCTCTTTCCCTATTGCTGTTACTTTCGTATAATCACTAGTCAAAATGTCCTCATGCTTATTTCGTTGATTACATTACGATTGCTTTGTCCATGATGATTTGCTTTATTAATCTTTTGTGACGTGCGATCGTATTGAACATTCTATCGAACGTATGTACCAATAATAAGGGATGAGTGCACGTCCTGATCCTCGATCCGAGATCGTGAACAGTCACCCGTTTCCTCGTATACTGCCTATAATGCGACACGTATCCTGAGGTAACGCAAGGCTATCAGAACATAGTCTTTCAAAATACATTTTCCCGAGTAAACGTTTACAATTAACAATGTACATGTATGCAAATCAATATGAGAGTTCCAATTCATAGCATGAATACAATCATACCACACATGGTCAATCTAAAATCCTCACATATAAGCGGAAGATGGAAAAGTACTGTGTTTAAGTCTCCGATAAGTCAAGTATCTCGAAAATTCTCTTGACGTGTCCCTCCATCAGTCTATCTCTGTTACAATTTCAGGAGTAGGTGTAATACCGACACTGCGTATCTGTAATATTGTACCATTTTCGAAATATATATATAAATAAGATATTTTTCAATTTATTTATATAGAGAGAAATTTTATTTATTTAAATTGATTTTTGATTTTTTGGGTGTTTAAATTAAAATTTTGGTATATTTTAAATTTTGCCGAATCCGCGAATTTTAGTGTAAAATGAATATAAAAATAGATATAAATAATAATAATAATAAGACTATAAAAAAATAAAATAAAAACAGCAGAGTGCTGCGTTTTGAGGCAAAACGCAGCATCCCCCACCTAAATCAAATTAGGGCTTTTAGCCCTAATCTTTCTTTCTCTCTCTCTCTCTTTCTCTCTCTCTCTCTCTCCGCCTCTTCCCCTTCCCGTGGCCGCCTTACCTTCTTCCCCCTCTACAGCGCAAGCGCGAGCGCGTGACTGCCTGAGCGTACCACAATGTGAGCACGCCTGCTCAGGAGCGCACCTGCGCACAAGCGCGCGCCTGCACACGAGCGCGCACCAGCCTACTAGCGCACGCAACCTGTGAGCGCTCGACTGCAGTCCAGCTCGGGAGCTCATGCTCCAGCTCATGAGCGCTAGCCTGCGAGCCCACTAGCCCACGATAGCCCACGAGCCCGCGAGCTCACTGCGGCCTGTGAAGCTCACTGCGGCCCGCAAGCTCGCTAGCCTGTTGACCCGTGAGCCCTCGAATCCGCGAGCCCACTATAGCCCGCGACGGCCCGTGAGCCCGCGAGCCCACAAATCTCTGCGCAGATAATTGACTTAGGGTTTTGATCCTGATCTAAAAGTTTATGATCAAACTAATAAATCTTGTTTTGATAGGGAGCATTGTAGATTTTGGAGTGATCGAGAAGACATTTGGACGAACGTCTGCGCTCCAAGAAAACCTTAGGTAAAAATTGTTTTACCCATTCGATTTATTTGAATGAATGTTAGGGTTAAGTTTAGAAATGATGAGAAATAGTTGGCGTGCAGGCGCTGCGCACCCTGGGTGCTGTACAAGGGCGCTGCTCGCCCTGCACATGGGCGCTGCGCACTGTACAGAGGACCGTTGGGCTATGGGCCTACTGGTCCTTCGATGCAAGCGAGAGATTGGATTGGTGTGAGTCCTGTGCGGGATTGGTTGAGTACCAACACTTGAGTCTTATAGACATGTTGTATGCATGAACAAAATATGAGGAATTAGGATAGGGTTCTAAAGGATTCGAACTACCTAATTTGCATACGTGTATTAGAAGTGATAGTCTATTTCCTATAACTGTGTAGATTTGAAACTTATTGATTTTTTTTTATATATATATACATTCATAGGTGTTGGGTACCTTAATTTAGGGGAGCACTTTTCTTCGCTTCATGGTATTATTGGGGAGTGCGCTACCCTCCCCCGTATAGTAAGTGGGACTTTGACGTCTGCTATTAATTGAAAACCATGTTTTAAAAAAATGCTTTTTAATGACATGATTCTACAAATGTATGATCATTAAAGTTTTGAATATTTTATGAAATATGTTTGTGACTATTAGAATGTCCTAACTACTGATTTATTTGATATGTATCTATGAGTTTGATAACTAGATATTGTGCCACCTTTTCGACAAATTGACATGTTTTAAATGCTCCCACTGTATTGGCACATGGTTTTGAATGAATTTACATGTACTATTTGGGCTGTACACCCAGCCGATATTATGATACGATGCATGGGGCTGTATGCCCAACTGATGTGATGATGTGATGCATAGGGCTACGTGTCTGGCCGACTTGGTGATATTGTGATATGTTTCCTATAGCATTCCGTAGTTACGAAGAACATTTGGTAGAGGCACCCCTGTGCCCGGATACGTTTCGGACGGAGGTATCCGTCAAATTGTCATGTGTATAGGTGTACCAAGTTGACTCTTATCGGGGAGAACGTGAGTTTTCCTTTGTCTAGCATTGGACGGGACACCATACACAACTGACTATATATATATATATAATAATATTATTATTATTATTTACAGACTAGTTGGAATAGCATGTAGCCAACATTGGAGTAAAGAGCCATTATTTGATATTTATATAGTGAAAACCCCCAATGCGCCCATCCTTGGTCAAGGTAGACTATTGCCGGAATTGTTTGTTCAGCAGGCTCTACATATGTGACTTTATACATGGATGGATGCATATGTTATTTTCCGATGTGTGCCTTGAGTTATGTAAAATTTCACACTGTTTTTGCACACTTGATATTGTATTACATGCTTTGATACTCCAAGTTCACCATTGATATTGATAACACGATGTCAATCCCCTCACTTGCTGAGTATCCTCCCATAGATACTCACCCCTCATTTTCTTTCCCACAGGATTAGTCGTGGACTGAGGAAGAATTTTTGTGACTGTATATTGGCAACGTGGATTTGATAGCACCGAGTTTGGGTATGAATGTTACCATATTTTCCGCTACGAATATTAGAGATTTTAGTTTGATCAATATATTTATCTATTTATTTTATGGAATGACTGTATAAATTATGGATATTTATTCGTGAAACTCTAATAGTGACTCAGTTCACTTGTATTAAGATATTTGTATGTATTTAAAATATTAACTTGGGAATCTATTATACATGTGTATAAAAATTTAGGTCCACTCGGTGTGGCGACTGCTCATGTTCTGGTTGCTATCATGAAATTAATACGTGTGGTGAATAATAGAGTGTCAAAATCAGTATAACAGATATGCTTCAAAATTTTGCATGAAATTTTCAAACAATATATTATGTTCTACGCATACAAATCAAATCATTCATATGCATTAGAAATCGATAGAGTTAGCTAGAAAATCGTTCCCGACAACGGTTAACCACGACCAATGACAAGCGCACCGAATTTTTTTTTATATGCTAGTATTTTCAAGTTTTGCTCTCTACCTCGGTGTTGGCCACAGGCCTCCCCCAGTGCTAGACCGTTTATGCTGACGACCCTCCCCTTTCGATTCAACTAAACTATTTCGTAATCTATCAAAGCACCTATGGGTCCAACCCATGTGGTATGCATCGTTTGTGGGATATCTCCTGCAGAAGGTTATCCGAACATACATAAGGTGTCTCGATAAATGTGCTCGTAACTACGAGTGTCCCCTAGGGACTATATCATATCCGTCAATTTTCATGAACTCTCAGTCCAAGTGCCAAATCAGTATTAATCAAACGTGCCAAAATGTATAGTCATATCAGAAATCATATTTCAAAATTTCAAAACACAACACGATATCATTTAACAATTAACATGGATGTATATTAACAACTCATTTCTTTAAATACTCCACTTATCATAAAACATTTATCAAAATCTTTAACAATATCAATTTTCACACGGATAAATCATGACATTTTTGAAAACGATAAAATATGGTTTGATATTAATAATATGGTATCATAAATCCTACTTAGCTCATATGGGGAGGGTACGTCGCTTTTCTATCAATCTTGAACTCTACCAAGTCATCCCTCGTGTGTAGAATAATACTCTACCCCTAAAGCAACAATATACACGTGTAAATTCTTTATTGCTTTATAAGATTTTCACATTTTTGATTGGCTTTAGATTTTTTTTTTGCCCACATCTCTCATTATGGGACTTGGGTTGTTGGACTTTAAAGTTCTAATTGGACTTGGGCCCAACACTAAGATTGTGTGTTTTGGATCGGTCAAATACAAATTAGTCTTAGTGGTTCAAGTCCAAACATTCATAAATTTTCTAACTCTAAATTTTTTGCACTTGTGCAATCTTAGGAAAAATGCTATAACTTTTATCTATATAGCTCAGAATTGAGTGATCCAAATTGCTATATAAAATTAAGACATTTATCTACATTTTTTATGTTTAACTCATCTTTCGATTCACACTGTATGAATTTATAAAATTTTATCTTTGATCTGCTTCGGATTTTTATAACTTAATTTGCACAGTTTCAGTAGTTTTCTCATATCTTCTAGCATATAACTCTAAATTGATTAATTCTGGTTCCATATGAAAGATACGAGATAGTACTATAACTTTCATTTTGAGCATTTCCTCTGATTCTAAACAAAAATTTTAGAAATTCAAAACTTTGTCTCAATTTTATTCTAAATTCAAACTCTGTCCTATCTCAGTGAAAGTGCTATAACGTTTAGCACACTACTCTAATTTAAGTGAAATTTCAATATGTTAAAGATGCGATAAAGACCTACAATGTTAGTGTAGGAGTTTTTCTTAATTATATCTAGAAGAGGATCGAAATTGGTCACTTAAAATTCTGCTAATATATGGTCCAAAACAGATGAACACTCTGCACAGTCTCGAAAGAATTACCATAACGTTTGATACAGAGATCAGATTTAGGTGATTCTTATATCATTGGAAAGATAAGACCTAGAGCTACAACCTTTGTGTTTAGCATTTGATCAGATTCTGTCGGGACGATATCTCAAATCTTAGGGGGGTCTCTGCTGAAAACAGGGCAGAATGGAGTTTCTTTCTCCTCCCACGGTCTTTCTAACCCTAGGTTTCCTCATTGTTTACCAAGTTAGGCCTCTCCTTTTGGCTCCAAATTTAGATATGTTGTGTTAGGATTTGAGAGGAATGATTCTATATAAAAATTTCAAAGTATGGTTTGAAGAAATTATACATTTCTTCAAAAATGTTGCTCACAACCCCTTGACTCTTCACCAAGCAAAACTCTTCGTTTTGCTCCAATTTTTTGATTGTTGTAGTTGGGTTTGAGAGGAATTGATCTATGTAAAAATATTGGAGTGGTATTGTAGAAAATTTTTGAGTTCCCCTCTCATGAATCTCACGATTTTGAGAGAACAATGGAGAGAGGGCTTATTGTTTCTTGGTTTAAACACTTCACGGTTTTGGAATGAAGAAAGCTAAGTATTTAACTTATTTGAATTTTGCTCCATTTAATCCTAGCCCTTGGACATTCCTAAGATAAATTTTTTTAAGCCCTAGGATTTATTTGATCACAACAATGTGCACTCTCTTTCTCTCTCCCACGGTTTGGCCATTCTCTCGTACTACAAACACTCTTTTCTCACACTACACTCAATTCTACATTAATTGTGTGTCTCCCAACAACCAAAATCTAAAGGTCCACAATTTTTATCCAATTCTAAATTAAATCCTCACCATTGATTTGTTGTTAAGGAAGCCCATACCCTATCACTCAATGAATAGTGTTCTTTGTCTCCTACTAACTAAATGCAATGGTCCAAATTAATTTACCTAACTTCCATTCAATCTCCACCCTTAGATTTTTCTTCTCAAAGCCAACAAAATCTCTTCTCTTCTCACACATCATGGCTGACCATCACCATCTCCTATTCTTTCTCTCTTGGTTGCTCGCGGTTTCGGGAAAGGCACACTTGTGCTAGTTTACTTCAATCTCCACCATTAATCATTCAAGGTTTATTCCTCACATTTGGATCATTTTCACCAACAATAATTTATTTTCTCTCATTTCATTTATTTAATGGTTAATATTTTAGTCACAAATCAAATCAAGGTCCTAATTACCATTCATAACACAACTTTATTATCTTTTCTTTTAAGTCCATGTTAATATCAAATAAGTCTCTTGACTTATAAAAATTTCATTTTGACTCTGAAAATTTTTGTAATTCTAAGTTAGACCCAAAACCTCATATTAAGTCTAATTTAATTTATCTCGCGTCAAAACGTGATCGTTTAATTTTTTCGGGACTCGTTTGACTCGATTAGGGTTTTATCGTTGATTTTTTAAAAAATTTATGATTTAATTTTACGAAATAAGATCTATCCAAATTTGATGTTTCTATATATTCTAGAGTCATTCTCATTATTATTAGACCATCGGTAGTTATTTTGGAAATTTTTTTAAATTCTCAACGATTTGGGCCGAAATTTTTCGAGAACGGTTTTAGCGAAAATTTTTTTAGAGGATTTCTTATATAGAACATGAGCAATATCATATATAAAATGAAGAGAAGTATAATGGTGAGTACAACGAGGTGTCGGTGTTATAATGAGTCTTCTCGTTAGGTAAGTATGACTCACTCTAGAACGTGCCAACAATATAGGATGCATATCTCTACCGGATAAGTACAGCCCACTCTATCGAATGAACGTACCAACAATAAAGGATGAGTCTCCCCGTCGGGTAGTTAGATCCCAATCTAACGAACGAATATGTAGACAATATGAGATGCATCTCCTTTGCAAGAGGTATGACCCACTCTATCAAATGAATACATCGACAATATGGAATGCTTCTCCTTGTCGGGTAGGCACGTCCCACTCTATCGAATGTACGTACCAACAATAAGGAATGAGTCTCCTTATTAGGTAGATATAGCCCACTCTATTGAATGAACATACCGACAACAAGGGATGAGTTTCCTTGTCAAGTAGGTACAGGCCTACTCTATCGAACGAACATGTCGACAACAAGGGACGAGTCTCCCTGTCGAGTAGGTATGGTCCATTCTATCCCTCGAACGAACGGACTATTAATAAAGCGTGCATCCCCTCGGCGGAACTCTATTCACCACATTGAATACATCAAAGGCACAAGAACCATCGAACGCGGAGAACCAATGAAATTCTTTCATTAATCTAGACATATAGTGGAAAAATCAAACCGAAGGAAACAAATAAACATAACTAAGGGAGAGAAGAAGGGGGGATTCAGGGACCCTGAATCACCTCGAGATGCCAAAGGCGCACCGACCATAGTGCTACCGACCATAGCTTCTAAAGGAACCTTACTTATTAACATGACCGCCAACTCGTTATCAAAGACTTCAGGGCTTGCTCTTCCTATATCTGGAGGTAAGGCCCATGAGAGCCCCACACAATCAATAATCTCTCTAGTACACTGGAGGTCCTCACTCCAATTCCGCTGGGCACGCATGTGTTGATCCATGGCCTTTGCCACTACTTCCCTTAGCTCAAATATCCTTTGCTTAGTTGCCTCTAGCGATTGATCTTGCACCTCTGCAAGCTTCTCCAAGGCCTGAAGATGCGCCTCCTGTACCTTGGCTTCCGCCTCTAGCTCCTCACATCTCTCCAAGAGCTCCTTGCACCGTCGGAAAGCTATGTCCTGCTCGACCCTCAGCATTTCCGACTCTTTGCTTTGGACACTCAAAACAGATGCGGATACCTTTTTCCCCTCGATCACCTTCTCCTTCTGAGAAAGGACATTTTGCAACCGAGCTACCTCGACACAAATCTAATCGGCATGATATCTCATGTGATCTATTATTTGTTCTCTCTGTAACTGATGGAACTCTGTAAGAATAATGGTCTTCACAAAATGGAGAGGATTACACACAATTGTTAGCAACAAATGAAAGCTCAAGACGATCATACTATGAGCCCTGAGGATATTATAGCCACATTGCCCTGCTCGAGGGACAGCTTATGTAGTTCCAGGTCAAAACAATGAAAATTCACCCGGTCCGCTATTTTCTTCTCCTCGTTAACCTCACCATAGCAATAACGATGCTCACCAGCATTGATCGTTATGGTCCCATGCTCCCATAGTCCGCATCGACCATTAAAAGATGAAACAAGTATAAAAGGTTCCAGAGCACAACTCTCTTGGACACATTTTGTTTTCCCCGTACTAGAGCGGTAGCTGAAGACGGATCAACACTGGGCTCTGAATTCCCAGGGTCCTCCGCAATTTGCGCCACCTCTCTCTCTTTCTCCTACGGGAGCCATGAAAGCTTAACCATCACCCTCCTTGTGGGACTCCCTGTCCACCGTCTCTTCTTCCTCACTGGCTTCTTTGCTGACTACCTCAGAATGCTCCTCATGAGCCCCTTCATCTGTCCTGGTCACAGAGTGGACATTGACTACCCTGACGAACCCTGATGTACCCAAGGAGCCTCATCACCTGTCTTTTTTTGCCATCTCACTTGGTAAGCTCGATTGCTTGATTCTCTTCCTCTTCTAGGTGAAAGACGAAATGGGACCAACATCGCTACCAGCACCAGTAGCCGCTTCCCTCTTTATGTCAGCTCTTATCTATTGCTCGGTGGTTACTGCCTTAATGTCCCTCTCATCCAAAGAAATGAGGGCATCGATAAGCTCTTCATTGTTCTTTTTTGTCAGAAAGGGATGTTTGATTTTCTTCTTTTCTCCTAACAGTAAACCAACCAACGACAACATTTCATTGTACAGAAACATCTCGATTGAGATACACCTCTTTTTGAGGGCACAGTACTCGCCAACAGAGCGGACAAGTCGTGAATGATGGGAGGACTTTGGAACCTTTAAACCAACGAAAGGCTCTTTATCAACTACTGGAAGGATGGGCACCAAATCTTTCCTCAAAAACTCAACAAAGAAATACTTATTCATCCAATTTTTATCAATGGTTTCCTTAATGAAACCTCCAGCCTAACTCCGACATGGTTTGTAAATAATACCAATCTTGTGTAATGCCTTCGCGAGTGCACCTCTTAAGAGTAAAAATGGAAGATAGGATCTTACAATCAAAGTGAAGATGACAAAAACTTAGTAGCGACATCATCGCCACCAAGGATCAAAAAAGTTGGGAAGATATTCCAATGAAGAAAGACCTGTTCCATGGGGCCCATATGCCGCATTTTTAAACCATACTTAACATATGCTTACATATCGGGACACAGCCCTCTGGCGCCCTATTAGCCCTGTCATCATCGGTGGTCGACCAAAGGGCATAGTCGTCGCCCAATAACATATCATTCTAAACGTCTTGAATTTCCTCGTTCGTCATAATGCTCCTAATGTTGTCAATACTCAAGCAAGCCTATGACGATGAACCCTTGGCCATTTTCGATTCGACTCTTTCTCTGGGTGTTGCTTAGGGATTTCAAGGGAGATAATCTATAGATCGCCTTTTTGTGTGAAAGATAAAGCTTCTAAAAAGCAGACACGACAATGCTTCAATAGATAGTCGCCAAGTCTTAAGAAGCGTATCGGGGACGATTCATAGAAATCGATACAGCATGTGTCGCATTTAATGTGGTGCACTAACGTTTTTTTGTATCCCATCCGTTTACTACTATTCTTAAAGCCCTTCCTATGGAACAACAGCATGAGTCAAGGGCAAGTGATGGAGTTTGGTCCAAAGGCTCATTACCACAAGACTCGGAACCTTTCACATACAAAGCTTACCGGACGAAACACGCTTAAAATGTATCATCAATACGGGATTTATTTTCCAGATGGGTAGACATGGTCCATTCTCTCAGTACATCTCGATCGACTCCCTCATGGTAGTCGATTGCTTGGCTCTTAAATCTGCTCAGTGCTTCACATATTCGTTTGGTTAAGGATACTATTTGCCTCCCCTTGGAGTGCAAAGTCAACGTCCCGTAAAAAGAAAGAAAACTCTTGACTGCTGCCGATAAAGGAAAAGAATCTCTTGAGATTTGGATTTTCTCGAACGATAATATTTTAAATCTCTAAAAATCTCTCGTCATGATCCCCATGATCTTGGGATATCTCTACAAAGAAACTAAAGTTTTAATGCCCCGAATGCATATGGCACTTGCACAAGTAACCTATATATACTATGTTCTCTCTGACTCTCGTAACTTTCACAAAGCACAAAGGGCGTACAGAGCTCTTTTTCAATTTGTTCTTTCTCTTTTTGAAAACCACTCTCTGACTTGAGTGTCGGAGTCTTCTCTATCGTAACACGCTCTAGAGCCTTTTGCAGGTTTTATTGATCAAGATCTCTAGATGAGTCAGCAGAGATATCATCTGTGGAGTCAAGAGTCATCTCCAACGGTTACGATGAGTTTGGAAGGCTTGAATATGGCAAAAAGGAGGTCAATGAATTCAAACTAAAAGTAGATATTCCTTGTTTTAATAGAAAACTTAATATTAAGGAATTTTTAATTTAGATAGTAGAAATCGATGTGTTCTTTGAGTCAATGGAGATTCCAGACGGGAAAATGAATATTAAATGCGATTGAAAGATGGTGTTTCAGCATGATCAGAAAGGAAGCAGTCCAGAAAGGAACTGTGAAGAAGAGACATCAGTTAGGACATGTTACTGAATGACACAACTGTTGAAGAATGATTTTCTCTCCCCTGATTATGACTAGATACTATCTGAATAGTATTAAAGATGCCAGTGGGATCAACGGTGAGTGCGTGAGTATACTATTCGAATTCATGAGGCTAGCAGATGGCGGATAAAAGGATAAGAGGATAACATGTGGCTTAACATTTGAATGGTCTCAAATCAACTATCAGAGAAAAATATTAGTTTGGGTATTACGAACTTTATTTGAAATACGAAATATTGTTTTAAAGACTGAACCAATATTGTAGGAGAAAATTATAGCGGGATAATTATAGAACCCCCATCGACGGTAGCAAAGCAATTCATGACTCCCCTACTCGTAATCATCAGCAAATTCATTTCTTTTTCTTTTGAAGAAGAAAAATGAAAAAACACAATGATACCATATCTTAAACTTGCAATTTAATTTGCAAGGTTGCTAACACATTGATATATCCTGCATTTGCATTTGCTCATATTTTCTTAATTTTTTGTACGACATTCATGACAAGTCTTTGTAGAGATTTGATGTATTAGAATTTTTATTCATTTACGTATTCTTTTACCTCAGATGCTATTCTATTTATGAGAATCGAAGAAAAAATGAAAAATGACTTATCATGAGCATCCAAGAACAAGAGAAAAAGACAAGCAATTGAAGAGGGGGGGGGGAAGAGAATGTCAAGAAGATTTAATATTTGCATTGAATTGGAAAGAAAATATTGGCTTAGGCCCGCCCGCCCGCCCGAGCCAGCATCCTCCCGAACGCCTGCCCGAGCAGGCATCCACACGCTCTCCCTCACTTAATTCTTGAGAAATTCCACCGCTTTGCTCCCACCATGGTTCGAACCCTTGCGCTTCCGTAAACCTTTAAGATTCTGTAACCATCAAACTAAACGTTAGCATCTGTTATAAATTTTTTTTTTTTACTTATTATCTTTCCCTTACATATTTCACATAATAATAAAACAATATAAAATAATAATTTATTATAAAATAATAAAATATTAGTTTAAAATAAAATAAAAAAATATATATAAAAATAATAATACTATTTTTAGAAAAGATAATATAAAAATAAAATATAACATATTAATTAAAAAGAATAAATGTGATAATTTTTTTAAATAAAAAATAATAAATATATATTAATATTTTAAATTATTTTTTTTTTTTTTTAATTTTGCGACGAATTTTGAAATTCGTCACAAACTTTTGCAATGAATTCTAAGATTCGTCGCTACATTTGCTACGAATTTTAAAATTCATCGCAAAATTAATTAATTAATTAATTAATATATATTAAAATTTTATTTTATTTTAATATTTTTCAACTTTTGTGACGAATTTTAAAATTCGTGGCAAAATTAATTAATTAATTAATTAATATATATTAAAATTTTATTTTATTTTATTATTTTCAAAATTTTGCGACGAATTTTAAAATTCGTCGCAAAATTTGTCATAAATTTCAAAATTCGTCGTAAAATTAATTAATTAATTAATTAATATATATTAAAATTTTATTTTATTTTATTATTTTCAAAATTTTGCGACGAATTTTGAAATTCGTAACAAAATTTGCCACGAATTTTGAAATTCATCGCAAAATTAATTAATTAATTAATTAATATATATTAATATTTTATTTTATTTTATTATTTTTCAACTTTTGCGACGAATTTCAAAATTTGACTCAAAATTTATTAATTAATTAATTAATATATATTAAAATTTTATTTTATTTTATTATTTTCAAAATTTTGCGACGAATTTTGAAATTCGTCGTAAAATTTGCCACGAATTTTGAAATTCGTCACAAAATTAATTAATTAATTAATTAATTAATATTAATATTTTATTTTATTTTATTATTTTTTAACTTTTGCGACGAATTCTGATATTCATCGCTAATTTTGTTACGAATTTTGAAATTCGTCGTAAAATTAATTAATTAATTAAAAAATATATATTAATATTTTATTTTATTTTATTATTTTCAAAATTAGCGACGAATTTCAAAATTCGTGGTAAAATTACCGACGAATCTCAGAATTCGTCACAAAATTAGCGACGAATGTTGAAATTCGTCGCAAAATTAGCGACGAATGTTGAAATTCGTCGCAAAATTAGCGACAAATTTCCGGTCGTCTCTAAATTAGTTACGACTTTTTTTTCGTTGGAAATTTTATTAGAAATAGCGATGAAAAAATATTTCGTCGCAAATTTGCAACGAAAAAAATTTATCACTAAATTTTATCGTAAAAAATATGTTTTTTTTGTAGTGATTTGAATGACATGTATTAGTTTTGAATAACTTGTAAATAATTTCATGGTATTGCAATACGATGAACGAATTTTTAACTATTAAGTTGAATATTGTCGAATTTGCATAATGACGAAAAACTATTTGGAAAGGCCATTTGGGCTAAATTTCTATTGGTGTTAGTCTATCCGGATATTTGTGATCCAATGAATATGAAGACAATATATAGAGTTTTGAATTTCATTACGTTTAAAGATAATTTCACGCATTTTGACCATATCTATTTGATTTCTCACAAGTTTGAAGCATGAATGTTTTAAACATTATATGAACGAAATAGAGAATCAAACAGATAGAACGATAAAAAGTCTTTAGAACAGATAGAAGGCGTAAATATCTTTTAGATCAATTAAATGTCTATGTAATGAAAGAAACATAATCTGATATTTAACCATTTCTTATTAATCTCAGTAGAGTGGTGTTGTAGTAATAAAGAATATGAAATTATTGGATATAACAAAATCTATGATAGTGTAGGTTAACTTGTTAATTTTCTTTTGAGAAGATAGCTTGTTAACTGCAAATTATATTTTGAACAAAATGCCCTTAAAGTCATACCATTGACATTATATGAACTTTAAATCGGTAGAAAGCCGAGTTTGAGTAATCTTAGATTTTGAGAATCGGCCGTCTTTATTTAAGATTTTCAATAAGTTGAGAAAAATAGGCCCCCATAAAAGTAAAAGTATCTTTATAAAATATTCCGATTAGTTTAAAAGTTAAGTGTTTATTGGTGAATGAGAATGAATTTCTAGAGAATGAATTTCCGATTAAAAGTTAAGTGTTTAAAAGTTAAGTGTTTATAAAATATTCCGATTAGTTTAAAAGATTAGATCACGTATGTCATATTTCTAGAGAATGAATTTCCTAACAGAGATTACATGAAAGATATAGAGTTTTTATTTGAATTAGTTAATTCAACGGATGTCTATGCTTATAGTGGATCATTAGAATGATATTGATTCCAATAGGAGAAATTTAAATTCTAGTGATCTAACTAAGTTTCAAACTCATAAAAGTGTTAGAAAAATCATATCCAAGTATCACTTTGAGATTGAAAGACACATATTTATTATTTCTCCAAAAAATAAAGAAAAGTTTTATAACATAAATAAAGTTCTATCTAGTCCTATTAAGGATGAATGGAAAAGGTACTGAAAGAAAAATTGGAATCAATAGGCTCCAACCATACTTTAAGAGTTGGTTGAATTTCTACTGAGATGTTAAATTTTGACAACAATTAGTTTCTCAAAACCTATCATAGGGCAGATGAAATTACTGAGAGGTATAAGATGATAGCAAAATGTTACATTTAGTAAAGAGTATTAATTATAAGGAAATATTTTCCTACTAGTGAGATTTGCCTCCCTTTATCTATTATTAGCAATAGTGGCAATTTGGATTTAGAAATATGTCATATAAATGTGAAGACTGCTTCTCTCAATGGAGAACTTAAGAAAGAATTCTATATGATACAACCAGAGGGTTTTGTCATTAAAGGTCAGGGAGATAGAGTATTGAAATTGAGTAGATCAATTTATGGTCTTAATCGGTTTTTTAGACAATAGTATTTGAGATTTTACAAAGGTATATCTCTTACGATTTCGTCATGATAAACGAATACTATTGTGTCTATGTTCAAAAGTCTGATGATAAATTTGTAATTCTATTCCTATATGTCGAGGACATACTATTAGCCGCAAATGATAAGGAGTATGTCTTTCAAATCTTGAAATGATTGTCTTCCAATTTTTTAGATTAATGATATAGGTTGAGGTAAATTAAGAATTAAAACCCATAAAAATCGTTTTAAGAGATTATTAGGATATCTCAAGAGTATTATATTATAAAGGATATGGAACAATACAAAGTTAAAAACTACAAACCTGTTAATACTCTTGTGGATAAAGGAAATGGTTCAAATGATGTAAAATACCCTAAAACTCTTGATGAATAGATGAAATGTCTATAATACAGTATAGTAGTATAGTTGGGAGTTTGAAATACACTATAATGTGTAATTATCCAAATATTTGTCATACTATGAGTTTGGTTAGTAGGTATCTGTCTAATCTAGAGAAGAGTGATTGAATTAATATGAATAGAATTTTGAGATATCTGAACTGAGTTGTAAATTATTTCTTTCATTATTAAGGAAATGATGTAGTATTGAAATAATACACAGATAGTGATTGGGGAGATGGTTAAAATGAGAGAAAATCTATTTCTACTTATGTTTGCTTGCTCAATAATGACATTATCTCATGGAGTAGTAAAAAACAAATCTGTATATCTCTTTTTATGATGGAAATAGACTTTGTGATCTATACTTCCGTAGTTCGGGGAGAAGTTTGGTTGTGTAAATTTTTGTAATATTTGAGAATAGTAAGTAATTCAATGGGAGTTTGACGATCCATTTTGACAATCAATTAGTTATTGGTTACGCTAGAAACTCTAAATATGATAGTAAAAACATATGTAGACACAAAAATCAATTTTTGTCAAAAACATGATTGAAAAGAGGAAAATGAGATTGAATTATATGTCTACGTATTTGATGGTGGTCTGTCATTTTACAAATCCAATACCTAAAGACATATTTTTTAGACATGTTAGAATATTTGGATTGTGTAAGTCATGACAACAATTGTAAATGTGATTGTGATTGTAATTATATAGATAATATATAATATATATTGTTCATATTTAATGATATTTAAATTTTGTTTTTTATGTACAAAATTCTTGTGTCTACGGTTGAAAATATGTCAGACAAGTTTTGAGATTATCTCTCTCATGATCAATCGCCTCTAATGTTTATGTAATATGTAGAGATAAAAAATATTAATTTGTGGTGGATTAACATATATATGCCGCTTTAGTTAAATACTAAGATGTGATTACCGATTGTATATACATATATGGTAACGAGATGAATTCCCACAATTCATTGAATTTATCTAAGAGTTAGGTGTGAGTTTTTTTTCTTGTATTATGAGATTTTTTGAGAACTTATAAAAAGGAAAACCTAAGTCAAGTGTTGTCTACATTTGAACTAAGATGTGTACGGTACATTAGTTTTAGAAAAGAAGACATACTCTTCCAGATAAGAAAAAAGAGTATCGTAGCACGCATTTCATACCACGTGTGATTATGTGATCATATTGATAGTGAGATAGTGCATTCATCTTCATCTCATTGTGTGAGATTCTGAAATTCATATTTAATATCAATTTATTCTCTTAAAACTTTCATCTGTCTCTTGAAATTTTATTTTGTGTTGTTACTTTAGCATATCACTAAGAAATCATGATTGATTTTGTTTGATGGTGTATATTTAGGAAAGCAGTCAAAATAAGATTAAAAGTTAGTAATATGAAAGGAAAACTGTTTTTGACCGATACATTACTTTGTATTTACAAACCGATCAATTATGTCTATTATTTAGTGTTTAGAGAATTAATTGTGAATATATGATTGGAGTTAAGTCAAGTATACTTTTACATTGTTTTTTAGGGTGAGAGATACGTTGACTGTATCTAGTAAAAGAAGTTTGGGGTATAGCGAGAAACGACATCCTCATCACCACATCGAAAGTGAGCTGCTATATATTTTTAATCGGTATATAACTTTAGAGTTTTTGGTATTCTCGCGAGTCACGCGATCTACTTGTTTGTAAGAAATTGATGATATTTGATTGTAATAATTACACTATATACGAATCTAACTCTCATATGCGAGTAAAAGATATTGGAAAACAAAGTTTTGGCTCTGCCCATGAGGGCAGACTCATGACTTAAGACCCACAAATTTTGAATGAGGGAGAAGTTAAAAGAGGGAGAGAGTGGTTATTTGTAAAAACCACCCCTCTCAAATCCCTCAACTCGTCCATCTCTCTCCGACTCTCTCAAGGAGAAATGAATTTCTTGTATTAGTTTTGTTCCTCCCAATGTAATGGAACAAGAAAAAGAATGAGAAAACATTTTTTTGGAAGTAAAAAAACAAGAGAGATTTTATCATATTTTGAAAAATCAAAAAAGGGTTTGGTAAAAATTGATCATCATCTACATCAAAGGTATTTGAATTGTGAACAATAAAAGGTGATCTAATTTTGTGATATTCTCTTAATTTAGAATAGCCAACTGTTAAAAAAAATAAGTGATTTTAATCAGTTTAAAATTTAAAATTTTTTTATATAAAATTTATATTTGTTGGTTTATTTAAAACCATCACAAAGGATAAATGTTGGCCTGTCAGAGGCACTTACTTGAATGCGTGCAAACCTTTTCAAAACTCAGCTCCATCCCCGACCCTGTAAACTAGGAAAGAATCAAAGATAAAAGAGAGTTTTCATTTTTTTTATAATTTTTTTTTTTGTTTCTTGGATTTGGTTTACCATCGAATATTCAGAGTTTTGTTTCGCTTAATTTCGGTCAAATTATTATTGGGTCTCAATCGGGAGGAATCTCTTTTAATATCATTTTTGCTACCACTAAAATTCGAATTCTAATTTTTGATTTGGGATATTAGTGTCTTTTTCATTAGACCAACGAAATGTTGGTTTTTTTTTTATGTTGAAACATTGAAATCTCTCTAAAACAAAAAAATAAGTTGGTTGTTTGTCAAGAATAATATATATTTAATTTTCTTCTTGTTGATTTATAGTTTAAATATTTACTTGGAATTTGCGTCTTACTGGTCATTGCAGAAAAGTGTAATTTAGGGTTGTGGAATTTATTGTTTAAATATCAGAGGGGCTTTTAAGACGGTCAATGGCGGATGAGGTGAGAAGTCGATTGGTGAGGTTGACGATGAGGATTGTGGTGTTTGTAGAAAATTATTATGTTTGTAATCAAAGAAATAAGAAAGAAAAATAGAGGCTTTGAGGAGTTGCACAAGTTAGGTTCATAGGTGAGAGTTTGCAGTTCAAGGAAATGTTAAAGAAGAGTTAAGATTCTCATTTTTTTTTTTCTTTTAGTGTTGAAAGACAATTTCTTAAAGTTTGAATGTGCCACGGAGAGATTAAGCAATTTTTTTTATGTGATCTTGGTTTTATTTTTTTAATTATTTTAGAAGGGGAGAGTGGAGGTTGAAGAGAAAGGGATTGCTTGCTTGTTGAATGAAGAATGAGAGAGAGAGAAAAATAAGAAAGTGAGAGAAGAGAGAGAGTTAAAATTTTCGTCCTCAATTTTTTTAAATAAAATATTATATTTTAAATATTTTTTATTATTTTAAGAAATGAAATTAGATGGAGGTGTCAATTTTATATATTTCCCTAGCTGACATGAGGGTTTTTTTTTTATTATTTTTTTAAAAATTTTGGGGGATTTTTTTTTTCTTTTTTTTTTTTGTGTTGCATCTTTAGTTCAAAAGGTATTTTTGTATTTTTTTTCTTAAAATAACTCTATTATACAATAAATTCACAACTTTGTGGGATTTGTAGATATGAGAAAGTTTTGGAGATCTACGTGGATGAAGAGAAACAGAATGAGAAAGAAAGAAAGAAAAAAAAGATCATGTTTGGAAAACATGGATTTAGCTCCGATATTTTAATTTGTCTTTTTATCATATGTTATATATAATTGTTTTCAATCATAGTAAAATACAAAGGAAATCCAGCAGAGAAAGAAGAAAAATACGACTACACTAACAAAGAACGAATCAGTCTTTGGAGTCCCAAGTCCCCGCGGTGGGGTGGGGGGGGGGGGAGAGCACATTTTATACAAACTATAAAAGTAAAGAGGAGAATACAAAATGACAATTTGTTTTTTTTTTCAATGGAATATATTTCCAACTATTAATATCTGAAATTATATTTTAATTGATTCGATTTATATCACGATTAGTTCTTTTTTTGGGAGGAGCTCTCACTAAAAATAAATGGTCTTTAGTGACATAAACATTTTGGTCACTAAAAGTCCAAATATCGTCACTAAATGGCGTTAGTTATCAAAAAATTATCATCACTCGGTGGTTACCAAAACTACGTCACTAAAGGTCATTGGTGACAGGGTACAAATATTCGACATTAAAGAGTTGACTTTAGTGATCAAAATTTTTTTTATCTTCATATTAATGATCAAAAAGTCTTCACCGAGTGGATCACTAAAAAGTACAAGTGGTCACAAAAAATAACTTGGTAAACGTGTTTAGTGACAACATTTGATAACAAAAAAAGTACTCACTAAAAGTGATCGATGGTCCGGCCGAAACTTCAAGGAACCACCGACTACGGTTGCTGGTTCGGCATCTGGCAGTCCCACCAGCACAGGAGGCTTGAACTGGCTGCTGCTGAACCACTACCGGTAGCCAGATGTTCAGGCGGCCAGCCGGCCACAACCGTCAGTCCTGCTTGAACCCTGTTGGCAGTGGCTGCCACCGGTGGTGCAGTTGGGCTGGTATTGGTTTGAGCCGAGGCCTAACGATGCGGTTGGGCAGGTTTTTGAACCTTCCAATTATTGTGACTTAAAAGATACTCATATATAGTCCGAATTTTGTGTTGTCAGATTACCATAACCCTTTTGGTGAGGACAATTAGTGATGACTATCGTCACTAAAAATTACAAAAATTGACCACAGGTTTATTGATAAAAAAAATATCACTAAAAGTCAGCAAATGTCACTTTTTTGTAATGCCATTTAATGAACAAATTTTAGTGACAAAAAAAATTAGTCACCAATGGTGCTCAAATTGGCGGACTCTTCTCACCATGCCATTTAGCGAGCACTTGGTGACCACTTTTCCATGCCTATCACTAAAACCCATATGGTGATTAAAATAGTGATGAATTTTTTTTTCATCTATAAAGGTTACTAATAGTCATTAGAAATTTTGTTATCACTAAATTTCTTGTCACTAAAGACTATTTTTCGACAGTATCTTTTAATATAATTATTTTTATTTTTAAAATTTAAATCTAAATTTAATTTTTATTATGAAGTCTAACATGGTTCCTACTGTCCGTTGGTAAGTGAGTTGATATGCTAAACTGGTGACAGCTTCACATGCGGACTCCTCCCTCCAAAACTTGGTGCAAGCTTTTCTTTTCGCGCGCGGCGTGGAGATTTTCAATCTGTTAGATGTGGTTATTGTCGGGACTCGAGCCCCCCCCTTCTCAAAACATAACATATTTGTAATTTTATAAAACAAAATAGAAAATATTTATTTTTGTGTTATTGGAGCAGAAAACGCCCAAGAGGCCTTGTAAACATTGACCTTATCTAGAATTGTGGGCAGTGTAAGCTCCAAACCCCAATTGCTTGTGAAATATTCTTTGAAAATTCTTGCTCTTCTCCAAAATTAGGTGATATTGTTGAACTATTTTGTGCTTACTGAAAGCCAGGTACGGTTGGTTGAATTTTTATTTCTTTTCCTTGGGCTTTTAGAATATGGTTTTTCTGTTTTCCCTTCTCCAATTTGGCATGGTTGCCCAAGATTGAATTAGAAGCCAGGATTCCAAAATCACATGGTCTCTCCATGAGTTCTATTAAGCAAGTTTTTGCTCCAATTCTTTTTCTTTGGTTGAGTGGTTGAGTGGGTATGGTGTCCAAGCATCTAGCCTTATTTTGAGTTGGAATCGGCCGAGTTCCTAAGCCGATTTTGAAAAATTTGCCTAGTTTTGTCTAATAAGTCTTTTGTAAGGTCTGGGATTTGAATTCTCTTAAACTTTTGATTTGACCCAAAAAAAATAATAAAGTTATATTCAAACTTATTTAATAAATATTACGAACCCAGTTGAGATGAGTTTTTTCCTTTAACTCGACCCCATATTACTTCAGATTTTTCAAGCCATAGCAACAAGGATATTCATGATCGTCCACCAATGTACATATACAAATGGAACATAGATCCATAATACACACGCCTAAGATACAGACCTTGCAAATGCAAGAATGAGAATACCTTTTTCACATTTTCCAGGAATTCCGTATATACCCCTTAAATGTGTGTACAATTCTAGGCTAGAGAAATCTCATCTGGCTATGACAATTAAACTTCAGCACATCGGGTATCTATGCTTTACCAATATGAATGGTGGAGCCTACTTTGCATTTGATTTTGACATTTTACCTGCATAAATCGAGCCTTCTGCATTTTTCCTAATGGTAGAAGGTATGACCGAGTCACCACATGTTCCTTCTTGGACTGAAATTGCTTTTGTTGTCAACGTTAGGTAGGGTGCATGAAATTTAGGCCAGATTAAAAATTTATGTCAAAAGAATTTCTCTTTCATCTCTCCTCCCTCTTCTTTTTCTCTCCTCACTCTCCTGCACCATATTTCTCTTTTTTCTATCTCTTTTCTCTCTTTTCCAAGAATTGGAAACGCCATTTTTCCGTGGGGAAAGATGGAAGTGCAACACATAATTTCACTTTTATCCTTCCAAAAAAACTAAACGATTTTAAATAATAAAGGGGCATCCCAAACATTAAATGTATTCTCATTTTCATAAATAACCATCCCGAGAATTATATACACGTTGAGGAGGGTGGGGTGGGGGGGGGATCCTAAACCGTAAATACCATTTTTGTTCATCCAAAATATTTGTTCTGTCGAAATTTATGGATGTTTATGTCCAGAAAGAGGGAGAGGCCCAGTAAGCTTGTACTGATTCTATGATAGATCTGTTTTGTCAAAGGAAGTGCGCGCGCGCGCGGTAGCCCAGATTGCTGGTTTGGCTCCATTCTGGCTTGCACCGAGGGATCGGGCAATATTGCAAGGGGATTTTCTTTTTAAGGAGAATACAAAATTATAAGGTGAAAATTATATATAAAAAAAAAAAGAATCATAATTATAGTATTAAAATATAAATAATCTCAAATTTCTTTTTACCAAATTTAAACTATTTCCTATTATTAAAAAATTAACCAATTATACCGATATTACGTCAATATTTTTTTACATATAAATACTAGAATTTGAGATTTTTACTATACATCGTTGGAATATTACATCAATATTATATCCATACCACCTCAACATCATATCAATCTATTTTAAATTATTTGATCACCCTCTGAAACACTAACAGGTTAAACTCTTTTTCCATTAAAATAAGTTTGAAATTAATTAAATTATATCGTAAGGGAAACGTATTAATCAAACTATCCTAAATCTTAGTGCTAACAATTAATTAAAAACAAAACAGCTCCGGTCCTCCCACTCTAATGTTATGTGCAAAGATGCAATTTGCGCTTATTAAGCTGACTGAATCCAACCGTTGCTGTTTTGCTTTCTCGATAGTCCCCCTTCCCAATGTCCGGTTGACTTCATCGCCCTTGCTACTCCATTCAAACAAATTATATTTTATCCTCCAAATTATGTGGTAGTGGGAGTGACCTTCCCTACCGCGCCCAACTATTAATGCAGACATACCAATAATATTAATCACCCAAAATGCTACTTACTATCAGAAATCAAACAAACAAACAAATATTCTTATTTTTGTTCTTTTTATGAAAATATTTAAACTTTTATTTATTTTAGACCTGGGTTTTGTTTTTAGAGTAGTCCGTTTGGGAGTGATTTTTTTATGGATTTCATTTTATTTTCTTAATATTTTATTTTGTTTTGGGTGGCATTTCGTTTTCCAAATTGGCAAGCAAAAACCCTGGGGTCCTCTATGTCATCTTGAAGAGGAATAAGAAAGTGTGGAAAGGAGAAAATATGACGCCTTGGACTCTTACATTTCTTTCATTGAAGACAAAGAGCTGGCTGGGCAAACAATCATTTTTGACACCCTTGCACGACATAAACAAATAATTTAGTATAATTTCCAAAATACGGAGAGAGAGAGAGAGAGAGAGAGAGGGAGAGAGAGATCCCTTCAGTCATTTTTGTTGCCTGACAGCTTTCTGCCAGCTTCAAGATTGGTCACACAACTTAATATACTAAATTTAGTTTTCAATTTAAAAGTCACCATAGGGTTCAATTCATCAAATGAGCTGACACTTGGTTTTCCTCTGTAATACGCGTTGATCATAAACACCAGGTCTTAAGGTTTTGGGTGCGCCAAACACAATAGGATGGGTCGTTATTGATCTAACCCAAACAAAATGCTTTTTCCTCGCACTATCAAGCTTACCCTATCTCGCATGTAATCGGATTTATGATATAAAATTGTATAAATCTCTACAAATAATTAGGTTATATTTATATTGATAATTCTTAACATTTCAATTTTACTTAATTCAATTAAACCAAAATTCAATTTTGGATAACAAGTCATTAATCTCTCTCCGGTTACAATAGTGTTATTTCATCTTGTCAAACGATCTAATCAACTTAGACCGACAATGAGTTAATGCAAATTACTATAATTATTTATTGATGGTACAAGGTCCAATAACCCGTTATTACGAACTCCGTGAAACTACCCAGCTCATTAGGCCAATAGTTATCAAACCCATAAACAACCGAATGTGCTTTTGGTCTCTCAGTCAAGCGCTCTCGCTTGCACCCTTTAACCCTCTTGATCTTATCCTCTTGGGAACATGTCTCTTTACCTCTTGGTGACCTCTTCATCGTTCCAACTCTCGACATCTGAACCTCTTAGTTATACCCGCTCCTTACTAGATATTTTTCGTTAATATAGAAGTAATTTTCATTACACGGTAAGAACAAAATATGATCATTCCATAAGAAATAATAAGTTTAAAACTTTGTAATCCGATATAAATCCCTCTAATCTTGTGAAAATTTTAAATTTTTGTAAACACTTCTGATATGGTGAGAAATTTTCATGATAATTTAAATTTATCTTAATCAAGAAAATTTTAAATTTTTTAAAAATCTTTTACGATGGTCCATGCCCAAAAAAAAAATATAATTCCTAGTTAATATAATGGGATGATGTCGTGGAACGAAAAGCACGTTTTAGGTGATGCAACCGACACGTTTTGCGAAACCTATATTTGACCACCCGAAGTACAAGATGTTCTTTTGTTATATCCAATCGCGTGGTTCAACGTCTCAATCGTTGGACCAAGAACACCGATGTTGGTCTCTGCACCTACATTTGACGTTGGGAGGAAAGAAAGTGATTAAGAAGCTGGTGGATGAAAAATAATTTTAGGCTTGACAAAAGAGAAAAAAAATTAGGAGGGTATTTTTATTATGGATAAAAGAAAATCGAGAGAATTTAAAAATATTATGTATTAAACAATATGAAATAAATTGTTCAGAGTTATTGTATATATGAGGTCAATCTTTAATATACCATAAATAATTTCTCAAAATATGGGCCAAAATTAGTGAAGAACAGAAATCAAGAACCACAAAACCGGTTTAGAGAGCAATAAACTGGATAGAGAAAAGGCATGTTGGTTCAAGCGGATGGACTGAGTCAAGAACATCGAGAACCAGATGACACAACGCAAGTTAGGGTGACACATCGGTTAGAAGTAGAGTAGGATGTAGGTCAAATTCGGAGGAGGTCATGTTGGTTCAAGAGGTTGGACTGAGAAACACGATGGTTTATTTAGATATTTGGGAGAGGGTAAAATTTGATAATCTTAACTCAGATTCTAAGAGAGAAAAGGGAGAATTCAAAAATATTATATATTAAATGTTGTGAAATGAAGGGTCGTATGCATAGGCTCAATTTCTAATTTTAGTAGTAGTGTGTATATATATATATAGTGAATGTGTTTTTTAGATTATCTGGATATATGATGAATATTCTCTTAATATATAGTAAATATTGTGTTACCAAAACAATAAATATTGTGTTATTAAAATTATATTAAAAATGAAAATAAAAATTATTAAAAATAGTCTTGAAAAAAATTTTCAATTTATATTCTCCTCTCCACTTTCTTCTGCTTTGCGGATATTTCATAATCAATCAAGGTGATGATGATAAATAATTACCTTTTGTATACAATTTTATTATGTTTGGATACCCTGTTTTCTTTGTTTATTTTTTCTCTTAATATATTTTATTTTAACTAAATTATCGTAATATTTTTTCTAAACCACAAATTCTTTTATTAATGATATAAAGTGATCATTATATATTAAAAAACATAGGTAATAGCTACATAGATAATTGTTGGAGGTAGATCTAAGCTACACAGATAATAGCTCATTGGGCTTAAGAGTGAGGATGAAGTTGTTGCGGTTCCTAACTTGATCTTGAGAAATATACTTGCAAAAAACCGCCTAGGGTTGGTCTAGCGGAAGAAATTCCTACGCTCAAATCAAATAGGAGCGAATATAAAGAAAGAGAAATAGGCTAGAGAGAGAGTTGTGTGTCTGCTCTCTATTGATCTTGTGAGCTTTCTGTGTCAAGACTTAGAACATACCTCACTCTTTGCCAATGCTGAGTATATGTAGTATGTATGTAGGGTTTTGCATGCCTCTAGGGGGATGAGAACCCAGCTTGTAGCGAATTTGATGGGAATCCTCCGAAATCATTGGGATTGAACTCAAAGATTAAGGAGATATGAAAATATTTGAAATCCTTTGCAGGAAGGTCTTTCATGAGAGTCATGGAGATTCAAATTTTAAAGAATTTCTTTGCTAAATTACATTTATCATGTAACAGAGGTGCCTGCGTGCAATGAGATGCATTTACCGAGGAATAGGATAATGAGATCAAGGGGACTGAAAAAATTGGAGGTTACGATTGATCATCGGTCCTATATTCGACCGAGGATCGAAGAGAGACAAAGATATATTCGGTCTTTTATGGGCCTGGCGCATGCAAATCATTATGGGTCGTCAGTCCATGTATCATCATTTTCCCTCAACTTCTAATTGTTATTTGATTGAAATGACATTTAGGAGAAAATTAAGAATTTGAAGGGACTTGAAAACAAAGAGTTTCTTTTTGGAGTGAGATAGGCATGAGAGTGGAACATTTAATGCGAATTGTGTCATTTCGATTTCTGTGAGTCTTCCTTTATACGCTTCTTTGTATTTGCTCTACAATTTGTTAGTGGGTTTTGTTCTGTTCAATCGCTTAAGAGAAAAGAGGAAACTCATGTTTTTAGAGTTTATAGAATTGTAAGGCAACAATGACTTGGGGTTTTGATTCACGTAAGCATTGTAAGATTGGTGAGATTTCAAGTGTAAAGACAAAAAAGGAGTTGGATTCTGTGGTAAAGGAGATGAATCTTGGTGGTGATTTTCACCAAAGGTAGCCTAGGGATGTGAAGAGGGCTAACCAAATGCTAGAGGGGTGTGTTCCCATGTACAAGGAGTACGTTGGGTATGGTTTACTAATTTCTTATTTGATGCTTTTGTCTTTTGTTGTAAAGGGTTGGAATTTATTTTCTACCCTACTGAATTCGAGCGTATGGCAGTGTTTAGTTTATTGAGTTTCTGTCGGTTAAGATTCGATTTTAAGATATTGTCTTCCATTTTTCACTTAAGGAAATGTGGTCTTGGAGTTCCTACTAAAGGGTGGAATTGTATGCAAACTCAACGTTAGTTAAAGTAGAAATTCTTCTATAAGTTGACCTTAGATAAGTCTTGGAGAAGCAAATTCTTTTTTATCGAATTTGTGAATAGAGATTTGTTGCCATCATTTCCCGCAATTGATGCAGAGCCCCTTGTCGGGCTAAGGGCATCTTCGACTTCTCGGCACTCTAGTTTTGTCAGATCCATTAGTAGTTTTTGTTTAGTGTCGAGTATGACGGTTTGGGTGGATGCCCTAGTTGGGAATGAAACACTCGAATTAGCCGACCTTCTGTTGGATGAGAGTATACAAATTCAAAGGCCATCACTTAGAGAAGACGTCTAAGAGGCTTGTCGATATCGTTGATTTTTGCTGAGGTGGATGATCTAGACCGTGTGACTACTCTAAAAGCAATAAGGGCTTATGCTAAGGTGGGCTTTAAGGGGGAACAAGATGAGGGGAATGCGTCTAAGGACGCACTGTCGGGTTATATTCCTTGGGAGAAAAGAAGACTCATGTGGACACCAAGCAGCGGGCAAGATGAGGATGTTGACAGGTCGAGTTTAGCAAGGGCGATGGTGCCAGTGCCCGGGAATTCTATCATTTTATTGGAGGCTATTTTTAAAGGGAGAGAGATTGAAGCAGAGAGACATGTTGTTATGGCTGAAAAGGAGGAAGAGAGGGAGAGTTGACCAAAGGATGTGGTGAGTGACGAGTGGCCCTTTGCTGCACTTATTCCCAATGGAAAGAGGGGTAAGTTGTTGGCCCCTGTCATTAGCACTGAGTAGGTACATGATACTGTGGAGTAACCTCGGACTCCTCCCTTGACTGTAGGGGAGGATATTTTAGTTGGAGTCCCACTAGAGAGAGTAAAGTCGGGTTTCTCTATCACCTTGCCAGAGTACATGCACATTTGGAAGAGCAAAGGAGTAATGCCAGAGCAAACGGCCCCCCGCACCCTCTGTTCAGGTTTAGTCATTCGACCGATCGAAATAGTTGAAGGAAAGGGGAACCACAACCATAAGGTGTGGTGATAACTATTTCTACTACTTTGATAGTTCGAAAGTGAAGAGGTTCACAGATAGGCTTGATTTTCATCTGGCAGAATGAAAGCTAAACCACGTGTCGGTAAGGCATGGGGATGACTCTGTAGTAACTCTTTTGATTTAGGAACATTCTTTCTAGTACCTTTTAAGTTAACCAACTGACAGGTTTAATTTTATTATGATTATTCTGACTTATTTTTCTATACAGGCCATTGTGATGTCTAAGTTTCAAAAGACAAGGAAAAACTAGTTGGTTGATCATTTAAGGAATCAGTTGTATCTATGGAGAAAGAGATCTCTCAGCTCCGAGCTAAAAAATGCCCAGAGAGAAGCCAAGGACGCGGAGGCAACATCTGTTCCTCTTTGTAAAAAGGAAAAATTGATAGAGATGTTGTAGGCTAATCTAGAGAAATTCTTATGAATTGACCGACGCGAGCATTGCTAAGGATCAGATGTTAAGGGATCTCTTTAATACAGTGAAGCAGATCGATTGGCTACTAAGGCGGCCTATGTCACCTCGCAGAGGAAGGTTGCAAAGCTGAGGGAGACCTATGAACGGGATTGTCGGCAGTTATCTGAAAAATTATGGCAAGCCAAAGAGGCCATCTATTGTTTGTAAAGTTGCTCAGTCGAGGAAGTGGATGTCAATAGTTCTAGTGCCCCTGGTTTAGGTCTAGTCAGAGTTGCCAGGGGTGGCCCTTTTGAAAGAGTGATTGCTTTTGGCTCACAGATTATTTCTTTTCAGGTCGACCTTACGAACCTTCAGTGTAAACCTCCCCCTCCTTCTTCTCCTTGATTCACTATTGTTTTTGTTTTTCTCTTTTGTATTCCTTCTCCTTCTTTTTGTACTAATGGCTCTCTGAATGGAAAGAAATTTTTTGGTCTACTTTTCTCATCTTTTGCTTTTGTGTTATTACAATCTTTTTTTATTACTTGATGATCCCCTTGAACGGGAATTACATGAGGTAGTCCGGAGCAAGGACTGTAATTTATTATTACATGGCCTCACAAGAGGGGTGCTAGACCTACATTGTGTAGTGAACTTGGTTGTTGCACAATGGGTACTCGGAGACATAGCGCCTTGATAGTGGATAATGTACTTGGTATTGCACCGAGAGTATCTGGAGGCGTTGCACCTTAGTGTTAAATAGTATACTTGGCATTGCGCCTAGTGTACTTGGAGGTATTGCGCCGAGGGTACTTGGAGGCATTATACCTTGGTGGTAAATAATAGTATATCTGGCATTGCGCTGAGGGTACTTAGAGGCATTGTGTCTTGATGATGAGTAGGGTACCTAGCATTGTGCCGAGAGTGCTTAGAAGCATTATGCTTTGATGGTGGAAAGTATACTAGGCGTTGCATCGAGAGTACTCGGAGGCATTGCGCTTTCATGGTGAGTAGTTTTTCTACCGTTACGCTGAGCGTACTTGGAGGTGTTGTGCCTTAATGATGGATAGTGTTCTTGGCATAGTGCCTTAATGATGAATAGTATACCTGATATTACATTAAGAGTATTCGGAGGTATTGCACCTTAATGGTGGATAGTGTACCGACGTTGTGCTGAGAGTACTTGGAGGCGTTATGGTTTGATAATGAGTTGTGTACTTAATGTTGCGCCGAGGGTATTCGGAGACTTTGTGCTTTAATGGTGGATTTATTGCCTGTACTTTGCAATAACTGTTTGTAATCAATGTGAGTCAGTACTTTTCGTTATCATAATGTGAAAAAACCAAAACGATATCCCTAAAATATTTGTAAAAAGAAAACATTAAAGGAAAATTTTAGTGGGTGATACAATACTACTAGCAAAATAGCAAAGCAGCATAAAATTTCAAGCAAAGTTTACTAGGCAAAAAAAATTGAAGGATCCTAATCACAGCTGATCGTCCCAATGCGGATAGGCATTCTAAATTTAATTTTCATATGCCTCATGCTTGGTAATGCCTCCAAAGCATTCAGGCCTGGGCAACCCAAGATAGCGTTCTACAATGACGAGACCTTTATCATATTAAAAGTTGCAATAGTAGTTGAGTGGTTCGGTGGTATTCCCAACGTTACGGGAAGAAATATAACGCCTTTGGGATATAGCAATTCGTCACAAAGCCCTTTTACGAGTCTAGCATGAGGTTGTACGTGTGCATGATCATAGTCCATCTGCCTAAAGGCATCCTAATAAAGGAGGTCATAGTCTGCTCCTTGATCGACAAAAATTCTCTTGATTGCATATTGGTCGATTGATGCTATGATAATCAATAGGTCATCGTATCCTGGAAGCACTCCTGCAAGGTCATCGTCATCAAATCCTATCATCGGTCTTTTTTGATTTTGTCTCTTTTTGACACAAGCTGAGAGGATTTCCTTGGAGGCAGGCAGTTCAGTCATTTGGAAGATCGGGGCCACTATCATATCAATTGGTCGAGGGCCCTCTTCAATTACGCTAGTTGACCGAGGAGTGGAAAGGTTGTCTGTAGACGAATGAGTTGTTGTAGATAAGTGTTCGGATCGTATATAAAGGATTACCCTATTCATCTGGTCCTCGGTAGATCCCTGGCCAAGTTACTTGTTCATCTCATCTCCTCATTTCTCCCCCCATGTTTCTCGACAAAAGTTGTCCTCACTATCAGCATAGATAAACCTAAGAAGCTTACCATGTCGAACTAGTGTTTCGAGCTCATCCTTCAATTTCCAACACTCATTTGTTAGGCGGCCATAGTCTCGTTGGAAATAGCAATATCGTGTCCGGTCCTTTTTGGAGTCGTCACCTGGAAGGCGACCTGGCTACCTGACATATGACTTATTTCTTATCTACAGCAGGATTTGGCTCAGTGTTTCATTCAACAGTGTATAGTGATTGAATTTGAAGTGAGGAGGGTGCTGATTGGGTCTTTTTGGGAGAGTGTTGCTGAGGAGAGCGGTTGCACTCATTCCGTGGGATTTGTTTCGATGCCTGTCGAACGATTTTGCTTCTTCTACGGCTATGTACTTTTCCACGCACGAATGGAATTCCTATATTGCGGCCAAAGGGTTCTTTGTTATTGAGGTCAGGCCACAATCCAATTAGCAGCACTGTTAAGGATATGGAGCGATCCAAGCTTGAAAATTTCATCATTTCCATCTTGAACTTTTGTAGAAAAATCCTTCAAGGGCTTGTCGTCTCTTTATCGCAATGAGAAGAGGGAGATAGATTTCCTCTTGGCTTCATGACTAATTACGAAGTGGGTCTCAAACTATTCCCTTAACTAGGAGAAGCTTCTAATATTAAGCGGTGGTTGAGAGTTGAACCATGACAAAGTATTCCCCTTTAGAGTTGTGGGGAAGTGTTTGCACATGGCAACGTCAGACATGTCTCGAGAGATCATGACCATCATGAAATGGGCGGCATGATATCGGGGGCTGTGTTGTCATCGTACCTTTCCATAGGGGGAAGAAGCATGTCTCGCGATATCAACTTAGTGGAGATCTTCAAGTCAAAAGGTGAAATGTTAGTCGTGTATTGGACGGCCTCATTGCATTTAGCATTGGCACATCTCAGTTTGGCAGCTATGAGGTCTTCCACTTGTTTCCTCAAATCATTAGGATCATGTTGAGAAGTTTCCGAGTGCTCTCGACTTCCTCAGGGCTAAAGTCTGTGTAGGCGTGATGTGTCGATCTCTAGGGGGAGAGTGACCCCTTTTGTCAGTGAGCATAACTGAGGTCCTTCAGTTGTTGGCTAATGTCTTGAAGTTTGGATTTGAGCCTTTCCATTTGAGAGCGGTGGGCTCTGTCCGGAGAGCTCAGGGTAACATTTGGAATCGATTAGTTTTGGTGTTGTGTCACTGGTGGTCGAACTCTCCCCGAGGAGGTAGTTGAGTCTAGGGAATGGAACCATCCATTGGGTTAATTGGGTCCATAGGTTGAACATCATCCTTCGGAGTATCCGTCCACTGTTGATATGGCTTTGGAAGTATTACGACTCCTTTTTGGAGGCATAGTTGGCAAAAAGCATGACAACATAAAGTGCAAAATGAATCTCTTTTTAGTCGATTTTTCATGGACAGCACCAATCTGTTGGAGGTGTGTTTAGACTCCACAAATAATAACTCCTTGGACTTGCGAGTTAGGATGAAGTCGGTGCGGTTCCTCGCTCGGTCCTGAGAAATATACCTATAAACGACCACGTGAGGGTTGGTCTGATGGAGGAAACTCCGATACTCAAATCAGGGAGGAGTGAATATAAAATAAGAGAAATAGGCTAGAGAGAGAGGGTTGTGTGTCCGCTCTCAATTGATTTTGTATGCTTTTTGTGTCAAGACTTAAAATATACTTGACTTCTTGCCGATGTTGAGTATATATAGTATGTATGTAGGGTTTCTCATGCCTCTTAGGGGATGAGAACCCTAGCTTCTTTATAGGGAATTTGATGGGAATCCTATGAAATCGTCCGGATTGAAGTTAAAGATTGAGGAGATTGAAAATTTTTGAAATCTTTTACGCGAAGGATTTTCCCAAATCTAAAGAGATTCAAATTTTAGAAAATTTCTCTCTTAAGTTATATTAATCACGCAATAAAGGCGACCGAAAGAATTGGAGATTACGAGTTAATCCTCAGTCCTATATTCGACCAAGGATCGAAGAGAGACAAAGATGCATTCGGCATTTTATAGACTTGGCATGTGCAGACCATTATGAGCCATTAGTCCATTTACGGGTAATAGAAAATTTTGGGTCCTAATTTAAAACTTTTCATTTTTAAGATATCTTTAATTTCTGTATGCTAAGTTATTCTTATTTTCATTGATAATATTTAAACTTTTAATATCCTAATTACGTATTTGTAACTTTTTCTTTTCTTCTCGTTTCCGTTCTTTCAAAGGAAACATGATAAATTGGGAAGGGTAGAGAAGCAATTGACGGACCAAGACACATAAGGGCAGAGCAGTTGAATACTGTGAGTCGGAAGACAGACCGGGCAGGAGGGTTTTGGTGTTCCTATTCAAAAATGTCAACTCAAGCCGGTGGAATCGATTATGACATTTTAACCTGTCCATTGGAAAACTGCCACATGTCACCTCCGTGCCCATATTCGTCATTTCACATCACGACAACAAACGTCAACTAAAAGTGTTAGAGATGTTCCTGACCATGTCATTTGCATATACCAAATTTCCATAAACCCCCTCAACATTTACTTGTGCTTTCATAGAAGGTTCCAAGAAGGGGTGAGAAATCTCTCTGTCTTTCATCTTGTTATCTATGGGAACTCGTATGATGCTCATGATCATAACAATAATACATTAATCCATTCAAGGAACCTTAAGCCTTATTGAATAGCCTCTCCCCCACCCCCTCTCTCTAACACCCCTTTCCTCCCCTTTTTATACCCTTCACTTTTCTCCCTCTCTCCACCACACCTCTCTCTCTCTCTCTCTCTCTCCCTCTCTCCACCACACCTCTCTCTCTCTCTCTCTCTCTCTCTCTCTCTCAATATGGCTTTCACCTCCACTCACATTCAAGCACTAATGCTTCTGGCACTCCTCACCACCTGTTGCATAGCCCAAGCACCAGGCCCGTCTCCCAAAGTTGCCCCTATGCGACCGTCTCCAACTCCCTCACCAACTGCCTCATCACCATCCCCGACACCCACATCGTCACCGTCACCGTCATCGTCACCATCATCACCATCACCACCACCTTCACCTTCACACCACACCTCTCCATCACCGGCACCGTCAGCAAAATCTCCGACAGCACCACCTAAGTCTTCTCCAACTCCGTCACCATCAAATCCAACTCCAAATACTCCGTCTCCGTCGCCGTCTCCGGATTCTCCTCCCGCGGACAACACCGGAAACTTCGCCGCAGGGAAACTGACCGGAGTCTTTGTTGCTGGAACTGCACTCGTTGTTGGCCTGTTGTTCTAGATCACGATATCGGGCTCCGCCTCGTGGAGGCTGGCGGGACTTGTTCCGTACATCTTGGATTGTTATCTGACTTTTACTCTTCTCTTGGATGTTGACTAGTCTTTTCTTTGATTTCTTATATTATTGTGCTTTTAATTTTTACTCTTTTCTCTTGTTTATATCTGCATTTACAGGGTGATGTGGGGGGGGGGGGGGTTTCATGGCATTTTGGGGAGGAAATTGTTGTGTCCATTGGATTGATGGTATAGAGGCAATAAAGTCATGTGGGGTGCATTCTTTTCACATTTTTTTATGTATCTTTTGTTTGGGATTATTTTATTTATTCTATTTTAATGTTTTTAGATTAACTTTTTGTGGGTTTTATTTATTTATTTATTTCGGATATGTTAGGATAGTTGCTGCTGAATAAGTGTAAAAGTAAATAAAATTGAATTAAAAAATATATAAAACGCTTACTTAAATTAAAACCATTAGGTTTTACAGGCCACTATATGTCATTTCCTAAAGAGAAGCGAACAAAGAATAATTCTTTACAATTTTAGAACTTTCGACAAAAAAAGGGGAAATCATAACATTTAATGGTGCAAGTTGCATATCCTCTTTTAAAGGAAATTATTTCATATCCTTTCTCAAAGTGTTTGCGGTGATTTCCTTTTGTTTTTTTTTTGGGGGGGGGGGGGGCATTTGTCTTAAACCCAATGAAATGATGTGATCTCAAGGGAAATCAACGATTTCATGTGAATTTAGTAATAAAATATTAAAATTTTAAATTAAAAATTTAAATTTAAATCTTAAGAATAAAAAAAAAATATTGAGAGAATTAATTTTAAATTGAGTTTTATACTATTTGAATCAGATTAGTTGGATAATCATATATTATGCCGTTGTTTAAAAAAAGAAAATCTCATGAGAAATCGCAATTCAAAATGTGGAATTGATACGAGGGGATCCTTTATCCATCCTGAAGACATAATCGAATTTGACGCAAAAAATTGTCACATTTCATTCTCTACAAAGTTCTCTGTTTTCTTTTAAAACATTTCAATGTGACATATCTTTTATTAACTTATTGAAGGAAAATGCCATTCCCGTAGGATGATTGTCTTGATCGTATGAAAATATAGGTAGCAACTCAATTATCCAATCTTATATTTCTACCTTTGAGCTACTTTGGTCATGATAAGAAACATAAAGCCACGTTAAAAATTTGAATACAGGGTAAAATGCATTTTCCATTTTGATAAATAATGAGTTATAACTTAATTTGTATTATTTTTATTATTTTAAAAATCTTTTGTTCGATTTTCTCTATGTACAAGGAAAAAAAAAATACAAATAAACAAGGTATAAAAAAATGCACAAACCATGTACTCTTGTATTAAATTGATAAATCCTAACTTCACTAGTCATCGTCCACATATTCCTCGTTGCACTTTTTGAATCATAAGGTGCTCTGCTCTGTGTGGTCAACCCCAGCAAACCCAAGAACATGATAATACCCAAAGTTGGAGTTGCAAATTGTCAATTTATTAGTAGTTGTGCGATGCACTTTCTTCTCTGCTCGCCGTGATCAACTTTGTAGGATCATTTTTCTGAACTTTTTGGGCTCTCTTTTAATTTTATATTAATGTTTATGTCTCCAGCTACGTATCTCAGCTGTCCAATAATATTCAAAATATTTCAAATTCCAGCTATTTGGTATGGAATTAAGGTAGAAGTTTCAAAACCCCCCCCCCCCCCCGGGCCCCCCCAAAAAAAAATTCCTGAACCATCAATTTGCAATTTTCCAAGCTTTCCCTGAGGCGACTTCTAAAGGCAACTAGAACCTTTTGTGGGCACGACGGTGTTTAGAAATTATCAAATCTACAGTTATAATTTTACAGGAAATCCTTAATCTTGAATTGCCTATAGTTTTTACAGGAAATCATCAAATCTACAATTTGAGAATTATTTTTGAAGTATTAGAAATTATCTAATATTTTCTAACAATTATAATTTTGCCACTTGAAATCTTAAAAATTGCAAATGGGCCCTTGTTTCTTGAAAAACTGCATTTTATCCCCTTAAAAGCTTTTAACCCCAACTAAAAATATAAAGGCCTTCAGAAAACAATTTTTGATAAAAATAGAAAGTTTTGGAAATCAAAATGGTTTTCAAAAAATAACTTCAACAACAGATATTTCTGTGAAACATTTACATAGAAGGTGGTTTGCGAAAAATAATATCATAAAGGATATTTTCATTTTAAAACCATAACCGAGGTTAGGGTTTGAAGATTGTTGCAAAGAGGTGGTTTCCGGTAACGGTGATGGCGATCCCCCTCAGGTCGAAAAATAGATAGCAGGAAGACGAAGGACCTCTTTTAAGAAATTAATGGGCATGCCATGGACAACGATAGCCGCGGGATTTCATGATGGCAAAGGAAGAACTAAAATGTAGAACAAAACTAAAAGAAATTTTACGCTCAAAAATGATTTTTAAAGTCTTGAAAAAGATGAGGGGACTTTTTTAAACATGGCACATTAAAGCGTCAAGAAGAATGTGTGTGCATGAGAGGGAGGGTGCAAGTGGGGTGGATGATGAGGTCGAGGGGGCAGTAGGGTGTCCTATTTATAAAAAGAATCCATGGTTGATATTCATTCTGATCTCTAAGAAAGGAGAAAGGCTGGGTTCAACCTGAGGGCTGAGATCAAAGACTGATGCATGCGTATCCATAATGGAGGGCTAGGATTCAAGGACAAAAGAAGTCTGTCTCATAATTATCAAAAAACTTTAGAAATCTTGTCTTTGAATAACTATTTAAAAAAATTATATTTCATGCATTGGCAAAGAGGAAGAAGGTTCTAGAGACCTTCTATTTCTCACAAATATTGCTTAGTAAAATAGTGATACTGGAAGAAGGAAACTTGTTCATTTCTTATTGGCTTATATTTTTGAGGAATTTTGGGAGGAAACTATCGTCGCTATTGGTGAAGTCAGCAGTATAAGCGGCAACCCCTCTTCCTTTCACGTCCCAACTCCTCAACTTTTATTTGGACATCGTCCATTGCGTGCTTTTTGGTGTGGTTGCTCTTATGAGACTATTTTAAAAGACGGTGGTTTTGTTGCCTACCTACCATTTTTATGAGCAATTTTAGAGTGAGTGGGTAGGGAACAAAACCACCCTTTATTTCTACCTAAAACTACCATGGAACCCAGCTGCCCCTGAGCATACCATGCCGAGTGCACAGTGGAAATTGCAAAAACATAACCTATGCCCAAAGCATGATTGGGAGACCCCATCAAATCTTGCACACAAGGCACTAACTTCCGGCCCCGAAGGCAGGAGGTTAGCGCTTTCCCTTTCCTTTCCTTTCCTTTCCTTTCTTCTCCTTATAAATGCAATGTGTGAGATTTTGTGTTATTTCTATTGGTTTCTTCTCAAATGAAATAATATAATTTTATTAAAAAGCAAATTTTTTTTATAAAAAATTATGAATATTTTTCAGTAGATAAATATATAATCAATTTATATTTTTAAATTTGACACAGAAAGCAGTCCTCTCTCCAAGAAGCAATCAAAGGGCAACACCACATTGCAAGATCACTACAAAAAAATACGGATTTAATGATAAATTTTAGCGACGGAAAAAATTCGTCGCTATTTTACGACAGATTTAGCGACGAAAAATTTTTTTGTCACTATTTTACAACAAAATTTGCAACGAAAACTTATTCGTGGCTAAATTAGCAACGAATACATTATTTGTGGCTAAATTAGCAACGAATACATTATTCGTGACTAAAGTCGTTGCTAATTGGCGATGAAAAATTTTTTATTACTAAATTCGTCCCTAATTGTTGACAAAAAAATTTTCATTACAAAATTTTTCACTAATTAGCGATAAATAAAAATTTTGTGGGTATATTTTGCCACGGATACTATTATCCGTCACTAAATTTAGTAAAAAAAAATTTTCGTGACAAATTTTGTCCTAATTAGCTACAAAAATTATCCATCGTTAATTAGTAATAAAAAAAATATTTGTCACAAAATTTAGTAACGAACTCGAAAATTCGTAACTAAATTTGTCACTAATTAGCTAAAAAAATTAGTGACAAAATTCGTTGCTAATTAGTTAAAAAAAATATTCACAACTAAATTCGTCACTAATTTATTACTGGTATTTCAAAATTCATGACTAATTTCGTAACTAAATTTCTTTTATACTCTATTAGGAAATATTTTCAACCGAGTTTTTATTTTTAATCTATTATGAATTACGGAATCGAATTGAATATATAATGAATATTATAATTCTCATCAAATTGACAATTTTGAATAATAAATAATTCAATCAATTTGTAACAAACAATTTTCAATTAGTCACGACTATCTAGTTTACCCTTCATATTTTTTTCTTCTACGTCTGTCGCTTCTTTCATATAATTCAAACATTTTTTAAAGTTAAGTTATTCATCTTTATTCATTATCATTATCAGTAAAAAAGACAATAGACCATACATTCATGTCTGAAAATCTATCTCGTCTAGTAAGTAAATCAAACAATAGTTTTCGAATGACGGTGGCAGTGAGACGGATGGTTATTAATAGGCGATTGTCCATTTATATATTATTCTATTATTTCAAAAAAATAATAAGAAAATAAAATAAAAAAATAAGAGAATAAAATACAAAATGCGAATTAAAAAAAAGATTAATTTACGACGGATTTACCATTTTATATTTCATTTTATTTTATTATTTTATATTAAAAAATCATATTTATTATTTTATCACATTTGAAATAATATTTTAAAATATCATTTTATTTTAAATTAGTATTTTATTATTTTATAACAAATTATCATTTTATATTATTTTATTTTTTTATATTAACAAATCATATTAATATAATAATTAAAAATAAAATATATAAAATAAATAGAAAATATAATAATATATAATATATTAAATAAAATATATAATAAATAGAAAATAAAATAAATATCAAATATATAAATTAAAAAATAAAAAAATGATAGGTTATTTTAAAGCATAGCAAAGAATGGATTTTTGGATTTACCATTTTATCTTTTATTTTATTTTATTTTATTATTTTATATTAAAAATCACATTTATTATTTTATTATATTTTAATTTATATTTTAAAATAACATTTTATTTTAAATTAGTATTTTATTATTTTATAACAAATTATCATTTTATATTATTTTATTTTTTATTTTAACAAATCATATTAATATAATAATTAAAAATAAAAAATATATAATAAATAGAAAATATAATAAATATCAAATATATAAATTAAAAATAAAAAAATGAAAGGTTATTTTAAAATATAGTGACGAATTTGCGATTTTTGTCGCTAAATTTAGTAACAAAGTTGAAAATTTATCGCTAAATTTTATATATAAATAAATAAAATAAAATATTAATATAATAATTAAATAAAAAATTAAATTAGCGATGAATTTGATATATAATAAATAGAAAATAAATAATATATAATATATTAAATAAAATATATAATAAATAGAAAATATAATAAATATCGAATATATAAATTAAAAATAAAAAAATGAAAGGTTATTTTAAAACATAGCAACGAATTTGCGATTTTTGTTGCTAAATTTAGTAACAAACTCGAAAATTCATTATTAAATTTTATATATAAATAAATAAAATATAATAATTAAATAAAAAATTAAATTAGTGATGAATTTGGGATTTCTGTTGCTAAATTTAGTCGCCCGATCCGTGATACGGAGGCTGTGAATAGTCACCCGTTATCTCGGACACCAGCTCAATCCCGCCACGTATCCTCTAGGTAACGCAAGACTAATCAAAATTTCAGTTATAATATTTAAAATACAAAAGTTTTTAAATAAATAAATAAATAAATATATATATATATATATATATATTCTACAAATGAAAGTTCTTTGATTCCATACAGTCATTCTGACATGATCAACTAATATTCTAAAAAATACAACGGAAGTTCCATATGTAATACGTCTCTAGCGATGGTCTCTGGAATTTACGTATATTGATATCTATCAACGTATCCCTCTATATACTATCTCTGTAAAATTTAAGAGAGTGAGGGGTGAGTAAAATTATTTATTCAGTGAGTGAATAATAGTAACATGTAGTTAAAAAGTGGTATAAAAATGAAGTATTAAAACCATATATATATATATATACTTTAAAACTATATTTCAAGTATGAATGACAATTTCAAACATATTTCTCTAATATCATCATCCATAAAACATATTCATCCAATCTCATATTATAAATCGTAAAGTCATGTCAAAACTAGCTCTCGGCAAGGGTCTAGCTCGACCAATGACGAGCCACCAAAAGTTTTTTTTTTTATGTTTTTTTGTTTTCTTCATAAATGACCCTAATATTGGCATTGGCGTCGGGCCTCCCCAAGTGCTAAACTGAAATATCATTCAGTTCTTCCCTTCCAATTCAACTTGGTTAGTCCGAAAATCTAGTATAGTATACATGCACCCAACCATGTGGAATGTCCGCTTCTCGATGACATCACAATCGAGAGACTATCTCTATATTACGAGACGGGTCTACTATAACATACATGGCCAGTCTGCGCAGGACAACGCCTATTGTATCATAATATTATGGCTATAAGTACTATTCTTGATCTACGATCAAGGGATTCAGATACTAATATCCGAGAAGCTAGTCTCGCATCAAAATTATCAATCAAACAATCATGCCATATATGTCAAGAAAAAAATTTATGAAATCTGATGACTCGTATATTTCCGCATATTTATATATCATCAAATTACATTTCATGATTCAAAATATGACACATATATTCTTTATCAAAATTCATGGATGCATATATTAAATTTTTTTTTGGATACTCCATTCATCACAAAATTGTTACCAAACCATTTAACAAAAAATTTCACAATTATTTTATAAAATCATACTTTAAAAGCGATAGAATATGGTTTTACTCATTAATTACAAGATAATAGTAAAACATACTCACTTGTACGGGAAGGGTACTTCACTCCCCTAAAACCTCAATATTCAATTGAGTCGTCTCTCGAGTGTAATATAGTCATCTACTCCTAAGACAACAACATATATATATATATATATATATATGTCAATCCGATCAATTCCAATTCCAATTCACCCTAATTTGTTTAAGCCTATACATCTACAAAAATTCAGATTTTCATATTTTACTCTTGCGTAGTCTTAGGAAAAACTTCATAACTTCTAGCACATTATTCCGATTTGAGTAAAATTTAGTTCATTTTAAAGATAAGACCGAGAGCTAAAATTTTGATATTTTAAATTTCACTAAATTTTGTACAGAAAATATTTTAAAAATTTATACAATATACTAACCGTGCACATAAGATGAAAAACAGAACATGTTATTTTGCTGTCCCTTTCCAAAAATCACTATAAATCACATTTTTAATGGAAATTTTCGTGCCATACTTTATTTTAAACCTTATGGAGTCTAGTTTTGCAGGAACAAACGGTTTAAAATTTCAAGTCTTACACAATGAGATATCATTGCAAGACTACACATATCTCAAATCTGAAAACATTTATTTATAGCATGCTGGTACATGCATTTAATTTCACTACCTGTAAAGACTTCAAATTTGAATATTTTATCTTTTTTTGTAAGATCTTTCGCTAACTAATATCCATCACCCCGATCTTGATTTTCTTGAAATCTCGTTCACCTTAGTATCATAATAATATAATTTATCAAATATCAATCGTTACACAAATCCTTATACTTTCAATCAACTAGAGATATAAATTCAAGAATGTTTTTACCTCTTTTACTTGTGTTTTTTCTCCAATACTCTTAGAATTTCACTTGAACATTAGAGATCCTTCTTTCCTTACTAAAACTCTCGGCCAAGTGAGGTGACTGAAGAGAAAATTGTTGGTTTTGGTCTTTATATAAACCTAATCAACTATCTTGATCCTTGATTTTATTTTACATGCTTTATCTCATCCTACACTTATTAATACTCCTCTTATGTACTTGAAATGGCAGCAAGCAACCACCATGCATGCAAAAGAAGTGTCCAAGTCGGCCAAGAGGAAAGAAGGCACAAGAAATCCATTAAAATCCCTTTCAAATCACATTACATGTATTATTTGTTCTTTACAAGCAACTTTCTTCCAACTTTGTTAGTGGAATTTTCCTACGTGGCCACTAATAGTCTTGGTGTCCTTTTGTCCAATCATTTGGCTCCGATTATCCATCATTAAGTGTTTTGTAACTTAGTCTCTCAACTTTTCTTATTTGCATTTAGACTCTTGACTTTTAACAAATTTATATTTTTTGTCCCAATAAAATTTTATTTGAAATTTCTTAAATATATGAAATTTCATTTAAATATCTCCATTTAAATGTGTAAGCCTTCTCTTAACCATTTTTTACCTCTTTAAGCCTTGTCGCCACTTACTGAGAGTGTTTTCTACTTATCGATAAAATTTTCGATTTCAGTAATTTTGAAGAAAACCTCAAAATAAATAATGAAAATTTAAAATTTCATTTTACATGCCTCAAAAGGATATTAATATATATATATAAAACCATAAGCAGTGGTACATGATATATAGTTACCGAAAACGGTGTTACAAAAAAATATAATATTAATATAATAATTAAATAAAAAATTAATTTAATGACAAATTCGGAATTTCTATCGCTAAATTTAACAACGAATTCAAAAATTTATCGCTAATTTTATATATGATTAAATAAAATATAATATTAATATAATAATTAAATAAAAAATTAATTTAGTGTCAAATTTGGGATTTTCATCGCTAAATTTTATAAAAAATAAAAATAAAATAAAATATTAATATAATAATTAAATAAAAAATTAATTTAGTGATGAATTTGGAATTTTCGTCGCTAAATTTAGCAACAAATTCGAAAATTCGTGACTAAATTTTATATATAATAGAAATAAAATATAATATTAATATAATAATTAATTAAAAAATTATTTTTAACGACGAATTTGAGATTTAAATTTAGTGATGAGCTCGAAAATTCGTTGCCAAATTTTACATATAATTAAATAAAATATAATATTACTATCATAATTAAATAAAAAATTAATTTAGCGACGAATTTGAGATTTGCGTCGCTAAATTTAGTTATAAACTCGAAAATTCATGACTATATATAATAAAATATTAATATAATAATTAAATAAAAAAGTAACAAATATAATATTAATATAATATAATATTAAATTTTAAAATAACATTTATATAATTCAATATCCCAAGGGTCAGCCTTACTTTAGCAAATATAATATTAATATAATATAAAAATTAAATAAAAAATTAATTTAGCAACAAATTTAGGATTTCTGTCGTTAAATTTAGCAAAGAACTAGAAAATTCATGGCAAAATTCTATATATAATAAAAAATAAAATATAATATTAATATAATAATTAAATAAAAAATTAATTTAACGATGAATTTGAGATTTTCATTGAAAATTCATCACTAAATTTTATATGTATTGAAATAAAATATAATATTAATATAATAATTATATAAAAAATTAATTTAGCGATGAATTTGAAAATTCGTGACTAAATTTAATATATAATTAAATAAAATATAAAATTAATATTATAATTAAATAAAAATTAACAAATATAATATTAATATAATATAATATTAAATTTTAAAATAACATTTATTTTTTTAAAGAAGAATATTATTTTATCTTTGATAAATCTTTTATTATTTTATTTAAAATATGAGCGTAAGTTAACAAATTAAAAAAAAATTATATTAGCAAATCATATTTTAATTTATTATATTATTTTATATTAACAAATTATATTTATTGTTTTATAAAATTTTAAATAATATTTTAAAGTAGAAATTTATTTTATTTTTGTATGATAGTTTTCTAAGAATAATATAGATTTATTTTTTAATTCATTTTTATTTTATTTTAAGTTAACATTTTATTATTTTATAAATAATTATCATTTTTTAATTAATATGTTATATTTTATTTTTATTTTATTTTTTAAATTATATTATTTAAAATATTTTATTGTTATATTTTAATCAAATATGAGTAAAAGATAACAAATAAAAAAAGGAAGGTATAAGAATGTATAACTCATTGTGGTTTAGTGATTGTGTTGACTCCAATCTTTTTCCCATGCGCAGGTTCGAACCATGTTGCATGCGGTCGTGGAGGCATTTTTCGCATAATTAAAGGAGTTAGCAGACGGGTGTGAGCGTGTGGGCACAGGGTGGGCATTGGTGCATGGGCTAGTTCGGGCAGGGTACGGGAGCGATGTCGCGTTCCCTCGATGTTGGGTCCACGACACAAGGTATTTTCCTCATGCAAGGGCTGTGCGGTGTGCAGAATGCTTGGCTTCGCACGCAAGGGCCGAGAATGCCTTTGATTCTTGCACGGCTAAGGGGGTTGGGGAGGCTTGAGTGGATGGCTTGAGTTCTTCCTTTGTGCAAGGTACCAAAATGCCCAATGCACAAGACTTTACTCGTAGAAAATAAAATGGAAAAAGGAGTAGAAGATAGAGAAGATGGAAAAGGATTTAAACTTGTTTTGATGGGTCATCAAGTACAAGAGTCGATATATCACACCGGAGTGATGTAACCTAAGGGAAAACGTCAAACCCTTAAGTCCTACTTATCACGTGAGGGTGATGTTACTCAAAGGGACACTGCACCTTTAAGCCCTATTATCACACAAGGGTGATGTTATTTATGGGGTCTTTGGCATCCTTAAGCCCTAAGATAGTTTTCTCACGTAGGAGAAAGAACTCCCTTCCTCAGAATTCTGATATTTTATTTCTCAAAAATTGCTTGTTACAAATGAGGAAGGCCTGCCCTATTTATAGATGTAGAGGGGGCATGAAAGGGCCTTATTACACACAACTTTTGGAATGAAAAAGTCCTAATACATAATAACTACCTTGGTAGTTGTAACTGCTCTTATTTCCTAATGAAAGCCTTACAATAATAGATAGAATTTATTCATAAAAACAGTTACTGCATGGGGGAACAAAAGTTTGCTTTGCTTGGCATTGGTGCTGCATGTGCGCCCTGGCGCGCGCTGCTCATGCGTTGTTGCATGCTGGCTTGTGCACTAGTGTTGTCTCCTCGGGCCATGGCTCATTGTCCTCAAGCATTCTCTCTGTTCCCTCGAGCCATGTGTCTCTGAATGATATCTCTTCACTTGTTAACTTAACTGCATACATTTCCTTGCTCAAATCTTCATGCTTATAGTGTACTAAGGCATGGTAATGCATTGCCTTATCTTCCATGGCATGCTACGGTGGCACTATGGATTGCACCTTTTTATGTTTTGGCATCTATTGGCATGGGCTAAAGATGGCATTCATGTGCAGTGGCAGTACATTATTTGGAATAGGTGCATTCTCCTGTGCGGGCTGCTCGTCCAATGGCACATAGGTATGTGCTGGCTGTTCGTGCAATAATACCTCTTCGCTTGGTGTCCTTTCGAGCTGATACCTTCTTCCTCGCTCTTTTGGATGTGCAATAGCCTTCTTCGCTTCCTTAGAGACAATTGCTTGATGGTTGCTCGAAGGGTCGTGTCCTTTGGCATGTGATTGCTTGGTTGTCTCGTGCTGTGGCTTGAGCACTGCTTGTCTTTGCTCGAGTGGCTATGTGTAGTGTTGTGAAATGCCTTAGGCAATTGCATTGCCTTGCTTGATGCTGGTGTCGCATCATGGATGTCCTTTGGCTTGGTAAAAGCCATTGTGTTTAAGCAAATCTCCTTTGGAGTTATGTCCGTACAAACCTCCTTAGGGATTGTTTGCCTTGTTGCTCTTGGTAGCACGTAGCCTTTGCCTTTGCGCATGGACCTTTGGAAGATTGTAACATTCGCCCCTCCTTAGAACTAACCTTATCCCCAAGGTTGAAGAATCGATAACCTTGAATGATGGTTAAGATATCTTCCCAAGAAGCTACTTCCTTCTTGAGGCATTTTCACTTTATTATTACTATCGGTGGTGCCCGTACACCTCTACCTTGCTTGAAGGGTTGCAGGGTAATTATGTAGATAGATGCCTTTTCCTTAGCATTCCTTGATGGCCGTTGGTTGTTCCTGACACGAACTGGTAGTTTCTTGTTCATGCCTTGAATCCGTTGGCTAGATGTTGATGAAGGTTTCCTTCGGTTGAGAATACCTTACTATTTCTTGGCATGTTTCCGAGTAGAGGGTGGCATCTTACTCACAGTTGAGGCACGATGGCCTGGAGCAATGGCACTCCTTGTGGTATGCCGGCTTAGTGCGGTAGCACTACTTGAGGTATACTGGCCTAATGTGGTAGCACTACTTGTGGCATGTTGGCCTGGAACGATGGCATAGCCTGTGGTATGATGGCCAAGTGCGATGGCACTGTTGTATGGCTCTGTGGCCTGGTGCACATGCTTAGTCCGTGGAACTATGGCTTGGAACTTCTAACCTACTGCATGGTTGCTCGCTCTTTGACCGTACTTATTAGAGATTGCCTTTATCTTTTCTCCAATGCTTCGTTAGGAATCGGATATGGCAATAAGAGGAACAATTTGTGGCTGCTCCTTTAGTGACTCTTCATTATTTGTTAATTTAAGTTGAACCAATTCGTCACCATGCATGAATTCCATGGTTCTAGTGCTGTAGTCGGTTACCACTTTTCCAAGGGTTGAGAGCCACTAAACTCCAAGAACCACATCCATTCTGATCAGTGAAAGAGTATAGAGATCGGTTGTGATTTCATAACCTTGGATGTTGATAGTGACTCCTTGATGGATTTTCGAACATTATAACTTTTCACCATTGACAACCTTTACTTCGAAAGGTTCAATCTTTTTTACGGGTAACTTGAGAGTTCCCGTTACTTTGTAATTGATATAATTGAGTGAGAATCCTTTGTCTACCAAAAGAATGACTTTTTTTCCTCCAATATGTGCCTTGGTACACATGGTCTTAGGACCTTCGATACCAGCTATAGCATGGATGGAAATGTGAGGGTCATCTTCGGAAGGTGACTCATTAGACTGCACAAATTCATTTTCACTTGGTGTCTCCTCATCATCATGAGTTTCAATCATGAAAATTCAGGGTTTATCACATTTGTGTCTCGGTGTGAATTTTTCATCACAATTAAAACATAACCCTTTGGTTCTTCTTGCTTCTATTTCGGCATAGGAGAGGTGTTTCACTCCCTGAGTTTTGTTACTCGTTGCGCCTTGATGGTAAGTCTTAGAAGTAGTGGGTTTGCTAGGGGTTCATGTATTAACAATCCCCTTAAGTGGTTGCGGCCATAAGATCTTTCGAATGTCTTGGAGTTGATCATCTTTGATTCAAGCAATCTCTCCAACGTGCATCAAAGTCTTAGGTCTATACAACTTCACTTTAGATGCTAGTTCATGCCTTAGTCTACTAATGAAGGCGCTTACTAAGGCTAGTTTGGGCCAATCGACTCATGTTGATATTTTTTCGAATTCCCTTTGATATTCTCTTAAAGAAGAGGTTTGTTTCAAACGGGTGAAAGCCTCATTGTAGTCGACATAAGAAGTTTCGCCAAACCTTTTGGTGATTTCACCATATAGTTTCCTCCAATATAGGGTCTTTCCTTTGGATCGATACCTTTCTCATATCCATTGGTACCAAAGTTGTGTCTCTTCCTTGAAGTAGAAACTTGCAACTCGCACCTTTTCATACTTATCCACTGGATAGCATGTGAAATAGGTTTCAGCCTTTGTAATCCAAATGCTCAGATCTCCTTGAGCAAGTGTTAGAAAGACAAGTTTGGGCTGCCGCAGTTGATATGGTTGGAAGGCTGCATTTTGGCTCATGTTAGAGATCTCAATTTTGCCTCCACTTGATTATGAATCATCCACTTCAGCATGCAAAAATGCTAGTGTTGGGTGAGGGGCTCTAATGGCCGAGGATTGCTCATCTTCTTGGATGGGGACTACATGTCTTGCATGTTGTCCTTGACTTGGCACATGGAGTTCCCTAAGAATGGTACTCATGGCAGCCAGGCTTTGCTCTATTTGAGTCAAGCGCTAATCCGTGCTACTGCGGACTTGTTCATTCGCATCCAAGTATGCTTCAAGAGCCTTAATCCTTTCTCTTTGTACCATAATGGTTTTCAAGATGAAAGGATGTAAACAAGTATCTTTCTTTCCAAAATCCGAATGGATGTTCAAGGAATGAACGGACTGTTGTCTTCCTCTTTCAATGAATCACGTAGATCCTTTGATAGAAGGGTAGAAAAAAGGATTTCTCATGAAAAGATGTCTTCCTTTCAACGAAATCTCAAAGTGTTGATGCAATCTCTCAAGAAATTCCTTGAAGAGAACTTCTCAACGAAAGGTTGTTTAACCTCTCAATGAAAGTACCAATTAATGTCACGTTCCCTCGATGTTGGGTCCACCACACAAGGTATTTTCCTCAAGCAAGGGCTGTAAGGTGTGCAAAATGCTTGGCTTAGCACGCAAGGGTAGAGAATCCCTTTGATTCTTGTATGGTTAAGAGGGTTGGGGAGGCTTGAGTTCTTCCTTTGTGCAAGGTACCAAAATGCCCAATGCACAAGGCCTTACGCACAGAAAATAAAATGGAAAAGGTGTAGAAGATGGAGAAAATGGAAAAGGATTTGAACTTGCCTTAATGGGTCTTTAAGTACAAAAGCCGATATATCATGCGGGGTGATGTAACCTAAGGGGAAAATGTCAAACCCTTAAGCCCTACTTATCACACAAGGGTGATGTTACTCAAAGGGACACTGCACCTTTATGCTCTATTATCATGCAAGGGTGATGTTACTTAAGGGGTCTTTGGCACCCTTAAGCTCTAAGATAGTTTTCTCACGTCGGAGAAGGAACTCTCTTCCTCAGAATTATGATATTTTATTTCTCAAAAACTGCTTGTTACAAATGAGGAAGGCCTGCCCAATTTATAGATATAGAGGGGGTATGAAGGGCCTTATTACACACAACTTTTGTAATGAAAAAGTTCTAATACATTATAACTACCTTGGCAGTTGTAACTACCCTTATTTCCTAATGAAAGGCTTACAATAATAGATGGAATTTATTTATAAAAATAGTTACTGCATGGGGGAACAAAAGGTTGCTTTGCTTGGCATTGGTGCTGCCTGTACGTGCTGGCGCGCACTGCTCATGCACTGCTATATGCTGGCTCGTGCACGGTGCTATCTCCTCGGGCCATGGCTCATTTTCCTTAAGCATTCTCTCTGTTCCCTCGAGCCATGTTTCTCTGAATGATGTCTCTTCACTTGCTGGCTTGACTGCATGCATTTCCTTGCTCATATCTTCATGCTTGTGGTGTACTAAGGCATGGTAATGCATTGCCTTATCTTCCATGGTGTGCTGCTCATGCGGTGGCACTATGGATTGCACCTTTTCATGCTTTGGCATCTCTTGGCATGGGCTGAAGATGGCATTCATGTGAAGTGGCATTACATTGCTCGGAATGGGCGCATTCTCTTACGCGGGCTGCTCGTGCAATGGCACCTCTTCGCTTAGTGTCCTTTCGAGCCGAGGCCTTCTTCCTCGCTCTTTTGGATGTGCAAAAGTCTTCTTTGCTTCCTTAGAGACAATTGCTTGATGGTTGCACAAAGGGTCGCGACCTTTACTCGAAGGATCGTGTCCTTTGGCATCTGATTGCTTGGTTGTCTCATGCTGTGGCTTGAATGCTGCTTGTCTTTGCTTGGGCAGCTATGTGCAGTGTTGTGCAATGCCTTAGGCAATTGCATTGCCTTGCTTGATGCTGGTGTCGCATCATTGATGTCTTTTGGCTCGATAGGAGCTATTGTGTTCAAGCGAACCTCTTTTGGAGTTATGTCCGTGCGAACCTCCTTAGGAATTGCTTGCCTTGCTGCTCTTGGTCGCGTGTAGCCTTTGCCTTTACGCATGGACCTTTGGAAGGTTGCAATAAGCAGGCGGGCGCATACGCGGCCATGAGCAGGATCCAGTTGGCATTGGCGCGTGTGGGTGTAGGAGTCAGAGTCAGAGCCAGAGCAGGGCTCGTCACCCACATGCAGTTGTGGTTAGCAACGGATCTAAAATTCATCACTAATTAAATAAAATAAAATATTAATAAAATAATTCAATAAAAAATATATAATAAATAAAAAATATAATTATATATAATATAATTTAGAGACGGAATTTGAATTTCCGTAGCTAAAATTAGCGATAAAAAATTTTTTATCACTAAATTCGTTGTTATTTTTTGCAACAGATATCTATTTTTCGTCGCTAAATCCGTCACTAATATTTTTAGGGACGAATTTTTCTAAAATTTTCATCGTTAAATCTGTCGTTAAAATCATACATGTATCGCCAAAAATTAAAGTCTCTTTAGTTTAATTTTATACCTGTCGCTGGATCAAGCTACACATATATGGCTTACTTTACATCCAACCAATAAAAGTTTATCTTCGAAGAGAGTATTTTGGAAATGGCATAAGTGCATTAGATTTGCAAGTAAATTACATAAGAGAACCTAGACATTCTCATGTAATGTAAAACATTAGAGCCTCAATTTGACCTCTTTAATCACCTTTTTGCAACTCATGAGAAAAGTATGATCATGACTGCAATCTGTTTACCTTATATTGTCATCTATCTATGGCACATATTGCAGCCCCTCAACTTAGTCCATCACTCTCTCCCTCTCTATGTCTATCTCTGTCACTCATGGCACGCAATGGTGGTATAACTAGCACAAACCTTCCCTCTCTACATGTTCAATCAAGTGAAACTGATAACCATAGTCATGATCAATATACTACACATCAAAGGAAGTTTTGGATTGAGTCCAAAAAGCTTTGGTGCATAGGGGGACCTACAATCTTTGGCCATTTTGTTACAAAATCTTGAGTATCAAATACAATAAAATTGAATACAAATTAGAATAATCCGAAATAGAAGATCGAATATACCTTCAACTATTTGTGATTCTGACAAACTCCGACAACTATAATGCCTCCAATCGATTTCTTCGGATGTCAACAAGTTTTCTAAACTATCAATTTTACTCAATAAATAGTATGAAATTACGAAATTTAGATTTAACAACCCAATGCACCAGGAAGAATTTTATATAGGTTCTCAACCATCCAAAAATCATTAAAACTCTATAATTATCACCATAAATTATTTCTGAACATTATAGGAAGACAATTAAATATTTCAAACAGAAAACCAATAATTAATTTTGTGGAGATTTGAATAGGTAACCAAAATCCGATAAAATGCAACCAAATTCAAATTTTTTTCAATTTTTATCGTATTTAATCTATTTTCAATTATATTTTCCTATTAACTCGATTTTGAATGCATTAATTCATGAAATTTGAATTTTTAAAAAATTCTTAATATTCTTCTGAGCTAACAAACCGACTTGAAATCAAAATTATGTCAATTCTTATGAAAAATGGAGTACACGAGTCACGACGATAAATTTTTTAAAAGTAATATTAATTTTGTATACCATAATATATTCTATTTTCTAATTTTATGATGATATTTAATTTATAAATAAGTCCTACGTTTATTCGGAATTCAAATTTGATAAATTTATTTTAAAACAAAAATATGTACACTAATTTATTGAGAAATTCAACTATGAGTTTCATTTAAATAAATCAATAAACTCATATTTATAACATGATCACTGAACATGTTTGGAGACATGCTTTTGGTTAAGGAATCAGTTAACATATAATTAGTGATAATGTGTTGGATTATAATTTTATTTTCTAATATTCATTCATTAATAGTTAAATACTTTATGTCAATATATTTATTTTGACTACCACTTTTATTATTCTTAACAAAAAATATGGTCATAGAATTGTCACAAAATATACATAATAGTTTAGGTACAAAATCTAAAATCTTAAACCCAAATATGAAATTCTTGAATCACACCGTATGTGACATAGTGTCAAAACACGCTACGAACTCAATTTTCATAGTGGATGTTGCAATCAATGTCTATGTAGCACTTTTTCATAATATAGCTCCATTGGCCATCATGAAAATATAATATGACATTGATTTTCGGAAATTACAATATTCAACAAAGTCTGAATCCAAATACCTAATTATTTTCAGACTATCGGTTTTTCTATATATAAGCATGTGTTTCTTGGTATCTTGTAGATATCCCAATACATTCTTTGTAATCTTCCAATGTTCCAAACCTAGATTACTTTGATATATACCCAATATCCCCACAACATATATTATATCAGGTTTTGTACAAATTTGTGCATTCATGAGACTTCCAACAACGGAAGTATATGGGATATTATACATATATTCTCTTTCTAAATCTGTCTTGGGTATTAGTCCAAATTAAACATATCACCCTTAACAATCGAAGTTATATTTGATAAATAATTCTCCATCCTATATCTTTTAAACATTTTGTTAATATAGATCTTTTGAGTTAATCTCAGAATTTTATGAGATTTATCTTGATGTATTTATATGTTAATAATATAAAATATATCAACTATTCCTTTATCTTAAAGTTCTTTATGAGAAACTGTTTCACATCATATAGCATACCCTTATCATTTGTAGCAAATAATATGCCAACCACATCTAGGATGAGGAAACAAAATCTATTTCTACTGATCTTGAGATATATGTATCAATCCGTAATATTTTCTTCAAAATTAAATGAAACGATTATATTATGAAATTTCAAATACCACTAGTGGGAGATATGTTTCAGTCCATATATAGATTTCTTGAATTGTACATCAAATGCTCACTATCAGTATAGGAGAATGTTTCAGAGTGATACATGTAAACTTTTTCCTTTTGTTTTTAATTAAGAAAAACTGTTTTTACATTCATTTGTTGCAACTTTAAGTTGAAATATGCAATAAGTGTTAGAATAATGCAAAGAGAATTTTTCTTAGATAGAGAAGAAAATATCTCCGAGTAGTTCATTTCTTTCTTTTGGATGAATTCTTTGGCAACGAGTCTGATCTTGTATTTTTTTATATTGTTTAATGAGTCAACCTTACTCTTGAATACCTATTTATATATGATGGGTTTTACACCATTTGGTAACTCTATAAGATCTTAGACTCCATTGCTTTTTATCAAGTGCATCTCATCTTTCACGGCATTTAGCCATAAGTTCGAGTTCTTAGAGTTCATTACTTATGAAAATGTTTTCGGGTCCTCTATGCCTTCAACTTCATAGTCAAACTCCTGAAATTATATCATTTAGTTATCAACTATAGTTGACATTTTTTTCAAGTATATTTCCTTAATGTTAGTTCAACATTCTCCATAGGAGAAAGTTAACCAATTTGATCTTGATAAGCTATTTCCATAATTTCTTGATTATCATCCGTACGCTAATTTATATCCATAGGCACTTGAGTATCATTTTGAATGACAACTAACTTGGTACTTGAATTTGATAAAATATTCGATGAATCCGTTTCAGGAGCTAAGTCCCAAAAGTAATCCCTCCTATTGATTAAGTAAATTTCTAGAAAGCTAATATTTCTAGGTTCTACAGACCTAGTGCAGTAGTATGGACAATAAAATCAGTACCGCTTAAACTTATTGATATAATTGATAAAATATCTACTTATAGTTCTTGGATTTAATTTTTTTCTCGTATATGGTAGACCCTTATCTTTACAGAATAGTTTCAAATGTGTACATATTTTAAATTATGTTTCCAACCCTTAAAGAATTCGAATGGGGTTTTGACTGCAAAATTGGTTGGAACACTCTTTATGATATACACTTGTTTCTTAAGAATTTTAGTGTACAAGAACTTAGATAGTTTGGAGCTAACCATCTTATTTCTAACAATATCAAGTAGAGCACTGTTCTTTCTTTTAGTTACCACATTTTGGTTAGGTGAATCAGATATGATGTTCTGGACAATAATCTCATTTTCTGAAAGAAACTTTGTAAATGAACTGGTATTTGTCCATCATCTGTAAATCTTCCATAATATTTCCCACATTTATCTGATTTCATGATCTTTATTTACCAACCGTATTTTTCTTTACTTTTGTCTGAAAAATTTTAAACGCATCAAATGTCACGTCCTTATAGAGAAAGGTATAAAGATACATATATCGTCCCAAAAGTAATCTCTTCTATTGACCAAATCTTTTTCTAGAAATTTATCATTTCTAGACTTCACAAATCTAGCGTGGTAGGATTGATAATAAAATCAATATCATTTAAACTTATCAACATAATCGACAAAATATCTACCCATGGTTTTTGTATTTAGTTTCTTTTCTCGTGGATTGTAAACTCTCATCTTTATAGGACAGCTTAAAATGCATACATGTTTTAAATTAGATTTCCAACTCTTAAAGAACTCAAAGGGAGTTTTGGTTACATAATTGATTAGAACCCTATTTAGAATGTACATTACCGTTTTGAGAGTTTCAGTCTATAAAAATTTAGATAGTTTAGAGTTAGCCATCGTACTCCTAACCATATCAAGTAAGACACTGTTCCTTTTTTTAGTTATCATATTCTAGTTAGGTGAATCAGATATGGTGTATTGAGTAACAATTCAATTTTCTTAAATAAACTTTGCAAATGGACTTGTTGTCTGTCCATCTTCTGTATATTTTCTATAGTATTTTTTATCTCTATTTGACTTCATGACCTTTATTCGCCTACTGCATTGTTTCTTTACTTGTGTCTTGAAATTTTTAAAACTTCCAACATCTTATCCTTATGATGAAAGATATAGAGATACATTGTCACGCCCCGAACTGGAGTCATAAACAGCCGCCCGTATCCGTGGATGCCGACCACATTTTTACAGAAAATCGGACAGAATCTCCCCATATTTCGGACGTCTCCCATGTACAATTTAACCTATAATATTCATAACCATTTTGTCAATTTAATAAAAGGGTCATCCCGACCTCGCAACCATTAACCAAACCACAGCCGACAATCAGGACAATGCAAGGCTATAGAAATTTCTAGCAGTTCTAGCCACAGACCTCTACTGTCATGCTAAACTAGAGCAGGAGCAGCCGCCACACCGAGCAGACCTAAATGTTTATACACTTGTACAATAAATTCCCAAATTAATATTTTAAATACATATAGATAACTCAATGCAGGTGAATCGAGTCAATATAAGAGTTTTTCAAATAAATGTCCATAATTATACAGTCATCCCAGAAAATAAATAGATGAATACATTAATCAAACTAAAATCATTGTAACGGAAGATATGGTAACATCTATATCCAAACCCGGTGCTATCAAGTCCACGTCACAAGTATGAAATCACAAAATTTTTTTTCAGTCCGAGATTAATCCTATGGGAAAGAAAATGAGGAGTGAGTATCTATAGGAGGATACTCAGTAAGTGAGGGGATTGATATCGTGTTATCAATATCGAGGGTGAACTTTGAATGTCAAAACTGTAACATAATATCGAGTGTGCGAAAATAACGTGCTGTTTCAGAGTAAAACATATTTCAAGGCATACATCAGAAAATAATATATGCATCCATCCATGTATCAAGTCACATATGTAGAACCGGCCGAACAAACACCCCCGGCAATAGTCTACCTAGACCAAGAACAGGCGTATTCGAGGTTTTCACTATGCAAATATCAAATAATGGCTCTCTACTCCAATGTTGGCCACAGACTACTCCAACTAGTCTGTAAATAATAATAATACATACATACATATAGTCGGCCGTGTATGGCGTCCCACCCAGTGCTAGACAGAGGTAAACTCACGTCCTCCCTGATGAGGGTCAACCTGGGACACCCATACACATGACGATCTGGCGGATACCTCCGACCGAAGCGTATCCGAGCACAAGAGGTGTCTCTGCCAAATGTCCTAGCCCTATGCATCACATCATCATGTCGGCCGGGCATATAGCCCCATGCATCGTAACATAATGTCAGCCAGACGTATAGCCCAAATAGTACATATAAATATATTTAAAACTATGTGCCAATACAGTAGAAGTATTAAAACATGTCAATCTGTTAAAAAGAATGACATAGTATCCGGTTATCAAACTCATGGATGCAGATCAATAAAATCAACAGTTGGGACACTCCAATGGTCACAAAAATATGTCTATCAAAATCCAAAAATTTAGTTTTCACACGTATATAAATCATGTCATTTGAAAATCGATAAAGCATGATTTGTCAATCAATAGAAAATATCAAAATCCCACTCACTGTTCAGGGAGGGTGTGCACTCCCAATTCCAAACCAATCCGAATTCAACTTCCCTCTTTGAACCCGAATATGTTATCCTAAAGCAATGAATTATCAATTTCCACTTAAAATCATTTGTCTTATACAAGTAGAAATTCTTTGAAATTTTCTAAACTCAAATCTCCAATTTCGGCTCTTTTCATGCAAATACAACACTTCTTATCCTAAATTTTTACCCTAAATTCGATAAATAACTCGAATGGGTCCAAAATCCCTCACCTAGGGTTTTCTCAGATCGTAAACCTTTGTCCGAATATCTTCTCGATCACTCCAAGATCTGAAATGCTACCTATCAAGACAGGATTTATTAGTTAGGTTCAAACACTTAGATCGGAAACAAAACCCTAAGTCAGTTACCTGCGCAGAGGTTCGCGGGCCATCACGGGCCGTGGGCTTCGGCTAGCGGGCTCGCGGGTCAGTAGGCTAGTGGGCCGGCAAGCCTGCGAGCTGATGGGCCTGCGGGCTGGCGGGCCTGTGGCTGATGGGCCTACGGGCTGGCGGGCTTGCGGCAGATGGGCCTACTGGCCTGCAGTGGCTCGCGGGCCGTAATGGCTTGCGGGCTACGAGCACTCGTGGGGTGGCGCGTGCTCGAGAGCTGGCGCGCGCTCGTGCGTAGGCGCGTTGTGGCGTGCTCGAGCTGTGGTGCGCTTGCTCGATTGCACGCTCGCGCTTGCGCTGTAGCGTGCTGGCGGAAAGACGCACTATGGCTCGATCGCCTGTAAGCGCTGGGTTGCGCTCGCTGGAGGAGACGGTCGTCGCGCTCTGTGGCTCGATCGCGTGCAAAGCCGCACGCTTGCGAGAGGCAGCGGCAGTCGCGTGCAGTGGCATGCGGTGCACTATGGAGATCGCGCGGTGGCACTTTGGTGGTGGAGCTAACGGCGGTGTGCGATCGGGAAGGGAGAGCGATCGTGAGAATTCGCGAGAGGTAGAGAAACTGTGAGAGAGAAACCGAGAGGGAAAGAAGAAGAAGAAGAAGAAGAAGATGATGATGATGGTGTTGGGCTGTTGGCGACGGAGCTCGCGGTGAAGGAGGAGCAGCGCTGCAGTGGGGAGAGAAAGAAGAGTCGGGGAGAGAGAGAGAGGGATTAGGGTTTCCAACCATAATCCCCAAATCAAATTTGGGGACGCAGCGTTTTGCCCCAAAACGCTGCATCTCCAGTTTTTGTTTTTTTTACACATATTCATATATTTCGTATTCATTTTTCATTAGAACACGAATTTCGTGTAAATGAGGTTTATTTCGATCGCGAATCCGGCAACTTAAGAATATACCAAAAAATAAAATTTAAAAACCCTCAAAATCAAACACCAATATAATTAAATAAAATTTCTCTATATATATATTTATTTATTTATTTATTTCGAGACCAGTACATTAGTACGGACACCGCAGTGTCGACGTTATATTTTCTAATCCCCTAAAAACAAATTTCGTTCTCGAAATGAAAAGGAAGTTGTACGGGGATAGAAAACTACTCAAAGAATAAATGGGGGTACTGTCCCCTCATAATATGCTCTGGCTCCCAAGTCTCCTCCTCGACTTGGTCGCTTGCCACAAAACACGAACTAACAGGACTTTCTTGTTTCGCTGTTTCCTGATCTGTCTATCAAGGATGACCACGGGCTGTATAGGTAAACTCAAATCCTCCCGTAACTCAACTGGCGGAGGCTCTAACATATGTGATGGATCCGTCATATACTTCTTAAGTACGGAGACATGGAATATATCGTGGATACGTGACAACTCCTCTGGCAACTCCAATCTATATACTACACTTCCGATCTTCTCAAGAATACGGAAGGGTCCAACATACCTGGGGTTTGACTTGCCCCGTTGTCTAAACCGAATCATCCCTTTCCAAGGCAAGATCCGTAAAAGTACCATGTCTCCAACCTCGAACTCAAAAGGTCTTCGCCTCCGATCCGCATTCGTCTTCTGCTGATCCTGAGAGCTTTTATCTTATCGCGGATGATCCCCACCTTCTCTTTCGTCTCCTCAACAAGCTCTATGCTGCTGATGCGCCTCTCACCAACCTCATCCCAATACAGAGGTGTGCGGCATCGCCTCCCTTACAATGCCTCATATGGAAGCATTCCGATACATTCCGATACTCGCCTGGTAACTGTTATTGTATGCAAACTCAACCAATGGAAGGTATCGATCTCAGCAACCATGAAAATCAATGACACATGCCCGAAACATATCCTCAAGTGTATGAATCATCCTCTTTGACTGGCCGTCTGTCTGAGGATGATATGCCGTACTAAAGTTTAGTCTAGTGCTGTCTCCTGCAACCTGGGCTAAAATTTAGATGTGAATCTGGGATCCCTATCTAAAACAATAGACATAGGCACCGTGAATCCGAACTATGGTATCAATATAGAGATGTGCCAACGCCTTCAAGGAATAATCACCGTGGGTAGGGATAAAATGTGCAGATTTGGTGAGTCGATCGACAATCACCCAAATCGCATCATGCCGCGTAGAAGTCCGTGGCAACTCCATCATGAAGTCCATAGTAATATGCTTCCATTTCCACTCAGGAATGGAAAGAGACTGTAGCGTACCCGCTGGACGCTGATACTCTACCTTCACCTACTGGTACACTAAGCATCGTGCCACAACATTCGCCATGCCCGGATGATAATCTATAATCAAATCATAATCTTTCAGCAACTCTAACCATCGTCTCTGTCTGAGGTTTAGCTCCCTCTGAGTGAACAAATACTTCAGACTCTGATGGTCAGTGAAAACTCTGCAAGTCACTCTATAAAGATAATGCCGTCATATCTTTAATGCAAAGACTACGGCTGCTAACTCTAAATCATGCGTCGGATAATTCAGCTCATGCTTTTTCAACTGTCACGAAGCATAAGCAATCACCCGACTATCCTGCTTCAAAACGCAGCCTAATCCTTGCTTGTTGGCATCACTATACACAACATACTCTTGGCTGTTAGTGGGGAGAGCTAAAACTGGTGCCGACATCAGTCGTTGTTTGAGCTCATGAAAGCTCACTTCACAACGATCGTCCTAAATGAACTTGACGTCCTTTCGTGTCAGTCTAGAAAGTGGAGCAACGATCTGGGAGAATCTTTCTACAAACCGCCGATAATACCCCACAAGACCAAGGAAACTCCGCACTTCGGTCACTGTTTGTGGCTGCTCCCACCTTAATATGACCTCCACCTTCTGCGAGTCAACATAAATACCCTTCGCAGAAACAATATGGTCAAGAAATCTAATCTGTCTAAGCCAAAATTCACACTTGATGGATTTGGCATACAATTGCCATTCACGGAGAATCTACAACACCACCTTAAGGTGCTACGCATGCTCCTCATTGCTCTGCGAATATACGAGAATATCGTCGATGAACACAATGACGAACCGATCCAAATAATCATGGAAAACCCGATTCATCAGGTCCATAAAGACTGGTGGTGTGTTGGTCAGCCCAAACGGCATGACCACGAACTCAGAGTGTCCATATTGGGTGTGGAATGCGGTCTTGGGCACATCCTCATCCCTAATCCGCAACTGATGATATCCAGATCGAAGATCGATCTTTGAGAAAACTCACGTACCCTGGAGCTGATCAAATAAGTCATCAATACGCGGTAGAGGGTACCGATTCTTGATGGAAACCTTGTTTAGCTGCCTATAGTTTATACACAATCTTAAAGTCCCGTTCTTCTTTTTCACGAATAACACCGGAGCACCCCAAGGCGAAGTGTTCGGATGGATAAAACCCTTGTCCAGCAACTCCTACAATTGGACCTTGAGCTCTTTAAGCTCAGTTGGCGCCATTCTGTATGGCGAAATAGATATGGGAGTGGTCCCTGGAGTTAGGTCAATTTCGAAATCAAACTTCCGAACCGGTGGTAGTCCGGGTAGCTCCTCAGAAAATATATCTAGGAACTCCTGCACCACTGGGACTTCCTCAAGTCTCAGCTCCTCCATAGTGGTGTCAATAACATGAGTCAGGTATGCCGTTCACCCTCGGCGTATCAATCTCCTAGCCTTCATCACCAAAACAACACAGCGAGATAATACTCGTCTCTCACCAGGAACCTTAACAATGGCCCCTGGAGTCTCTGAAACTCCACTTCTTTGGTGAAGCAATCTACTGAGACCCTATGCATGCTTAGCCAATCCATCCCTAGGATGGCATCAAAATCTATCATCTCAAGTGGAATCAAGTCTGTCTCGAGTATCGTATCTCTGACCATGACCTTACTCCCTTTGTAGACGGAATCTCTAAGTATCTGCTCACCGAGAGGAGTGATGACTAATATCTCATCATCAAGTGGCGACAAAAGCTTACCCAACCTATAGACAAAAGACACTCTCACATACGAATGGTTCGACTCGGTATCAAATAGGACACAACTATCGACTTCCCATATTTTCATAACTCTTAATGTGAGAAAATAAAAGATTAGTTGATAAATATGGAAGAAAATATATGCTCACACACACACCCACACATATATATATAAATATCAAAATGTATGTACAAACCAACATAGTTAAGCCTCTACAGCTTTAACTAGTGATGGTTCTCAAAAGAAAGTACATGAACATCTCTAAACATGAGGATCAGTGGGAGGAGCACCAATAATCACGTCAGGACTCGCCTGAGTGTCCTCCTGCATTATTGCGTATATACGGGCCTGTATCCTCTGCTGTTGTCGGGATGGTTCTGGCACCGTGTTGCTCTCGACTGTAATCCGTGAAGCGGTGTGACTCGAGTGCGCAGGCGTTTCCTGCTGTCCTCCTCGGGGAACACTCAAGTGTCCTGCAGCTATCTGACCTCCCAATCCCAACTAGGGGCAGGTGCTCCTAATGTGCCCTAGCTTCCCATACCGGAAGCATGTAAGAGGCACCCTACACTCTCTAAAAGGATGGTATCTATCACATCGGTGGCAAAAGGGGTGCCGCTGATTTGAAGTCTGAGTAGTGACACTAGGGGCTGCGTGAATCCTGCCCAGTATGTGCCTGTCTTGGCTGAGAAAAGCCTCCCTGATATCCTGAAGTCCTGCCCTTCTTCGCACCCTGGTTCGAAGAAGCCCTAGATCTCTTCTTCCTTTGCTTTCTGTACTCCCGCTGTCTGCCCTTAACACGGACGATCTCCTCCACCCTAAGTGCTGAGTCCACGATCTCCGCAAAGGAGAGACTAGAAGTCACTGTCATATACCTCCTGATGTTCAAGTTGAGGCCATTCTCAAACTTGAACCTTAACTATTTCGGCGTCGTCAAGTCTGGAACGAAAGCAGCTAGTCGTCTCATCTCTGTCTCATACTTTGTCACTGTCTTGGTTCCTTACCGCAAGTACAAAAACGCTGCCCTCTTGTAGTCCTGCTAGAACTCAAAGAAGTACCTGTGATCGAACTCTCGCAGGAAGTCCTCCCACCGCAGTGGCTCGGTAGCATCGTCACAAATCGCCTCCCACCAAGTGAGAGCGTCACCATCTAAGAGTCTCTCTGCTATCCGAAGCCAATAGTCCTCGCTCAAACCTATATCAGTCAAAATTCTACGGGTGCGGTTGATCCAGTGCTTCGCTGCTGTAGAATCACCTATTCTTGCAAACTCCGAGCAGCCTAACTGCCTCGCCTCCTTCACCAACTGGGTGAGTTTGTGAATATGCCTCAAGGTAAAGGAGGTAGTGTCACTAAGTCCTGAAATTGAGGAAGGACCAATACTAGGGGCTGATATGGTACAACTGAAGGTGGTACGACCATAGGAGTCGGTACTACCGTTGGCGGTGGTGGGGGTGGCATCTGAACCCCGTGGGAGGTGTACCACTCATACACCTGTCTAAACGCCTCAAGGGACGGTGGTGGAACCTCGGCTGGAGCAGCCGACTGAGGAGGCACTGTAGAGCGCGCCCATGAAGAGGAAGCAGCCTCAGGCACTCCAAGGGTCACAGGTCCCCTCGAAGGGTCAGGCACTTGAGGAGTCTCAGGTAGCGCGAGTCTAGCTCCGCGTCCCGTTGGTCTACCACGTCTAGGCAGCATAATTCTACAATGAGAGAACTTTCATTAGATATAACTCTAGAGTTTGGCATGATTGAAGAATTAGGGTTAGTTACATAGTAACTAACCCCCTAAAATGAATGAAATTATTGGTCTACGACCATATAGGGGATTTTAAATGACTGTATGAAACTCTCTAATATATTGAAAACTTTTCTATATACTTGGGAATACTTTTCTTACTACCCTTTGCCCAACCTAAGGCGCTCTGATACCAACCGAACTGTCATCCTTGCGCAAGGGCCATGCTAATCTTCTCTGTATCGTTCCAATTTTATCAAATGTCCCCAAGCTGTAACATAATATCGAGTGTGCGAAAATAACGTACTATTTCAGAGTAAAACATATCTCAAGGCACACATCAGAAAATAATATATGCATCCATCCATGTATCAAGTCATATATGTAGAGCCGGCCGAACAAACACTCTCGACAATAGTCTACCTAGATCAAGGACGGGCGCATTGGGGGTTTTTACTATGCATATATCAAATAATGGCTCTTTACCCCAATATTTACCACAGACTACTCCAACTAACCTGTAAATGATAATAATAATACATATATATAGTCGGCCGTGTATGGTGTCCCACCCAGTGTTAAACAGAGGCAAACTCACGTCCTCCCCGATGAGAGTCAATCTGGAACATCCATACACATGACGATTTGGTGGATACCTCCGGCCAAAACGTATCCGGGCATAAGGGGTGCCTCTACCAAATGTCCTTCGTAGTTACGGAATGCTATAGGAAGCATATCACCATATCACCATATCACCAAGTCGGCCGGGCACATAGCCCCATGCATCACATCATCATGTCGGCTGGGCATATAGCCCTATGCATCATAACATAACGTCGGCCGGATGTATAGCCCAAATAGTACATGTAAATACATTTAAAATTACGTGTCAATACAGTAAAAGTATTAAAATATGTCAATATGTTAAAAAGAATGACACAATATCCGGTTATCAAATTCATGGATACAGATCAATAAAATCAATAGTTGGGACACTCCAATGGTCACAAAAATATGTCTATCAAAATCTAAAAAATTAGTTTTCACACGTATAGAAATCATGTCGTTTGAAAATCGGTAAAACATGATTTGTCAATCAATAGAAAATGTCAAAATCCCACTCACTGTTCAGGGAGGGTGTGCACTCCCAATTCCAAACCAATCCGAATTCAACTTCCCTCTTTGAACCCGAATATGTTATCCTAAAGCAATGAATTATCAATTTCCACTTAAAATCGTTTGTCTTATACAAGTAGAAATTCTTTGAAAATTTCTAAACTCAAATCTCCAATTCCGACTCTTTTCATGCATATACAACACTTATTATCCTAAATTTTTACCCTAAATTCGATAAATAACTCGAATGGGTCCAAAATCCCTCACCTAGGGTTTTCTCGAATCGCAGACCTTTGTCCGAATGTCTCCTCGATCATTCCAAGATCTAAAATACTACCTATCAAGACAGGGTTTATTAGTTAGGTTCAAACACTTAGATCGGAAGCAAAACCCTAAGTTAGTTACCTGTGCAAAGATTCACAGGCCGTGGGCTTCAGCTAGTGGACTCACGGGTCAGCGGGCTAGCGCGCCAGTGTGCTAGCGGGCCGACAAGCATGCGAGCTGATGGGCCTACGGGCTGGCGGGCCTACGGCTGATGGGCCTACGGGCCTGCAGTGGCTCGCGAGCCGTATTGGATTGAGGGCCGTGAGCACTCACGAGGTGGCGCGCGCTCGAGCGCAGGCGAGCGCTCGTACGCAGGCGCGTTGTGGCGTGCTCAAGTTGTGGTGTGCTCGCTCGATCGTGCACTCGCGCTTGCGCTATAGCATGCTGGCGAAAAGACGTGCTGTGGCTCGATCGCCTGCAAGCGCTGGGTTACGCTCGCGGAGGCTCATGGGAGGAGACGGTCATTGCGCTCCGAGGCGCATGCTTGTGGGAGGCCGCGGGAGGCCGCAGCAGTCGCGCGCGGTGGCATGTGGTGCGCGGGGGAGATCGCACGGTGGCGCGCTAGTGGTGGAGCTCACGGCAGTGTGTGATTGGGAAGGGAGAGCGATCGCGAGAAATCGTGAGAGGGAGAGAAACTATGAGAGAGAAATCGAGAGGGAAAGAAGAAGAAGAAGAAGAAGAAGAAGATAATGATGATGATGATGATGGTGGTGGTGGGCTGTTGGCAGCGGAGCTCGCGGCAAAGGAGGAGCGGCGCCACGGTGGGGAGAGAAACGAAGAGTCGGGGAGAGAGAGAGAGAGAGGGATTAGGGTTTCCAACCCTAATCCCCAAATCAAATTTGGGGACGCAGCGTTTTGCCCCAAAACGCTGCGTCTCCATTTTTTTTAACACATATACATATATTTCGTATTCATTTTTCACTAGAATGTGAATTTCATGCAAATGAGGTTTATTTGGATCACGAACCCAGCAATTTAAGAATATACCAAAAAATAAAATTTAAAAACCTCCAAAATCAAACACCAATATAATTAAATAAAATTTCTATATATATATTTATTTATTTATTTATTTATTTCGAAACCAATACATTAGTATGGACACCGCAGTGTCGGTGTTACATACATATATTGTAAGTAGTCATCTATAAATACAATGAAATAACTATAATCATACAAATCTGTACCTAGAATACAAATGTCCGTATGTATAATTTCAAACAATTCTGAACTCTTTGTAGTACCTTTTTAAGTATTGTTGGTTTACTTTCCCTTAATACAGTTTACACAAATGTCAAATTTACTAAAATTTAGGATATCAAGTATTTCATATTTTACCAACTTTACTATCTTCTTTACGGAGATGTGTCCTAATTTCCAGTGTCACAATATGAAAAAGTTTTCCTCAATGATACTTTTTTAACCCTTGTATGTATTATATTCATGCAAACATTATTTTGTAAAATAGTAATATTGTACAATCCATTCAAAAATGGAGCATAACCAACAATATTTGAAACAAAAAAAATGTCATTTTATTATTAAATTGGAAAGAGTAATCGAGTTGTATAAGTTTTGAAACGAAAATTAATTTTCTATGAAACTTAGATGCATAAAACACACTTTCCAATTTAAAGAAATGTTCGCTAACCAGAATGAGCTCGTAATCGCCAATATCATTTACCCGTGAACATTTTGTTGGCTGAATAGATGAATTACTCATGATCCATTGACTTTCATAGATTTTATAACCTCTGCAACACATTCGTAATATGAATACTATGACCCGAATCAATTCACCGTGTGTTATAAGAAATCCTAGTCATACAAGATTCATAACAAATTAATGAGTTTTGTGCCATTTTGTTTTGGATTGGCCTTGCTCTTCTTTTTTACTTACACCGCCACATGTGCACTTGCAGAATCCTACTTCATCTTCATCAACTGCATTCTTTACTCTTGTACACAAATGACCATCAACGTATTGATGGACCATTTCTCCTTATGTATGTTATAGAAGATTTTAAAAGGATCATAGGGATAAAGGAGAGAGTTCAGAATAAAGAGTATAAAAAATGATCCAAACATCTCAACCTCTAGGGTTTTTAACTGAACCGCTATATCCCATATCCATATGATGTGTTCGCTCACAATGTAGATCGTAGTGAGCGTCATGAAGGAGAATTGCATAATAAGCGTACTAGTCAAAAACGTTTTCGATATTGTAAATTGTTTATCTATAGTGTTAAGAAAAGTACGAATATTGATATGTTGGTTGATCGTACCACGAATATCAGTTGAGATTTTACTTTTTTTGAATATAGTATTCAAACTATTAGATCACTCTCAATGTTCATAAAAAATCTTATCAGTCTCAGAATTGGTATCGGTCACGTTCGTCCTTTCTAATAGTATAATCAATATCCAAACAGTCCAAATGAAGAAATACAATTTCTCTCCATTTATTATAATTCTCTTCATTTTGATCAAGAAAATTAGATTTCAAATTTATAATTTGGAATATTATAAAATAAATAAACATACTTACTAACTATATATAAAATATTTAATATATGTTTACCAATGTGAACATATGAAAACAAATGTATGACATAGAAATTGTTTATGGACTAAATTTCAAATTCTATTAAATTTATTTGATTTTATGATAAAATTTACTAAAAACAGCTCATTCCCCAATACTTGTGCGTTAATTAGGAAATTACCAATAGTTAGTCTATCTTTCATCACTTTATTCTTTTCTATTTAATCCTATAAAATGACTTTTTAGTGCACCAAATAGATTTCTAGATAGAGGGTGAGTACAAGGGACTACTTAAAAATAAACCAATCTTAAACTTATTTTCGCCTTTTTTTTAAATCATGTTTAAATATACACTAGATCAATCGTATTTATAATATTATATAGAAAAGAGATTTCAACCAACAAGAGTATTATTGAAAACAGTTATTTTGATTTTTTATTTTCAATTTTAATTATTTTATGTAACAAAAATTATTGTGAAATAGAATTCGTTACATAAAAATAATTTTTATAATAAATTGTCATTTTTCTAATGTGATTATACCTTTATATATAATTTTCTACTTAATTATGGTTGTTGTTGTAGACCCTAATTAATTTTAGAAATTATATTGATTATCAGGATAATAATGTTACTTAATTTTGTCATACCAAAGTGTATAAAATTTTAATATAAAAATGCAAATAAATTATCTAATATATTTTATTAATTTTGTACGTCTCTTTATATACAAATTATATCCAAAATTAATTTTATAAACGAATTTTCAAAATTTGTGCTTAGAAGATATTTGAAAATTTTGAGAATTTTTGAAATATTCTACGAAAATTTTTTGGCCAAAAAAATTTTTTAATAATTTTGTATGCTCCCTTAATCAACAAAAGTTTATTTCAAAATTTTCAAAAAAAAAATTACTAATCAGTACAAAAAAAATACTTATTTTTTACTTGTCTTTATGTACAAAATAAAAACAAAAAAGTTTTATGCCTTAAAATAATTGGTATAAAATTTATGCATTTTTTTTCTTTTTTAAATTATGCCTTAAAATAATTCATATAAAATTTATGCATTTTTTTCTTTTTTAAGTCCAAAGGACCAATGCTTGGACCATTTTTTTTTTAAATTATTCGTACCATTTGGTTGCTAATGTTTGGATCCTACTTTTGGTTCACCAAAAACATGCTGACTAAGGCCCAATGCTTTAAACCAGACCATGTTTTATATTTGTGCACTGTTCACTTAAAACACTGTTTTCTTTACCCGGAAAAGGCCGAGGGTTTTGACCCGGATCCGACGGATCTCTGGCAATTGGAGCTTCGTTATAAAATGCAAAAATACTCCGAAATGATTTTTGAAAACATGATTTTGATTCTAATAATACAAAAATTTCAATTTGGAACTCAATTTTTTGGAAAACAATTAAGATTTTGGGTCAATTACTTAAAAATCCGAAAACTCTAATTTTTAAAAAATCTTAAAATTTGCTATAATCTTTAAAGTCAGAGGATAAAGATATGAGCACAAATTAGAATAATTTGAGAGAGGGGATTAAATGTATCTCTTACCATTCGCGATTCCTACAAGTTTCGACGGCTGTAATACCTCCAACCTTGGGACATGCACAAGTATTCTAAACTCTCAATTTCAATCAATAGATGGTGTAAAGTCACAAAATTTAGATTTAAGGATCCAATACATTGGGAGGGATTTTATATAGACTCTCGACTATCAAAAAATTATTAAAATTCTATAATTGTTATCCTAAATTATTGTTGGATATTATGAAAATATAATTAAATATTCAAAAAGGAAAAACAATAATTAATTGTGAGGAGGTTTGAAAAGACTATCAAAATCCGACCAAATGTAATTCAATTCAAATTCTCTTCATTTTTATCATATTGAATCTTTTTTTCAATTATATTTTTCTCATTAACTCAATTATGAATGTATTAATTTATGGAATTTGAATTTTTAAAAAATTCCTAACAGGTTTAGGGTCTTACTCAACTCTGCATGTTGTTACTCAAATTTTTGTTGGTCATCTTGGTGATACTGAATTAGCCGCAATAGCTATTGCTAACAATCTAACCTTTGGCTTTGATGTTGGCCTCTTGGTAACTATCAATTCCTTTCTACATCGGAAAAACGATATACTCGCACAGAAATCAAAAAAAAATCTTATACATGAGTAAGTTATATGTACAACTACTCAAAGATAAGAGTGAACTATGCCTAACTATGCATACATATGTCAAGGTTAAAATGTAGTCTAAGATATATCCTATTCCTTTACATTATTTATGTAAAATTTGAGGTTTAATATGTTAAATTAAACACTTGTCTACTCTAAAGAGTTAATATTTTTTTTCTTTGTTTTCTGATAGTTAGGAACTGCAACTGCTTTGGAGACGTTATGTGGACAAAGCTTATGGAGCCAAAAAGTATTATATGCTAGGCGTGTGCATGCAGCGTTCATGGATAGTTCTCTTCATATGTTCGGTTCTTCTATTGCCAATACATCTCTTGGCTTCACCGATCTTGAAGTTAGTGGGACAACCCAAAAATGTGGCTGAGCTATCTGGTGCTGTGGCACTTGGGATGGTGCCACTTCACTTCAGCTTTGCCTTTGTGTATGCATCGCAGAAGTTCTTTCAGAGTCAACTAAAAACACTTGTAGTTGCTTGGGTTTCTTTTGTGGCTTTAGTAGCGCCTGTGTTTGTGAGTTGGTTGTTTGTGTATAAACTTAAGCTCGGTGGATACATAAACACCGAATTTTATAAATCAATCTGAAAACTCTGAACTATATTATATTTGATTTGTTTTAATGTTGAACAGCTTGGAGGTATGGTACTACAAAATATTGATACTAATGACCGGCAACCTAAAGAATGCGAAGGTTGCTATGGATGCTTTATCCATCTCGTCTGTTATCTACACTTGAACACTCTCAAATACACCCAAAAAAAATATTAGTGTCTTTTGTTTGAGTTTAATTTATTTTTGCTTCTCTGTGTTGGCAGCATGACCATTAATGGCTTGGAATTCATGATTCCTCTGGCATTCTTTGCAGGAACCGCGTAAACATTTCTCTGTGATCTCAAGTGCTTTATATTCTCAACTTGAAAAGCAAATAAAAGGAAAAAAAAAAGTTCTTATATTCTTAAAAATAGGCAAACGTTTCATGTCCAATTTGAATTCATTAACTTAAGAATTCGGGCCAGTGATGGAAGGTATGCTGGGCCACCCCAACCCGAGCCTATTTTTGTTTTTGTTTTTTTTTTTTTTGTTTTTTAGTTATATCAAGATTTGAATCCAGAATTATCAAATTGGAATATGAGAATTGTAACCACTAGATTATTCCCTTGGACAACCCGGGCCTAATACTTAGGCGTGCTTGCTGAGATTTGGCTAGGTCTTTCCTAGTCATGAACCTTAAGGCCCAACTCAAGGCCTAGACCAGTAGTCATTGAATTGGGTTGGCACTGAGCTCATAAACTGATCTTTGATCAGGACCCGAAGTTTACCGGGCTAAGCCTGGATCCAAACTGGAATGGTAAAAGGGGAATAGTATATCCATACCCGTATTTCTGATAGACCTGGCACAACCCTACGCTACCCGGTCTAATAAACTTAAAATCTTTCCTGTTTAAAAATGAAGAATATGAATGAACAAAAAATGAAAAAAAAAATGAAAAAACCCTCGAAGTATGCTTGTTGAACAGAGTAAAGGTAACAAATGAGCTCAGGAGCCGGGAATGGAAAAGGAGCAAAGCTTTCGTACTAATGTGGATTGGTTCAACTAGATATCGACATGACTTTCCTTAAATATGACTGAAATTTGACTCCTATCGAGAGTATTGGACTCTCATATATATGGAACATTTCCTGTTGGGAGACCCTCCTCTGAAAAAAAAGTCACTGAGTGGTCGATCTGGATTAGTCGAGGCGAAATCCTGAATATCGATGATACCAAAAAAAAAAAAAAAAATGGAAAGCTTGCAGCAACGGTGGCAGTATTGACATCAGTAGTGATTGGCCGACTTTTGGTGCCACATAATGCTCGTCCATGATCAACTCGCTTACTTCTCCTCAAGCGAGCCCATCATCAAAGCCGTCAAGAAGTTCTATCTTCTCTTAGCTTTCACTGTTCTTCTCAACCGTGTTCAACCAATTTTGTCATGTGAGAGCTAGGACAGTCAATTGGGCCTGGTCGGCCCGTTTTGAAAGGCCAAGCTCGGCTCATTTTAGTGTCGGGCCGAGTTTAGACCCAGTTTTAGGCCCGTTTTAATTACGGGCCGAGTTTGGACACTAGTGTGCTCGGCCCATTAAAAGCCCAGCCCGTTTAAATGAACCCACTTGCTTCCAGAAGGTTCGTCTCTCTCTCTCTCTCTAACTATTGTTTTAATATTTTATCTAATTCCCGAATCTGCTTTTTCATCTTCTACCCATCTCTCTCCCTCTTTTGTGGCTCTTAAATCCTCTCTCTCTCCCTCATCCAGTTGATGATGGCAGATGATTGTGGGAAGATGATCGGACGGCGGATCATGGTTGCTGCTTGCAAGCCGAAGAGTGAATCAAAGGCAACGGATTGTGAAAGAGTAAATCGATCATGGCAGACGATTGTGGGAAGAGTGAGTCGTTGGAAGGCGGAGATGTCTGAACAAATCAACAGGCGGTGATGAGCAATCGAAGTCCAACATAGGCGATTTGAAAGAAGGCAGCGGAGAAATCGAAGCGGTTGTGGAATTGAATCGACGGTGAACTCTGAAGGGCAGTGAAGAACCGACGATTGGAAAGACGAACGGTGATGAACGAAGACAATTAACAGAGGCTATGAAGCAGGCAACTTGTGTTAAACGGCGATGGAGAGGATGATTCAGCCGCAGAAAGTGTGATTCGTCTCTCTCTCTCTGGCCTTTTGTTTTCCTGAACATCGGAAGCAACCCAATATTTATCGGGCGACAACAAAATAAGCAGACCGCAACACACAACATACACACACACTCTCTCTCTCTCTCTCTCTCTCTCTCTCTCTCTCTGAGAGTCGACTCACAAAACTCGATTACTAGGCCTAGTGAGAGTCGTCCTCGTTTTCCGTACTATTGACTTAGGGTCGTTTTATAACTCCTACGTACCATTAGCTTCGGGGTTAGTGATCATTGGAACATAATCCAATGATCACTATTTTTTATAAGAAAAAAATAAAATGAACACCGATGGTTAAATAGTAATAACTTAACATTTATAAATTCATAAGAATTCTGGAAAAGTCAAATTTACGAATGTCTTAACAATTTAGTGAGTTGTGCAACTCTCCATATGTCGGGTAGCTGTTGGACTCCGGGTGGCAATCTTTTGCTGCATACATTAACCTTGGTTGCTATTCTTTGGTTGGAATCCCTTTTGGATTTTTGATTGGTTGGCAAGGTATGTTTATTATCATATCAGTTTGAGAATTTTAGTTTCTAGAATAATGCTATTTGTCACTGCTTTGAATTTTACCGTTCTATTACTCTTAATATTATTTTAAAGAAGTGATACCAACCGGCGAAATCTTAGCTGTGACATATAAGACTGTCCAAGTCTTTTATGTAATAAGGGAAATTTTGTATCCGCAACTATAAATATGGGTAGGGGGCCCTTATGGTAATTCATTTGCTTTAGGATTTCTGGACCAAAATATCCTGAAATATTAAAATATTATTCTTTTGATAAAAAGAGTAAAAGGGTAAAATGGGTATTTAAATATGTAACACTTTTGATATGAACTATCCCTGGAATATAAAGATATGTATAAGATCATTAATACATAAATAAGATTCGTCTGATAAGACCGAATTAATCAGGATTATGTGATACCGGCTATTACTACCATTCGATGCAACTGCGACAAAGAGGTATAATCTCTCTCTCTCTCTCTCTCTCTCTCTCTCTCTCTCTCTCTCTCTCTCTCTCTCTCTCTCTCTCTCTGTTGAGTAATACGTTTTTTGAATTGAGCTATGCAGGCAGAAAAAGCCAGCAAGCACGTCCAAAAGTGGGCTAACAACACCAATCAAGGAGACTGATATATATATATATATATATATATCTCTCTCTCTCTTATCATGAAGCTAGATCTAAGGAAATGCAAATTGCCTCTATATGAACTGATTTTGAAAATAGCGCAATTGTTGTGCTAGGCGTGGCAAGGCGATTGCCAAACTTTAGAGGAGAGGGAAAAAAAATAAAACAATATGTTAGAAATTAATGTGTGAGAGCCTGATCTTAAGCACAATTCAATGAGTAAAATCTTTGAATCAAAGCTTGTACACAAGTAAATATACCATGCTTTTCCAATTCGTTGGTTATTTTTAAAGTGTTGTGACACTACTGGTTTTCATTATTCCTTTTATTCCGGGGCTGAAATATTAGGTTGTCCATCAAAGAAATTCTTTTTTTTTTTTTTTTGGGGGGGCCGCCGCGGCCGGGGGGGGGGGGGGTGGTGACCACAACAGCTCTTCAACGTTGGTGCCTCCAGTGCCTTTTTTTTAGAGTATCTTTTGTATTGGGTGCGAAGAATCGGGTGCAGGATGGCCAAATTGGGGTTTCCAATTTCTTTCTTTTGGTCATCCATGTCCATTAATCCTCTTGCTTCTCTGCACTTTCTTTTCCTTCTTTACTTTTCTCATCTTTCTTCCCATCAGTATGCTATTTTTCTACTACTTAATCATTTGTAAATTCTCATTTTACATTATAAGTAATTCTTGTATTGTGGGTATGTGAGTTTTTCAGCCCTTTAGTGAAAAGAAAATAAGAAAAAACGTAATCAAATGTAAAAATGATGTATGATGTGATAAGGGAATTCAAACAAAAAAGTTGACAATATCTCGCAATTTGAAGGAAAAAAAATTAAATTTTTAATTCATTATGAAATGAAGTCTAAAAGAGAATTAAAGAATTAAAATGGTCGGCGTGAATGAAGAGAAAATGAGGGAAAACTTTTGCCTTTTGTGCTCGTTTTTGCTAAAACAAACAATAGAGGAATAAAATTTATCCTGTAGATTGAAAGTCTTGAGAGAAAGAAATAAAATTAGGAACTTGGAAATTCTAAAAATAGAATTATTTTCTGAAACAGGGTTGTTTTAAGTTTCACACTTGAAATTCTAAAAATGTGGAATGGGTTGAATATCTCAGCCCATATGTGTCCAAGATTTTAAAGATTATTCGAGATTTTAATTATTATACAATAAAACTCTTCTTTATATCGATTTAGAAGATGAAACGTAAGATATTACAACTTTCAACTTAAATACATAACTATGAAATCAAATCGTCTCTTCCTTTTTTTTTTTTCGGGCTATCACACGAGAGGGATCCATACCTCCCAAAAATTATAATTGGGCAAAGAACATAAAAACTAAAATTTAGAATTTCATCGATTATTAAGACAAACTAAAAGCTATTTGTAAAACCTCTAGAGGTAATTAATGGTAATAAAAATATAGAAATATATTTTAAAAATAAGCTAAAAATTGGGAGAGACCTTGAAAACTTATTGTTGGAGGTGGGTACAAACTCCACAATACCTGGTGGATTACCCTATGCTTTATATATATCATGTCCGTGGATTTTGTATGCCTTTAAGGTATAAAAACCTTAATTTCATTGGAGGGAGATTGATGAGGATCTTCTGAGATCATCGGGATTGAAGTCAAAGACTAAGAAAAATTAAGAAGGTTAAAATTCTTTTAATTAAGAAAAACTTAAATTGTTATGGAGGTTTCATGCCTTATTGGAGGCAACTGTCGTGATTCATTTCCTTTATGGGAGAGACTTCCCCGAGAGTAGGGTTTAGTACTCGGCAAAAAGAGTACTTAATTGAGAAGCTGAGAGGGTCGATGGCGTATTCACTTGCTTCTGGGCTTGGTGTACACGGACAATTTTGTTCTCACGATAGTGGGTCGTCTATCCATGTAACATCATTTGTCTCCCGCTCCTAATTGGTGTTTAGCAGAAACTACGTTTAAGAGTAGACTTAAGAATCGATGGGGTATGAAAACAAAGAGTTCTTTCATTAAGTGGGATATGCACAAAAGTAGAGCATTTAATGAGGGTCATGTCTTTTCATTTTTTGTGAATCTTCTTTAATATGCCTCTTTTTTTCTTGTTCCGCAATTGGTTGGTGTGTTTTGTTCTAAACGATCGCTCATGAGAGAGAAGAGAGAAACCGAACGATTTTTAGGGTTTGTAAAATTGTGAGAAAAGTAGTCATGGTTGAGGGTTCTGATTCACATAAACATCATAAGATTGTCAAAATTAAAAGCATAATAATAGAGGAGTTAAAATCTATGTTAAAATACATGAATCTGGGCAATGATTTTTAGCCAAGGTTGCCTTGAGGTGTGCAAAAGGCAAACCAAACGTCGGAGAGTAGTATTCTCATGTAAAGAGAACACATTAGGTATGGATTGCGGGTATCCTATTTGGGATCTTTGTCTGCTGTTTTAAGGGGTTGAAATGTACCACCAACCCTACTGATTCTAAGTGTGTAGTGCTTAGTAGTGGCGATGGATAGTTTGTTGAGTTTTTTTTAATTAAGATTTGATTTTGAAATTTTGTTTTCTATTTTTTGTTTGAGAAAATATGGTGTGGTGGGTCCCATAGAAAGATGGTAATGTATTCAAACTCAACAATAGTCAAAGTGGAAGTTTTTTTATAAAGAGACCCTTGACAAATCTTAGAGAAGCAAATTCTTTTTTGTAGAGTTTGTAAATGGAGATTTGATGCCATCATTTCCAATGCCTAACATAGAGCCCTTCTTTGGGTTGAGGGCACCTGTGTCTTCCTGACATTTTGGTTTTGTTAAATCTGTCGGCAGTTTTTGTAGGGCATCAAGTAGGATGGTGTAGGTGGAGGCCTTGGTCGAGAATGAAATGTTCAAATTAGCCAATTTTCTATTGGATGAGGAGACACAAATCCAAAGGCCATTCATGTTGGAAAAGAGGTCCAAGAGGTTCTTTGATGTTGTCGATTTTGTTGAGGTTGATGACTTCGACCATATTACTACTTTAAAGTCAATGGGGTTCATCCCAAGATAGGTCTTGGTAACAATAATTTTATATACTTGAACTATATTATTTCAATATGTATTTATGAATTTTAGCATTGTTTTAAACCTTATCTTGTGAGATTTCACTAATTAATTTCGTGGGAAATAATTTAGGAAATGTTGGATTTACTTTCTAAATTTCAGATTGGACGTGTAGTAGTTAGTATTTTGGGCATATCTTTCTGCTCTAATATACGATTAAGGTGATTCTTGTTGGGTTAAAAACTAAATTTCAAGACTTATAAATCTGATAAGGAGATTAGAAATCAATTCCAGCCAGAACATATCCAAAATTTAGGAAGAAATTACTACAGTGCTGAAGGTCAAATTCGTGTTGAAAAAGCAAACTAAATGCACATGTTAATGGAGTGATTTTTAGAAACAAGTTACTATTATTCCAAAAAATATTCCAACATTAGGAAAGTTTGCTAATTCATGGAAATACAAAAAATCTCTTCCATTACAATAAAAGGAAATTTTCAAAACCGAATAAAAGAGAAAGTTTCTAAAAAATTATATGCAGTTGACATTTTGACTAGGGTTTTGATCCTATAAATAAAACCTCTTTCTCAAGGATGTGGGAGACAAAAATAAATAAATAAATAAATAAGCATTAGAAAATATGGAGAGAGGCAGAGAAAGAGAGAAAGAGGCGAAATCGTAGCAGCTACTATTAGGAAACGTAATTTTCATCTTCGTCTTGTACAAAAAAGGGTTGTAATATTTTCTTTTCTTTTCTTGTCTTTTCTTATCTTATAATGTTTAGCTAATTTTCTTATTTTTAGAACTCGATTGATTTTATATTTTAATTAATTACATGGTTTGATTTATTTCTTCTTTTAAGATTTATTAGCATGATTATTGTTTGATAAAATTTTATTGTTGATATTAATATTTCAAATATATAAAACCCTACGTTTGTATAATTTGAGATTGAATGCATGCATAACTAATATAATTACAGGATATTAATTCATAACAATAAAATCCATATAACATTATGAACATCACCATTGGATTAATTTCATATGTAGAAATTTAAGAGAAACCCCCAAAATATAGATTTTTCATAAAATTTAATATAGCTCGATTTAATCAAAATTGCATGATTATTGGATTTTGGTTAGTCGAATTAAGGTTTCATTACATGACCATTGAGTGAATATAATTTAGAGGAAATCTGTCATAATCACCAATAATTCATTAGCCAATAAACTTAAGTGTTTTGAAAGATTTGATTATATAAAAGGTTAAAAACAAATAAAATTGATATTTTAGGAGTTTTATCAAATTAGAGTTTTTCTATTTATAGATTTTATTTTTGTAATTTCTAATATTTTTATAAATTTGATTTGATTTATTCAACTTAGATTAGATTAATTCATTCTTGTTAATACAAAATATTCTCATAGAAACGATACTTGATATCATCTCTATACATAACAATTGACTAGGATATATCTGTCCGAATTTGTAATTTGAAAATCACGTATCAAGTTTTTTGTACCGTTGTTGAGAATATCTTTATATATTAACCATAGTTAATCATGTTTGAGATTGGATATTATTTTTTTATTTCTTATTTCTTTATTGTTCTTGGTTAATAGGTTTTATAGTTTTTAGGTTTTTTCTTTCATATATTTCTTGCTCCTATCCATACAGAATTAGGGTTTTAGGGTTTTTGTGACTGTTTGAAAATCAACTTACGATTTAGGGTTAGAAGACCACTGTTTCCAAAGGATTTCGGCGTATTGATCAAAACCCATGCATTTGCCATGGGCACTACCTTGTTTTGGCCAAATTCCATTGTTTTCATAAATTTTTCTATTTTTCTTTAATCTTCTCGTGAAATTTTAGTTTTTCGATTGATTGTTTAGATATCTTTTGTGCATTCGTTTATCATATTCTTATGATTTTTATTTTTATATAGGTAATCTGGATTTATTTGAGTAATTCTTACAATTTATTTTATAAATCTAATTTTGTATTATTTTTGTATTTATACAGAAATCTAATTATATTATTTTTGTATTTGTGATGAAATAATGGCCTATGATAATAAAGTCATGAGAGAGTATTCAATATCTAAAATTCAAGACATATAAACTAGCATTGTAAAGCCTCCCATGGAAGCAAATAACTTTGAGTTTAAACCTAGTTTTATTGGCACGATGCAGGCATATCAGTTTAGTGGCGGAGAAACTTTTGAAAATCTAAATAGCCATTTAAAGATTTTTTTGGAAATTTGTGATACAATCAAGGTAAACGGAATAAGCTCTGATATAATAAATTTACGTTTGTTTCTTCTCTCTCTTAGGGGAAAGATGAACATATACTTAACTCCTTCCATGTTAATTATTTTAAAAATTGAGAAAATTTATCTTAAACATTTTTACTTAAATATTTTTCACCTGATAAGACAGTTAAAATATATAATGATATTATTAGTTTTAGATAATTCAATGGTGAGTCATTATATAACATATGCGAACATTTTAAGCCTCTAATTAAGAGATACTCATATCATAGTATACCTGATTGGTTAATCATGCAAACATTTTATGGAGATCTTCTAAATTCTATTAAAATTACCATTGATACTACGGTTGGGAGTGCTTTTATCAGCAAGTCATATAATGAAGGATGTGTATTATTAGATGATATGGTCTCTAACTAGTATGATTAGTCTAGTGAACGAGAAATTCTGAGACAAAAAATTGGTGTGCATAAGGTCGATAATATTGACATGCTTAATGCAAAACCTGATTCATTAATTAATGCTATGCAAGGTAGATTGCCTAATGACATTGAGAAAAATCCTAGAGAGTAGGTTAACGCAATTTCATTGAAGAGTAGTAAAGAATTGCAGGAGGTACCAAATTTGTCCAAGGAAGAAGAGAATAAAAAATATGAAAAACAAGAGCTCCAAAAGTCTACAAATAAGGAGGTTAAGACACCGATTCTAACACCACAAAAAAAACATGGTTTTAGCGATAAAATTTAACAATAAAATAAATTCATCGTTACTTTGCGATGAAATTAGGGATGAAAATAATTTTCATTGCTATTTTATGATAAAATTAGTGACGAAATATCGCTCGTGGCTAAATTAGCAACAAATAGAGTTTTCATGACTAAATTCATGGCTAATTAGCGAACAAAAAATTTTCGTCTCTAAATTCGTGGCTAATTAGCCATGAAAATTATTCGTCACTAAATTCATGACTAATTAGCTATGAAAAAGTATTTGTCACAAAGTTAGTCACGAAAGTTTATTCATTGCTAAATTTGTTGTTAATTAGCAATGAATTCCTCTGATTCGTCGTTAATTAGCCAGAAAAATATTTTTTGTGGCAAAATTTAGCAACGAATTCTTCGGGTCGTGGCTAAATTTGCCAATAATTAACCACACAAATAATTCATGACTAAATTTATCGATAATTAGCAATGGTACCTTGGAATTTGTGGCTAAATCTCTTCTATACTCACTTATGAAATATTTTCAATTGTATCTCTCTTTTTAACCATTTCTGAGTAACGGAGTTGGGTAAAATTTATAATAAATATTACAATTCTTACCAAATTAACCATTTTTAATAATAAATAATATAAATAATTTTTAACGAAATATTATTATTTTACTTATATAAGCATTTGAGATTAGGAATTGAACAATTTTAGAAATGTTACAATTTTTTATCAATCACAAACTTAAAAAAAAAAAAGTTATAAATTTGTTTAACTAATCAAGTCATTAAGACAGTATGAAAACAAAGTTCTTTTTACCAATGAACTATAGGGCGAATATTTTTTCGTCTTTAAAATTTCTGAGAACAATTATTTCGTTATTAATTTTATTACAAACAGCTAATTTGTTGTTAAATTCATTGCAAGAAGTGTATAAAAGTAAATTTCGTTATAAAATTTGTCTCAAATTAGTAACGAATAATCACTTTCGTTGCTAAATAGCAACAGAAGAAATGGTTTTGCTATTAAAATTAGCGACGAAAGATTTGTCCATCACTAATTTTAGTGATGAACCAGCTTTCTATTGCTAATTTTAGCGACGAATATTAAATTTGTCGCTAAATTTTGGGACTAATATGTGTTTTCGTCATTAAATTAGTAACGAATAGTAGATTCGTCGGTAAGTTTTGCAACAAAGATACATTTTCGATGCTAAGTTAGCGACAAAAATACAAATTCGTCGCAAAACTGCAATGGCCACGAGTCACTAAGATTTGCAAACTGTCTGCCTTAAAACGACTTTAATAATGATTTTATTTTTTCCCTAGAACGACGTTGTTTCAAGAGAAAACCCTAGATCCTTCTTCAAAAACTATTTTCCCCCTTCTTCAAATGGCCCAAAATCTAGTCACATCTTATTTACGCGTTCATTCAAATTGAGAATCAGAAGAAGTAATACAAACTTCTTTTCCATTACGAAGCTTGAATCTATTGTTGAACTCTCCTCATCTTCATTCTTCTTCTTCTTCATCATAACTCTCATCGTTTATGAACTTAGGGTTTTCTCATCGGCTTTAGAGTTCGTGAAGCCATTAACCACAAGTTCTTGAACTTCTTGGTAAGTCGGTTGATTGATGAGTAGAAATAGGGTTTGAGGTGAATCAATTACGTTCAGAGAAGAGGTCAGTTCAATTTCTTCTTTGATGACTCTGATGAGTCTCCATGCATTCAATCATTTAGGAATTGAAGAAAGAGATGAATTAGGGTTTAGTGAATGTGATCGTGAATGTGGTTTACGAGTGAGTGCAGGTAAAGAAAGTGATAAGCAACAGAAGCTCGTGCATTTTCAAATTAAATTATAAGTCAAAAATAAGAACTTTTAATGAAAGAAAAAATAGGTCAAATATGCTCTTAAACTATTCATCTCAATCCCTCAATTACTACTATTTTTTTCCTTTTTGTGTGGGAAACGTTGCTCAAATAGTATCAAGATCCATGACAATTTTTTTTTTTTGAATTTTTGTTAAATTTTGGTTGAACCAGTTTCTTCATTTTATTTAAAGGGTTTGCATAAAAATGATAATAAATAAAATGAATAAGAGATAAAAGGGGGAATGGGAGAGGGAGAATCGGTATTCCTTAACTTTTTTTTTTTGGGCTACAAGGGAGCGTGAAGACTAATCTTGAAACAAAGCTAGAACTCGAATATCACTAAAAAGACAATAGTATACCTCACTCGGAGGAGCACCATAATCCTGAACCCCAGGGGATCTGAAGGCTCTAGTTTTGTCAAAATATCCGCACATTTGTTACCCTCCCCAGGGACAAACAAAACTTTTTGTACAAAGTTTTTCGCATAACTCCTGACATTCTTTCAAAATATAACCATGATGGTCAATAGTAGAAGACAATGTAGCAGCTAAACATTCTGAGTCTAGCTCCAAAACCATCAGAAATTACTTCATTCTAACCAAGAAGTATAATCCTTCTTGGGCACCCCACATTCTGCCATAAACATATCGGCCACTCTCAAATTCGTTATAAAGCCCCCATCCAAAGGCGAAGTTCATCCCGAATAAGACCTTCTGCTCCAACTACCCAAGATTCTAAACTTGTTGACCCATTCGTATTAAACTTATAACCCCCACCGATGGAGGGCACCATTTTATCCAAATACTTGCTGATGGAGGAGTTTTCGATGTCCCAACAGCCGCATACCATCCCTCACTAGCGTAAGAGAAGGCTATGGCTCCAACTACCTCAGAAGAGAAGGGAACATTTTCAAAGACCAACTTGCATCTCACTTTCCCAATTGTCTACAGTGTATACACAAAAGGCAAAGACCAAGGCATACCCCTATGTAAGGCATACGATTTTCAATTTCGTAAAAGCCAAAGATGTTATGAGAATAGACATCCAAACTCCTCAAACCTTCCTATAGTCCTACAAAGGTGGGTCAAGGATTTCAGGACTTCGCCACATAAAGGACATAATGAATATGAAGTGAATTCTCGATGGGTCCATGTGGCATTAGTCATCAATGTCCCCTTCACTATCAGCCAAAAAAGAAATTTTACTCTTTCCTAGCACCTTAGCCACCACATCCAAAGATAATCCTTACTCTCTACAGCCTCGTGAATGACAAGATTTCGAAATAATTCGTATGCAGATCTGGTTGTAAAATTGCTAGAAGACTCTCTAGCCCAACATACCGAATCAGTGATTGTTAAATCACAGGGAATTTGAACTATGCGAACCTCCACTACTTCAGTGGGAAGCACCCCTGCTAGTCACGATACATCCCATTACCTATCTCGAGTAATGAATCAATCCACCCTGTCCCAAACTTTTACCCGCCTATTTAAGTATTACTTTTGATATAATTATTTAATATTTCATGACATTATTATTGTTAATTTTTATAATAGTGTATAATTCTTAATTTGGTATAGTGGTATTGATTTTTGTTGGTCCCTAAAGTAATCAATAAGAGAGATTGAATTGACGACTCCAATTTTAAAATTTTCCCACTTAAAATCAAAATAATTCTCAGGTCAAACTATATGCAAATGGAAGTAAGTATGCAACAAAAGCAAGGGATAGAGAAACCAAGTCAATTTTTATAGTGGTTTAGTCTTATACCTATGTGTTCAAGAAATTGTTATCTCATTAGTTTTAATAATAACAAAATCTCTCATATTATTCTAATCAATTTATTTAATGTGTAGATTTTTTATTCAATAGATAGCTTTTGTTAAAACAAAATCATAGAACAAATCATAAAATCGATCATAGAAGTAAGGCTTATTTAGTCATAAAAGCAAGATTTTTTTATATTTGTTGAATATCCAGCCAGCAAGATAAGTATAGATTGGGTATTACACTTAGTTTATAGTTAACCCTAGATATATATAAAAGATCTCACAATATAAGGACAATTCATATTCCACTACTTCAAAATTTTCCTAAGTGTTGAACTATGATCATTTGGATATATTTGGATAGTCATATTTTCTTATGTGTTGAAATATTTCTAAAACCGAAAATTATATTTCAAAGAAGTTATGTGGAACTTTAATTTTAAGCATTTACAGTACAAATATCTTACAGATATGTTGAAGAAAAATCAACTAAAAGTTGGTTGATTACCTATTTTACATAACAGAATTATTTGTCAGAAAATGATTCTCAATGGGTATTTAGCCTTCGATATCTTCATTACTGGTTTTGAACTTGTGAATTTAATTATTCTACATTATAATACTATAATTGAATAGCAGATATGATGATTTATGACACAATTATTTTAAAATTTTGGTGGAGAAATAAATAGATAAAGTCAGCTAACTATTATGAAAAATTTAGAACTGGTACTGAACTTCTGGAGCGAATTTTGAATTTTTTGAAAGAGCAATCATTTGGATATAATCAAAATGGTTTTTGAATGTAATAGAGGAATGTTTAAACTTTAAAAGAAAATTATTTACCATTGGTAAATATCAAATTTCATGAGAATTTGAATCTTATTTTTTGGGATAGTTGCTGAAATTGTTGCAGTAAGTTTAGAGATTTTTTTTACTGCAATTTGGTGACCTTCTCTGGAATAAAGCAATGTAGTAATTCAGCAGGTTCATGGAAGTGAGTGAACAACTGTGGCCGAAACACAACAATCTCTCTGAGACTTCACAACTCCCAAAAATCAAGATCCTGTTGTCATTTTTCATTTTTCATTTTATTTTATAATCTTTTGATTGAATATTTATGTAAATTGTCTTCCATTGTTAGACAAAGCAATTTTCATGGTGTGAAGATCAGAAGTCGACAAGTGAATGTACATTGTTACTCTGGATCATAGTGGAGACTAATAGGTTGCTAGATCCCGGCTCGCTTGGCTAGAAGAGGGGATGTAGGCACAAGACCGAAATACTATAAACCTGATTTATCTCCTTACTTTTCCTTTCATTTTTTGTTATATGTTATATAGATTGATCATAGGTTTAATTAAATTTAAGTGAAGTTAGATAAAAATTTAAAAACCTAAATTTTAGACGACCAATTCAACCATTTTCTTAGTTGTCTTTGGGACCAACAATTGGTATCAGAGCTGATTCTCTACTCTATTAAAGAGATCTCTTTAGAGTATTTAATCCATTGCTTTTCCCAATAACTATGGTCAGGTGGTGAACAGAACACCATATTTCGATGGTGTAAACTTTTTCCATTGAAAATATAAGATGTAGACATTCATTCAAGTCACTGATTATGAGGCTTAGAAAGTGATTACTTTTGGAAATGTAGAACTTAAATTGCCTATTATCACAGAGGATGACCAGAGAAAAAGGTCTATTAACTCTCGTGCCAAACATTTACTTTTATGTGCAATCTCACCAACTAAGTTTAACTTAGTTTCTTCATGAGCAACAGTAAAAGAAATCTGGAATATGTTGTGTATTACACATGAAGGAACCAGCACTGTGAAAAAGACTTGAATTAATTTGTTGATGTAGGAATATGAGCTCTTTTGTTTTCAGTAAGGAGAAAGTGTAAATGATATATTCAATAGATTTTCTATTATAACTAATGAACTTGATTCTCTTAGAAAAAAGATTTCATATTCTGATCAAATGAGAAAAGTTTTTCGAGTATTGTCTAAAACATGGGATGCCAAGAAAACTGCTATTGAAAAAGTCTAAAATTTGAACAAACTGTCTCTTAATGAATTAAGAGGGAAGTTGACATCCTATGAAATTGAGATATTTCATACTACTGAATCTGAAAACAAGAAGAAGTCAATTACATTCGCTGTTGAAGAGAATGAAGATTCTGTAGAAGACGACAACAATGATCAAGATATCAATCTGCTAGCCAAAAAGTTTTCTCGTGTCTTCAAAAAAATGGTACAACGGGCTTTAAATTTAAAAATTTACAAAATTTACAAAAGTTTTAAATTTAGTGCAGAAAAAAACAGCAAAAAAATAGAACAAAAAAATGAAAAAATCTATTACGAGTGCAAAAAGAAGGAACACATAAAATATAAGTATCTAGTGCTACTGAAAAATATTGAAGCATTCAAAAAAAAAAAAAAAAGCAAAGCAATGATGGTCACATGGAGTGATTCAGAATATGGAGATTCAGAAGATGAAAGTTCAGATATATCAGATAAAATTAATCTTTGTCTTATGGCAAAAGATGAGATGACCTCTAAAAATTCATTTGATATTGCTGAATCTGACAACTTGTTAAGTATAATTTCATAACTAAAAAATAAAGTTATCATATTAGAAAATAAGAAGGAATTATTTAGGCAAACCAAATACTTGTTGAACTTTGAAAATGAAACAATTAGAATTGAAAATGAGATTCTAAAAACTGAAAACCGTGGACTGAAAAATAAAATATATATTCTGAAAAATAGAATAGCTAAATTATCAAAATCAATAGAGAATACATTCCAAAAGTTTCATGAGAGTAATGAGAAATTAACTAAATTACTTTCCATACAAAAAATGAACTTTTCCAAAAGAGGTTTAGGCGATATTAATGATCATGAGATACTTTCAGGCTATAATAATAGTGGTTTTGTTAAAACTGCAAAGACAGAAGATATAATCACATTTCAGCCTATAGAAAAATTCACAGAATTATACAAAAGTCTGTACAGAAAAATCAAAATTTTGTTTCAAAAATTGTCCAACAAACTGTACAAAAAAAGCATAAAACTTCTTCACAGTCTGCACAAAATATGCACAAAAATTTTTCACGAACTGTAGAAAGATATCACAAAGTGTCAAACAGAAATTCATATAGAAGCACTTACAGAACTACCCATAGAGGTTCTAGGAAGAATTCAAATTTTAACAAAAAAATTTATGCTGGATTTGGATATAATAAATTTGACAATGTGCAGAATTATTTTACTTATAAAACTAATTATACAAAAAATAAAAATAATATTGGTTCATGCTACATATATCATAAAATTGGTCATTTTGCCAAAAGTTATTTTTTGAACAAACTTAGTGCACATCAAGGCAAATTTAATTTATATACAAGCTTGTCTTCAAAAGAATCCAAATATGTTTGGATTCCTAAGAACAAATTATGGTTTTTCTTTATGTGTAGGAACAAAAGGCAAAAATCAAAACAAAATAGTATGTTGATAGCGAATACTCGAGACATATGACGGGTGATACCTCATTGTTCAAGAAGCTCAAAAGACAAAACCATGGAGTGGTGACTTTTGGAGACAATCAAAAAGAAAAAATAATTGGAAAAGACACTGTAAGTATAAATTCTACCTTTATAAAAATGTGTCTTTTGTTGATAAATTGATATATAATTTATTGAGTGTAATCCAATTATGTGATTTAGGTTATAATGTGTTATTTAAAAAGGAAAAATTCATAATATTTGATAGTGAGTCTCATGAACAAATTTTTGAAAGAATAAAATTAGGTAATATTTATATAGTAGACTTTACAATTTTAAATAATTTAAAAGAAAATTGTTTAATATCCTTTAATGATGATATTTTTACGTGGCATAAAAAACTAGATCACATAAATTTCAAGCAATTTGAAAAATTGTCCAAAGAAAATCTAGTTTGAGGAATTTCGAAACTTTCATTGAAAGAACCTATAACATATAGTGCATGCTCCTTGAACAAATAAGTAAAAATATCTTTTAAAAGCAAAAATCATATTTCCACATCTAAACCACTAGAAATGTTGCATATGGATTTATTTGGATCAGTTAGAAATCTAAATCTTGGAGGAAACAAATATAGACTAATTATTGTAAATAATTTTTCTAAATTCACTTGAATTTTATTTTTAGTCTACAAAAGTGAAACTTTTGCAATCTTTAAAATTTTTGCAAAGAAAATTCAAAATGAAAAAAATTTAAAAATAATTAGTTTAAAAACGACCATGGAAAAGAATATAATAATTTATAATTTATAAAGTATTGTGATAAAAAGTAAATAAATTAAAATTTTTCAGCACCTTACACACCACAACAAAATGGGGTAGTTGAACTTAAAAATAGAATCATTCAAAAAAAGACTAGAACTATATTAAATGATAGTGGTATAGGAAAATATTTTTGAACCGAAATCGCGTATACAACATGTTATATAATAAATAGAGTCTACACAAAATGTATGACAAATAAGACCCCCTATGAAATTTTTAAAGAAAAAAAAATCAAATATTTCATATTTTCATATAATTGGATACACATATTTTATTCTGAAAAATAGTATAAATATTAGAGATAAATTTGATAAAAAAGTCATTGAATAAATATTTCTAGATTATTCTTTAAATAGTAAGATTTATAGAGTTTTTAATAAAGAGTTTAAAATTGTGGGAAAAATAATAAAGTTAAATTTCATGAAAATGAATTTTAAAAAGTAGAAATGGAAGATGATCATACTTACAATTAGAAATCCCCCTTGAAAAACAAAATGCAAATCAAGATGATCAAAATAAAATAAATCAAAATGAATAAAGAGAGAAAATAGTTAGAAGTTAAAAATTCTTATCTAGTCATTCACCAAATGATGTAATGAGAGATGTAAGTGAAAGAATAAGAATTATATCAAATTATAGAAATATTGAAAATCATTTCTCATTAATGTCTACGATAGAACCGAAAACCATAGAAAAACCCATATAAGATGAAAGTTGAATAGAGGTTATGTAAGAAAAATTAAATCAATTTAAAAGAAACAATGTTTGGATTCTAGAACTGAAACCTAAAGATAAATCAATAATTTGAATTAAATGGGTTTTTCAAAATAAATTGGATGAAAATAGAAATATTATAAGAAACCGAACTAGATGAGTTGTAAAAGAATATTCACAAGAGGAAGGAATTAACTATGATAAAACTTTTATACTCGTTGCTAAATTAGAAGCTATTAGACTACTTTTGCCTTTTGCAAGTTTCAAAAATTTTAAATTATATCAAATGAATGTTAAAAGTGTATTTTTAAACGGCTACATAAAAGAAGAAATATATGTTAGTCAACCACCCGGTTTTGAAGAATATAATAAGGAAAATTATGTCTATAAATTGTAAAAAGTATTGTATGATCTAAAACAAATACCAAGTGCATGGTATGATAGATTAAGTGAATATCTTGTGAAAAATAATTTCAAAAAGGGAAATGTAGACACTACTTTATTTATCAAGCATATTGATGATGATATTCTTATTATTCAAATATATGTTGACGATATTGTGTTTAGATATACAAATAACATTTGTGTCATGATTTTAGCAACATCATGAAGAGAATTTGAAATGTCAATGATGGGTGAATTAAATTTATTTCTTGGATTGCAAATTAAACAATCTCCTCGTGGTAAAGTCAAGAAAAGTATGTAAAAGAATTAATCAAAAAGTTTGGTATGAAAAATTCAAAATATGTTAGTATCCATATATCTACCTCTATTACATTAGACCTATATGAAAAAGAAAAAGATGTAAATTAAAAACTCTATAAAAATATGATAGAATCATTATTATATTTGACCGTTTCTAGACCCGATATTTATTTAGTGTATGTTTGTGTGCAAGATTTCAAAGCAAATCTAAAAAATCTCATTTTAGAGCCACCAAAAGAATTTTAAAATATATAATCGGTACCAAAAATTTAGAAATATGGTATCCAAAGAATTCAAATTTTGAATTAATTGGTTATTCGGATGCCGACTATACCAGTTATAAAATTGACCAAACAATTATCTCAGATACTTATCAATTTTTAGGTGATAGAATTATAAGTTGGATATTTAAGAAACAAAATTTAGTTGCATTATCAATAGCATAATCAGAATATATCTCAATAGAAAATTATTATGCTCAAATTTTGTGACTAAAACAATAACTTAAAAATTATGGGTCAGATTATAAAAATATTATCATAAAATGTGACAATACAAGTGTCATTTGTCTGATAAAAAATCCCATAAATCATTTAAGATAAAAAACATATAGAGATTAGATACCATTTTATTAGATATCATGTCTTAAATGGTGATTTAATTTTGGAATATGTCCAGATAAAAAATCAATTTATTGATATTTTTACGAAACCTTTAAATAGAGAAATATTTGAAAATATTAGAAATGAAATAGAAGTGTGCTTTCCATTTTAAGATTTTATTATATTAAAAAAAATTTCGAATCTTAGAGCCTTAAGTTAGCAGAACACCTAGATGCTTTATATTAAAACTGTTTCACTCTCTTCGAAAGTCCTAACAGAGAACCCTAAACACAAATTCATCATGGTTTCACGCAAATCTTCAAGAATCATACAGAAAACATCAAAAAATCCATCTTCTTCTCACAAAAACATCTTTGATTTGGACTCTTCGAGTTCCAATTCTTCAAGTTCTCATCTCAGTCATGATGCACATCCTCAGAACTCAAGATCAAATTCAGTGTCCATTCATGATTCTGATTCTCAATCGACTCAAAATCAAACTCATTTCTAAACTCAAGAAGCCCATCAAAACTTCTCGGAAGAATAGATGCTTCAACTCATTTGAATCCAAATTCCCTATACTCGGTTATGACCAACAATGTTTAAAATTGGTTCTTGTAGGTTCGTTGACTTTAATTATGTTAAGTAAATAGTTTTGGAGATGCGAACTGTTCTTGAAAGGATTGAGGTGTCAGTTTATGAGACACGAATAGAAACTGCATTAGGAAGGTAATTTTTTATTTCTATAAGAATTTGGATGTTGAACAAACTGATATTTTGAAATCAAGAATATCGAGGTTTAGAATTGAGATTAGCAAAAATGATATTGTTTAATATTTAGGATTTACACATACAGAAAATAAGTCACTAGAAAACCTAAAGAAAAAGGATGTCTATCGACTGCTTCATGCAAATTCTGATTCTGGAATAGGATATTTGTATGAAAAAGATTTTCCTCTTCTTGCTAGAATTCTGCACAAAGTAGTTTTGATATGTCTCATTCCAAGGTATAGAAGTTCTACCATTGTGATTGTCGAGGATGGTTGAATATTGGTTGCTTTGCTGCTAGAAAAACACATTGATATGGTCAATATATTTATTAGTTACATCCATAAGAATACGAGCAGCAAATTGTATGGCAATATTCTCATGAGGTTGTTTGAATTTAAGGGGTTTGATTTCTCAGCTCTAAAGGATCTTGTTCTAGAGCCATCTATGTTAAGTGAATTGATGGTTTCTCACATGGGAATAAGCATTTCTGATCAAAATGTCTGGAGAGGTAAAGACAGTTCCTGGACAGAAAAATTTCAAGGCAAAAATAGGATAGAATGTCTATTTGCAAAAAGAACCAACGATGAGCCTCTAAGATCCACCTTTGTCTATGGTGAATCTTCAAAAAAGAAGAAAAAACAGGCTAAGTCAGAAAAAACAGGCTAAGTCTGGTGAAGATGACTGGAAGGTAAGAATAGAAAAGAAACTTGATGAGTGTCTAGAACAACAAAAAGATACTCAATCAAAACTCACTGAAATTCTGAATTTACTATCCAAAAATGCTTCTTAGGCTTCAACATTCCCTGTTCTGTATCTTAGGCTTCTGTTTTCTGTAATTTACCTATTATGTTCTGACAAGTTTGTGTTTCAATACTGTATTTCTCCTACCGTATTTCTATGTCAAACTTTAATAATATTTGATATTTTCTTCTTTATCCTATTGTGAATTATTTTTGACAACAAAACGGGAGAGAATAAAGTTAAAATACACATAATAGAAGACAAACAAATGACTGCATTTCGAAGACAAATAAGAAGGAAATTGCACACATTGAGGGGAAGAATAATATGCAACATATTTTAAATAAAACAAGTATAGGTTTTGTTCTTTGAGAATGTGCTTGTGCTCTATTGAATCAGAATGTGCTCAAATGTGCTCTATTGAATCAGAATATGCTTTATTGAATCATTTTAACTGCACTTATTTTTTTAAGGTTTTATTGTCATCAAAAATGGGTAGAATGTTAAAGAAATTATTGTCCCATTAGTTTTGATGATAACAAAATCTCTCATGTTATTCTAACCAATTTATTTAGTGTGTAAATTTTTTTATTCAATAAATATGTTTTTTTAAAAGCAAAGTCATAGAATTAGTCATAGAATCAATCATAGAAATAAAACTTATTTGGTCATTGAAGTAAGATTTTTTTTATATTTATTGAAAACCCATGTAGTAAGATAAGTGTAAATTGGGTACTACACTTAATCTATAATTGACCCTAAATATACATAAAAGATCTCACAATATGAGAACGATTCATATTCCACTATTTAGAAAATTTTCTAAGTATTAAAATGTGATCATTTGAATATATTTGGATTGTCATATTTTCTTATGTGTTGAAATATTTCTAAAACTGAAAATTATGTTTCAAAGAAGATGTGTGGAACTTTAATTTCAAGTATTTACAGTACAAATATCTTGCGGATATGTTGGAGAAAAATCAGCTGAAAGTTGGTTGATTACTTATTTTACATATCAGAATTATTTGTCAAAAAATGGTTCTTAAGGGGTATTTGACCTTCGATATCTTCACTACTAGTTTTGAACTTGTAAATTTAATTATTTTACATTATAATACTATAGTTGAACAGTGATATGATAATTCGTGATACAATTATTTCAAAATTTTGGTGAATAAATAAATAGACAAAGTCAGCTAACTGTTATGAAAAATTCAGAATTGTGACTGAACTTCTGGGGTGAATTTTGAATTTTCTGGAAAAACAATCATTTTGATATAATAAAAATGGTTTTTGAATATAATAGAGGGATATTTAAATTTCAAAAGAAAATTATTTACCATTGGTAAATATCAAATTTCATGAGAATTTGAAACCTATTTTCCAGAATAATTGCTGAAATTGTTGCAGTGAATTTGGGGATTTTTTTACTGCAGTTTGGTGATCTTCTCTAGAATAAAACAATGTAGTAATTCAGCAGGTTCATGGAAGTGAGTGAACAACTGTAGCCGAAATACAACAATCTCTCTGAGACTTCACAACACCAAAAAAATCAAGATCCTACTGTCATTTGTCATTTTTCATTTTATTCTGTAATCTTTTGATTGAATATTTGTGTGAATTGTCTTCCATTGTTGAATGAAACAATTTTCATGGTGTGAAAATCAGAAGTCGACAAATGGATATACATTAGTGCTCTGGATCATAGTGGAAACTAGCAGATTGCTAGATCCCGACTTACTTGGCTGGAAGAGTGTATGTAGCCACAAGACCGAACTATTATAAACTAAATTTATCTCCTTACTTTTCATTTTATTTTTTGCTATATGTTATATAGATTGATCATGGGTTTAATTAGATTTAAGTGGGTTTAGATAAAAATTTGAAAAGCTAAATTTTAGACAACCAATTCAACTCTCCCTTCTTGGTTGTCTTTGGGACCAACACTATGTTCACTCTTCCATCTTAGCTAGTTGGGGTCCAGAAACTATTAATTTCCACTATCAATAAGAGTTGCAAGATTGAGTACATCCACTATTGTTGACACTTTGCTCCTCCAATCATAAGGATAACTTGGTCCAACAACTACTCTACCTTAACTCTCACTTAATTTGTCTATTTACCTAACAAAATGTTCCTCGTATTCTCCCCAAACTTTTAGAAGTTTAATAGTACTTAACAAACACAAAACAGTCTCAAACTCGTAGTACACAAACAATTCAGATTGTTTAAGCAGCTAACTTTCAAAACTAATATCTCACTCCCAAAATATAAAAATGACTTTGTAAAAGATGTTAAGTATTCTTTATATATTGAAATTTAAATCTCAAGAAGAGTTCTATCAAAACGGGTCACCAACGTGAAGTTTTAATGGTGTAACGATGGCTTTGCAAAACTTTTATTACTGTAAAAATCTGGATAAGTTGTTGATTTCATGTTCGATTTTCTTCACCTAATTCTTTGATTTTTATCTCTATAAATATTTGAATTTAAATATCAATAATCTCTCTTTAATATGACATTCTCAAATTTGAAAATGGTGGGTTGTTGGAAAAGTAATAGATGACAAAACATTCTCTAAAAATCAGCTTGTTGTTCATGGAACTTGTTTCTATTGCAGTGAATAATTTGAATTTAAATATTCAAACCTGTATTTAGGCATGTTTTTAGACTAAGTGCAGCATCCAATTTGCATTTAATTTATTGAATTGGGTCTTGATTTGAGATAAAAACACATTTGTTTCAAAACTATCAAGATTCTGTAGTTTCTGGATAATATCACGACATCTTTTATAGAGACATGATGCTTGCTAACAGTTTATGTGCTTGTGTTTAAATTACTTAATCTTTGCTCACACAGTTAATTTTTGTTTTACTTCTAATCCAAGATAATCTTTATAAAACAAGTGTCTTTATTCTTTAATCATAGAAGTGTCTTTATTCTTTAATCATAGAAATTAATCTTAATTTAATAAAAGTTTATCTTTAAGATAGTAGATTGATTAGTAACGAATGTAAAATTTCGTTATCATTAAAATATTAGAATTTGATAATAATTTTTTTAATAGTTTTGTATTTTATTTTGGATAATTAATATGTTTTTATTTGATATTATTTTATAAAATAGGTTAAAAATATGAAAATAAAATTTTGGATTCAAATTCAAATTTGACCCGAAATGGATCCGAAGAACTTTTACATTTTCAGGTCGAACTTAAATCTCGATTGTTTAAGTTTTATCGAATCGGGCTCTTGAAGCCATAAAATTTTAAACAGATTGAGGATGAGCTTTGTAAAGCCCAGTTCAGTAAACTAGGTTGCCAACCCCAGGCATAGTGGGTCCCACAATCTTTTCTGGTCTAGCATACTCTGGCATGTTTGTTGTTAGGCAAGCCTCCGCTGCTAACCTTATAACTCTCTTTAGACCGAAGCATAGCCAGGCAGGGCCAATGATCATGCTCGGTCTTAACTTTTTTTTTTTTTTTTTTTTCTTTTTAGTTATATAAAAATTTAAATCTTGAATTTCAGAATTGAGGGAAAGGGATTATGATCACCGATTTATTTTTTTAAAATGCTCAGTCTTACCTTTAATATAGAGCCAGTTTTCCAAGGTTTAGAATTCTACTCTGATTTAAATATTTTAAGTTGAGACTCTGTTTAAAACTTTGGGCCAAAAGGTGATGTTGCTGATCTCCGGCCTTTATTGGGAGCGACTTAGCTCTCCCTTGTTGTCTACCCGCAACTTCCGGTGGTCAGCTATTTTCTTAGAAGAATAGGGATAATGAGAGAGAGAGAGAGAGAGAGAGGGAGAGAGAACGAGAACAAGGGTAAAGTACGTCATATCTTACGAGATTCTTTTTATAATTATTATGGGCATCATTGCTCATGGATTTTGTAGTTGTGAAATTTATCATTTAATACTCATCATTTTTCAGAAAACAAAATAATAAAATGGGAATGAATTATAGTGGAATTAGTAACTTTTCCTTTCTTTTTAAAAAAATAATGAAATGAGTGATAATTCAATCATTACAAATCCCTCCCCAACCCTGATGCTATACTATTTTGATATCATTTTTGTGTTGATCTTGCAGGCAAAGAAAGCAAGGAGGCACGTTAAAAGGTGGGAAGAAACTGTTCAAGGCGAGCAATACGGCCATTACATAAAAATACAGAAAATTGTAGTTGGTTTCAATCCTGAAGATTGATTTCTTAAAACCGACTTGTAAAGGAGTTAAAAGTGTAGGATAATCAGAACATCCTAACCAACCATGTGGTGGGAGTCCATCCATCTTTCTCCCCATTAATTCCACTTCTAAACACTCTTGAATGCGAATCCTAACTACCAAATGAGTGTTGTTAAGACTTCTATTTGGATTGGACACCAACTTCTTCATACGGTCACATGTGCTCACCTTATTAGGCTTATGACTGATGGCGTGCCCTCCCCAAATTGATTACTCAAATTCCCTTTTTGCTCAATCCTCTACTCACTTATTATCGTAATTTCTTCCCAATTTAGTTAAAAAGGAAAAGAAAATGACACAAAGCTAATGTTAGGTCATTATCACCGTTAACATAACCCAACCCATCATCATGTGAATAATGCAAATCGGCATGGCCACTTTTGGCCATGACACCTTTTATGGTCAGACTACGTACAACGTTGTCCAGCGGAGCTTCGGCCATTCCCCATAAAAGAAATTTGAATTGGGAGAATTTAATGCATGTGATTTTTATTTATTTATTTAATAAGAGGCTTAAGGTTTATACAATCAAGAAAAATTCTCTTCAAATATCTCCTAATATTTTATTTTTCGAATATAATCAATATCCGGTGAATTAACCATCAAATTATATCTATTTGTACGATAACACATTATTTACGTTTCTAAGACTGTTCTCACTGCTATGAGAATTAATGTTTAATATATATATTTTACTATATTATTTACTACAATCGGTTATTTCTCTTCTTATTTATATGCTTCAATTTTGTTATTAATTGAATTTGATATTAAGATTTTCTTTTAATAATATCTTAAACGTTTTCATCAGGCAAACTAATTGCAACTAATAATTTTTTTATTTTTATTTTTTTGTAACGTGTTTGGATGAAAGCTATCACAGACAGCGTATCATGATCTGATAGTTATCATTAATATAATAAATGAATTTATAAGTTCTCCTTGTATTCACAGATTTGCCTCTATACCATGTATTTTATATTAAAATCAAATCAATAATATATTTAATTTTGATACATATTTAACCTTTCATATTTTCATATTTATATATTTCTAATAATTATTCCTATATTTCTAATAATAGATTTTCTATATAAATACAAATTATTATAATATGAGACAATTGAATATTAAGTTTTATATTATTATCTTACTCTTTATCTCTAACATGATACCACAATTATATTCATTTATTTTTTATATTCATGTTTATATTCATATCTAACAGACTTTCTCACTCAATTAATCGATCTTTTGGACTGAACTCTCTTATTGGATTTGAGTCCAATACTTGGATCCGTGACAATTGGTATCAGAACCTCCGGTTTAACATAAAAAAGGGATACCTGGAAGAGGGCTACCTAGAATAGGGCTACCTGAAAAAAAGTCTATCTGGTACCAAAGTGAGAGCTGTTCAAAATAGAAAAGGGTTATCTGGTATCGGAGTGAGAGCCGTCCGAAGAGGAAAAGGGCTACCCGCCAGAGTGAAAGCCGTCCAGAGTGCGAGCTGTCCAGATTGAGAGCCGTCCGTGAACGTCCGACTTTTCAAGAGGAGGGTAATGTTACGAATGCCACATCTGATTTCCAATAAATCATAAAATAGTATTTAAATCCAACAGACTCTTTTATCCAACAGGTCGATCTTTTGGGTTGAACTCTCCAATTAAACTTGAGTCTAATATTTGGATCCGTGACACCGTACTTTTGTCCCATTTGAACCTCTATAACACCTACTTGTTGAAAAGGGTAATTTTAATTTAAACAATTAAACTCAACTAATTGAAAGAGTATTTTAAATAATCAAAGTACAATGAGATTGGATAATGTTCCACCACGAACCCTCCTAGCAAGTATTAGGTGATTTTAAATAGTAAGTTGTTGTCGAGATGGTTTCATATCCAAGCCCCATAATTGAATTGAGCAACAATAAAGTTATGTGCTAGAGCACATTTGTCTCTTTTTAGTTGCAAGGAGTTTTGTTGATACGTAATAAAACCATTTTTCCTCAAAACCATTATGGATGGCAACTTCTGCCATGGCTAACCCCCAACCTTTCTTTTTTCGTCCTTCCCCCTTCTTCTTCAACAATTCTAGAACTATCATTCTTCCCTAAAAACGTTAAATCTCTAATTTAAATATTAACTTCTAATCATTCTCCTTCTAATTATTAAATTAAAACAAAAAAGATCATTTTAAAAAGGATTTTGTACCTATTAATAAATAAATAATCACAAGACAAACGCATTCAACTCCAATATTTTTATAATTACAAAATAAAAATAAAGGGGTCAACTTTACATTAGTTCGAAATTCAAGATAGTTTACTGTAAAAATTTTATAAGATTTGCCTATGGATTATTTTTGTTTTTTGTTTTTGGTTAAGTTTGTAACAATACACTCGCCGAAAACTCAATACAATTATAATTTTTTACAAAATTGAAATTTTAGGAGAGGATGTTGGTAAAAAAAAAAAAAAAGGATCAATTTATGGATCAATTTGGTAATAATTGATGTGCGCATGTATGGGCCACGATACGGCTTGTTGGCTTTGTGCCAGAAATTTTAGTACATATCCAGCGGAGGAGAACACGCACGAACCCTCCAGACTACATCCATGGGCCGATACATATGTTTTAAGTATTTAATGAACAAATTCTACCCAATTCATTTTAACCTTTTTCTTCTTCTTCTTCTTCTTCTTCTTCTTCTTCTTCTTCTCTCTCTCTCTCTCTCTCTCTCTCTCTCTCTATCTGTGACAGGAGAAACAAGGGAGTACCAAATATGAAGTACAAGGGAGATGTAGGGGAGTCAGAAGTGCCCCTGTTGAAAGATTCGCCATCAACACCCGTAGGACCATTAGAAGAGGAAAAACAAGATGGGGGAAATTTGAAAAAGAGGTTTTGGGCCGAATCGAAAAAGCTATGGCACATAGTTGGTCCTTCAATTTTCAGCCGTATTGCCTCCTACTCTATGCTTGTTATCACCCAAGCCTTTGCCGGTCATCTTGGCAACACTGAGCTTGCCGCCATCTCCATATCCAACAATGTCATCGTTGGCCTCGATTTTGGCCTCCTCGTAATCTCTCTCTCTCTCTCTCTCCCTCTCTCCCTCCCTCTCTCTCTCTCTCTCTCTCTCTCTCTCTCACCTAATTTGATCCTTCTGCAAATTTTTGAACCTGCTAAATGTGGCAAACTTTTCAAAGTTACCTTCTTATTGCAAATCCAAGAATCAGTTCATTGGAATTTTTTTCAATGATTTTTATTAGTATTAATATTCATATGGTTGCTATCTTTGAATCATCATCGTCTAACAACTATTTATTTTATTCTTGTATCTTATAAAAAATATTTTAAATAATTCATATTGAAACTAGACAATACTAGAACCCCCTGTATATATCAACCGATTCAGTTATAAATATAAATTTGAAATGACTATGCTTTTTGGTTTTACTTCTTAAATAGCTAGGGATGGCAAGTGCATTGGAGACATTATGTGGTCAAGCTTATGGAGCCAAAAAGTACTACATGTTAGGGGTTTACATGCAACGTTCATGGATAGTGCTACTCATGTGTTGCATTCTTTTATTGCCTTTGTATCTGTTTGCTTCACCTTTATTGAAGTTGATGGGACAGACTGAAAATGTTTCTGAGCTATCTGGGGCTGTAGCTATTTGGATGATACCAATTCACTTTAGCTTTGCTTTTGCATTTCCATTGCAAAGGTTCTTGCAAAGCCAGCTAAAAACGCATGCAGTTGCTTGGGTATCACTGGCGGCCTTTGTGGTGCACGCCGTTGTGAGTTGGTTGTTTGTGTATAAATTTCAATTGGGTATGATTGGTGTCGCTACTACTTTGAATGTTTCTTGGTGGGTTTTGGTTTTCGGTATGTTTGGGTATGTTGCTTGTGGTGGGTGTCCTTTAACTTGGAATGGTTTCTCAATTGAGGCAATTTCTGGTCTTTGGGAATTTGTCAAACTCTCAGCTTCCTCTGGAGTTATGCTTTGGTACTCTCTCTCTCTCTCTCTCTCTCTCTCTCTCTCTCTCTCTCTCTCTCTCTCTCTCTCCCCACACAAATTTGATATACAATTATTGGAAATTGAATATCAACAAATTTTGAAAAAAAAATCTATTTCTTATTTATCTTATATGCAGACTTTTAATTTTTAAAAAAAAATTTAAATTTTAACCTTTGTGCCCAAAGAAAAGTTGTGACTTCTCGAACTATTTAAAATAATAATAAAATTTTTATATTTTAAAAGTTTAAAATAATATTTATTTGACATTTACACTTTGTGAGGTCTAGTCGGGATATTCTAAACTTTAAAATATATGTGTGTAGATATATATATGATAAACAATTTTTAAAAATATATTATTTTTTTACCTTTCTAGAAATGTGATATTTCTATTTTCTGTGTCTTTCCATCAATTATCCCTAAGAAGGGAAAAAATATTAGCTGCCATAATAATACAACTAATAATAGTTAACAAGAGCAAACAAATATTTTTAAAATGTTTTTTGAAAATCTATATCATTATATTCTTTTACAATTTTTTTTTTCCTTTTTTCATGTTGACATTTTGAGTAACCGACAATTCTTTCCAAAATTTTACCTATTATATATTATATTTTTACAATTTCCACATATTATTATCGAAATCATTATCTATTGTATAATATTTAATTGTCTCATAATTTAGTTAATATTCTTTCTATAATTCTGTTACTGTATTTTATATATGATTAATGTTCTTTTTGTACAATATTAGAGTGTAAACATTTTGTCGATTTAGGTGTGTCAAATATTATATCAATTATATTAGCTAATTGTGATATTCTCTATTTTTGGTAAACCCAACGGTCATAAAATATTGTCTATCATTAGTGTTAAGATTAAAAATCTATATATAGTGACACTTTTTTAATAAAAGTATAATCCTAATTTAATAAAATATAGTGTTTTTTCTGCACTGAAATTTTGAAAATAAGGTTGCGGAATAAAATGGAAGATGAATATCTTATAAATAATTTAGTTATTTATAATGAAAAAGAAATTATTAATATTTTTCATTCAGAATCGATTATAAATAATTTGAATCAATAAAGAAGCATATAGTATAATTTTCACAAATTATTTAATTTGTTTGATATTTTTTGTATTTTTAATTGAAATTATGCAATTTTTTAATATATTTTTATTTTATAATTTAATTAATTATTGTTTTATGACTCCTCAAGAAGAATTTTTTTGGCTCCGCCCCTACTCATGTGATATCAAATTCAGTCAATTTCATCTTTGGTTCATGTATTAAATTCATTGGCTCCTTATTGGCTGCTTGTTTAATTAATTTGATGTTACATAGTGATTAATTTTGAAATTTGTTTTATTGTGGACAGCTTGGAGAATTGGTATTACAAAATATTAATAGTAATGACCGGAAATCTAAAGAATGCAGAGATTGCAGTCGATGCTTTGTCTATATGGTATGAATCCTTTAACTCCTCGGTCATTTTATCCGTATCCTCCCTCTCTCTCTCTCTCTCTCTCTCTCTCTCTCTCTCTCTCTCATGTTGTCAACCTTCAGGTTCTAGTAACAAAATTGGACTCTTGGGGATTAATATATTTGTAGTGATGGCAATTAATGGCTGGGCTATCATTTGTGGATAAGCATTGTCTATCACTTTTTATTATCATTTTTGTTATAATAATAATTATTTTGTGTGGCCGATTTGTATGTCTTGACTCATTTTTGTTTGCAAACGTTTTGGCACAGCATGACAATCAATGGTTGGGAAATGATGATTCCTCTAGCATTTTTTGCAGGAACCGGGTAAGCCACACATGCTCATTGGCTTCTTTCTCCCTTTCCTATATATATCTTTTTGTCTGAATTTGGAATTTGTGGACCACAAAAGCATTCGTCTTCCTTGAACGGTTGAACTCTTGATTAAATGATGTTTGATTAGAGCCAAATTATTGTAATATAAATCAAATTGAACTGAGTCAAAATTTTTTAAGCAGTCAGAGATGCATGTGAAGTCACGCAGAGGACAATAATCGAGGGTGGGTTTGTCGTGACGTGCTTAATGAGTTGGACAATATAAGGCGAAATCGAACTTTATTTCTTTTCTAATTTTTTCCTTTTATTTTTCTTGAATTTAATTGTAATGTGATGTGATGTGATATGTCATCGGCTCGCCGTGGCAACAAAGAAAAACCGGTTTCCACCAAAAATGCTAACCAGAAAGCAAGAGATGAGGTTCAAAATTTTAAAAAAAAATTAAAGGTGGAAATATTACAAGCATTGAGCGGGCGCGCGGGCATATATGTATATATATATATATATATATATATATATATATATATAATGTATTCTTAAAAAATATTTTATATTAATGTGTTTCGGCAAATACCCAATTGTTTAAAAATGAATAGTTTTAAATATTCTTGTGGTCAACACTCCGACGGAATATTTTAAAAAAAAATAATAAAGTGATATACCATCACCACATTCGTCACCACATTTGTTTCTTTTTCTGTCAGAAAATGGAGGGATAAGCATTAAAAATTTGTAGTCCTATGGTACAGAATCGTGCCTGCGTTGCTTTCTTTCTTCTCTATTTCATAATTTTCCTAGGCGGGCCCCTATATGGGACAAATCAATAAATACAAAAATAGGAAAGCAGTAAAAAGTGAGGTCATGTTCAATCAGTCTTTATCTTTTCTTTCGCGGTTTGCTATGATCTCAATAAGTATTAATGGTTTACGATTTCTAACTTTTAATCCCTGTTTGATGATGACCACTTCGTACGATATGTATTAGAAAGATAGTATGTTCAGCAAAGAAAATATCAAGATTTTAATTTAAGCTAAATTAAAAATAATTAATTACGACATTAAATTTAAATTCCGTTAAATCTTTTAGATATATATTTTCTTTCTTTTCTTTTAATTTTTTACTTTCAAAATAATATGGAGAATAAGTTGATCCTACTAATGAGAAAATTTGTTAAACCCGCGGTGCTTTGGACTATAGAGTAAGAGTTGCAAATGAGCTTGGAGCAGGAAATGGAAGGGGTGCAAAATTTGCAACACAAGTTGCAGTGGTGACATCGGTAGTGATAGGCCTCTTCTTCTGGTGCCTAATACTTCTCCTTCACAATCATCTTGCCTTCATCTTCTCTTCTAGTGAAGAAGTGGTGGAAGCTGTGAACAAGCTTTCCATGCTCTTAGCTTTCACTGTTCTTCTCAACAGTGTTCAACCAGTTCTCTCTGGTAAGATTAATCTTCCAGTCCCATATTTCAATGTACGTAATTTAATTTTAGTATTGGTCCCGAAGAAAGAGCGAGGTTGAAACTTACGTAAATTTGATATTTGCCTATGCAGGTGTTGCAGTAGGATCAGGGTGGCAAGCATGTGTGGCATACATCAATTTAGGATGCTATTACTTGATTGGACTCCCTCTTGGATTTCTAATGGGATGGGTCTTCCACCAAGGTGTCATGGTGAGTTAATTTTCTTTATATCTTATTGTTATAAATCATCAAACCCAAAAATTCAATTTAGAAAAGGTTCCTTTATGTGAAATATCAAATAGGGATGAATTGAATTTCATAGGGTCTGTAGTCTAGTTTTAACACACTAAGTGTTGAAACTTGGTGGGCACTTTCATGGTGATCGGAAATTCTTTGCTCTCATCATCTTCTATTCTAACACTAGTAACGATTTTAAGGTACATTTCCTTAATTAGGTTGATATAAGTCAGGAATACTTATTTTCTATCTAGCTGTAGTCACATTGTTACTTCTCTAGGTATTCTTATCATCTGCCTTCTCCACATTAATGAAAACATACCCTGAGTCACTAACCATCTAATTAAGTTGATAACTTCCATGATTGACCTACCTAGTATAAAATCAAAATGATTCTCTTCTTAACCCGAATTCTATTATTTTTCTCCAAAAATTTAAAATAATATTGACTCATTAACTTGATATCTTTATAGCTTTAATAGTTTAAATAGATATTACCTTTGCATGAAGAATAAAAACAAAAGAATAAAGTTTCTCTTCAGTTTACCAATTAGTTTGTAAATTACACTAAAACCACAAACATCTTTTTCCTCTCAATTAATTCTGACCCATATAAGAAGAAAAGGACTCAATTATTGGAATGCGAAAGAGGAGAATCCCTGCTTTCTTAGCAGAGGTTATTTCAGCCTGCCGACAATTTTTTTCTTGATTGACAGTGAAACTTGAACTCGAGTCTATTATAAAAGAAGAAATATTAATATCACTTGAATTAAAGTTTATTGACAGCCTACCAACAATAATCACAATGATTCTCATTCTCAAAGGTCAATATAAGTGATAAGACATCGACGTTGACACCATAGTGACTATGGCTTTCATGCTGCCAACCATAGGGTTCAACATCTTCATGTCTTATTGTGTTCAGGATTAAGCTATGTCGAGTCGAGGTGAGGGATGGTACCTAAGGTTGAAAGGCACCTAGTAATAATCTAGGGCATCTACCGGGATTGAACATCATGTTTTCTTTCTTTTGGAAATGCTACTCATATTTTCTTGTTTTTCTAAGAAAAAGAAAATGCTACTCATATGGTCGGTCATATGTGTAGATGTACTTTCGAATTACTCACAACTCCTTTTCCTTTCGACTAATGTTGAGAATTTGAAATTGAACTTTTAGGGCATATGGGCTGGAATGATTTTTGGAGGAACAGCAGTACAAACTTTGATATTGGGCATAATTACCATCCGATCCGACTGGGACAAAGAGGTATTAATTCTTAATTATTTTGTACATGTCTATTTAAATAGATTTTTTCTCTATATATGTATGTATATATTTTTTTTTTGTAAATTTTGCAGGCGGAGAAAGCTAGGTTTCATCTTACAAAATGGGAAGGAAATAGTCGTGTTGGAGAGTGATTCTTCATTTGTGGCACGGTTAGCTTACAAAATGCAGAGTCTACGCAATTGTCACCTGCCGATAAAATTTATACTACTCTTCATTGGCACGAAATTCCAGAGATTATTGATTATGAAGAAAAAATATCATATCCATCTCTCTCTCTCTCTCTCTCTAATTATAATGCATATTGTTTGTTCATCTGTAGAGCTCTCTGATGGTGTACCCTAGGAATAATGGTACTTACTGTTATATTATAATATATATACATAATCATTATGATAAATGCATTCAGGTCAGGCGAAATTGCGCTTTTTTTTTTTTTTTTTTTAACATCGTAAGGTTTGAACTCAAGATTATTATAAAAAGAAATGAAACAATATCAGTTAAATTATAATTTATTGATGGTAAGATGAAATTGCTAATAGCATAACATGAATTCTTGTAACTTTGACTTAGCAAAAGAAAAAAAAAATTGTAAATTTCATGTATCCATTTGATGTATAATATTTTGGTTTTTATTTAGATAGTCGTGATTAAAATAGTTGAGACAAGATAAAATTAGAAGTTATTGATATAATAATAATTTTACTTTTTTTATAGAAAAATTTTACTTTTACTAGTAAAACTTTATATTTTAAAATATAGATAAAATTATTTTAATTAAAAATATTATAAATAAAATAAAATAAGTTGAAAATGCAGAATGGAATCATAACGTTTTGATATTTGATAATTACTTTTGGTTATTTGTAAGCAAAAAAAGCCACTGGGCTGGGTTGGCTACTAAAGTTTCGGATGGATCCACTAAGTCTTGCTGGGGGAGGCCCAATTTTGGGTTCCTTGTTCTGGTGGGCTACACAAAGTTGGACTGTGGATAAACTCTAGTGTCCATTTTGGACATCCCTCTTTCATTTCTTGTGTGGCTTGAAACAAATTATGTGGTGGATCCGCACACCTGTCCCGACTCTCGCTAAATGCAACCCAATAATACAAATAAATAAGGCCATTGTTACGGGACAATAATAGAGAAACGTACACAAGGATCAGAACAACTAAATATTTTCTGGAGGTTTGATTAAATGTATCTCAAGCTAGAAACACAGTAAGGCAAAATATCACTTACAGGTGAACTTAGTTCAGGTATACTATAACACTTGATCTGATTTTCTTTTCTTATAAGTTCTCTACAATCATCACAATTTTAAGAGAAAATCACACTTGACTCATAGACAAATGTAATGGATTGTGAAAAATTTATTTCGATTATCAAGAAAATATATAAACGATAATCTCATCTTAATTGTGTACTAAAACGATATATATATGTTAATTAACCACAAATTAATATTGTCTCATATCTACATATCATATAGACATTAGAGGTGATTACTCGTGTGAAAAAGCCAATCTCAAAAACTTATCCGATATATTTTTGTTTACACAAATACAATTACATTCTATACAATTCCAAAAACTTTACATACTTTAAAAATACATCCCTAGATATAGGTTTTGTTAACGGATCAGCCACCATCATATGCGTAGACATATACTTCAACGTCACCTCCCCTTTCTTAATAATATCTCGAATGAAATTGTATATTATATCTATGTGTTTTGTTCTCCCATGATATTTGGGATCTTTCGTATAAGCGATAGCTAATTGACTATCACAATAAATTGTCACAACTCCCACTGAATCGGTTACAATTATCAAATGTTATAAAAACCTTATTAATCAAATACATTCCTGAACTGTAAAAACACAAACCACAAATTCTGCTTCCATTGTGAAAAGTGATATACATGTTTGTTTTTTACTTCTCCAAGAGATGGTGCCATTATTTAGCAAGAAAATATAATCTGAGATGGATTTATGTTCATCTAATCCCCAACCCAATCAGTATCTGTGTATCCATTTAATACAAATCATTTTCTTGATAACAAAGGGAATACTCTGTAGTTCCTTTTAGGTATCTCAAAATCCTATTTATAGCTGTCTAGTGATTCCGATCTGGATTGGATTGATACCTGCTAACCAAACCCATAGCATAGCAGATGTCAGGGCGAATATACATCATAGCGTACATCAAACTCCCAACAGCGCTGGAATATGGTACTTTTGACATCTCGTGTTTTTTTTCAATAGTTTTTGGGCACATCGCCAAGCTTAAACATTTGCCTTTAACCATAGGAGTATCAATGGGTTTATAGCTATCCATCTTAAATCGTTCCAGAATATTTTTCATGTAAGATTCTTGAGATAAGGTTAACAATCTTTTGGAACGATCTCTATGAATCTTAAGACCCAATATGTACTCTGTCTCACCCATGTTCTGCATCTCAAAATTTGATACTAACCAACTTTTGATATTCAGGATATATTTCATATCATTTTTGGTTAACAATATATCATCGATATACAGATTTAGAAATACATACTTATCATCGAACTTTTTTATGTAAACACAATGATTTTCATCTATCATTACGAAGTCGTAAAAGATTACAGTTATGTGAAATCTCAAATACTATTGTCTTGAAAACTGTTTGAGACCATAAATTGATCTATTCAATTTGTAAACTTTGTTTTTTTGGTCTTTAACTATGAAACCTACTAACTATTCTATGTAGATTTCTTCTTTAAGTTATTTGTTGAGAAATATAGTTTTCACATCTATTTGATATAATTTTAAATCTAAATTGACTATAATATCCAACAATAGACGAATAGAGCCAAATCTCACTACTGGAGAAAATGTTTCTTCATAATCAATACCTTCTTGTTGGGTATAACCTTTGGCCACCAATCGAGTTTTGTATCTCTCAATTGTTCCATTAGTTTTACGTTTTACCTTGAGAACCCACTTGTTCCCAATAGGTTTGTGCCCAGGTGGAAGATCAACTAGTTCCCAAACACGATTGGAATCCATCGACTCCATTTCTTCCTCCATTGCTTTTACCCACTCTTCCTTGGCAGGACCAGATAAAGCCTTGTTTACATTCTTTGGCTCATCCTCGTCCTGTGGAGAAATGATAAAAGTCTGCCTTTCAATTTCGTAATGATATTTGGGCACACCTTTCTTAACACTTTTCCGAATCAATGAATCGGTTGAATGGTTAGAATTTGAATCCCTCCCACTGGGATCATCTAGGGATTCAACTTCTTGTGGTTTCCTTGATCCATCCAGCACATATCCATCATTTGAATTATTTAATTCAAACAAAGGCTTTCCTTTCGTTATATCATCTTTGTTAGGAAAGTCATTTTCCAAAAATGTCATATTTTGTGATTCAATTTTGGTTACAGTACCATTTTTGTGCTCACCGATGAATACATAACCTTTTGACTGGTCAGAATATGTTATAAAGATACACTTTTTTTCTCGGAAATCTAGTTTTCCAAACTTATTGGAAGAATCATGAATATAGACTCCCGAACCCTAAGGTCTAAGTCCATTCAAACACGGTGTTCTACCGGTCCATAGTTCATAAGGCGTAGTTGGTACTGATTTTGAACACACCCTATTCAAAATATAGGTCTCAATTAACAATGCATCTCTTCAAAAGAAAATAGGCAAGTTAGCTTGCACCATCATGGACCTTGTCATATTTAGCAATGTTCTATTCCTTTTCTCAGAAATACCATTCTATTGAGGTGTATGAGAAATAGTCAATTATCTAGTGATTCCCTTTTCACTATATAGATCCTTGAATTGATCTGATAGATATTCACATTCTCGATCTATTCTCAAAGTTTTAATTGTTCTGTCTATTTGATTTTTCACTTCATTCATATAACGTTTAAAACATTCGAGTGCTTCAGATTTTTAAGAAATCAAATAGACATAACTAAATCACGTGAAATCATCTATGAATGTAATGAAATATGATGTTCCATGTCGAGATTTCACATTCATTAGACCACAAATATCAGAGTGAACCAATTGCAATGGGAATTTGGCCCTTATGGTATTTCTAAATGGTTTTTGGGTCATCTTCCCAGCAAGACAATATTTACAATTCGTTAAATCAACTTTAGTAAACGAACCCAATAGTCCTGCTTTCAGAAATCGATTCATTATGTTCTACCAAATGTGACCAAGTCTAACATGTCATACTATGTCATCGATATTAGCATTACTAAAAGAATAAACATTTAACGAAATGTAACGATCAAAATAATAGTTAAACATTTGTCTATTATAATCTAAAGTAAAAAATTAATTTAATAGATATCTAGTACTATAAACCACACTATTGTTATAGATACAAATCTTATGACGAGAAAATTTCAAGTCATAACCTAATCTAAGAAGAACAACAACAGAGATTAAATTTCATCGAATTTTCGGTGCATAGAGAATATCATGTAAGATCAAGGTTTGGTTACTTTGTAACTCTAGTTTGCAAGTGCCAATCCCTTTGACTTCCACCATCGTATTATTCCCTACGTATATCCATCTTGCACCAGGAGGAACTCGACGAAAGTCCACTAAAGCTTCTCGATCTCTCGTCACATGGTCTGTTGCTTCTGAATCTATAATCCATACAAGATAAGATTTAGAAAGTAAAATAGTACTAGATACATATATAACACTTAGAGAAGCGTTACAGGGTGCTACATTTTTCGGCTCGGGGTTTTCTCGAGCGAAATGATTAAGAGATTTGCAATTGTAGCACTTCAATTTGCTATTGTCCTTCTTCTTCCAAAACCGCTTACGTTTGTTCTTACGGTTGGAATTGTTCTTCTTAGACCCTTCCGCAATTTCCTTCCATTTCTTGCCCTTGTTCTTGTTTCCCTTGCGCTTAAAACCTGAAACTTTTTGGGAACTTGACTCAGCTACAAAGACATTAGAAATCGATCTTGCAGCACCAAGCCGCTTATCTTCAGTTCTACGTGGTGAGCAACATTAGCGAAAGTCTTAATGTTATTATTATGAGTCAAATTGACTTTCAAGTGCTCCCACTGATCTAAAAGGGATCGGATTAAAGCCTGAACTTGTTGCTCATCAGATAAAACATGACCTGCTGACTTCAATTCTCTTATCGTTTTTGATATGGTTCTCGGTATAGTTTGATATGTGATTAGATTTCTTTTTATACGTGTCAAACTTGATCGTCAACTCCTCAAGCGGGTAACATTAGTACCCCCACACTTCTCTTTGAGGTGCACTAATATGTCATGAACAGTAGGAAATTGTTCACATTTGTGAATGAGATCATCTACCATAGAACTAACCAGGATGCCACGATCAGTTGAATCTTTCTTTTTCTATGCCTGGTAAACTTCTTGATCTCTTATCTATTAAGCAGTATTTCCAACTCTAGGGTTTTATATGATATGGTTGATACCCTCTAAGGCATTCTGCTCTTCTAACACATACCATATCTTATGGCGCAAAATGTCATAATTGTTGCTATTGAACTTATCACTCTTATTAAGGTCAGCTATTAACGATTTTGATGCCATGGTCTGGGTTTTCAAAGAGAGGTAAATGTGAGTTTTCATGCTCATATAATACTTTCAATTTTGTGTTTAAAACTAACATTTATGATTAACGAACAAAAAATATAGATTCGAAAGTTCACTAAGCTCCCAATCATTATTCATGATCCAAATTTTTTATTATCATAAATTTATTTTCAAAACAACAAAATTCATCAGATTTTAGGTGAGAATTACTTAAATTCTTCTAATCTAAAACCTCACACTAAAGTACTTTACGTATTTAGAATCATGCGAAATAAGAACAAATTATTTTCATATACTTGCATGCTCACATATATATGCATTCCTTTCAAAATTCCAAAGGCATTCTAAATACATATATAAAAAAAGTTGGTCTACAATGCATGTTAATAGATCCATACTATACATGATCATAGTACATAACTATATAACAAAGAAAGAAAGAGAGATACAATATTTCATTTTTTCTATTCTTTCTCTTTCTTTTCTTCCATATACATTCGAGTAACCATTTTAATCATTTCTACTTAAATTCTATCAGTGGAAACAAATCTTCTAATAGTTTGTGGTGGCCATTTATCCTCAGAGATAGTGATTTCCTCATTTTGATCTCTATCTGCTTAGTTTGCCACATTTTAAGTAATTTAAGTTTGAAGTTCTTGAGAATCATCAGTACATTCTCTTCTATTATCTCATGAGCCATTCTAGCTAGATTACCAGGGAGAGAGTTCCTGATTATATTGATCTCGGCTCTATGTCCCCCAAACCAATGACCTAAATGCAGAAATTCAAACAGTTTTCAGCTCATCACTCTCAAGTGCTGTGGTAAAATATGAATTGGATTCATTTTATAATTCAACATTTCAGTTAATTTTGCTAATTGTTCGGGAGTACTGTCAACTTTGTGTCTCCCCGGAGAACAAAAAGAGTTCACCTGGTCCTCACCATATCCTAAAAAAATAAGGTAAGCAACAGATTGGTCACGAAACCAATCATTAAATTTTAAAATACCATTTATAATCATTAAGGTAGCAAAAAATAATTAAATAATTTTATTAACACATGAAAAAATTTTTAGAATTTTTTGAAACTAAAAAAATAATTTTTCTATAATTATTAAAGGATTTTTCAATTTAAAATAAAAAAATATTTTTCATATTAGAAAAATGATTAAAAATTACAGAAAAATAAAAAATATTCTGAAAATGATTCCGGTGGAAATTGCCGCTGGAAGGCGCATCTCACGCACCTTCACGCGCCACCAGGATGTCCGAGCGCGTGGCCTCCACGCTCCGCCTTCCCGGTAGTTGCTCCTCCCCAAATTCCAGCTACCCCACATTTTTGGATGTTGTGATTCCAGTGGTGGTCTTAGTTTTCTGATCAGAGGTCTAGAACAAGGCGTTTGGGTCTCACACAAGGAAGGTCGAGAGTGGGATTTGTCTTTTGTTACTATTCATCGTCTTGCTCATGTAGAATTTTTTATGCACTTCGACACTAATTTTCTGAGCCATATCTCCTTTATTTCTTAACCGTTTTGTATATTCTTTAAATGATTGGAAAGGGTTTTTAATGAAGAATCTAATCATACAAATTTCAAAACACAAAACCTATCAAACAAAGAGATATAAGCATTTTCATTTTCGGCTAGAGTTTCATTTTTCTCCAAAACTACTAGATGTGCAAGCTTCATTTTTTTGCAGAGAAATTCCTTATCATATGAGTATTCATATATTAAAATTTTAGACATTTTCATTGATAATCATACAAGTTACTATTGACAACATTTAAAAAAAAAATTGTGTTCCAATATGTAAATTTTAATATATAACCTATATTTTTCATGCATAAAAAAATAGGAAACAATCATTGCATATTTTGATACTAATGAAAGCTTTTTCATACAATCAGTGCATGATTTTCATGCTTTAAAAAAATCGAAAATCTAAGATTTTGGATTGAATCACTAACCCTTTTGATGTGCGGTCGAAAAGCAATCACGTGTGGTTTGCTTTTGTTTTCCACGATCCAAATGCTCTTGAATAAAATATATGAATGATCACCTTCAAACCTTGAACTATGGAGTTTTTTCTTTTATTTGTGTTCTTCCCTCTCTTTTAGGTTTTGCACAAAAAATGGAGAAGATGATTATGCATCGAAGTTTTCCTACGTCCTAGTTTTTGGTGTTGTCACAATAAAAAATGGATAACTTCCCTTTGCATTTTAAAATTCAAATAACCAAGGGGGAGTTGGGAGAAAACTACTCCCCCTTCAGTTTTTTTATTTGAACATTAGTAATAGGGTTTGGGTTGGGTCAAACCTACATGGGCTACCCAACCCCCCATTTTCCAACAAAAATGTTTTAAATATTTTAATAATAAATTAACGGCACTATTGTTTATCCACTAGAGCACGCTAATTTTCATTATTGTCCACTAAACACAAGGAAACTACAGTAGTTGGTTTCTTGATGATAGTGAAATTTATTTACACACTATGACTCTTTTACTATATTATTTATATCCATATTTTGATTCTTCTACTAAAAATATATAATGAAGAATCAAATCAACATTTATGTTTACATGTAATTGCAAAAGCTTTCTTCAAAGCACATTATTTCTAATTTGTATATTATTTAAAAGGTAGAATTTGTTAACTAAGTAATAAAAGTTTCATACAAAAAGGAAAATTATGTTTTTGTTTGCATCCAAAATAAATAGATTTATCAATAGTGTGTTAGTTGAAACTTTAAAAGAATTTCCGATGAAAATATTTGTTAGCCTAAGCAATTTTTCCCTAAGTTTTTGCGCACCTCCTCACACACTTCTAAGTAATAACTCAAAATTCAATGACCCCTTTAAAAAATACTATTAGAAGAGGGTTTATTAAGAGAGTAGATTTTGTTCTGCTTTTAAACAATTGCATTACACTCTATATAAAAAACTACAAAAGTTAACATATATTCAACATATGATTAAATATATGATTGATCATTAGATTAAATATAAGGTAGAATATTCGACTAGATGTAAGGGTCAAATATTCTACTATACCCCACAGTCTAAATTGGAGGAGGTCGGACGTTGAGACTGGACCCTTTGTGAAGATGTCGGTAAAATAATAAGTAGAGAGCACATGAAACACTTTGATCTATCCCAAAATATATGTCTATCTTAATATGTTTAGTGTGTTATTGTTTAATCGGATTATTAGATAACTGAACAGCGCTAATATTTTCTCGGCTCATCCGCCTCTCTCTCGATTGATCAATTCTACAGGAAAACTGATTATTCTTGAAGAAAATGAAATGCTTGTAAGCTTCGAGAAATACGGTTTAATGATGGAAGACAAGACCGAGTTTGTTGACAAAGAAGAGAAATTTGAAGTAAAGCTGCGTTCCAAAGATAAAAATAAGGATAAAGAGTCCAAGGAAGCAAAGTATGAGAAAACCAAGGTGGGACTTCAACTAAAGACCAAAAAAGTGATGAAAGATATACCAAAAGATAAAGATGAGAAAAAGAGACATAAGGAGGGACTTAGAAGAGGAAGCGAAGGAAAGGAAAGAGAGTAAGAAAAAAAATTAAAGGAGATTGAGCGATTGACCTTCTTATTTTATTTTTTTTAAGAGAGAGTAAAGTGATAGAAACACAGATAAAGGCAAGGCCAACAAAATTAGTGTCCACAAGAAGTTAAAACTGGGTCTCTAGCAATATCTAAATAAATGTTACAATCAAATCAAGATTTATTACACCATCTATACCATCAGCCATCACAAAAATTTTCACCAAACATAAAAGAACCCAAATTTCTGTGACCGACAATCGAAAACCATCGTTTAAAAATTCCAAATAAATGTTACAATCAAATCAAGATTCATTACATCATCTATACCATCAGCCATCACAAAAATTCTCACCAAAAACAAAAGAACCCAAATTTCTGTGATCGACAATTGAAAACCCTCGTTTAAAAAAAAAATGATGATGATTAGCTAAAGTGTTTATTTTCTGGAGGGCAGATTCCTGCATGAGTGGTTTTCCCATGAGAGATTGTCTTGTAATCAAATATTTAGCAAAAGAATGAAAGAAAGTAAGGGGAAGATAGTAATTCTTTGTATTCTCTAAAAAAAACAGAAAAAAAAAAACAAAACAAAGTGAGGTTTTTTTAATGATTTTTTAATACTTTTTTTGATGATTTTATTTTTTATTTTTTATTTTTTATTTTGAAGGTGACTAAATGTTCAGAATGACAATGGCGGAGATGTGGATTTAAGGCTTTGATACTAAGTTGAACTTTCTTTTTTGGAGAACAATTGAGATCTCAATACAAAGAGAGCGGAGGATCTAGAAGAAATTAACTAGACCTTTTTTTTAAAGAATAATTGGGATTTGAATACACAGAGAGGAGGAATCGAAAGAAATCAACTAGACTCTATTATGATGTATAGAAAGGAAACTTACGTTTTTGTTTGCATCCAAAATAAATAAATTTATCAATATGGTGTTAGTTGAAACTTTAAAAGAATTTTGAATGAAAATATTTGTTTGCCTAAACAATTTTTCCCTATGTTCTTGCCCACCTCCTTACACACTTCTAAGTAATTACTCAAAATTCAATGGCCCCTTTGAAAAATACTATTAGTAGAAGGTTTATTGAGAGAATAAATTTTGTTCTACTTTTGGACAATTACATTACACTATATATAAAAAACTACAAGAGTGTACTTATACTCAATACATGACTAAATATATAATTGATCATTAGATTAAATATAAGATAGAATATTAGACTAGATGTAAGGGTCAAATATTTTATCATATCCTGTAGTTGAAACGGGAGGAGGTCGGACGTTCATACTAGACCCTTTGTAAAGATATCGGCAAAATAATAAGTAGACAGCAAGTGAAACGCTTTCACCTATCCCAAAATGTATGCTTATCTCAATGTGTTTAGTGTGCTGATATTTGACCGGATTATTAGACAATTAAACAGTGTTGATATTTTCTTGGCTCATCTGCCTGTCTGTCGATCAATTGATTTTGCAAGGAAACTAATTATTCTTGGAGAAAATAAAGTGCTTGTAAGCTTTGAGAAATATGGTTCAATGATGGAAGACAAAACTGAGTTTGTTGCCAAAGAAGAGAAATTTGAAAAGGAGCTGCATCTCAAAGATAAAAATAAGGATAAAGAGCCCAAGGAAGCAAAGTATGAGAAAAATGATGTGGGACTTCAACTAAAGACCAAAAAATTGATAAAAGATATTCCTAAAGATAAAGATGAAAAGAAGAGACATAAGGAGGGACTTAGAAGAGGAAGAGAAGGAAGGGAAAGAAAGCAAGAAAAAAATTATAGGAGATTGAGTGATTTGTCTTATTTATTTATTTATTTGTTGAGAGAGTAAATTGATAGAAACACCGATAGCGGCAAGGCCAACAAAATTAGTGTCCACAACAGGTTAAAATTGGATCTCTAGCAATATCCAAACAAATGTTACAATCAAATCAAGATTCATTACATCATCTATTCCATTAGCCATCACAAAAATTCTCACTAAACATAAAGGAATACAAATTTCTGTGACCGACAATCGAAAATCCTCATTTAAAAAGAACGATGATGATTAGCCAAAGTGATTGTTTTTTGAAGCGCAGAATCTTGTATGAGTGGTTTTTCCATGAGAGATTGTCTTGTAATCAAAGATCTAGCAAAAGAATGAAAGAAAGTAAGGAGAAGATAGTAATTCTCTATATCCTCTTAAAAAAAACAAAGTGAGGTTTTTTTTTAATGATTTTTTGATGATTTTTTTTATAATGTTTTTGATTTTTTTTAATGATTTTCTTTTGAAGGTGACTAAAAGTTTAGAATGACGATGGCAGAGATGTGGGTTTAAGATTCTAATGGTAAGTTGAACTTTCTTTTTGGGAGAACAATTGGGATCTGAATACAGAGAGAGTACAGGATGTATAAGAAATTAACTAGATTTTTTTTAAAGAATAATTGGGAATTGAATACATAGAGAGGAGGAATCGGAAGAAATCAACGAGAGTCTATTTGATGTACAAGATTCTCACAAGAAGCAAGTACAGAGCTAATAATAATAATTTTATATATTTGAATTATATTATTTTAGTTCTTATTTATGAATTTTAGGATTGTTCTAAATCTTATTTCGTGATATTAAACGGATTAAATTCGTAAGTTTTGATTTAAGCAATATTGAGTTTATTTAAAAAAATTAGGATTAGACAAACAGTAGTCAGTATTTTAGGCATATGTTTCTATTTCAATATCCGATTAAGTTTATTCTTATTGTGTTGGAACTAAATTTTGAAACTTACAAATCTTTGAAGAGTCCATAGATTAATTTTGACCAGGAGATTTCAAAATTTGGATGAAATTATTGTAATGCTGAAAATCAAGTCCTTATTGAAAATGGAAACCACTTGAACTTATCTAATGAGTAATTATTGGGAAAATGTTGCTTAACACTCTAGAAGTTTTCAAAATTAAGGATAAAGATAAAGTTTCCAAATATTGAAAAAGTAAGAAAATAATGTCTATCATCACAAAAATAAATTTCCAAGTTAAAGGAAAAAACCAAATTTCCAAAAAACTCATGATTTGTTTATATGGGATTTAGTTCTATAAATAGGAGGTATCCTCTAGGTAAAAGAGAACACACACACCCGACTTTCTCTATACAAAACTCTTTTATTTTGTTTAATTTGTCTAGCTAATTTCTTGTTTATAAGGCTTAATGCATTCTATTTTTAATTAATCACATGATTTGAATTTATTTATTTTCCTTAAATTTTATTGGTATAATTATTGTGTGACGAAATTTTATTGTTAATCTTAATATTTCAAACGTATATGTACCTACATTTTGTATGAATTAAGATTGAATGTATGCACGACCAATATAATTACAGGAGATTAATCTAATATAATAAAATTCACATAGAGTTATAACATCGATCAAAAATTAATTTCATATGTAGGAATTTAAGGGAAACCCTAGATTACAGATTTTCTTCAGAACTTAATACAATTCAATTTAATTAAAATTGGATAACTATTGAATTTTGATTAGTTGAATTAGAGATTTCATTGTATAACTATTAGGTGAAATATAATCTTAGGAAATCTGTTATCATCCAGAATAATTATTTAGTCAGTAAACTTAATGGGTTTAAAAAGATTCGGGTATGAAAGATTAAAATAAATGAAATTGATGTTTTAGAATTTTTTATCCATTGATTTAAATCTTTTAATATTTTCATAATTTTAATATTTGTGTAATTGTGACTTGATTTGTCCAAAATAATATAATTTATAGTTGGTAATACAAAATATATTCATAAAAACAACACTTGCTTACACTATACACAAAACTCAACTAGTGTATATTTACTCAAAATTATGATATCAAAATTGCATATTAAGTTTTTAACGCCGTTGTCAGGATACCGTTGTATATCAATCAAAATAATATTGTTTGAGATTGGACACTATTTTTTATATTTCTTGTTACTTTTTTCTTCATATTTCTTAATATACAATCTTTTATCTTATATAGTCGCTGTTTAAGGTTTGGAATTGGTTCGAATTTGGCAGGAATTGTTGACATCTAAGAAACAATTTAAGATCTAGGGTTCTACAACCACATTTTCTAAAGGATTTTGGCCTACCTATCAAAACCAATGGCTTTGCTTTGGGTACCACCTTATCTTGGCAAAATTTCATTGTTTTTATAGGTTTTTTTTTATTTTTTTAATTTTTTCTTGACTACTAGAGTTTTCTGATTGTTTGCTTAGATATATTTTTATGCATTATCTTGCTATTTTTTCGTAATTACTACCTTTATATAGGTGATCTAGAGTTTTTAGAATGGTTTTTGTAATTTATTTTAAAGATCTAATTTTGTATTATTTCTGGGTATCAATACAGTGCATGCAGAAATTTAAAAGTCTCAACCTAGCTGAATTTAATCCTGAGATAGAAAAAATTTGAGAACCATTCGTAAACAAGTTAGGAAAGTCAAGTAACAAGAAGAAGCAATGGCATAAGAGAATAGAGTTATGAGCAAATTCTCGATGCCTAGATTTTAGGACATACAGACTAGTATTACACGACCTGTCATGGAAATAAACAATTTTGACCTCAAATCGAGTCTCCTTGGCATGATGCAAATAGATCAACTTGATAGAGAATCTTATAAAGATCCAAACAACCATCTAAAAAATTTTCTGGAGATCTGCGATACAATCAAATTGAATGGAGTTAACCCTAATACAATACGATTACGATTATTTCCTTTCTCTCTTATAGGAAAGGCAAATATGTAGTTTAACTCACTCCCTACTAATTATTTTACAAATTGAGAGAATTTATCTCAAACATTTTTAACTAAATATTCTCCACCTAATAAGACGACTAAACTATATAATGATATTACTAGTTTTACATTATTTCAGAGATGAATCTTTGTTTAATGTTTAAGAACGTTTTAAAATTTTGATTAGAAGATACCCATATCATGGTATATCTAATTTGTTGATTTTGTAAATTTTTTATAGTGGTTTTTTATATTTTGTTAAAATTACCATCGAAACTACGGTTAGGGATACGTTTATGAGAAATCTTATAATGAAATATTTGCATTACTTGATGATATGGACTGTAATCAGACATAAAATTCATAAATAAAGAGCTGGTATGCATGGAATTGATAGTTTTACCATAATAATGCAAAAATTGACTCCTTAATTAATGCCATGACAGGTAATCAAATCAATGCTATGACTAATCAGTTTTATTTTTATGAATCATGTGGAAATTTTACTCATGATTTCTGAGTGTCTGTAGGTACAATAAGCAATTTTTTTTTCAAACTTTGGCTAGTCCCAAAATAACCTTTACTCTAACACGTACTATTCTGGATGGAAAAACCATCCTAACTTTTCATGGAGTCAAAAAATACCACCAAGACCAAATAATCCCCCAGGCTTTATCTCAGGAAATCCACAACCAATGGAGAACAAGGCATCATGGTAAATGACAATTGAAAACTTAGAAACAGTAACAAGTGAAAGGATTGAGAGCTTGACAATAGCAACAAATGAAAATTTTGAAAAGTTTTAAAATAAAAATAATCAATTGACTAAAAAATAAAATCGATCAATTGACAAACACCTTTCTTTCTCATGTAACAGGTAGACTACCAAGCGATACTAAAAAAAACCCTAGAGAGCAGGTCAAGACAATTCCATTGAGAAGTGATAAGGAATTACAAGAGGTACCAATTTAGTTCAAAGTTGGAGAGGATAAACAAGAGATCGAGAAAAAAAACATACAACTTACAAATGAGAAGTCCAAACCATTGGATTCAAAATAGGGAAGTATTTCATATTTCAATAAATATAAACCCCTTGTCCCTTTTCTTAAACGTCTTTTATGAGTCAATACAGAAAAGCAGTTCGAAAAATTTTAAAAATTTTTTAAGAATTTGCATGTTAAAATCCCTCTTTTGAATGCCATTAAAGAGATGCTGAGTTATGAAAAATTCCTCAAAGATGTGATCATTTACAAGAGAAAACTGAATGATGTTTCAATGGTTAAACTTACAAATGAGTGTTTTACATTTCTACAAAAGAAGTTGCAATTGAAACTCAAGAATTCAGAGACTTTTTCTATCCCTGGTTCTATTGATTTTTCTGATATTTTAAGTAATCTAGGTGTTGGTATTAATTTGATGCCACATTTTACATTTTTTAAGTTATGATTACAAGAATGTCGACTTACTAATATTTCTTTACAATTAGTTAGTAGGAGTATAAAGTATCCAAAAGATATTATTAATGATATATTGGTTAAAGTTGATAAATTTATTTTTGATGTTGATTTTGTTGTTTTGGATATAGATGATGAAGATGGTACTTCTTTGATTCTATGTCAACATTTCTTTATCATTGCATAAATTTTGATAGATGTTTATGAAAAGAAGTTGATTTTGTAAATTAATGATGAAAAAATTCAGTTTAATATCTTTCATTCTATGAAAAATTTTGATAATAAAAAAATTTTTATTGCATTGATAGGAATGAGATGATTGTTGAACATGATTTTAACGCCTTCTATTTTAATGATTTTATTGAAAATTGCATTGATAATTCGTTGCACATAAATCATGATTTTTTAGACAATGAAAATGTTGATACATATGCTGTTTTGAGTATGAATTTATGTGAATTTCAATAAAAAAGGAGGTTTGATGCAAGTAAAGAAAGGAAATTACATTTAAATAAGCTGGAGGATTGACGGAATGAGACATATGAAAATGCTTGAATTTATAAGAAAATGACAAAAGTATGGCACTGTGCCATGAATGGGTATAGTGTGAAGATCTACGAAGACAAGATAATAAGAAATTGTTAAAGAGGAAGTTATAGGTTCATAGACTTTACAAGGGGTTTTTTTTTCTTTTAATTTTATTATTTCATTTTGCATATTATGGATAATATTTTATTTAAGGGTGGGGGATTATTTTGATTTTTTTTAAAAAAAATTAAAAAAAAAACTTAAAAATTTTGAAAAAGAAAAAATTTTGAGTTTGTGTTGAATTTTTTTTCAGTGTTAACAAAAATTCCTTGAATTTTCTAGTTCTTATGTGCTACTTGATCTGAATTGGATTATATGAAAGATGATTAGTATTAGTGATTATCTGATACATAATTAACTATCATTTTGTGGTTGATTTAAAAGATAGGCATGCAAAATTTGACACTGAATTTACTCAAGTGAGGAATCGAGTCTTAAAAAATAATTTATCATGCTTTCATTTTTTTTTGTCAAGCGTATATCACATGTGAAATTGTCATTCTAGAACTTGTTTTATCATGCATATCAAGATTACATTTTTGAATTTCATGTACCAAAATGATTAAAGTAACTATATTTACACATTTTTTGTTTTCAAAAAATATCATCCATAACATTTTATATCCATTAGTTAACCCTTTTGAGTTTAGATCCTTTCTTTCTTAAATTAACCAAATAATTTACCCCATGACCTATTTTTTTTAGCTCTTAATTTTGAAACCTCATTCACTAATATACTTACAGTTGATGGCATGACATTATATTTTTAGACATTATATCTTTATATTTTGGAGTTTTTTATTTTTCTAGTAAAATGACATTGTGACTTAGTGCAGTAGAAAAGAAGAGATTTATCATATTGAGTTACGAAATATAAAACAAAAGAAAAAAAAGAATTAAATAAAAGAAGTAAAAAAAGAAAAAAGTAGTAAAAGAAAAAAAAAAAGAAGAAGAATAGAGAGAAATGTAGAAACAAAATAAAGAAAAAGTAGTTTTTCATTATTAGATATTATTCATTCTTATAGTTGATGTTCTATTACAAATTCGTTATTTTGGAGGAGTGATATCTCACATTACATATTTGAAGTTGGAGTGCTATTATATATTTTGGGATTAAAAATTGTGGAAATTACTATTTTCTTTATTTTGGTGAAAAAATGTTATATCTTGATAATTGAATATTTTTAGTGAATTTTTAACTCAACATTTGTGTATATTTATCATACCCTTAATCTTAACTTTGTTATAATCAAATAAATGACATTTTGATTGGTGTATAAATTTCATATATTTGAATGGTGGAGATTTGATATATTAACAAATTTATGATAATGGCATCTCATTGTATTAATTTGAGTAATACACAAACCCCTTCAATAAAATTAAGTGCATTAAATAATTGAACCTTATTTTCCTTTATTTTATAAAGTGAATCCATTATGAGGGTGGTTGAATTTTGTATTGTTTTTTTATTTCAAAGATAATGTCGGGATTTTAATGCTAAATGCTATGAAATATTGGTTGTCGTAATTCCAATTCCGATTTGAATTTATCATACACATGGCTAGGATCTTAAAAAAGTTGAATTGACTTTGGAGAAAATTTATCTTGCTTGACGACAAACAAATATTCAAATATGAAGATATTTGATAACAATAATGTGTCTAGTTAATTTTCATATTCCTAACACTCGATGGATTCAAATATTTAATTAATCGCATGATTTGAATTTATTTTTTTCCTTAAATTTTATTGGCATAATTATTATGTAATGAGATTTTATAATTGATCTTAATGTTTCGAACGTATAGGTACCTACGTTTTGTATGAATTTAAATTGAATGCATGTATGACCAATATAATTATAAAAAATTAGTCCAATATAATAAAATCCATTTGGAGTTATGAGATTGATCAAAAATTAATTTTATGTGTGGGAATTTAGGGGAAACCCTAGATTATAGATTTTATTCAGAACTTAATGCAATCTAATTTAATCAAAATTGTATGACTATTGAGTTTGGGTTAATTGAATTAGGGAGACTAGATTTTCTAACGAGTTTCAATGCCACGTTAGAAGAGGGTTTATTGAGAAAATAAATTATGCCTTACCTTTAAACAATTACATTCCACTATATATAGAAAATTACAAAAGTATACATATACTTAATATATGACTAAATACTTGATTGATCATTAGACAAAATATAAGGTAGAATATTAGATTTGATGTAAAGGTCAAATATTCTATCATATCCCCACAGTCAAAACGGGAGGAGGTCGGACATTTAGATTGGACCCTTTGTAAAAATGTCAGTATACTGATAAATTGAGAGCACATGAAACACTTTGACCTATCCCAAAATGTCCATTTAAATGTGTTTAGTGCACTGATATTTGATTGAATTATTATACAAGTAAATAGAGCTAACATTTTTTTGCTCACCCGCCTCTCTCGATCGATTAATTTTGTAGGGAAACTGATTATTCTTGAAGAAAATGAAGTGCCGAGAGATACAGTTTAACGATGGAAACAAGACTGAATTTGTTGTCAAAGAAGATAAATTTGAAGATAAACTGCATTTCAAATTTAATAGTAAGGAGCTCTTGATACTCACCCTCGTGCTCCTGACACTCAGCCTAGCCGTGACAATCCTGCCCCTAGGCATCCGTTTCCGATATTTGGTTCTCCTCACACACCCACAATAACTACCTGGGGTAACACTCCTACCCCTATTACTACTCCCAATCCTTTTACCATTGAGCAAGTTGTTAATACTGTAAATTCGGAGTCGAAAGATGCTACAAGAAAGAGTGTAAAAAAATTTAGACCAAAAGTTAAAAATAACAATTTGAAATAATTATGTGTACTTGCTTCCCTTCCCTTGCTTTTGCATTTGTATTTGTAGTTTTGTTCATTTTGTATTTTCATGTGTATTTCAATATTGATGTGTTGATCTATTCTGTTTTTCAATGTTAAAAAATTTTAGTAATTATGTCTATTTTGTATTTTTCTATTTGTGTTTTGATACGTTTTGTAATTTTTTTATTCTCATTGTATTTTGATTTGTAATGTAATGTTTAGTTGTATTTGTAAATATTTGAATTTTAATTTTCTAATGTAATGATATGTTGTAATTGTAATGTTTATTAAGAATGTGAGGTTGGTCGTGGTTAAATTTTGTTAAACAATCAAACTGTTAGGTCAGTTAAGACAGTAAGGAGTGTTAAACAAAATGTATAAAAAGAGGTAAACTCTAGAAGAAAAAGGGAAAAATGATTGATTCCTTAATTTGTTCCGAGTCTTCTCTCTGTCTCTCTATCTCTCTCCCTATCTGTCTCTATCTCTCATCTCTATTCTCATCTTCTCCATCTCTGCAACTCCTTCTTTATGCTCTCCTCAAATTTTCCTTTCAATCTCTAACCTTTCTTCTATGGCCCCTATGAACTCTATCAGAATGCACAAACCAACCATGCTCTGTTTTGACTTCTTACTCTGTTTTTCGATTCCATTTCATGTGTATACTTGCTCTTTTTTTTTTATTTCCATTTGGGTTTGAAACCAATGTCTTTAATATTCCAGTCCTGTGCCACTTGAGCAATGGGTCGTAGGGTGAGCACCCGTGCAAGCCGTCGTGCTTCCGTACACCATGGGCGGAGGCCCCTGCTAGCCGCACAAGCCCGGAATCCCTCACGGGCGCAATCTCCTCTCATGCGGGCGCAATCTCCTGCTCATGTTGCCCCCGCCCAAGTATGGGCATAAGCCTGGGAACCCCTTTGCGGGCACAACCTCTTGATCATGCTACCCCCATCCAAGCATGGGCATAAGCCCGACAACCCCTACCTGGCGAAGCCTCGTGCTCATGCTGCCCCTGCCTAGTCATGGGCATAAACCCTGCAATAATAATCAGCAGTAGTGGTAAGTATGATAAGTAGTGGTAAGTAATTATAAACAGTGGTAAGTAGTGGTAAGTAATTTCAATTTTCATCTGAATACTTTTCATCAATACAATCTGAATTTCATACATCTCAATTCGATCCGTTCAAGGTTTATTTACGATTTTTTTGGCTTTGCTTTGATTAGTTTGCTTTGCGGTGCTGATGGTCGTGAGATCTTCTCCATAATGTCGCTTCGAACACTATTACGCTCAGACATTAAAAGTTTCAAAAAATATTCCTTTCTCAAAAAATTTAGCTCCTGAAACCATCTAACCATGAAAATTCATAAATTAATCATATCAGTCTAATTCAAATAAAAATGATGAAATGCAATAAGAAAATATATATACTTCCTGAGTTGGTGTAGTCCAATTCAAGTTATTCTTATTTACCAAATAATAATATTATGTATAGATGACAAAATAAGGAGTGAATAAGAGACTGATAGTATGGCAATTAGTGTTCAGTCAGCAAGATTCATGTGTGTGCACTCAAGAAGAGTAAATGCATATGCATTTGTAAGGTGTAAAGTGATATATGTGCACTCAGGAAGAGCTTGAAATTGGCAAATCTCATCACATAACCATTTTAATACAAAATCAACCAAATTATATAGACCCGCTTTATCCACATCAATGGTTGCCTTTAGGTGTCTGGAAGAAGGGAAGACACTTGTGGTAGGACATAAAAAGCATCTAAGAAGGAAGAGCAAGAAGTAGCGTTTAAATTTTGGGGATAAGGCATCTTCCATGTGCATGTTTTCTTTCAACTCCGTATGTTTTAGTTTTGAAAAATACTTTCTGATGTATGGAGACTCAACCAAAGATGAAGAGCCCAAAACTTCACGTCCAGTTAAAGTGATTCCTAAGATTTGTCCTACTTCCATAGGTGTCAGCTTAAAGTTTTGGTTTGGACGAACACAAAAAAGTTTTTCCATCGGTTCGAATCTTATTATCAATTATTCACACAATTTTCGGCTTAATGTATTACAGCTGAGCTTCAAGATATTGCCAAACCCCATATGTTTTACCTCTTCTTTCATCTCATGACTAAGCGAAAGAATTATCTCCTTTAATTGCTTTGGAGAGCACCTCGTTTGAATCGGTGTCGGTGCAGGTGATGCCATTGCTCTACTTAGTGTAAGTAATTTCTTTGTTTCTTTCACTTTGTTGAAGTTGTCCCTCTCCCCTTCCTTTAATTCCATCCATTGTTCAATACTTTGACTCTATTCTTGCAATAATTTTTACATTATTGATAGTAATAATAATAAAATTATTAATATATGCATACGATGTTAGATTTCATTACTTTACTCGCATGCAAGGCACTCCTCTTCTTCTTATTCTTAGCCACTCTTTTCTTCTTCTCTTTTGTATCTAGAAACGTAAATAACGTATATTAAATTTCTAGAATTTATAACATAAATTACTAAATCTCAAATCAATTACTAAAAATCCCTAAATACTCTAATAACCAATAACCATAAATAAGCTCAAATAAAGGATAAATATATTGGCGGACGAACCTGCAAAAGCCTCATTGTCGGACTAAACTTCCATTTGTAGTTCTGGTTCGAAATTTTCAAAATATTCAAAAATAATATCTTCAAACGTCTGCTCTTGGCCTCTTTGTTTTCAAAAAAAGTTCTCGATTCTTCTTCTCTGCCCTATCATTATCTTCACTCTTCAGTTTTCAGTCTTTACTCCTCTTACTTTTTTCTTCTCCTCCTCCTCACTCGTTCTCTCTTTCTCCTCCTCCTCCGTCGTTCTCTCTTTCTTGTCCTCCTCCCTCGTTCTCTCCCTCTCTCTGACTTAGTTCTTGCAACAAGTATTTTCTACAAATCTAACTTCGATGAACCATCAAAGTGAGTAATTTCATAGAGAAATGGTAGGAAATGCCGAAAAAAACTGAAATGGTGACAACATGTTATCGAGAAATGCTGAGCAATGCGGAGACATTACCATTATTTCACCACCATTGGATAAAATACCTTTCATCAAATCAAATGCCTATTATTGATGGTGTTCATAGGGTGTTGTGCTCGTGGGTATTGTGACCTATGCGTGCTTTGGAACTCATTGTTGAAAAGACTTGTGAGTGACATGTCTTCTCTTATGATGACTTTGAATCCCGGCCATTGGATCAAGCAAGATAATCAACAACCAACCCTAACCGTCGATACTTTGTCCACTAACTTACCATCCGTTATCATGACTTACCATCAATTAATACCAACCATCAATTATCATCAATTACCCCCATCCATCAATTGCCATTGCATAATTGCATAATGTCTGAAACAAATATTTTAGTTTCAATTTACTATATTTAATTACTATATCTATGTAATACTATAATATGCTTAATTTTATATTTTATATTTAAATAAAAGTATATTTATGTAATTACAATTACTATGTCATTAATCTACTATATGAAGATAATGATAATGTTAAGTGAGGAAAATAGAGTTGGAGCGGACAACTGCAATATACACCAAACATTGCTCTATTACTGTAATTTACAATATTTGATATTTAATGATTAAATAATACTATATTATTATTATTAACTATTTTTTACTACTATATTTATTTAATAACAAATTACAAAAAAAGTCTATCCAATTATAAACATGACAATTACTAATTATGAAAATGACAATTATCAAGACAACCAAAAAAATCGAGTTTGATTGAATGCCAAATTACAATAGTCTGTTTACAAACCAAAACTTTTTTAAAGAGCAAAATGTGATTACAAATATTTTGTACTTATTTAATCTTAACTTTCTGATATGTTGATATGGACAAAGTTTCTTGGCGCAAATATTGGCGTCAACACCATATTTCCTTCTTTTTCTATTTTTTTGGGCAAAAAAATCAAATCAAAAATCACAATTTATTTCATATGTTATTTCATTAATTTATTTGATATATACAAATACTTCTCTAATATTTCTATCTTTAGTTCTACAAAATAGAAAAAATGGAGAGGTCATGGATATATTCTAAATCAAGAGGTAGTGATAAATATATTGGCGGGGATAATGCATTTCTTGAATTTGCATCGGCAAATATTCAATCTATGGATGACAAGATATCATGTAACAAGTGATAAAGTATAGTAACAAATTATAGGTACCAAATCTCCAAATTATATTGTATCAAATCTTGAAATTTTAAATATACTATTACTTTAGATAATTATATATTATCTATTACATAATTTATTAAAAATATTACATAATACAATATTAATTTGTATTAATTTCCGCTGGAAATTTTTTCAAAATTAAAGAAAGAATCTTAATTATAAACCGCATACCAATCGACAACTCTATATACACACGTTACTAATATTACTACATGTTACTATATATTACAATCTATTACTATTTATTATAATGTGTTACTATATACTACTATATATTACAATTTATGGTGTATTTTTTAATTACAATTACTATATATTTAGTATTAAATAACTATCACTATTACATAGTAGTATTACATACTACTATATATTATTATATATTAATATACATTACCATACTAGGTTATATTTGTTGGAGTGTCAATGTATTATTATCCATTACTATATATTACTATTATTCGTATATTACTATTTTATTACATAATCTTGTTATAGTATATTAGTATTTTTTTTAATTATAGTTACTATTTTATTATAAATTACTATTATATTATTAATATATACGACTATTATAGATACATTTAATCTAACATTGGCATGCCACTTCTATTACCGATTTTATATAATAAGTTACATAAATAAGAGTAATATTTAAACAAAATATCTTATCATTAATATTATATGAACCAATAAAATTTCAAAGAAAAAGGGAGGAATTCTTATTATTTATTCATATTATATAATTTTATATAAATTTCAAATTAAATGAATGACAACATTAATATTAATTTCAATCTCGATATTCATTTTTATTTTAAAGATAGTGTACTAATTAATTAATTAATTAAATTATTCAACACCATTCAACTCGATATAAATATATTCTATATATTTCTTTAATTTAATTTATATGTAATTTCATTTAATTTGGTTCATAAACATATATTTTGAATAGATGAAGATTTTTGAGATATGTGTTATTAGTTTTATTTAATTGTTATTTGCAATTATGCATACTAACCAGTGGTAATAAAATGGTAGCAAGTAAGTCATGATAAAATCTAATTTAAAAAAATTTAATAATAAATTTTAGATTGAGTGACTTTTTCACTATTCTAAATTCTCGACATGAAATTGAAAATTATATAAAATCAATATGCAACAAATCTTACCGATTTAAAAATATGAAAAAAAGAAATATATGAAAAAAGAAAAAGGCAGTGGTAAGAATTTTAATTTAAAAAAGGCGGTAAGAAGTGCGGAAAAAAGGCGGGGTGAAGAAAAAAAAGAGCGGTACAAAATGTAATTTAAAAAAGACAGTAAGAAGTGCGGAATAAAGGCGAATGAAGAAAAAAAAGAGCGGTACAAAATGGAGCGCTTTGTAATTGGATTCTAATCCAAAAATATTATATTAAGTATGAAACATTTCTTTCCTCAAAACTCCTTAAAGCTCTTACTTTAAAAGCATCTGCTCTGCGAACCACCATAGTTATAGGACGAACTAAACGCCGGATAAATATTGTTACTCAGCATGAAGAATCACAACAATTCCAATAACAAGTTCAATATGAAGAAACCCAATTTTGCGAAAATGTTACCCCAAATATTATTTTAATTTGAGATTTGACATTATCATGGTATCAACTAACAACTCATGTTTATTTTTTCAGTAGTTGTGAAGAAATATAAAGGTCCAACACGCTGTTAAGATATTTGGGATTTAGAAAAATGACAACGTATGCTGGTTGAAATGAACAAATTAAATCACAACAATTTATGCTGTCATGACAAATGAAGAGGCCCAAGTTAATCCCACGAGTAATATTTTCTTTTATAACCATTCTTTATATTCTTTATAATATTACTACATGATTGTATTAACTTCACATTTTTATTTATTTTTTTATTGACAGGAAGAAATTTTGACATAAACTTGTTAATCACTGCTTTGCTTAATTTTGGAAATATGGTGGGATTGTGACCTCCAAATTGTAATGCTAATATTTTTTGTGATGGAATGAACGTTTTTTGTTTCATTTTGAGTTTAACCAAGAGATGTTTTTTGTTTCACCCTCTTACTATTAGTACAAGACAGATATGTTATTGTGGAACATGAATTTTTCTTTCCTCTTGGTCTTATATCTATTACTCAATGTAATATACTGCTCAATCTTGATATGTTAATACAATAATGTTTAAATTTATAATATTTTTGTAATTCTTTTATACACACTTAAATCATGTGTTGGTGATAACTAATTTTATATCATTACATTATTTAATTTGATAATAATCAAGATATATTTATTTTAATAATAATATTTTTAAAATAAAAAATAATGAAGTAATCGCTCTGACATGCATGGTATTTTCTTACGTCCGGCATGCATGCACGGGCCCCTGTGAGGCATATGCTTACGCCCGTCCATCATGCGATGGCCCCTGTGAAGCGTATGCTTGAGCCCTTCTTGTGCCCGTCCGCCCCTGTGAGGCGTATACTTGTGTCCTTCTTGCGCCCGTCCATGAAGTAATTCCAGTAACCCATAGTAACACATAGTAAGATACGGTAAGCGACGGTAACCGACAATGAAAATAATAACATTTTATAACATATGGTAACTGACGATAGATTAATAACATTTCTCAACTCAATCGTAACCCGACAATTAAAGTAGCAACATCCAATAACACATGGTAAGCAATATTAAAATCAATAACTTATCCTAACCATAGCCTATCATAAAAGTAGTAACACATAGTATAGTAACACATAGTAATTATATTTTGTCAGTCAATGCTAACTACGTTTCGTAACACTTTTCACCCGTCAATATTTGGCACCATTTTGTAACTCAATAGTAACTGATCATAAAAAACTAATTTTACTAACACTTTTCTATCATCAATATTTTAAAACATTTTATAATTTAATAACAATCGACGTTAAAATAAAAAATTTTGCTAACACTGTTCTACCGTTAACAACCATTTTGTAACTCAGTGGTAACCGATGATGAAGTAGTAAGATCTCCTAACACATGATAAGTGACTATAAAACCACCAATTTGATTGATACTTTTTTACCGTAGACATTATGTATAATTTTATTATTGAATGGTAACCGTCAATATTTAGTACAATTTTGTAACTCATTGGTAAGTGTCAATATTTTTTATCATTTTCTATCTCAATAGCAATCGATGCTAATGTTAGTAACATATGGTAATACATAGTAACCGACCATAAAACCACAAATTTTACTACCATTTTGCACCGTCAACATTTTGTATCATGTGATAACACATGGTGACTGTAACACAGGGTAACATATGGTAACACATAGTAACTGACGGTGAAATCACTAATTCTACTAACATTTTCTAATGTCAATATGTTATGACATTTTGTCACTCAACAGTAATCGATGATAAGAATTAGTATCGTCTCGTAACAATTTTCTACTGTCCACATATTACACAATTTTGTAACTCAATAGTAACCGATCATACAACACTAATTTTACTAACACTTTTCTACCGTCAATATTTTGTAACAATTTATAACTCAATGGTAACCGATGATGGAGTAGTAACATCTCCTGATGCATGATAAGTGACTATACAAACGACTAATTTCACTAACACTTTTCTACCGTTGACAATTTGTATAATTTTGTAACTCAATAGTAATTGTCAATATTTGGTACAATTTTCTAACTCATTTCTAACCGTCAATATTTTCTAATATTTTCTATCTCAATCGCAACCGAAGATAAATATAGTAACATATGGTAATACATGGTTACCATCACAAGTTTTACCATCTGATAACACATGGTAACTGACGATATATAACTAGTTTTACCAATTCCATCCTTCCGTCAGTATACATATGTGACATGCTCCAACAGTAGCTCATAGCATCACGATATATCTATCCCGACTGATATATACCTAACTGAATATGCTTCCGTTGGAGAAAGTATTGCTGACGGATTTAATGAGTTATGTAGACAGTTTTTGACCGTCACCTCAATACTCTAATATTGTAGTGTCAGCCAAAGGGATTGTTTTCCAAAGGGCAAAGTCCTATATAAGTGGTTTGTCCATGAGAGATTGTCTTGAAATCAAAAGATCTAGCAAAAGTATGAAAGAGAGAGAGGGGAAAGATAGTAATTCTCTTTATCTTAAAAAAAAAAAAAACGAAGTGGGGTTTTTTATGATTTTTTTATGATTCTTTTTGAATTTTTTTGATAATTTTCTTTTTGAAGGTGACTAGAGGTTTAGAATGACGATGGCGGAGATATGGGTCTAGGGTTTTGACACTTGGTCAAACCTTTTTTTTTTTTGGAGAATAATTGGGATCTGAATATAGAGAAAGTAGAGGATCTAAAAGAAATCAACTAGACTTAAAAAAAAGGATTTGAATACATAAAGAAGAGGAAATGAAAGAAATCAACTAGATTCCATTCGAATGCATAGGATTCTCACAAAAGACAAGTGCTGAGTATACAAGAGTTAGAAAGATTCCTTGGTGATGGTGGTGCAAAGAAAGGGAGGTTGGGTTTTCTAACTAGACTCTGATACCATATAAAAATTAAGAGCGTTTATTAAGGGAGTAAATTCTGTCTTATTTTTGGATAATTACATTCTATTATATATGGAGAATTACAAGAATGTATATATACTCAATATATGATTAGATACATAATTTATTATTAATTTAAATATAAGACAGAATATTAGGATAGATGCCAATATAGTATTGTCATTAAAAAATGATCAATAATAACGAAACAATCTAGGCACAAAGTGACCAACAGTGACGACATAATATATTGTCGCTAAAGGGATCAATAGTGATAAGAACATGTTGTCCCTATATGTAATGACGAGATATTATCGTCATTATATTTGATCAATAGTGACAAAATTATGTTTTCACTATTTTCGTCACCAACTCTATGATGACATATATGTTGTTATTAATTTATATTTTAGTGATAATTTAATAATAATTTATAAATTTTGTCACTAAAATGATTCATATTACAATGCAATAGTGATGACTTAAAATATTGTCACTAAAACATATATTTAGTGACGATATTTTAGTGATAAATTTTTAATCTCTTAACTAAATCTCTATTTTCTTGTAATGAAAGAGAGTTTATTAAGGGGGTAAATTATGTCCTATTTTTAGATAATTATATTCTATTATATATAAAGAATTATAAGAATGTATATATACTCAATATATGATTAGATATATAATTGATTATTAATCTAAATATAAGAAAGAATATTAGGATAGATGCAAAGATGAAATATTCTATAAATCAATTTTTACTCGGTAGATCATCGGACCTCTTGCGGTTTAATCCCTTCAAACCCACTGTAGTCTGAGAACTGCATCCTACTCTTAACTTGGGAAGGGGAGAATTTATGAAGTGGGTCCCAAGTCCCATCGATTTTTTCCCCTCTCACTTTACAAATATTCACCCTCTTCCCGCCTCGTCTTTATGGTATACAATAGATATTTTGTCCCCTTTCTCTTCTCTCAATGGCACCGAAGCGTCGCACCCTTGAAATGCCCCCACCAACCGTGGAAGCATTTTCAACTTCTAGCAGGGAGAGTGCGATTTTAGTGAAGAGAAGTGCAGGAAGTAAGAAAGAGAATGGGGATTCCAAGAAGTCATTGATTATTGAGGGTAATGTAGGTTCGAGGAAGGAACGAAAAGATCCGATTTTTGGAAAACCCCAAGATCAGAAGGTGTTCGAGTTGTCCGAAAAGATTTGCAAAGGTGAGGAAATGGTTGATACTAATGAGAAAATTCCCAAGAGTCGGACAACAGTGGAGACCTCTACGTATTCTACGGAAACTACTTATTGTGTTAGGCAGTTGATTAAGTATAGTGAAAAAGTGGGTCGGTATGAGAGTATGATGATGGAAGGAATGGAGTTGATTTCTGTGTCTAAGAAGTCTGACTGGGTGGCAAGGTGGAAGACCTTGGACATTGAATCACTTGGGATTTTAGTCAAGAAGGTGGAATTGCTTCAGGAGATGAAAAAAGCGATATTTTTATCTCTCAAGTCTAAAATGATTCAGAAATAGAAATCCTTGAATGGGTAAAGGATTTTGCATTGTGTTTCTTGTCCTTTCCATTTGCTTCTACTTTTGTTTAGCTACGTATGAAGTATTAAAGTTAATATTCTATATATCAAATACACATTAACTATCTATTATATAATATTGTAGAATATTATAGTGGAATAGCTATTATAGAATAATATTTATCGTATCGGACCTTTGGTGAATCTAATGGCCTCTCCGATAAATTCAATTTTTTGACTATCTATTGTATTCATTAATTGTGTCGTTAACTTTGATGGATAATTGATCCTTACAATAGTCACAAATTTAGAATTTGCTCGTATATTCATCAGAAGTTCCTTGATCTATGCAACCCTTGTGTTCATAAGAAATTTTCAGTCTATGAAGTCCTCTATTCGAGCAAATTACTACTTAACTTCTAAGTTCTTTTGTTTCTTTGATGTGTGTAACTCTCTCTTTGGTTTCTAGAAACCTTTTTCATCAAAAGATCTCTCGCTTAGAGATCTTGATGAGTAGCTTTTAAAGATTCTGCTGAAACTTCACTTCCAAATCACCAACCACGTTTCCCTCATTGCCACGTTGTTCTCCATGTCATTTGACACGTTAACATCACTTTCCTATCATGTCATTAGTTTCTACAACGTCAGCAAATTTTGGTAACTTCTCTCCTAATAGATTTTGATGTTCCAAATTATTTTTCGCTTTCTCACGACTGCCAGACTTGCCTTCCAATACTACCTATGGAGTACTCTTATTAACTCAAACAATAGATTTACCAGTCTATCAATGATTTCCACACTATGACACAACATTTATGGAACCAGATTGCCAAAGTTAGGATCAGTCCATTCATTATTCCCTTCAGCCCTATTCATAATCAAGTCTCTGCATTTTTTTTTTATCAAAATCCATTGCAAAGCCTTGACACTCTAGTGGAAGAATTGATCTTTGAAAAAACTAGGGCCTCTCTTCTGAAATCTAACTTAGATGTTGCTCTTATTGTTCACCGTGGTACCAACCGATCAAATTACACTAAACCAAACAAAGTTATATCATTTGCAGACTAAGAAATAAATCTAAACATTCTGCATGAAATTGCAATCAAATGGAGTGCAAATATTGCTACAGGTTTGGTCATTTGACAATTATCATATTCGATCTCAAAGGCCTCCGCATTATGCACCATACCCCAAACAATTGTTAGTGCCACAGTTGACACTTCTACGAAATGTTCAACCCCAGGTATCATCTTTGCTCTCACCGATGCAGCCTCCATCATCATTCCCAAATGCTTATCCCTTTATTGCCTTATCTGCCACTTTAATGCCTCTTGGTTATTTGACTCCTTATGTTGTAACCACATGCCAACAGAATCCATTGTTCTCTTATCAAAATCAAACAAAACTCATATGTCTATAATTCATACTATTGATGGTTCCGATATCATGTTGGCCACATTGGTCACACTTCACCATCACATTTCACCATGCAAGATATTTACCTAGTCCCAAAATTACACTTGAATCTTATCTCCATTGGACAACTCTTTAAACTAGGTCTTAACTTACATTTGGTTGTTGTGTACAAGATCCACAAACGGGATAGACTCTTGAGACAGCATAGAATCAGGCAACTTTTTGAACTTCCATATCCCTCCTTACCTAATCTCTACTTGAACTCTCACTCTTACCATCAAAATCTACAACTTTACTTAGGTTATGCATTTACCAGCAAACTCCATCTCTTAATTTCAAGTGCTCATCTTAGTCATGTTTCACCTAAGTCTTTTAATTCTTTACATTGTTAGGTTTCAAAACAATCAACATTTTCTGTCAATAAAAGCAAATTAGGTTTCAAAACAATCAACATTATCTGTCAATAAAAGCAAATTCATTTACACAAACACTTCTTACTTAATTTATTATGATATATAAGTATATTATCCCACTCTAGCAATAGACCGTGGGCGATGTTATGTTATGTTTGTGGATGATTACTCTTGTTATACATGAATTTATCTTATAAAAAACAAATCAAAACTCAACAACTATATATTCAGTTTGTTAAAATGTTCAAAACCAAAATTTTAAAAGTAATCAAAGTATTTCATACTGAAAATTCCAAGAAATATGAAAATTTTCAACTCCTTAATTTCTTAAACAATCAAGGCACTCACCGAATGCTCGTGTCCAAGTACCTCTTAACAAAATAGGAAAGCCGAATGAAAACACAGATACATTCTAGACTTCGTTTAAACCTTACTTACATTAGTCTCATATCTTCTAACCTTTTGAGGGCATCCGCTAACTATTGTCTCATATGATAAAATCAAGAATGAAAGTTGGTTCTATAATGAATTCAATACCTTTGCGTGATTCCAACTCAGCAACATCAACGTCATGTTCATATCCTTATTCTTTGCATGTTGATTTACTATGTATGCTGTTCATTAAATATTCATTGCTTTCTCTATAGTGTCATTCACGGATCATATTCTATGCATAATAGGTGCTTTATATTTTGCGTATGTTATGCATATTTCCTCTTCCCCTTTCTCTTCGAGATTTCCCGTCAGCCAGTAGTTTGGTTAATCCAAATTCTTAACATTCCAGGTGTTTCAAAAGCTGAAAAGGAGTTAAGAAGGGTAGATAGAGATTCACCAATAGTAGAATATAGTTAGGCTCATTAACCAAAATCTCGATTTTGATTTGCGACATGAACATGGAGAAAACAATGTTAGAAAAGTAGCCCTCTAAATTGGTCACTATAACTCTTAAATTGAATTAATCGAGTATAATTTTAAATATCGGTTGGTATAGTATAAAAAAGAAAAACCAATAGCAAAATATAGATCCCCATCATTTTTGTTTTGTTTTTTTTTTTTTTTGTGACAAACAAGAGTGGGAGAAACTAGTTTTTAAAAGAAATTATACCCTAAATATCATGGATCAAGAAATGATACATCTCATGAGAAGGAGAATAGAATCATGAAACCCAAGAGAGTCCAACGGTCCTAATTTAGCAATGACATAAGCATAAGAATTGCCCTCACGGGAAACGAAAAGCACATTATGGACCAAGGTGCGGCGAATAAGCCGTAGGCATACACAGAGAATATGAAAGCCTAGATGTGAGGGATCTACCTCGGAGGAGAGGGCCAACAAAAACTCAGTGCAATCGATATCAAGTACCACTAGGAAGAACATTGCACAAAGTAAAAGAAGAAGTCCCTCTCCGACTTCATATAATTACGCAATAAAGGGCCTACCACCTCAAATTCATCGCAAAGCCATGAAGCCATAAACCCATAAGCCATACTCATCTTATAGAAGTCCCTTGGCACCAGTCACACGAGAGTGGATACTTGAGAACCCATCCGTATTCTGCTTATAAAACCCCAAAGGAGGAGGGGACCATCATATCTAGGAATCCGAGTGGGAAGGGGGATGAGATCCACCAGCAATCGTCAGCCACCCATCCCAAGTATAATTAGAGGTTACAGTCGCAACACACTGCAGAGAGAAATCAAGACTCTTAAATTCAGTTTTACACCGAGTTTTTCAAATGGCATATAGAATGCAGGCAAAAAACATAAACCACAAAAACTCGAGTATATGAGACCAGCAATTATGAACCAACAAATCTGTCTTTGGCACATTCCCGGATACCATCCTAAAGAGGGAGAACGTTCAGAGAATTCGAGCCTAAGCCTGGCAAACAAGAACATAATCCCAAAATAGATGGATACTTGCTTTTGGAGGCTCACGACAGAAAGGACAAGGGGGATTCTCAGTTAACCTACATCAGAACCGAGTACCTTGGGTCATTTTTCTTTATTAACAATTGTTATTCTTATTCGAGTACGATTGATTATGATATATTTATTGTTTGACTCAGCATTTCATTCTAATCTAATTATGTAATAATTATGGCCGTGATTTATGCAGAAAGCATGTAATAATGAAACCGTAACATATGTGATGTTCTGGCTAGTAGAGTTAATATGATTTCTTATCAATAACTAAACACCGCTTGTTTATGTGTTTAATATAATAATCGACTGTGATGTTGGTGCCAAAAAGCGAGAATATAGTACATACGTTATGCCATCTATGTAACTAGAGAGACTTTACTGGATTTTATGAAAATTTTAGTTAAAATAATAGTTTTAAATTTTTATCACTCTTTATATATATATATATATATATATATATATATATATATTTTCATTCGTATGAATAACGATACAGAAACCATTATTTCATATGTCATTTATTTTGTAATATTTTATGTTTTATACAATTTTTTTTTTTACTTTTTTATTAAAGGATACAATACTCAAATAACGGATTTTCCCAAAAAAAAAATTACTCACCGGGTGCAAATGAGAGGACAGGAATGGTCTTTCCTCAATTCAGGAGTTCAGGAGATGTCTTTTGGTTTAAGTTGTCTCTATGATTTTGAAACAAAAGTAAAAGGCTATAAAGGCATAAGCTACTAGAATTTTCTACCACCATATAACTTTTGGCCCATCTTTTGTGATCGGAGAAACTAGCACAAAAATGCAATTTGCACAGGCTTATTAAAATATGCACAATTGTCTACTAAATAAATAAATTCCAACCCCACCACCTTTTACCATTTCTCAAATTGCTTTATCACACAACTAATTCCATTAACCCAAAAACTTCAAAAGAAGCATATTTACAATTCTGTAAGCATCCCCAATCAAAGTCCCAAATATGCAGAAAAGAAAAACAAAATAAAAAAAACCACAGACGCCCCGGCGGACTTTATACAAGATTAAAATATTGTTATTTTGATACAAAATTTATCGTCAAAATGACTTATTTTAACATGACATTTTATTTTAATCATTTCTTAATAATTAATAAAATCACGCATGTCACGTAAAATTTTTGTCATTTTGATGATTTTAGCTTCAAGTATTATTAATTGCTAAGGAGGAAAGAAACAAATACGTGTATCTGACCCCAAAGCCACGTCATCATGCACGTGATTCAGTTCCACTGGTCTCCACTTTCCTCAATGGGCAGAGCTAGCGAGTTCATCCTACCCGACCCGAACCGAAACGATTTATCCGATCTCAAAACTTGACGATCCAACCGAGCCGATTCACTGCCCCTGTCTCCCCTCCATCCTAGTACTTTCTTTCTTTCACTCTCCACCGCACAACTCCCAACTATCTCCTTCATCTCTCTAACCAAACCCCAAAAGCTCTCCGTCAAAGCCCTCTTCATCATCGGAAAAAGAGCCGTTAATCTCTCCTCACAGTCTTCCAATCTCTTCACGCAACAAACAAACTCGACCGAGTCGCCAAAACTCAGATGATTGAGTCTCTCTCTAAACTCATTGACTCGGAGAGAAACCTCATTCAAAGCCGACTTATAATCATCACCCACCAAACCCATTATTTCAAATATTAAATTGTTGTTGTTGACGTGGAGTGACTCGGGAATTCGCTGAGTCTCCTCAATCAAACTCACAAGCGAGTCAACTTCTTTTACCAAGTCGTTGTTCATTAGAGAAGAAACAGCATCTTCTTCGTGGTCTTTATTGAGGGTGGAGGAGGAGGAGCAAAGGAAGAAACCTAGGACTCTCGAAGTGGAGAGGAGATGTTCGAGGTAGCAAGCATACCATCGTACCCAGGAAGAGAGTTCCCAGGATGTAGGAGAGCGATTGTCGCGAAAGTCGGAGAGATTAAGGTAATTATGGCCGCCAAAGGATGGGTAGATGGAGAGTTGGTCTTGGAGGATGAAGGTGCCACGTCGGATGATGAGGTGGACTGTGAGAAGGCACTTGAGGGCGACAGCAGGGGAGCGGGTGGAGTGGAGGCGGCGCATGAGGGCGTCGACGGTGGAAGAGGCGGTGGCGCGGGACGAGTGACCGAAGGAGAGGATGGTGTTGATGTGTTTGGTGGGAGGTGGGGTTGTGGGGTGGTGGCTGGTGGCTCGGAGGAGAGAGAGGTGGAAAGAGAGAGTTGTGGGGTTGGAGAGGACGATGGCTTTGGTTTGTGATGCCTTGTCTTTGATTGATCCTATTAGGTCTTGGAGTTTATGCTTGCTTTGTTGTTCCATGGAAATATATGAGAGAGAGAGAGAGAGAGAGAGAGGCTTTTGTTTTTCTATGATGATTTATAGGCTTTGGTCGATCCTACAATTGGGGTTTGTTTTGGATTTTTGTTCCATGAAGAAGTTGGGAGGAGAAAGAGAGAGAGAGAGCGCAAGATTGGTTATGGTTGAACAAAGGAAGAAATTTTTGTTGGCGATCTATATGCCTTGATTGATCCTTTAGGTTTCTTAGTATTGGGATTTTGGGGGAGGGGGGGGGGGGGTCGGAGAGAGGTTGGGAATTAATTTAATGGAGATGATAATTATTGGGTCAGTTACCGAGATACATATCATTGACCTTATATTTTATATCTTTGTCAATTTAACACGTTATAGGTCTTATTTGGAAAAATTGAAGTTAAATTTAATTAAAATTATACTGAATTTTGATAATAAAAAAAATTATTAATAAGAATGAAGAAATGAAATTTAAAAAAATCAATCCCTGAATGGATTCTGTAGTATTCAAACTGAATTAATTGAGTAAAATTCGGATATCGATCCATAAAAACCAAAAAATAAATTAATTATTAATTAATTATATTTATTTGGAAAAGTTGAAATTAAGTTTAGAGCAATTATATATATATATATCTTAGTATAAAAAATTACTGATTAAACAATAGTTTTTATTTAAACCATTAGTATATTTATAAAAGTATTTAATTTAATTAAAATATAAAATAAAATAAAACAAAAACCATCGAGGCAAATTAAGTCAAAATTGAGATTTTTCAAACCCACCGGGATGGTCTTTTTAGGTAATCGACACCTAGATGATCACTTCCTTTCACTTTGGTCAAATATCCAAAGTTGCAATTAATAATCTTTCACACTTCTTTTCTTTTCTTTTCTGAAGTTTAGTGCAATTATATATATATATATATATATATATATATATATATATATATCTTAGTATAAAAAATTATTGATAAAACAATAATTTAAAATAAAATAAAATAAAAACCATCTAGGCAAATTAAGTCAAAATTGAGATTTTTCAAACCCACGAGGATGGTCTTCTTAGGTAATAGATTTCTAGATGATCATTCCCTATCGCTTTGGTCAAATATCCAAAGTTGCAATTAATAACTTTCCACCCTTTCTTTTCATTTCTCTTCTTTCTTCCCACTTGTCCCACCATGCGCATGAAAAAAATAATAATAATAATATATATATATATATTAGAAAGTCTTTAGATTGGGTCAACAACAACACTGAGTAATTTTTTCTTTTTTTTTTTTTTCATGAAATCATAAATAAATTATAATTATTAGAATTAAAATATATTTTGTTGAATGAAGTAATCGAATACGCGACTACCAATTTGGCCCTACTTGTGTAGCTAGATAAAAGAATGATAGAGAAGGGCAACTAGAAAAGCTCTGATATTAGTTAATAATAATATTATATCAAGAAATATTAAGGTTCAAAACAAGATTAATTGTAAGAATTTTTTGCTAGTCAACCCCACTGATCTCATGCTTTCTCACCCATCTTGGTGCTTTAGTTTTAGGGGCAAAAACATTTATAAAAATTTTTTATTAAAATAACTTGTTCAAATAAAATATGATTGTTTTTGGATTGTATGAATCCAAGTTCAACCTTTGCACTTCCAAAGTGATGGCCGCATTGCATCGACATCAAATCAAACGCGTCGTGTGGGGGACAAAATCCCTTGAACTTTTGACAAAATTGTCAACAAGCCCTTGCATTGCATCTGATCTATCACATCCTTCTACTCTATTCTGTAATATTGAAAATTAAAATCCTTAATTTTATGTGTCATGAGAAATGTTTCCTCAACTAAAAAAGAAAGACTTATTCTAAAGAATGAGATGAATTATGGAAACGTACATCAACCGCAAGGCTCTCCTCCCCCCCCCCCTCCCCCCGGGGGTAATTCTTTCTTATTTTATTGCTTTCTACTTAGTTTATTTTGTAACCATTTTTTGTCATTCCATTCAATAAAATTTAATATTTTCCTTCGATCATCCATCATTCTTTAATATTTTAACAATTCATAGTCAAGTAGTAGAGTTTCGCTGCTTGACTTATATTTTTGATAAAAAATAAAAATGATAAGTATTGCACTAATCCAATTAGTTCGCATAATAATGATCACTGATTATTTTTATTATTTTGTCTATAAAAAATATTAATTTTATGAATATCAATTCTCAGATAAAACTATGATATTTATTTTATCTACGGACAAATTTTAGTAGAGGGAATATCCGCAGAACACCTCTGATAACGATATTGAGGAACTCCTATCCCATCGTCAGCTAATTTACGTTTGGTGGGCTATCCATTTTTATTAAGCGGATTGAAATTGGTTCCAGTGGGGTGTATGTGTGATGTAATGGGAGGGTGGTTCCATGAATTTATTAGGAGTCAAATATGGGGTGCGGGGATACCATCTGCCTACAATCATTTAAGATATTTGTTTCGGGTCTATTCACACCCTATCCCCTTGGGCAAACCTATTGCTTCTTCTTGGTTGCGTCGATGCATCATGTATAAAATCACTTATCACACTCAAATTTGCCTCTGGCGTATGGGGTAGACATCTGCCTTCAACTATTTAAGATATTTGTTTCTGGTCTATTCACACCCTTTCTACTTGGGCAAACCTAATCCTTCTTCTTGGTTGTGTCGGTGCATCATGTATAAATGCACTTATCACACTCAAATTTGGCTCTTGGGTATGCACAGCATCAGCATTTTCTGCTTTTGGGTTACTAGTGGCATGGAACTACTTGGGTTAAATTTGGAATGGAGCAAAACTTCCATTTGGACCGAAGTATAAACTTTCACTTCATTTTTAAACGTGGAACCTAGAGATAATTTTAGTTCTCGATCTTTTAGTGAGTGGACGATTTTACCCCTCATTGACCCTTCTCCTCTCCTCTCCCTCTCTCTCTCTCTCTCTCTCTCTCTCTCTCTCTCTCTCTCTCTCTCTCTCTCTCTCTCTCCTCTGCAACATTTATGGCGCCCTTTTTTTTATACTGTACCAATCGATATCCAATTTTATATTCTGACTAATTTAATCTGATACTTACTTTACTCTTGACGGATTGTCGAAACCCCTCAAATTAATACCAATTCTCCCAATGCAACAAACTTATAGCAATAGTCGTATCAGATTGAATCCCACCGAACTATGTTAACTTAATTCCTTAACAAATGCCAAAATAAAACGGGATTTATAAAATAAATTTTTAAATTAAAAATTAAATACTTAAAATTAAAAGACAAATCAATAATGTAACAATACTAAAATTAGAGAAGAAATTCAATATACTAAACATCCGATCCAAGAGTTCACATATTTGATTGTTTCACTGATCATCGGTTAAAAAATGTTATTATTACAATTCAAGTATTTAATTTTAGATTTATTAGGATAGCCGTAATAAATCTTACGTGTTCCTAAATTAAGTGACCTAACCTAACATCTAATCAAAATTTATCATTAATCGACTGGATACGATAGCGTTCCATATCGACATAATGACAGTATTAAGTTCTGTGAAAACAATTAAACCAAAATACAAATAATCAGGATAACCATACAATTATTTGATTTTATTCTATCGATTTCTTAGATTAAAATGAATATCGTCAAACGACCTATAAATATAATAACATATTTGATACTAGTACCATTCATTCATGACAATTACGGATAACTGAAATTCTGGATGCAGTAGAAAAATTGATATTGAATTAAATTGTCAGATTAACCAAAACCAATATTTTATGTAAATAAATCAAGAATCGACAAATATTTGAATTAAAGAGTAAGAAATTAATTAAAATACATAATCTCACAATAAAAACAATAGATAAAATTCCAATCAGAAATAAAATTAGTCACTCATAGTAGAAACCATATTCTTGAATCAATAAAAGAAAAGGAAAAAAATGTTTTTCAAAGAAAAGAAAAAATAAAACCTAAACCTAATGGGGGAATCTGCGGCCGCCTCTCCTCTTGTGATTTAATGAATAGTGTCGTGAACAGTGACGTAAATAGTGCCTTCTAAGGTTAATGAGAAGAGTAATTCCTTTAGTGCTCTAGATCTCCAAGATTCTTCCAAAATAGTAAGAAAAAGATCCAATAAAATAGAAATATTCAGAATTTCATTTCTAACAACAATTTTTATTTAAAGTAAAAATTCTTAAAATAAAATATTCAACTTTTTGATACTTTTTTTCTTTCCTTTATAGGTCTAAATGATATTTTGAACCATTAACCTTCCAAAAATTGCCTCTTTAAGCCCATTTTGATCAAATTTCTAATTTTTGATCCCTAAAAATAAAAAAGATCATAAAAACATTTATTAAGATACTAATTAATTCAAAATCAAATTATAATATCAACAATAAAATAAACATTTTACGCATTATCAAATTCCTCTACACCAAATCAATGCTTGTACTCAAGCATACTCTAAATTTATGTTATACGACTATTCTTTTCTTCACTCCTTCCCCTCATTCAATTCATCTTCAAAGAATCCAAATCAGCACATATTGAAAAATTCAAACTAAAACAACAATTTGGAAATCAAGTGATCATAGTATCATAACCTTAAAAGAAAATATAAATATCTCACAATCTCATCAAAATTTAATGTATCAAGATTCAATACCCTCACAAGAAATTCACTCTATACACTTAAAGTGTTTAAAGAAATTTATCAATAATTTCCAAAATCAAATCAAAATATATCATTAACATAAATTTGCTTATTTATCAAATCTCTACCACCACTTATATGAATTCTAAACAAAAATCCGGGGGTCTTTATAAGGGTTATAACGTGGTTTAAATAAAAATAGGATAAAAGGGTAAGAATGATATGTAATAAATATATCAAAAGAAGTATATTGAGAATTACAAGATCATATCTCTATATCTCATATCATGAAATATAATCAATCCAAAAGAAAAATACTCCAATCAAAAACATTTCATTTCTCAATCAAACTTTTACATTTTCTCAAATTCAAATTCTGAGAATTTCTTTTTCTTTTTATTTTTCTTCCTTTTTTTTCTTTTTTTTTCTTTTTTTTTCTTTTTTTTTTTTGTTTTTTTTTTCATTTTTTTCTTCTCTTTTTTTTTTTGAATCACAATCGACTTGAGGATGAATAAAAATATAGAGTATATACAAACCACCCCAATCATATTATTGAATCTCTAAAAACAATCCCATAATAAGTTTACCCATTCCCTTTTACAAATAACAATTCAATTCTTACTCTAATCACAGGGTTCTTTGATATAAGGATTAAAAAAAAAGGTTAAGCGTAAGAAAAATGTTATGTGTTAATTAATAAGGTTAAATAAAAAAAATGGGTATAAACTCAAATGTGTTTACTAAAGGAAATATTATGTATGGGAAAGTCTCTTTTTTCGAAAGCTAAAATTGGTAAATTTAAGTGTCCCCATCATATTAATGTATGAATTCATTGATGTCATCTCAAAAAATATAGTAAAGTAAGTAGTAGAATAAATATATTATGATTGATAAACACTCATGAAAAAAAAAATTAGAGCAAGATGATGAAAGCTCTTAAGATTTAAAAGCTCACAAAAAGTGTTTAATTTATATCGAATCTATCATATTTTCAATTGATTCAATCATCAAAATTAATGAGATACTAAAAACAATTTTATCTAAAAATAACTAATTAGACTTGTCTCTTTCATGCATTTCAACTCAAATCAACAATGCATACTAATTCAAAATCATTATCAGACAAAAATCCAAAGGCTATGAAGGTCCAAAGAAGATTAAAAGAAATGACATTGATATGAAAAATCCTCCCCTACACCTAAATACTACATTGTTTTCAATGTATGCAAAAAAACAAGAAAATTTGAGCACAAAGTCTAAGCAACTCACAACCAGCACAATTGTAAACTAGCAGCAATACTCATAAAATCACCCTAATGCAACAATAAAAGTAGGACAATGAAAAAGAAAAAGAGAGAAAACTCCCATAGGGTGATGATGTTTGCTATTCTGAAACTGATGGTCTTTGCTGTTGTGAAGAAGCCGCGGAGGTGGAGGAAATTAGGTCAAGAATTTCTTTGTGGAGAGGATTGGGTTTAAAAATTTTAGGGATTTCGATTTTTTTTTTGAAAGAAATGTGGTTTTGAAATTTGGAGATTTTGAATGAATGGTTGCTTCTATGATAAATTCACACAGTGTGAAGTGGATTTGAAGTTTACTGAAAACCGCATGATCATTCCTTAAATGGAAGACTACTTTTGCCTAATTTCAAATTCCATTGCTGAAATTCGCATGATCACGTCTTAGCGAGGAGACTACTTTTGCCTATTTTTTTCACTTCATTGCTCTATCTGTCTCTTGACTTGAATAAGTGCAACTCTCAAAATTCTCCCTCTTAGGCACCTAAAAAATAAATCCATAAATAAAATGAACAAAAGCTACTAGATAACACCCAAAATAAAAAATTTATAATCAATTAAAATAATTTCTAAAAAAAATGTTTGGGTTGCCTCCCAACAAGCGCAATAGTTTAACGTCTTTATGCTCGACGTTCTCCGCTTGTTTCTCTTCAAGGAGGTTTCAACTTCACTTTGGGAGACTCATATGACTTTTCTTTCATATCTAATTGTACATTCAATTTAAAATCAATATCACATTTTTTTCACAAATTTCCTACACAATTAAACCAAAAATATCAGCAGAACAAATTGATTGACACTCATTTGGGTAATTCATAGGATCAAAAATAATAAATTTAATAATCTTGCCGTCGAACTCGACGGAAAGAATACCCTCATCCACATCTATTTTAGTATTTGTTGTCTTTATGAATGATCATTCTAATAGAAGTGGAGCTGAATCTATGATAGTGTCTATTTCCATTTTCAAGATGTAAAAATCAGTTGGAAAAAATAATTCATTAACCTGTACCAAAATATCTTCAACACTCCCTTCTGGATAAGTATAAGAATGGTCAGCTAATTGGATAATAACTCCAGTTTCTTTTTCGAAATCCAATTTCAGAGTACTATAAATTAAATAAGACATGATATTAACACGTATTCCTAAACCTAGCATGGCATGCTCATTTGTTTCTTACCAATAACACAAGGTAGAATAAACATATATGTATTTGTACATTTTTTGGGTAGAGTTCTTTTGATGATATCAAACACATTCTTACACATCTCATCACCTCTTATCTTTTTAACTTCCTTCTCATATTCTTCCATTTTGGATTCCTCAAACTTAGAAAAAAACTATGGCACAATTGTACTAGAAGCATTAGGCAAAGAAGACTTGGATATTATCTTGATTGAATTTTAATGCTTGCGTCCATCATCTCTGTCCATATCCTTCCCTTCGTCCACCTTCTTAGATGGATTAAAGTTCAAATGCAGTTCCTTCTCACTTCTCAACATTATTGCATTGACATTCTCTTTGGAATTTACCACCGTTTGTGAAGGCAGCTTCCCTAAGATTCGAGCTTTCAAATTGCTTAATGAGGTTGCTAGTTGAGTGATTTGATTCCCTAAATTCTATATATTCGCTCTTATTTCCTGTTGAAATTGTTGAGTGTTAGTCACAAGAGACTTAACTATATCCTCTAAAAACATACTAGAATTTGAGGGTTGTGTAAGTACGAGTATTGGTCTGTTGAAGTGTTGAGATGAATATCTCGCCTGTCCTCTTTGGTTTCCACAGCTTAGATTTGGCTGATCCCTCTATTCAGGATTATAATGGTTGGAGAAACGATCATACGTACATTGAGGTTGACTAGAGAATCATCCTACGATATTTACTTGTTGATTGGAATCTTCTTGTGGGGATAAACACATATCCGTCGGATGTCTGGGAACTAAGTATATGCCACAAACCTTGGTTGCCTACATTTGCCCTACAGCCAATTGACGAACCAAAACAGTTAATTCAGAAATTTGATTTTCAAAATACGAGTGACTTACCTCAAGAGCTAGGTATTCAATGCACAAGGGTTGTTGGTTTAAAATTAGTACAATTAACTCTTTCGGAGTTTTTTCACGATTTTCCATCTTTTCCTCTTCAAAAATTAGTAAACAAGTGAAAAGTACAAATTAAGAAATTAAAATAGTTCCCCGACAATGGTGCCAAAATTTGGATGGATTGTTGAAACCCCTCAAATTTATACTGATTCTCCCAATACAACAAAATTGTAGCAATAGTGGTATCGGGTCGAATTTCACGGGAACTATGTTAACTTAACTCCTTAGTAAATGTCACATAAAACGAGAGGTTTATAAAATAAATTTTTAAATCAAAAATTAAATATCTAAAATTAAAAAACAAATCAATAAAGCAAAAATACTAAAAATTAGAGAAAAAATTCAATATGCTAAATATCCGATCCAAGAATTCATATATTTGATTGTTTCACTGATCATCGGTTAAAATAGGTTATTCTTACGATTCAAGTATTTAACCTTAAATTTATTAGGATGGTTATAATGAATCTTACGTTTTCCTAAATTAATTGACCAAATCCAATATTCAATCAAAACTTATCATTAATCGACTGAGTATGATAGCGTTCCATATCGACATAATGACAGTATTAAGTTCTGTGAAAACAATTAAACTAAAATACAAATAAACAGAATAGCCGTATAATTATTTGATTTTATTCCATCGATTCCTTAGATTAAAATGAATATCGACAAATAACCCATAAATATAAATAACCTATTTGCTACTCATACCATTTATTCATAACAATTGCGGATTACTGAAATTCTGAATGTAGTAAAAAATTTGATATTGAATTAAATTGTCATATTAATCAATACCAATCTTTTATGCAAATAAATCAATAATCGACAAATATTTGAATTAAAAGAGTAAGAAATTAATTAAAGTACATAACCTCACAATGAAAATAATCGATAAAATTCCTCTTGAATCAGAAATAAAATTAGTCACTCATGGTGAAAATCATGTTCTTGAATCAATAAAGAAAAAGAAAAAAATGTTTTTCAAAGAAAAGAAAAAATAAAACCTAAGCCTAACGGGAGAATGTGCAGCCACCTCTCCTCTTGTGATTGAATGAATAGTATCATGAACAGTAACGTGAATAGTGCCTTCTAGGGTTAATGAAAAGAGTCATTCTTTTAGTGTTCTAGATCTCTAAGATTCTTCTAAAATAATAGGGAAAAAATCTACCAAAATAGGAAAATTAAGAATTTCACTCCTAACAATAATTTTTATTTAAAGTAAAAATTTTTTAAATAAAATCTTCCACTATTTGGTACTTTTTTTCTTTTCTTTGCAGGTTCAAATGATATCTTGAACCATTAAATTTCAAAAAATTGCCTCCTTAAGCCTATTTTGATCCAATTTCCAATTTTTGATCCCTAAAATTAAAAAGATCATAAAAACATTTATTAGGATACTAATCAATCCAAAATCAAATCATAATATCAACAATAAAATAGACATTTTGTGCATTATCATACTCCATTTAAGGGAGCTACTCTCCCTACGTAGTTAGCTCTATACCCAAGTCGCAGATCGAATTCATGATCTTGATTAAGAATTTTTTTTTTTGTTATACAAGAATTTAAATTGAAGATCACCAAATTGGGGGAGGGGATTTGTACTACTAGACTGTCCCCTTGGAGACTTAGTTAAGAGATCTAACACTACATTCCACTAGACCAAGTTTATGGGTCAAGTATAGTCTTGGAGATAACAAATTGTCGGAGTAATAGATTCGACCCGTTGGTCCAAACAAAAGTCCAAGGATACAACCAAGACGCTCAACCTATCAGGCCTAGACTTACCATTTTTTTGGTTATATAAGAATTTGAATCTGAAATTATCATATTATGGGAGGAGATTTATACTATTAGACTATCTCCTTGGGACGGCCTAGACTTACCATTTTTTTATTTTGGTCCCCCTAGACTGATGAACGAGAGAAGGATAAGATGAGCAGAGCTTGGTCCCCCTAGACTTACCATGACATTAGGGAAATGGTGACTACTCAATCTAACTTCCCTGAGCAGAGATATTGGGCCGAACATATTGGGCCTGTAAGTGTGAATGGAAGCCTATAAGCTAGGTGTTAGAATTGAATCAAGCAATAATACGACCCATCATCAGCAATAAAAATAGAGAACACACGAGGTTTGCATGAAAACCCTAAAGTAGGTTTAAACCACCCGCAAACCGAAGAGAAATTCCACTGAGGCTTGATTTGGGAGTTTAGGAAAGAAAAGAAAAGAGGAGAAAAGATGCATCATTTTATTCGGGAGTTCAAGAAAGAAAAGAAAGGAAATAAATTTTTTTTTATTGAGAATCGGAGATAAATAAAATCAAAATATTTAAAAACACATTACTTTTATCTTTATACTCTTTTAGTTTTTAAATCCAAAAAAAATCATCAAAAATCAATATTTTATGGGTTTAATGGCAAAATACTAAACTCTCTTAAATAAAATCTCAAATTTGACTCTCAACAATATAAAAACAAACGTTAAAAGATCCAACTCCTAAATTAGACTTCACGCGCTCGAACTAGATTAGTCTAACCCAGATACCAGTTAGTCAACACCATTTGTAATAACTAGTTTGTTTATAATTGATGAAAAATTGAATTGTCCAATATTCTTCTTTTGTTTTGTGTTTTGCAACCTTCACTTTGAAATGCATATGACTTGGGTAACATTTTATGATATATCGAATATAAATTTTTATTTAGTATCAGTTTTTTTAAGAGTAGAATTGATATACTAAAATTTCTATTTTCACCCATTAGTCTCCTTGTATTTCTTTCCGGTTTTGGGAAGAGAGTTTTTTAAACTTTTGAAAAGATCTTCTCTTTGCCCTAATTTTTTTTTTATTTTTTTATTTTTTTTTTCTCTTCAACCCTTACCTTTTCCTTCAAAATCTTTTTCTTTCTGCCTGTTTCCCTACTCCCAAATGAAGCCTAAATGACGGGTTAGTACAGGACAAAAGTCTCACAAATCTCTCTCAAGAGTTCTCTCTCCTTTTGCTCTTTTGAAAAGCTCTCACAAAAAATTTATGTGCCTGCCCTATTTTCTCTCGCCAAAAAATTCCCCTTGGTTACATCCGCCAAAATAAGGAAAGAAATCAAAAGGACTTGCAACAAAACATGAAAGTATGTTGCCCATTCACCTTCATAAACAATAAGTGCACCTACACAATATTGAGTTCCTGCACTCAATCTCTTTCATGCTCAATAAGAGACGAAACACTAGAACTTAGGTAAATCTAGAAACCATGGGAATTTGAGATCACACTCAACAAATCACCACCACAATCAAAATTCCCAAACAGAAGGTAACTTTATACCTTTAACCAACAATCGAATTTCTCCCCTTCTTCTAATGATGCCAAAGGATATCAACCAATTACCCCCATCTAGTTCTAACAATGCTCGAACTTGACTAAAGGCAAACCCTTTGTCTTCTCCTAAAGTAACAATATCAGAATGAGAGTAATACCTGACATTGATGCGGTTGGTTCTCTCATGGTGCACCTGGTTCTTGGTTAGATAGTTTGACTATCACGGAAGACAGCCACTTGATCTATCATCACTAGCTTACTGAAGATACATAACTAAATTGCTTAAATCACTGCTTTAATAGTTGCCATATACTCAGGCTTAGTTGTGGATAGGGCGACTATGCCTTACAATTTGGTTTTTTTTAATTATATAAGAATTTAAACATAAAATCACCAAATTAAAAAAGAAAAATTTATACCATTAAATTATCTTCGAACACAATTTGGTTTTCCAACGGACAGCACAAGCCTGAACGACTTACCTAATATTAGAACTCCTCTTGGTTGGGCTTTCACTCCTTAGTTGCAGTGGTCAAAGCCCATGTGAGCCCATTCTTTTTAATGAAGGGCACATTGGTCAAGGAAAGAGTGAGTTACTTTTCCAAGGAACCGGCTTTGTGGAGAGAAGATTGAATTGGCTTCACTCTTGAGAGAGAGAGAGAGAGAGAGAGAGAGCTTTGTACAGATTTGACTTTCCAAAAAAAATTTTTAATGAAGGGCACATTGGTCAAGGAAAGAGTGAGCTCCTTTTCCAATGGCGAGAAGATTGCGTTGGCTTCATTCATTCATGAGAGAGAGAGCTACGTACAGATTTGATTTTTATACCGATTTTATATCGAGTTTTAAATTCGTTAGGTACTATACATGTCAAGTTTTAAAAATTTGATATAATATTTTTTATTAAATACTATTATTATACATATCGAATTTTAAAAATTCGATATGTACATGTTAGATTTAAAATTATTTTCATACAGGTATTGTTTTAAGATTTTTTTATTTTTTAGAAATCGGTTCCGAACAAAGCTCGAGAGAGAGAGAACAACAAGCTGCTGCTTTTAGTGAGGAGAAAAAGGGTTACCAAAGTTGGGAGAAAAAGGGTTACCAAAGTTGGTGATTTTTACCTTACATTGTTCTAAAATTTGATAAGATTTCTTCGTCTTCTTCCATTTTTTCATATTGCATGCTTTATATGACAAAGTGTGTAACCCTTATGTTAATTGGAACATAAATATATGGTTATAAGCAGATTACATGTGTTCTTCTTTAGCCATACCAGAGAGTGAATCTTGCATTGTATCCTTTGATGCATTATAGATTTTTTATTGGGCCAACTCCCCAGGTTTTTCCCCTTATTTTGGGGGATTTTTCACGTAAAAATTCTTGGTGTTATATTTGCATACTTGGTATTATTTTTCTATATTATTTTGTTATTGAAATTGAGTTTATTTGTTATATGATTGTGAGTTTCATTGATAAATAGCTTAAGAAAACGCTGTCGCGGTTCAACAAGTTATTGACTTCATAAGTATTGATTTGAATGAATCATATAGTAGAGAATTGCAATTCATTTTTGCCCAACACTCTTGTCTAGATCCCTTGCAAAATCTAAATCTACAAACCCTGCAATAGCTTCAACACGTCTTTTAAACTCCAAACAAGCACCAATACTTTGCTGAGCATACTGTTAGATCGTTAATCCAACATTAAGTTTATATGTTAAAATAATTATATATTACATATAGTCAAACTCATAAAATAAGTCCATATGAAAGTGATCCGATAAATTTGAAAAATTCAGTAATTTGAGTTTAAATATTTCAAAGGATATAAAAATAAATAAATGTATAGATACCAATAGATATTTACTATTTATGATGGGTTAAATAGAGAATGTTTAAGGGTGACTTAAGAATAACATGAAAGTTACCTAAATTCATGTGAATCAGTTAAGATAACTTGAATAAATTAAATAGACAAATTCCAATTATGAATTTGAAAGTAAAGTCATCCCTACAACTATAAATAAGGGTTATGGTTCCTGAGATTACTCTTCTTCCTAATACTCCCATCATATAGAGAGATTTTATGAGAATACATTTAACTTGGAAGGCCGTGGCTGGGAATCTGCCTAGACGAAGGTCGAATCAAGTTTGTATTCTATTCAATTTCTGGCTATGTAGTCAAATACAATTCCATTCAACTTGAATTTCAGTTTTTAGTTATTAAGTTTTGATTCCGATGATTTAACACAATATTTGACATATTTTTTGAGTTAAGTAATTTTTCTCAACAAGTGGTATCAGAATTTCTCATATTTGAATTATCGGGATTTTTCTGTATATTTAAGATTTACTATGATTTTAGTATTTTATGATTTTTTTTTTATATTTTGGCCTTCGACAAAAATATATATATACATATATATATATTCAAGTTTTTTTTGTGGATTTCAATAAAGGAAAATGTTATGGAAAATTTTTATTTAAAGCCGACCTTCAGTTCTTATTAAAAGTCGACATCCAGTGTTTCCAAAAAAAAAATTGGGAAAATTTTTTATCAAAATCAACATTCGGTGCTTCAAAAAAAAAAGGTATTTTTTTTATCACAAAGAAAAAAAGAGGACTTTCTTTTTTTGTGTGAAATAGAATAAAAAAAAACAATAAATTGTAGTTCCGAGAACGCAAGAACATGACAAGTACTTTTGGCAAATATATATTTATATATTTGAAGAAAGTTAATTTTTCGTTGTTTTTTTTATATACAAAAATATTTGTTATCTATCACTTTCCTGGACAAATATGTTTTTTTTAATGAAGTTGACTTTTTTTTTTTTGGTTCTATCGACTTAAAAAAAAACAAAAAAATTAAGGAAACATTTGTTTTGGGAAATAAAAAAAAAGAAAATTTTCAGATTTTAGTTTCCTTTTTTTTTAAAGAATGACATCCCAATTTCAGAATAAAACTTTCAAATTCTAATAAAGTAAAACTTTTCTTTTATTACAAATCCACGTCACAAAAATATTAAAGGATATGGGTCATTTTGGGACCAAACAGACTCAATTTTAGGTGTAAAAAGTTTTGAAACTCATTAAATTCAATTGAACCTATTCTCATCCTTATCATTTTTCACTATCTCTTTTATATTCAAGATTGGTCATTCTTTTAGTATGCGATGACATGACATGTTTAGAAAAGTTCTGTTAACAAGACGGAGATAAATCTAAGATTGGATGGTTCTTAAACAGTTTTAAATGAATTCACCACCTACCTGAAAACTTTTCTGGTGTCCTCTGCTATAAAATAGGGATTGTTTCACCAAAAAAAAAAAAAAAATAGGGATTGGTCAAGTTTTGGATCAGTTGTCGATAAAAGGTTAAAACTTTGATTTTATGCCGACAACGAAGGTATAGGAATGGAAAAGAAAGATGATGGAGACAAATTTAATAAAATTGAGTTTCCTTTTTGGGGCCCAATTTAAAGTTTATAAGATTGGTCTTTAAATGACTCAATTCTCAAGATATTGAGTCCATCAGGATAAAATTAGAATTTTTTTCAATTACGGATATTATTAAAATATGTGTATGGTTTTGTATATATTTCAAGATATATTAATTGAAGCAACATGTCACCAAAGTGACATCTTTTGTGGAAATTAATTTATTTTTAGGATATAAAAAGTTGTATGTATGTAATTCATGTGGATACAACCAGCCCAAAGGGAGATTCGTATTTGACAGAATTGCATGTGCACATTGTGGTAATAAATGTATGACAATTTTTCAGTTTTTTCATGTGATCAATTTATCGGCCCAAAAGAAGATAATTGGTTGACATGCTCTTATTGTTAGTGTTTGATTACTACATTAAGATTTCATTTACAAGTTAATTATTTTGTCCAAAGATAAAATATTAATGGAGTTATCGGTATCTTATGATGGAAATTTCTCATATTTGAATTTATTTGGTTTTAAAGTTCCGTTTGAGCATATATTGATCATCGTTCTTGTTTTGACAGTTAACACTATTTCCACCAATATCAATACCCAACTCAACTCTATTCCCATGTTGAATGGTTCAAACTTCAAATCATAGTGAGAAAATCTTCTGATTGTTCTCGGAGTTATGGATATGGATTTTGCGCTAAGGACTGACTATCCTCCACCAATTACAAATAAGAGTATCTCTGATGAAAAGAGCGAGTTTGAAAGATGGGAGAGATCGAACTGCATTAGTCTCATGATTATGAAGAAGGCCATCCCAGAAAGTTTTAGGGGCACTATATCTAATACTATTGTTATAGTTAAGGACTTCCTTGCTGATATCGAAAAAAAGGTTTGTCAAGAATAAAAAGTCAGAAATTGGTATACTTTTGGCAAATCTTGTATCAATGAAATATAAAGGTCAAGGCAATATTAGGGAGTACATTATGGAGATATCTCATATCATTTTAAAGTTAAGAGCATTCAAGCTTGACCTCTCTGAGGACTTGCTTGTGCAATTGGTTTTAATATTTCTTCCGGAACAGTTTAATCAGTTTAAAGTGAGCTATAATTGTCAGAAAGAAACTTGGTCTCTGAATGAGGTTATCTCTCACTGTGTCCAAGAAGAGGAAAGGTTGAAGCGAAATCGGACAGAAAGTGCTCACCTAATCTCGACCAAAGGCAAGAAAAGGAAGTCCGCTAAGGATGCTGCAAGTACGACACCTCAGAAGAAGCAACAAAAGGTATCGGGTGAACCGGAAAAGAAATGATGTTTCTTTTGTGGTGCCGAGGGACATAGAAAGAAGGAATGTACCAATTATCACGCTTGGCGTGCAAAGAAAGGTATGCCTCTATCTTTGATTTGTTCTGAGGTTAATTTAATTTCAGTACCAGGAAGTCAGAAATTGGTATACTTTTGGCAAATCTTGTATCAATGAAATATAAAGGTCAAGGCAATATTAGGGAGTACATTATGGAGATATCTCATATCATTTTAAAGTTAAGAGCATTCAAGCTTGACCTCTCTGAGGACTTGCTTGTGCAATTGGTTTTAATATTTCTTCCGGAACAGTTTAATCAGTTTAAAGTGAGCTATAATTGTCAGAAAGAAACTTGGTCTCTGAATGAGGTTATCTCTCACTGTGTCCAAGAAGAGGAAAGGTTGAAGCGAAATCGGACAGAAAGTGCTCACCTAATCTCGACCAAAGGCAAGAAAAGGAAGTCCGCTAAGGATGCTGCAAGTACGACACCTCAGAAGAAGCAACAAAAGGTATCGGGTGAACCGGAAAAGAAATGATGTTTCTTTTGTGGTGCCGAGGGACATAGAAAGAAGGAATGTACCAATTATCACGCTTGGCGTGCAAAGAAAGGTATGCCTCTATCTTTGATTTGTTCTGAGGTTAATTTAATTTCAGTACCAGAACGTACTTGGTGGCTAGATTCCGTTGCAACCACTCACATCAGTGTGTCCATGCAAGGTTGCCTAAATTACCAACCGCTAAATGATGGTGAAAGATACATCTACGTAGGCGACGATAATAAGGTTCCAGTTGAAGCAATAGGACGGTTTAGATTATTGTTAAGGACTGGATTTTTTTTATCTGTATGAAACATTTATTGTACCGTCTTTCAGACGAAATTTGATTTCTATTCTGTATTGGACAAATTTGGTTTTACTTGTTCTTTCGGAAATGAGAATGTTAGTTAGTTTCTTGATTCAAAATTAGTTGGTTTCGGTTCTTTATTAGAATCCGATAATCTTTATTTACTTGATACTGTAGCTTGTTTTAATGAATCTCTGCATACTTATACTCGAAATGTAAGGCACAAATTAACCAATGAGAATTCTTCCTCCTTGTGACACAAAAGATTAGGTCATATCTCCAGACGGAGAATAGAGAGAATTGTGTCAGAAGACATTCTTAATTCCCTACATTTGTGTAAATTGTATAAAGGGTAAACAAACTAATAAAAGGAATTATGAGGTCAAAAGGATTTCAAACATCTTAGAATTGATTTATACGGATATCTATGGACCATTCCCTTCGACTTTTTGGAATGGTCAACGATATTTCATCACATTCATAGATAATTATTCAAGATATAACTACATTTATCTCCTTACAGAAAAGTCCCAATCTCTGAAAGATGAAACAGGACTCTTCAGGATATAGTAAGAAGCATGATTGCTCATTCTGCCTTACCTGAGTCACTCTAGGGAGAGGCACTCAAAACTGCAGTATACCACCTAAACAAGGTTCCTACTAAGCCAATTATCAAAATCCTCTACGAACTTTGGACTTGCATACGTCCTAGTCTGAAGCATTTGCGCGTTTCGGGTTGTCCAGCTGAGGCTAGGCCTTTTAGGCCCAATGAAAGAAAACTGGATATTAAGATAGTTAGTTGTTATTTTGTAGGATACTCTGAAAAATCTAAAGTATATAAATTTTATGATCCCACAAATAAGGTCATTTTTGAGTAAGGAAATGACTGATTCTTTGAGAATGTTGAGTTTGCAGGGGGAGATATGGTTAGAGATATTGTCTTTCAAGAGAAATATATTGATATTTACACAGGTGTTATTGGACTTGATCAGGTTTCTATCAATGATTCTGTTCAAAACACAACAGAGTCAGACAATGTTGGAGAACCCTCCAATTCGGAAGAACAAACTCTACCACCTCAAGAACCTATACTATTAAGAAGATCCACTAGAGAAAGAAGAAGAGCAATTCTAGATGATTATGTTGTATTTCTTTAGGAACATGATGTTGACATTGGAGTGATGGAAGATGATCTGATCAACTTCCCGTCAAGCCATTAAATGTTGAACTCTCAAAAGTGGATCGATGCCATGAATGAGGAGATGAAGTCCATGAAGGACAATGACGTTTGGGATATCGTCCCATTGCCTAAAAGTGCGAAACTCATTGGTTGTAAATGAATATTTAAAACCAAAAGGGATTCGAAAGGCAATGTGAAGAGATATAAAACTCGTCTTGTCGCAAAAGATTTCACACAGAAAGAAGATATCGATTATAAAGAGATTTTCTCTCCAGTTTTTTCAAAAGACTCTTTTAGGATTATAATGACATTAGTGGTGCATTTTGATCTTGAGTTATACCAAATGGATGTAAAAACGGTGTTTCTCAATGGTGACATTGATGAAACGATCTATATGTTGCAACCATAAAACTTTGTGTCGAGAGTCCAAAGAATATGGTTTGCAAACTTTAAAAATCCATCTACGGACTCAAGCAAGCATCTCGACAATGGTATTTTAAATTTTATCAAGTAATCATCTCATTTAATTTTGAGATAAATTTAGTTGATGAATGTATATACCATAAAGTCTGTAGAAGTAAGTATATTTTTCTAGTTTTATATATCGATGACATATTGATTGCCAGTAATGATAAAGACCTATTATATGAAACCAAGATCTTTCTCACTAAGAAATTTGAGATAAAATACCTTGAGGAAAGCTCTTTCATATTGGGCATTCAGATACACCAAAATCGTTCTCAAGGTATTCTGCAATTGTCCCAAAAGGCATATATTAAAAAGGTCTTAATGAGATATGACGTGCAAAATTGTAAACCAGGTGATACCCCTATAGCTAAATGAGACAAATTTAGTTTCAAACAGTACCCTCAAAATGATATTGAGAAACGGGAAATACAGAAGATTCCTTATGCATCTGAAGTAGGAAGTCTGATGTATGCTCAAGTATGTACGCGTCCGGATATTGCGTACATTATAGGAATGTTGGGCAGATACTTAAGCAATCCTGGAATGGACCATTGGAAAGCTGTCAAATGGGTCTTGCGGTATCTACAGAGAACGAAAGAATATATGCTCACGTATCGGAGGTCGGAACGGCTTGAGATCACTGGGTATCGACTTTGCGAGATGCCAAGATAGCATGAAATCTATAACAGGCTATATCTACATGCTAGCAGGAGAAGCCATTTCTTGGAAGAGTACTAAACAGTCTCTTATAACATCTTCTACAATGGCAACAGAATTCATAGCGTGTCATGAGGCATCCAACCATGGAATATGGTTACGAAATTTTGTCATGGGACTGCGGATAGTGGATAGTGAATAGCATTGATAAACCACTCAAATTATTTTGTGACAACAAATCGGCAGTCCTCTATTCCAATAACAATAAGAGTTCGACAAAATCCAAACACATAGATATCAAGTTCCTGATTGTTAAAGAAAGAGTACAGAGTGGTCAAATATCTATAGAACATATAGGAACAAACTCTATTCTTGTGGATCCGCTTACAAAGTGTTTGTCACCCAAAGTATTCCTTGAGCATATTGTTCGTATGAGCGTAATGCCACTTAAGGATATATAGTTTTAGTGAGAATTTGTAAATTATGAATGTTCTATTGATACAAAATTTGAGTTAATTCTACAGAAATAAAAATTCAATTTTTATTCACTCTAATTTGGTATGATCTCACTAAAGAGGATCAGTTGGAAATAGACATATCAAAAATCACATTGCATGACATTTTCATGCTACGCATCTATATCATAATTCATGTCATTTGGTTATATCAATTTATGTGACCATTGAAGATTTAGTTGCGAAAATACAACAAAAGCCATCTTGATCCTAAGTTGATATGATTGATGGACGGAATTGGTTGTAGATACATTTCAGTATTGATAGAGAAGTTGAACTCATTCGGTTATTTAGCAATTACATAATTATAAAATTTCATATATAGCCCAAGTAGGATATTATTGGATCATTAATCCAACATTGTGCTTATATGTTAAAAAATTATGTATTGCATACTGTCAAGCCCATAAAATAAGTCTATATAAAAGTGATATTGTAAATTTGAAAAATTCAGTAATTTGGGTTTAAATTTCTCAAAAGATATAGAAATAAATAAATGTGTAGATACCAATGAACATTTATTATTTATGATGTATTAAATAGAGAATATCTAAAGGTGACTTAAGAATAACATGAAAGTTATCTAATTCATGTGAATCAGGTAAGGTAACTTGAATAGGCTAAATAGACAAATTACAATTATGAATTTGGATATAAAGTCATCCCTACAACTATAAATAAAGGTTATGGTCCATGAGTCAGTAAATTACTCTTTTCCCTAATACTCTCATCATATAAAGAGATTTTATGAGAATACATTTGACCTGAAAAGCCTAGCCAGGATTCTGCCTAGACAAAGGTCGAATTAAGTTTGTATTCTATTCAGTTTCCGACTATGGAGTCGGATACAATTCTATCGGACTTGAATTTCAGTTTTTAGTTATTAAGTTTTGATTTCGATAATTTAACACGATATTTGACATATTTTTTGCATCAAGTAATTTTTCCCAACACTTCATAATCCATTTGAATGCTTGCTGATGCTCTTTGCCTACATTAAACATATAACTACCAACTATACTGATTGTATATACTAGGTATGGACGTCTGAAAACCATGGCATACATAAGTTTGCCGATTACATTGGAATTATATGTGTGTATGCTAGGTTTTGTTCTTGTCCTTAGAGTTGGTATGCCTAAAGTTAAGCTTATAAGTGACTTAGCAATTTAAGTAAACTCGACTATTCGTTTGATAAGAGAACGAGAACGAGAACGAGAATGCGCAATGCAATGAACAAAACCAAGAGAAAGGGGGGAAAAGAAAACCATTTTAAGCAAGAGTTTTGGGATAAAGTGAATGAGCAGCGAAGGATGGACGAGTATTAGAATAATGTAAAAGAAAGAAAAAAAATATGTATATATGTTAGTTTGCCGAGGGACATGCTGCTTATGCTCGTGAATCCAAAAGCATAGACGTTCAAAGTGAGGATTTTGTAAGATTTTTAATCAGTTAATTCATTTTTATTAAATAAGAATTTTGTATTTAACTAATTTTAATTTTTCGTTGGACATGAGGCCTAAGAGGAATGTTAAGTATGTCGAGACCTTCAACATGGGTTATATAAAAAAACGCCAAGTTCATTCACCCAGATGTGGGTTGAGTTAAGGAATTTTTATTTTTTAAAATATTTATATAATTATAGTTTATTATTTTTGACATATGTTAAATTTAATATCTCTAATTATCTTTATTTGTAGGACACTTACATCTAGGCTAGTGGAGAAGGTGGCTGTATCTCGCCCACAAATCCAGGACACGTGGCTTGGGATGATTAAACCGACAGAGTCAAACTCCAAAAGAGGATTAAAGTTCTTAGTTTGCAGATGAGGAACATCTCCAAAAGAGAAAGATGTCACGCTCTACCTTCGTAGCGTCTAGACTCCACCAATGCGCGTGCGTTACGAAGAGGTTATGACACTGCAACACAAATCACGGGTCAAAATCATCACCATACATGGCCGCCATATAGCTATATGATCATCAACAATCACCGCTAAAAGTATCGGTGACGATTAATAAAATGATTGTCACAAATAGGATCTTCAATGGTATCCCTTATCATTAAAAAATTATTATAATGACGATTACATTCGGTGAAAATGAAATGATCCTCATTAAATAAGATTTAATGGGGACTACATTAATCATCACTAAATATATTACCATTTAATGGCCATCGAAATAACCACCGCTAAATAAATATTTAGTGACAATAAAAATAACCTTTATTAAATTAATATTTTGTAACAACAAATGAATCCCAACTAAAAGAGTTTATAATAACTATTCAACCGCCCTTACAAATGTAATCAATGAAGAAAATTATATATTTTTGTGACCACTAAACACTATCAATTTAGAATATATATAAAGTTACAATTCAACTCAAAAAGACAATTAATAATATTAAAAAGATAAGAATATAATTGGATTAACATAATATAAAAATACAAGAAATTGATTTAGTATAACTTGAATGTGTAGAGTTTAAATGAATTATTAAAAGAAAAAAAAATTATGTCAAAATCAGTCTAAGAAGTGGAAAAATTTGTTATACCCTGGATCAGCCAAGTAAGTAGCCAAGGTCTTTACTAGCCTAAATCCCGGGTAGAAGTGCCTGTCTACATATCTTATAAATTCATAAGAAATAAGAGCAATCATCGCGGGTAGAAGTAGTCTTTCATTGATCTTATGGTACTTGCTCCACCCTTACTAAACAACTTTCAACTTTCTACGGAGGCAATGAGATCAAAAAAGAAGAAATTAGAATGAAGCAGCCATTGAATGGTTATTAATTTTTAATGGTAAATGCTGCAAAATAAGAAAAACTTATCAAGTGAAGATATCAAGAAACAGGTGCATCATGTAAAAAGGAAGAAAATAAGGACTGATCACAACAAGATGCTTATACTAGTTTCCTTACGAAATCCTAAAATAGAGAGAAATGTGATTTCCACCTTACACATACGTTTCATAAGTTTGTCACTACCGGTAGATATCATGAATTCATAGATAATGCTATAAACCTTTTGTAGTTACTATTTGTTAATGATATATCGAACATGTATTAAAAAATTAAAAAAAATCTTTTTACATGAAAATTGACTGCGATACCGGCAGCATTTCATTATACTCTAAGGTGCAAGGAGAAGGCTATGGTGTTGTATAAAAGAAGGAATACATACATACAAACATGCATACATACATATATAATCATGATACGAATTTTGGTATTTTCTTAGCTAATTTTCTTGTATAAGTGAGATCAATTCAGCAAATTAGAAAGTTAAATATTTAAATATGAGTGCTAATGAGATATGGACAGGTATAATATGAGATATTAATTAATTAAACTATTACTAATAAATCCATGTAAAGTATCCCTCAAGCATTAGACCAGTACTAGAGAAGGATCTAGTATCTAAAAAATTAATTAAAAAATAAAGATGCCATGAAGTATTTGACACAAGTCCTCGGAGTATTTATTGAATATTGCATCCGATATGGAAATGTACCTAATAAAAGCATTAAGTAAATGTAATTGTAATTAACTTTAGAGTTAGTTTAACTCACCACAAGAAGATCTTATTCTACCCACTACTAAGATATGTAATGTTTCAAATTTCTTTTCCTTTTTTTTTTTTAATTTTCTCTTCATTCCTCCACATTTCTTCCTCATTCCTTCTTCTATCCTCTTCATTTTTCGTCTTTCCTCTTCATTCCTCCGTCTTTCCTCTTTATTCTCCTTTCTCAAATCATCCAACTGCGATTGCATAATTATCTCTTGTACCTGCATAACTATTTATCTCTCCAATAACAAAAACTCTAGTATTTTGAGTTTTTAGTTCTCCCTCTCGATCCTTAGTGTGAAATCTATAACCATTGATATTATAACCTTTATAACATGTCACAATCATCTCAGGACCACGAACAAGTGAAAGAATTTCTTCATTAACTTGCTCACTATATTGCTTGTATAATTGAGTAACTTGTATATAAATATTGATATCAAATTAGTTTTAATATAATTTAAACTAATCTAATATAATTGAAACTAATCTAAAATTAATATTAAAATTAGTTTAATTACTTTTTTCTCAAACCATTTTCGAAATTCCTTGTCATGCATACTGTCCAAGTTCCTCCCATTTAAGTCCAAATGTTCACTTAAGAGTTGCTTGTGATTCCTACAATGACAATGAAAATGACAATATTAAAACCAAATCATTAAATTAATTTCTTATTAAATTTTTATAAAACTATTTTGAACTTACTCTATAAATGAAGAAATTTCATCACAATTCTTCAATACATATAGATGAGTTTGCCTCTATTTTTCTTTAGTAAGCTCACGTGATACTGTCTTTATTGTAGGGTGACTATATTGCTTAAAAATTGACAATGAATTTTTGCCTTCATCCATTCTATCAAAATTCCTTTCTACTCTATTAAATAGAGTCTCAATACCACGAAGATATCTTGAACAAAAGGTCAAGCACTCATCAGCAAGATAACCTTCAGTAATTGAACTTTCGGGATGACTTTTATTCCTCACATATGATTTTTAATTCGTGTAGATACCTATATAAGTATAATATAATTAATTGAACATGAATCTAATAATATAAAGTAAATTAAATTACTTAATATCATGACTTTGAACTACTAACCTCTCTATGAAATACATCCACCTGAATTTCACAGGCCCACCAATCTTAGCTTCACTTGGTAAATGAATAGACAAATATACCATAATATTAAAGAATGATGGTGGAAACACTCTTTCCAATTTATAGAATGTTAGGGCAATGTGATGCTCAAGTTATTCTAATTCTTCAACAACTAATATCTTTGAACACAGGTCTTTAAAGAACTGACTCAATTCAATTAAAATCTCACACATATTTTTAGGCAACAAATTTCAAACTGTTAGTGGCAATAATTGTTGCATCAAAACGTGATGGTCATGGCTCTTGAGAGAAATTATCTTCCGTTTTTTAACATTCACACATCTTGAGATGTTCGAGAAATAATCATTCGGCACCTTCAATTCCTTAAAAAATTTACAGACCTTTAGCTTCTTAGCTAAAAACAACATATATTATGCAACGGACAATATCACTTTATCATCTACCTGAATTGGATGAAGCTCAAACCTAATCCCTAAGTCCTTCATATCTAACTGATTGTTTATATTGTCTTTTGTTTTTCCCTCAATGTTGAATAATGTTTCCAACACACTTTCAAGAAAATTTTTCTCAATATGCATCATATCTAAGTTGTGTTATAACAAAAGTGAACTCCAATATGGTAATTCAAAGAAAATACTTTTTTTCTTTCAATTACCAAGATAATTTTCTTTGGGGATTTTCTTCCCTCCTGAGATCTCATTTTCATATTCTCATGTTTCTAATTGTTCCAAAACATCTCACTTAACTCAAAATTGCCATTAAAGCATTTTTTATCATGTCGCTATCTATGATCAGTTGGTAAAAACTTCCTATGACACATGTAACATGTCTTTCTTTCTTTCTTAAATTAAAGTGATGAAGTAAACTTATTACTTGAAAGACAAGCCCACCTTCCTTTGGTACTTCATCCAAACGTATATGCATATGCTAGAAAATCATTTATAGTTCACAAAATACTAGCCCTTAATTGAAAATTTTGTTTCTTGGATGTATCATATGTCTCAACACCAATATTCCATAATTCTTTTAGTTCCTCCACCAAAGGCTACAAACACACATCAATGTTATTCTTAGGAGATTCTGGACCAAGAACAAGTACTGATAAAATGAGTGATGATTTCTTCATACATAGCCAATGTGGTAAATTATAAGGAACTAAAATCACTGACCACACACTATATGCAACACTCATTATCCCAAATAGATTAAAACCGTCAGTTGCTAATCCCAACCTAACATTACGAGAATTATAAGCAAATGATGGATCATATGCATCAAGTTTCTTCCATGCTTCAATATCAGTAGGATGCCTCAATTTACCATCTTTAACTGGCCCTTCATCATGCCATCTCATGTCATTTGTTGTTTTGGAACACATATATAGCCTTTGGAGTCTAGGTATCAAAGAAAAATAACGAATGGTTTTCAAGGGACCTCTTTTTGATAATGAAGTTGTCTCATCTTTTTCACTTCTCTTACCCAATTTCCATCTAGAAGCATTACATTTCAAACACCGATCAAGATTCTGATACTCTTTCCAAAATAGCATACAAAACTTGGGACACGCATCTATGTTCAAGTAATCAAGACCCAAGTCCTTAATAAATTTCCTAGTTTCATAATATAAATTAAGTATGGCAGCTTCTGGAAATGCATCTACTAAAATACTAAGTAAAGTTGTAAATAATTTGTTACTCCAACCATTAAAAGACTTGACATGTAAAAGTTTCACCATAAATGAGATATTTGAGAATTTGGTGCATCCCGGAAAAAGCTCTTGTTCATCATCTTTCAACAGTTTAAAAAACTTTGTTATCTCCTCATTCGGTTCATTAGTATTGGACTCTCTATTACCCATTTTTGGTACTCCCAAACTCTCATGTAACATCTCAATCATGTCATCTTCATCTTCTGACTCATCTGATACATTATCTAATTCTTTAATATTACTCACACTCCTACCAAATTTTTCTTCATGCATATCCCAAGTAGTATATCTTGGAACCATACCTTTGGCCGCTAAGTGATGCTTCACATCATCTCTAGTCTGATAATAGATATTGTTGCATTTCATACAAGGATAACGAATTTTATTATCACTTCGTGTTGAATTAGTAAAGGCGAAATCAAGAAAATTTTCAACTTTATTCATGTATTCATCACTAAGTTGATGTGCTTTCATCCAATTTTTATCCATTGAAAAAGGATGTGGGGGATTGCTTACAAGAATGTAATGAGAAAGTCAAAAGCCTCTTACTTTAATCAGTAAAAATGAAATAATTATTATTAGTTTTTTTTTCACTTTTAAATAAACAAACTTCATTTTATAGCATAAAATAACAATCAAATATGGTGAGGGTCTATATTAATTATGTACAAGAAAACTCTTGTGTTGAAAAATATTTATAGCATAAAGTGGAATCTCTAGTGTTGAAAATGTACAAGAAAACAGCACTGACAAAAAAAAGGGGAAGAACCAGAATGGAACTGATATTCTAATCAGAATGATCCCCACAACAAGTCTGGGTACATTGAAAAATACAAAATTGATGGGTCCTCATGATTTTGCTTACAAACAATATTAGTCGGTGGCTTTTTTTTTATATATATCCTAATGTATATAGTTTCCTATTGCCCAGTGATGGGACATGAAATTGAAAAATTCAGCCAAGCATCAAAATATTAATTATGGAATATATTGTTGTATATAACGCAAATGTGTGGTTAATTTAAGGACCCTCAGAAAAAATATAGAATTATGATTGATCATATAGATCAGCTTTGTAAAGAATAAATAAATTTTCTCTGCAAAATCATGAGTCCTCAACAAATATTCCCTTTGTATGGACTCAAGGAACTATCATAGTCGATTATCAATCATTTGAGAATTTCAGCAAAAACTTACTGGGGAGAGAGAGAGAGAGAGAGAGAACAGTTTTATGCACATGGTAGTAGTATTAACAACCAAAATTCCACTGTGCCAACAGATCATACCCATGCTATGATGGAACCTTCAGATTCAAAGAGATAAAGAAAGCATAAAAATATCTTGGAATTCAGAGGGAGAGAGACAAAGGAAAAAAGTGAAAATGAAATATCTAACATCTGAGTCCATATCTATAGAAAATAACACGAATTTATGGACTCTACACAACAATTGTTATACCATCTCTATGTGGGTCATAAAAAAAAAATAAAAAAAAAAATGGATAGTTCAACCATGTGAAAACAACATAAATATGCAAAATACAATCAACACACACAAAACAAATGATTCCACTACCAATTTCTCGTATAATTCGGATTAGGGAAATTAAGAATAGCACAAACTGAAAATTAAAGGGAAAAAGAAAAGAGCGGAGAATTTAAATAAATTATGAGAAATATACCCAAATCAAGGATAAACAACAAATTGAGAGTTAATCCCAATATTTTGGGGACTGCTATTTGAAAGACAAATATAAAAATAACCAAAATAAATAAATAAGTACAAAAATAAATGAGTAAATAAAATACATAAATAAATAAAAATAAATAAATAAGTAAAAATAAAAATGAATAAGTATATAGATATATAGATTTAAAATATAATAGTTTAATTTGTGCGAATTCTTCTACGTCACTCATTCCTATACAAAGTCATCTTTTCGTCTAAACTTTTATTTATCATATTTTTACGAATAAATTATATCCAAATTTTTAGCGGTCTACCCCTACGTTTTATTAGATTTGTTGTATTTTAAGTTTTCAGTTCTCCTAACCAATGCGTCAATGGGTTTTCTTTACACATGCCCAAACAAACTCAGAGAACACTCTTGCATCTTATCCACAATTGAACTAACTCCTAATTTATTACGAATCTCTTCGTTTCTAATTCTATCTCATCTAATTTTGCCATACATCTATCTAAACATTTTTATTTCTGTTACGACCATTTTTTGTTCTTGTTATTGTTTAATAATCCAACACTCAGTACCACACAATAGTGTAAATCTAATTGCGATTCTATAAAATTTTCCCTTCAAATGCATTGGCATCATGCGATCACAAAAAATTCCGGATGCCTTTCTCTATTTCATCCAATCTGCTTGTATCTTATAGTTCACATCTCTATCTAAACCATCATTTTGAATAATAGAATTTAGATATTTAAATCGTTCACTTTTTGGTATATCCTGTCCATCTAATCTAATCATTTTTTTATCATTCCAATAATTGTTACTAAATATACATTTCATATACTCAGTTTTCGATTTACCCAGTCTAAACTCTGAAGATTCCAATATGACTCTCTATAACTCTAATTTAGCACTAATACCCTCCATGATTTTATCAACTAATACTATATTATTTACAAAAAGTATACACCATGATATTTTATCTTGAATGTTTTTTGTGATTTATTCTATTACTATTGCAAAGAGAATGTCGCTTAATGCCGATTCTTGATGTAACGCAATGTTAATGGAGAAGTTATCGCTCAAACCCTCTCAAACTCTTACATTGATTACAGCTTCCTCGTACATATTTTTTATGAGATTAATGTATTTCAAGAAAATCTCCTTTTTTATCAACGCCCACCACAATATTCGATTACACATGATTACCATTGAACCTTCTAAGTTCCCATTTCAAATATATACCATTGAACCTTCTAACTTTCCATTAGGTTCCATGAAATTACCATGAAAGACCCAAATATAAATCGCATGTTATAGGATATATGACGACATAGCTTCAGATGCAATGGAAAGAGTGTCATAAAAATCAGAGCTATCAAATGCTTAATTCGACAAGAGTTGGAAGAATGCAAGAACAAATTAAGCCCGAAAAATCACAATCAAAATACACAAATGCTTCCACAGAACTCTAATTAAACAAATACATGATTATACATAATTGAATCTCAACAGGAAAGCCAAGAACCACTAAAAAGAGAGCAGAGCAATCTTCAGAGTGAAATTCAATCGTAGACAAACAAAAGCAAAATTCGAAAGAGAGGGGCTTACAGCCTTGACGGTGAGGCTTCCTCTCGACTGAGATCGGATGCTGAGGACGGGGCGAGAAACCCTAGATTGGAAGGGTTTGCGGAGGCCGTTGAAAGACTTGGGGATGGTTACGGATAGAGAGAAGGAATGTGTAGGGAGAGAAGCAGAAGCCCTAGGGTTTGATGAAGAGAGAAGAGCTGTAGGTGAGGTTGTTGAGCAGGCAGCAGCAGCAGCAGCCATTGGAAAATGCTCTCTCTCTCTCTCTCTCTCGCAAGTCGAAAGGCGGAGAGGAGTGGAGAGATTGGATAAGTAAACCGAGACAGAGGCTTTAGAGATCGGGTTCCTGGTTTAGGGCCTCGGGATGGTTGGTTGCCCATACCAAATATTGTGGTATGGGCAACTTACTTTGCTCCTTGCACAAAACATGTTGTGATTTGGAACTTAATTGATTCAAACAACCATAAGACTCAATGCCTCTATCAGTAGTAGATAGCTTTATTGTCTTTTTCACCCTCTGCAACATTTCCTACTTCATAGACGACCACTGAGGACTATGATTTTGCAGGAAATCCTTTTTACTGATTAAAAACCTTTCTGGAAATTCTTTCTGCGTAAAGTTTTTGGGTCTCAGTTTGCCTCATTGCCTCTATCCTACATGATGAATATCCCTTTTTTGTTTTAGGTGGACACAAGAGTAGCACCCAGAACCCCATGCAACAGAAGCTGCAGGTGTCCAAGAATTACTGATGATGCTTTGCCCCATGCACGTCATGTAATAGCTTATGAAAAGTGTGCGCATTCCTGTAAGAATAACGTATTTGTTCTTTTGACATGCAGGGAAGGTGGTTAAAAGTTCCTGTGCTTTTTAAATACTTTCTTATTATGAGTTGAAACCTTATATAAATTCAAATCTATATTGTTTGAACCGAGGCTTACATCGACCAATCATGTCAGTGATGTCTCTTCTTTGTCTATTTGAGTTTCGTCTCTCAAGAAGGCATATTCCCATGAACCCAAACCTACATTTAGCCTACCTGTAGAATTCATGCAATTAGAGTAGTCCGACCATCTCGATTAATTTGCACCAATAAAGCAAACATATGATGCTAGCTCAATGAAGCAATTCCCAAATGTCGTCCCATTTGATGAAGTTCAAGATTTTGACTTTCAGGGGTGGCTGCAGCTCTGGAAAACCCTAACCTGTTGGATATGATAGATGAGTGCTTGGCTTCATCTCATGCTTAAATGAGTATTTCCATGAGATTTCTGAATTATTAGAGTCTACGTTTACAAATGTGTTTCCGGTTGGAGAAAGAGAAAGGAAATTTTTTTGATAAGATGAAAATTCTGCTCTATTTTCATTTGATAAAAATTCATATTCAGAGTATGTCTTTATGATAGAGTTCATAATAAAAGTTTACCTAAAAAAAATAAAACTTAAAGAACCTAAAAATATTTTAATAAGCCTAGAAAAATATAAAAACTATTAATATTTCAAACTTATCGATTACAAATTATTATTTAACACCCCCTCTTAATTTGTGATCTTTGTAATATCTTTGAACCACTGAAGTTTTTGGATGGATACTGTCTTTGTAAGAGCATCTGCTGGCTTATCTGTGGTCTGAATGAAGTTCACCTACTTTTATTTATTGTGACAACAAGTCTACAATTTCAATAACCAAGACTCAGGTCTTTCATGAAAGAACAAAATATATAGAGCTGCGCACAATTACATTCATGACATGGTTCAAAAAAAAGAAATTTATTTGGATTTCATTCAGACCACAGATCAGCCAGCAAATATTCTTACAAAGACAGTATCCATCCAAAAACTTAAATGGTTCAACAATTACAAATTATTATTTAGCGTTTCCTTCTTTCTTTGTTCTTTAGCGGCCACTACCCATTAAGAAGCCATCCTATAGCTAATTTTGGACACGATTATAATCTCCCAAGAGCTTCTTCTACGTGCATTTCTAACCAAAGCTACTTTAGTTAGTTGATTAGATATATATATATATATATATATATATTATTCTCTTTTGGAGGGACACTGTGAGTGTAAGGGTTTGAACATCTTCCAACAATAAAATCTTTTTCTACACAAGCAGGAGAAGATTAATGATAATGTTCAAAAGGAAGAAGAGACTGGAAAATGACTCCAACCCAACTATAATGTCCCAAGACCAAGTGCTCCACTTCTGCCTGCAGATTTTAGCCAATTATAGTTTTGTTGTATTGCATTACATTTTTGCTAATATGTGGAGTCCCAATGTTTAATAATTTTATTATCATTTGAGCCCTTTTTTTTCTCTTACGAAATACATTGTCACTATGAGGATTCTACAACAATTACGTGATGGATCCCTCAACTCTTTTGAGATTCAATTTTTCAACATTTAAATGCCTGCTATATATTTTTCTTGCATTTCTTCGCATTCTAGTGCAAATGCTGATGCCACTTTCTTTTGAGGATTGAAAATAATCTTAGTTCAGCACCAAAACTCAATGTGTAAGCCATCTTTTTGAGGTTAAGCCCAAAGAAGTAATTGCACTTTAAACAAACATATTTTTGTCATAGACAGAAAATAATTTTTAAACTTGAAGCCTACACTTTTAAAGCAGTAGTTCAATGTAGAGACAGGCTTGACACACATGAAGACATGCTTAACAATCATGTTTTAAAAAATAAAAATAAAAATAAAAAGGAGTCTTGATAAAACAAATCAACGGGAAGGGGAAAAAAATTAATTAAAAAAAAAAAACCAGATGAGTGATGGCATGGAAATGAAAAAGATTACACAGAGGAATATTGGTTTCATATTGAATGACGGATTTTACATTTAACATTATTGCCTGCTAATAAGAAAATCCTGAAGTTAGGAACATGCTTGACAAGAAAATGGTGTCATCAGCTTGTAGCATGTTCTCTTTACAAACTGGCCGCATGTACCAAAACTATCAACACTTTAAGAATATTGGAAACTTGCTCCTTTTCCATACTTGGGGATAATTACTGGCAATACCTTTAGGATTCGTGAAATACCTAGAATTGTGTATCATAAATACCAATCAAATAATGAGTTTTTTTAGCATTCTTGACAAACTGTAATCATGCAGACCATGCACTAAAATACCTTTGTTTCAAAATCTCGAATTATCTAGTCATAGATAATGTCAGACTCTATTAGACAATACAACTTCATATAGTACTAGATCTCCATTGCCAAGACCCCCCCCCCTTTAGACACCTTTTTCTAATTATGTCCAATCGCCTTGTAAAGGACTTAGTTAATCGAAAGTGATTAGATTGTCTGTGGATATTAGCTTCATATGTCTGACTAAACGAATCTGATCTTAATAATGACATATAACTCAATAAGGCCATTAACTCTCACACTATTTATATATGGCTAATACAGACTTGCAAATCCCTAATCACCTAAACGTGAGATAACATATTCATGCGAATGAACCATATGCACTATCATGATCTAAATGAAAAATTGCCGACATAGATAAATTACTATGATATTGTCTTTCCCCAGTCATAATAAATCTATTTATAGTATAAGTAATCACATGTCTCATTATATAAGACTCGCTAATCCATCCTCATTTACCGACACTAGGTAGAACATGTGACGATCTTTGGACTTATGATCATATAACTTTTAAGTAGTCGGAATAGATTGCTCTGCCACTCATATTCTAAACTGTTTGAGGATGAAAGATGCTTCACGGTACTTTTAAAGGTTAAAATTCTAAACGAAAATAAACACAATTTAGTCAAAATAGATATTCATTGATGTCATTAATAATTACATTACACTTTTATGACTTTAGAGCCCACAACTAATACCTAAAGCATGATTTTTTTTCAAACCTTAGCATTTCAGCGTAATCACGAAGCTTATTGGCCAAGTTGTTATTTCTATGTGTTAACGTTAAAGCTTATTCAATTGTTGTAGATTAGTTGGTTAGGGTGGTTTAGATATACGCAATGAAAACTCAAAAAATGACTAGTTAGAAAAAACAAAATCTTAAATATAGAAAATTTAGTGAAATGTCAAAATAAATCATTTAAACATGAATACAAATAATAATAATAATAATAATAATAATAATAATAATAATAATAATAATAAATTATTATTATTAAATTTTTACGATAGTTTCTTTTTCTTTTCTTTTTTTTTTGGGGGTATATTGACTTAGAGAAAGTATTCTTTTTGGTTAAGTTCAAGGATGGAATGAGATAAACAGCACTCTAAATAGAGGACCTGGGACAATCATGGGTCACTAAACAATGCAATACCGGAGAACAGGCTTCGAACCTTCCCGGGCATGGATTAGACACCCAAAATTCCCAATTGAATACTTTGTTGAGAAAATCTGTTAACTTTTTGTGATCACTGCCTGGTCAGGCGTTAGGTCACCTAACAAATTTGGCAAAGAGCATGCGGAACTACATATACAACTAAGCATTTGGAACGCCTACATTGAAACTTTAATCCACTGGCACACCGGTGGGTCCTTAATTCAACCGACTTTAATCAGAGTATAGTCTTATTGAACTTTAATCAGGGTACTCAACCGACTTGTGGGTAGGAGATTAATATCTCCAACACTATTAATTGAACAACATTTTCATTCTCCTCTGAATGGCCTCCAAAGCATACCAACGGTATAAAGCAGAATACGCATCATCAACACATTGACAATTTCTCAAATCTCAGATTCACTAAATCATGCAGCCAACGATTATAAATCAAATATAATACATAAACATCACTTGGAGATAACTTATGACATGTAACCTTCATCATAAAATAATGCATTGCATCAATCTTAAACAACAATAAATATACAGCCACTAAAACACAAAAACCTTAATCTTAAGACCTAGTTTTCAAAAAACCAACTATAATGACCCACCTTGTGCGCCATAATCGCAATAGCATCACATAAAGTTAAACTACAATTAATATTAACTTTCTTTTTATTTAAAACCAAAATTTATGGTACATTGCCATACAAATGGTAATTACTAAAAGCGTAGGCTCACCAGATTTTTCTGAATTGAATGATCGGATACTTTACCCTTAATTAAAGATCTTGAGTTTGATCACCATACAAATGGTCATTACACTGTTGTCCTGAAATTACATATTATTTTATTACCACTAGTTATCGTAAACTTACTACTTACCACCTAGTACTATTTACCACCTAATTATCAGTTATCATTTACTTACTATTTACTACTTAATTATCAATTACTGCTTACCACCTGATTACTACTCACCACATAATTATCACTTATCATCTAATTACTGCTTACCTCTTTGTTACTACATTACCAATAGTTATCTGATAACTGTTATTATGAAATTACCACACTACAGTATTACTATTAGTTATTCGCATCTATTATTTATTTGACTTATGTTTTGATATATTTGAATGATATTTCATGTAAAATGAATGAATGAATTATGAGTTATTGATATTATATATTTTGAATAGGTAAAAATTTGTGATTAAATATGTAGATTTTTTAAATTATTAATATATTATAATTTAAATTTATTTATCCGATTTTTCAAATTATTAATATATTATAATTTAAATTATTAATATATTAGCAATATTGTATAAACAAAGATAAAGAAATTAATATATTGAAATATGTTACACTCCGATCACTGTTATCACGAAATTATCGCATTACCACTAGTTATTCGATAACTGTTATCATGAATTTACCATACCACTGTAATACCATTAGTTATCCGCATCTATTATTTATTTGAATTATATTTTGATATATTTGAATGATATTTCACATTGAATAAATGAATGAATTATTAATTATTAATATTATATATTTTGAATAGGTAAAAATTTATGATTAAATATATAGATTTTTAAAATTATTAATATATTATAATTTAAATTTATTTATCACACTCAAAATTATCACATCACCTCTTATCATTCTCAAAAATATCACAACTTACCCCTTACCATCTCCTTACCATCTTACCATCTTTTATCACTATCAAAATTATCACAACTTACCACCTTACTATATCCTTACCAACTTTTTTTCACTCTCAAAATTATCACAATTTACCACCTTACTACATCTTTACCAACTTTATTTTACCACCTCCTATCACAAATTATCACTTTCCTATTATAATCTTTTATCCTATTACAATCATATTACAACTTATCACACTCACTCCTATTACAACTTAACTTATTAGATTTTTAATATTTACGATATATACACTTTTTTTTCTTTTTTTTTTTTGGAGTATTTGGATTTCTATGATTGAATTGAATAGGAGTAAGATTGTATATGTCGTTGTCAATTTAAAACCATAGTAAGAGAGAAATGATATAATATAATTTAATATTTATGACCATCATGTACAGTGCACACGCATGCGCTCTTGCCTGCACGGTACAGCCCCACAAGCATGCGCATGCATGCACTCTTGCCTGCGCAGTACAGCCATGCGGGCCCCCGCAGTACAATTGCGTAAGCGTGCGCACGTACTAACCGTGTCTTTTTTGTTTCCTTTCCTTTTTTTCCCTCATTTTCTTATCTCACTACACCTTTCTTCTTTTTCCCTTATCAAACCCTCACTCTATTTTTTTTCCTTGTTTTTTTTCATTTCCTTTTTTCTCTATTCTAACCTAAACTTTTTCTTAACAAACTTTTTTTCTTAATAAATGTTACAAATTACAAATTACAAATTACAACTTACAACATTTTTTCCTTACCATTTGTTAAAAATCGTTTGTTACCATACTCGAAAGAGGGGATATTCACTATATATCATGTGACTAAAACAATTTTTAAAGTGAACCATTAGGATTAGAAAAGAAGGCGATCAAAAATAATAATGCATCCCACAAAAATTTGTAATAAATACATGCGAAATGGTTAAAATTTTCTAATGAAAAATGGTGTGGAAAATTTTATTTTCAATATTTGTTTTGCGGTCACTTGAAACTGTGAACCTTTTGTCCCCTATTAGAGTAATAAAATTTACAAAAATTTTGGTTATTATAATATAATCTAACATTACTACATAATACAACTATAAATTATAACAAATTATAATTATTTTCATAATATAAATTTATAAATTTTTTACAATTATAATTATCAATATTAATTTAAATAATATAATTATTACAAATGTAATAATTATTATTATTATGTTAGTATACTATAATATTACTATGTTATACACTTAATTATCATATTCCTTAATTATAAAATTTAAAATATAAATTATCACTTAATTATAAAATCTAAAATATAAATTATCATACGAATTAAGTGTGTAATTAATATTATTAATTTAAATAATGTAATGCATGATCGCACATCTCCACCACATTCCTTATTTATAAAAATTTTGAAATATAAATTAAATATGATAATATAATTAATATTATTATTTTAAATAATTTAATCATAAGAAATTTTTTTGTAAATATAAAACAATGTAACAATGCAGTAATAATAAACTAAAATATATAGTATAATGTAGTAATATAATAGTAATATTTATTAGTAGTAGTGGTAGTTAGTAGTAATGGTAGTTATATAGTACAATATAGTAATATTTACTAATAGTAATATAATAATATAGTAGTAATGAGATAAGATTATGTTTGATCCGTTCTAACCAGATTAAATATATAGTACAATGTAATAATATAGTAATAATATTTACTAATAGTAGTGGTATTTATATAATATAATATAGTAATATTTATTAGCAGTAATATAGTAATATAGTAGTAATAAGATAAGACTATGTATGCGTAGATTGAGTCATCTATAGTACAATGTAGTAATATAGTAGTAAGGTTTATTAGTAGTAGTGATACTTATATAATAGTAATATTTATTAGTTATAATATAATAATATAGTAGCAATAAGATAATATTATGCATGCGGTTGCCATGCGTTTGATTATTTTAAAATTTTAATATTATTATTTTTAATTAATATAATTTAAATTATTAATATTATTAAATTAAATAATGTAATGATATTAATTACTAATTTATATAATATAGTATTATAATTTATTTTTTATTATTATATAATATATATGATAATAATACATTAATTATTAATTATGAATATTATATAATTTTATATAAATTCCTAAAAACATTAACATTAATATTAATTTATTTTAATTTACATTTACAATTTACAATTTCAATAATAACTCCATAATAAAATTTCTAACTTTCACGCGTCAGAAAAAATTTTTCTATCCATATCCAATTTAATCAAATTTCATACCAAAAACAAATTTTCAAATCAAATCCAATTTAACCAAATTTTCTTTTTTCGTGCCAATTTTTCAATTTACTCTAATTTAATCAAATTTGTTCGCGCTCAAAACAATTTCTCTTTTGTTTTGTTCCGTATTTCAATGTAGCTTTTGTAAGTGACGATAACCGATGACAAAATAATAATATTTCCTAATACTTATGTGTAATTGATGATACAAGAACTAACTTATACTAATAATCGATAATCAAAGGTAGTAAATTTACTAACACCTGTGGTGTATACGATGATAAAGGGTTGTAACATTTACTAATATAGTAACATTTACCATGATAAATGACAATGAAAGATAGTAACATTCTTAACAAGTGATAATCAACAATAAAATGTAGTAACATTTATTAACATATATGGTAACTGACAGTAAATGACATAACATTTCCTAACATATATAGTAACCGTTATTAACTTTTATCAATATTTTTTTAACTATCAATATACATATCCTACACTTACCATATCTTACATATTCTACACTTACTATATTCTACACTTGTTATACCTTACTACACCAATTTACCATGTCAATACATTATCATATTTATAACCAGACAAGTAACCGGGCCGGGTCGGGCCGGGCCCGGGCTGGTTCAAGTTCGGTTCGAGGAACCGCGGGCCGGGCAGGTAGCGGTTCCTAGGCCAGTCCGGGCCGGGCCGGCAGTGGTTCCTAGGCCAGTCCGGGCCGGGCCAAGCCGGTTCCATTTTTTTTCTTGTGGAACCGGCCCGGCCCGCTGAACCGGAACTGGCGGTTCCGGTCCGGGCCCGGTTCGGCCCAATTTTTTTTTTTTCTTCTCTATTGCATTTTTCTAAATTTTTTTATAACTCTATTTTTTAATTCCATTTTTTTAACTTTATTTTTTTTTAATTCACTTTTGATAATTCACTTTTAATTAAAAATTAGAGATACAAAATAGTGGTTCCACCGAATTCGGTGTACGTCCACTACCAAGCTCATCACTTGGATTTTAAAATCCACTATTTTTTTGTTACATTATTTTGATTTTTACATCACTTTGATTTTTTTTATTTAAAATGACTTTTAAATAAAAGAAAAATATTATTATTATTATTATTATTATTATTATTATTATTCTACTTCTTGTTCATCATCTTCCAAGATTTTGATGATTCCTTGCATTCTTTTTTCTGTATCCTTCCAATCTTTAAGGCATATTAAAGTTTCTAAAGTGTCGTCCGCTAAATTTGTACGTTTTTCGATTAACACTCGACCACCTGCACTAAAAAATACTTTCGGATAGTACTATGGATACCGGAGGGGTTAGTACATCTTTAGCTACTTGGGCCAAAATTGGATAATACGATACATTATTTTTCCACTAACCTAATATATCATATAAATCTATATCATCAAAACCTTCTAATCTAGGTGTTTGTTTATATAAAAGTAATTAATTAAATGATAATGAAGAAATTCTTTGTTTTTTTCCTCACATATGTAAGGGATTAAATGAAAATGAAGATGATTGAATACTATTACTACTACTACTAACTACATTATTAGTATTTAAATTATTAATTTCTCTTTCATATAATTCAAATATTGATTGTAAAATATGAGATATTTGTTGTTTTAAAAAATGTGGGCTAATAGACATTTCTGATAGAAAAACTTGTGCAAAACAATCTATTAACATTTCAGCACCTTCAACCTTAATACGTGGATTTAATACACTTGCAACTAAATATAAAATTGAAATTTTTTCATAATATTTTAAAAATTTTGTTTTCATTGAAAAAACAATTTCACAAAATCTTTTTTCATTTTCAAATTCATTAAATATATAAATAATTTTATAAAGATTTAGTAGTATTAAATGAGTAGTTGGATAATAATATCTAGAAAATAAATTTGTACATAAATAAAAAATTTTCAATAATTTTGTAAGTGTAGACGCAAATTCAAAAGCGGTATTATCAATAAAACTATATTCGTAATTTGAATTTTCAAATTCAATTAAAATATTTTGAAAATGAAGAATATCTTGTAACATGTTATATATTGAATTCCACCTAGTGTCACATTCCATTTTAAATTTTTTATATTTTTTGTTATGTAAAATACATAATTGTCTCATTTCTTGAGTTTTTACAGAAAATTTTCTTATTTAATGAATTAAATCGCGAATAGGTTGTAAAAATAGTTCTCCCATTGCTAAACCATTCTTAACACATAAATTAACTATATGACATGTACATTTAATACGAAAAAAAATTCAATTTAAAATTGTTTTTAAAGAATTTTTTAAACTATTAACTGCAGTAATATTAGCCGAAACATTATTAAAGGAAATAGAAAAAATTCTATCACTTATTCCATAATCATAAACAACATTTGAAATTATTCTAGATATATGTGCACCGGAATGTGGAAATTCCCAACGTTGAAAAGTTAAAATTCTTTTTTCTAAAGACCATGAATTATTTATTTAATAACATGTTACTACAATATAATATTCTTTTTTATGCTCACTTTTCCAACTATTCGAAATTAATGAAAATTTATATTGACTAGTCATAAATTGTGTAAGTATACCATTTTTTAATTTCTGATATCTATCTAATGATCTCCTCCTACCGGATTTTTTACTATTTTTTTTATAACCGGGTTGTAAATATTTTTGTACATATTTTTCAAATACAGGACATGCAACTATACTAAATGGTAATTCTTTTCTTGCTAGCCATTCTATTTGTCCAATTTTTTCTTTATCCGAATTATATATAAATATACCAGTTATATTACCTCCCATGTAGAAATTTGTGTTTGTTTTGTTTGTGATAATTTATCTGGATGATTATTAACTAAGTGTCTCTTAAATGTGCCTACCCCCCAACCTTTTAAAAATTTATATTTTTGATGACAAATTTTACAAATTGCTTTTTGTTCATCATTTTTCCTTTAAAAAAATATCCATATATTAAAATCATCTTTTTTAATTTGTGTTGTGTTAGATTCAGTGTTACTAGATTCAGTTTCTTCCAAAAAAGTTTCAATATCTATATGATCGGGAATTTCAAAAAATGGAGGAAGAGGAGATCGTTGAGAAAATTGTGAAGAGTGTATTCCGGCCATTTTATAAAAAAATTAAGATTAAAAATTTTAAAATAATATATACGATAAAATTTTTTAAAGGAAATTTAAGATTAAATTTTTTTAAAAAATTTTAAAATTTAAATTTTTTAAAAAGGTAATGCAAATGTAATGCAAATGTAAAAAAAATAAATATGCGAAAAAATTAAATGTATCGATTTGACGAATATCACAGTTATTTTTCGTAAAATCTTGAATGAGCTCCCAATCTTGAAATCTTATCAAATTTTGATCAATGTAGATAATAGGGTATAAGGTAATGAAATGGTGTAGAAATTGATGGAAATGGTATAAAAAATGGTGTAGGTAATGTGGTATAAGGTAATAGAAATGGTGTAGAAATTGGTGGAAATGTAGATAATTGTGGAAATGTAGATAATGGAGAAAATGAAAATGAAAAATTAGAAATGGTGTAGAAAATGATAGAAATGATATAAAAAATGGTAATAGAAAGGAAATAATAATGGAAAATTAATGAAAATTGAGAGAATGTAGTAATATTGAGAGAATGTAGATGTGAGAGAGAAAGAGATTTTGTTGTGCAGATTTTGGAAATGGGGTATAAGATATTTATAGGAAAATTTTTTGACCCTATGGACCAAAATAACCTCAAAAGTAGCCGTTTTATAGCTGTTGGGAGGGGTAAAATTGGAAAAATTTCAAAATTAAAAAAAAAAAGGGGAAAATTTCAACCGGAACTGGCCGGGCCGGGCCAGTTCCGGGCCTGAACCGGTGGTTCTAGCCAGTTCCGTGCCGGTTCCGGTTTCAGGTCGGTTCAGGTCCGGCCCGATTTTCTTAACCGGGCCAGTTCCGGACTGGTTCAGGTTCAATTTTTTTTGAAATCAACCCAGCCCGCTACAGTAAACGGTTCGGGGCCGGGCCGGTTTACTGTAGCAGGGGGCTGGTTTCGGGTCCGGGCTTTACCCGGGCCACCCGGGTTGGTTTTTAGGCCCAAATCGACCCGGTTATTTGTCTATTTATAACCATCCACCTTTGTATCTTATTACTTCTTTACCCTATCTCATTCACAAAAACAACTCTTATACTAATTAATTAACACGTTCAATATAACTCTATAAATAACTCTATATAGACGGTGGATGATAGCTGTCAATATAACTCTAAATCACTACTTATTAAATCATTTACTAAGTTACCAAATTACGAAAAAAAAACTACCTATATTTATCCATCACAAGTTATAACTATAAGCATACACTATTGCCTATACAAATACATTTCAAATCATCACTACAAAATCTATATTTAACGATTACAAGTTATAGCTGTTAGGATAGGGGTATGTAAATACAAACATACTTATATCTGTAAGGATAGAATATTACCTTTAGTCATGATTGAAAATCTTTGTTGACGACCATTTTAAAATCTAGGAAAATATATAGTATTTCTAACAGTTTCAACCATAACCGTCTATATAATTTCAAAAGACCGTAAGTAAAACTTACCAACACTACTAGAAATTTAGATATTAGTGACGGAAATTTTCGTCGCTGAAAGTAAAAAATCCATCACTAAAAGGTATATGCAACGAAATTTTTCCGTCGCTAAATCCGTTACAAAATACCACCCGCTAATTTTTATCGACGAAACAATAATTCGTCGCTAATATTAGCGATGAAAAAAAATCTGTCGCTAAAAATATCCGACGAAAATTTCTGTCACTGATTCTTGAGCCCTAAGACACATGCTCAGCGATGGATTAGTGACAAAAAAAATTTGTCGCTAAAAATATCCGATGGAAAATTCCATCGCTAAGAATTGAAACCCTCATACCCATGCACGCACCCTGCCCACGGACCTACCCGCCCTAGCCCCGTGCCCCCCTGTGCCCGCATGCGCCCCACCTGTGCGTTGCCCACTTTAATCTGTGAAAATTCCTTCTTTAGCGCTTCCAGGTGGAATCGAACTTGTGCATAATAAAAACATTAACAACATCACAACCATCAAACCACAATGATACGTCTATTTGTATTCTTTTTTTTATTTCTTATCTTTATCACACAATTTTTTTAATAATAATAAAATAAAATAAAATGATAATTTATTATAAATTAATAAATTATTATCTTAAAATAAAATAATAAAAATTTTTAACAAAATAAAATACTTTTATTTTTCTACAAAATAAAATAAAAAATAAAGAAAAAGAATTATTAAATAAAAAATTAAAAAAATTAAAAAAAATCTGTCACTAAAATTCTTATCGGTAATCTATAGGTAAAATTTCCGTCGCTAATTCATCGCTAAAATTTCCATTGGTAATTTATTGCTGATAACTGTATATATCATTTTTTATTTTTATTTTACCCTTCAACACTACACCAATGGATTAGCGACGAAAATTTCCGTTGTTAAAAATTTCATCGGTGATCCGTTACTGATAGTTTTATAGAATTTTTTTTTTCTGTTTACCATATTACCGACTGATTAGGGACGAAAATGTTTCCGTTGCTAATCCGTCGCTAAAAATTTTATCAATAATCCGTTACTGATGGTTTTATAGAATTTTTTTTTTCTGTTTACTACATTAGCGACAGATTAGGGACGGAAAATTTTCCGTCGTTAATCTCTTGATATTTAGTCCGATATTAATCCATCGCTATTACCAACGGATTTTTTTTTGTCTGTAATTTTTCGTCGCTAATAATATATTTTCTTGTAGTGCGACAATAAATGTTGCCATTGAGATAACTCTTTAATTTTGTAGTGGCATGTGTGCATAAATATGCAATTTACTAGTTGCGTGCCCCAGAGCTTGCAAACTGTTTTTCTCAATTAATAATGTATTAATAAAATTCTTCTTAATTAAATTGTGTTTATTTCAATTAGAATTTTATCCTTCAAAAATTGTGGAGATTGCTTTATTTTTAAGGAATTGAGAATATAAGCTACAAAACCCACTTTAATCCAAAAGGCTTTAAATTGTTTGTGATCATGGGAATTGTGACCAGGTACCATAACTCTAAAGATCTTCAAAGTGTTCATACTAGATCCGATAATGAGTTACTCACCAGAATGGACCAGTGAGTCTCATGCTAGAAGACATAGAAGCACTTGTGTGATAAGTAAGCTGAATGTGATGCTAAAATAACAATAGTATGGCGATTTATTTATTCAATAAATTGTCAATTAGATCATGATGAGTGCCACTGACCCATTAACCTAAGGCAGGGCATTATCTAAACATTGGGTAATTAGGGATTTGCAAGTGTGATCATATTCATGTAATCATGTAGGAATGATAGCCACCTAGTGGCCCTACTCAGCTATTGAAGACATACATTCTCAAAATAGGATTTATTTCCTCATACATATGGGATAAAATCGTATAACTCGCTAGTTAGTTTCGATTAATTAATCGCTAGGCTAGCATGGCAAGACGTGATTATAGAGAAGTTTTTAATGGGAGTGTTGCTAATCAGGAGCAAATACTAGAAGAAGTGGTTTGATTTATGTATGAGAGTTTGATAGTTTCCATAATTATTGTAGATGATTTGAGATATCAAAACAAAGATAAGCAAAAGTGCATGGTATGCATGACCATGATTTACTTATGAATGTTAAACGCATTTAGTACTTGATATGTAGTTATGACACACATTTTTACGTGTCATGCATGACTTATGATACCTAGAGATAGTTTAATAATTATATCTGAGAATGGAGTATGTTTCCAATATTGATAATATCTATTTCATTGCCACTTAAAGGTGAACCTAAAATGTTATATACAATACAACATTATCTTTCTAAAATTAGAATTCAATTATGAAGTGAATTGTTGCACTGAATATGCAAATTTATTTTACAAGAATCCTCTAATATTCAAGTTAATAAAAGAAACTAAAGAAATTGAATAATTTTAGAAAAGTTTCAATTTTGAGAAGTTTTTTTTTTTTTTTTAATTAAAATCTCTAATTCAACTAAAATGGGCTCAAATAGATCCCAGAAATGATGGGGGTGATGACCAGCACCATGGTGCCCCTCTGCACATGCAGCACGATAATCGGGTGCTTAGGTGTACAGCGTAGCGTAAGGTCACGCACAGGTAGGCGGCATACGTTCTGCTTGCAGTGCCACGCGCGCCGCCCCTTGTCTTATGGTGATTCTTCTTCTCTCCCTATGAATACCTAATCCCTTATCACTCACTCCAGATGCATCTGGAGTTGTAAGTAAAAAGGCTTTGGGTTTTAACATTAGGAGAGTGAAAGATAAGGTCATATGTTTACAAAAGAGGAATGAAGAAAAAATAAAAATTCAAAATCTTGAACAAAAGTTTTAATTCTTTGGATAATTGCGATCAACGGGGTAGAATATTCGACGTCGCCGTGTCAAGGTCATCTTGGGTCTTTATTTGAGAAGAGTTTCAAATGTTGGAAGAGTGTTGGTGTGAATAATTTAGAGATTGTACACTAGAAAGACTCGATTCAAACTTTGTTTTGGGGGGGGGGATATGCTTCCGAGGGACAAACCCCTAAACCTCCCTCTTCATTTGTTCTTCCCTATGAATACAAAATTTTCAATACAATTCAATTTAAAGTGTGTGTTTACAAACAATATTTTCCATATTCTTTATGGTAAGTTTCATTACATATTAAAATTATTATTAAAGAGATTAGACTCAACTTGTGGGATTAAAGAGGGAAAAATAAATGAAGGTGAGTTTGAATGATATCAGAAAAGGAAACAGTATGTTGTTATTATGGTAGCTATAACACTTGAAGTTACGACTGGGGAGGAGACAAATGCCTCAAATTAGAGATAAAATTAGGCGGACGGGACGGGTGAGTTTTTAATTTTATTTTTTGGGGGGTAACTTAAAATATGAAAGAATGGGTATGGGGTAGGTAGAATGGGAAAGAAATGGTCATAAATTTGGAGGGCATTAGGAGGAGGTGAAAGGGAAGAATGGGCAAATCTTAAATATGGGAATTAAAGTCCTGAGAGGGCATTTATTTTAAGACCCAAGAAAGGAAGAAAGAGAACATGTTCTCTCTGTTTCCTCCATCTCCTTCTCAAAATATCACAATTGTCCTTTTTAGTGCAAGACACGCAAAACCTCACCTGACCTCAAACTACAAGTTCACACACAATAAACACCCCCACCAATGAAAAGAGTTGTTCCAATCCAAGGAAGTTAAGTTGGATCAACACCATTCATCTCTCTCTCTCTCTCTCTCTCTCTCTCTCTCTCTTTGTATTTACTGCTCTTTTTCCCTTGCACTTTTCCTCTTTGTATACCTCAATACCGTATTTTCTCTCTGTTCCTCTCCTTGTTTTTTCCTCTGTTTTTTTTTTTTTTATAACACTTGAAACCAAACACTCTTTCTCTATCTCCCTCTCTCCTCTCTTTGTTTGATGTAGCCGCATGCAATTTCTCTCTCCCCCAACCCCCATCATCTGAGGCGGATAAACCGGTGGGTGTTGCAGATCTAAGATATACACTCTGCCTCTCTCTCTCTCTCTCTCGGCCATACATTGCTGTGTGCTGCATATCAAGTTCTAATTTGTTTCCTCTTTCTGGGTTTTTTTTTTCTTTGTTTCTTTGATTCATTAACTTTTTGGGGTTCTTAATTTTGTTTCTTACTTCGAGAACTAATTTGAACCTATGTGATCTTTTTGGGGAGTTTTTGATTGTTAAGTAACTGTCAGTTTTTATCATCTTCTCTTCGCTTGCCGTAATTTTCTTTTTCTGGGTCTTCTCTCTGTTCGTTCTTTGATCTAATTTCTTATCTTGCTCTATGTTCTTTTCTTCTCATTTACCCCCTAAAAATGCAATCTTTTAACATTTCTATCATTGGGGTTTTTTCAATTTCTATTTGTTCTGTATTTTTCTTCCCTTATTTTTGTGATCAAGTTGGTTGATTTGTGTTAATTGCACTCATTTCTTTCTGGTTTTGTAATGAAACCCTTTTCAATTTCTTGTTTCTGTTATCAGCCATACAAAATCTGTTTGAAATTTGTTCTCGTAATCTTCAGATCTTGGCCTCATGTGCATCTGCAACAAACACTCTTTCATTTATTCCTAAAAAAGAATTTTGTAAAAACACTAAAGTTGATGTTTTTCAAAATTATTCATAGCCTGGTTTTAATTGACAGGGAAAAAGAACGGTCTCTTCTCAAATTTTGAAGCAAATTCTTGGTTGTATATGTTGATAATTATCTTCTTTTTTGGTAAAAATGATGCATTTTCAATTATTTAAAATCATTGATACCTTTGTTTTAATTGACAAGGAAAAAGAACAATTAAAAAAAAAATTTGAAGCAATGCTTTGTTATGAAGCTAATTATCTTTTCCTTTTTCAAGGTAAAGTGTCATGTTCTTGATTTTGTTTTCGTTTGCAGGAAAAAAGGTGCAAGAGAGGGTTTACAGATGGAAGAAGAGTGTGAATTGAGGTGTTGGGATGAATTAATCCCAGATGCGCTAGGGTTAATATTCAGGAATCTTTCACTTGAGGAGATTCTTACAGTGATTCCTAGGGTTTGTAAAGCATGGGGAAGGGCAGTGACGGGGCCTTACTGTTGGCAAGAGATAGACATTGAGGAGTGGAGTCGCAGATGCAGGCGTCAGGACCTTCATAGAATGCTTCAATTGCTGATTACAAGGAGCTCCGGCTCGCTTCGAAAGCTATGTGTCTCTGGTCTTCATGATGAGTCCACCTTCTCCTTCATTGCTGACCAGTAAACATATAAATTTACCTCACTGTTTTGTGCAAATTATATTGGCTGAAATAGTTGTATGCTTTGCTTTACATGGTAGATTGATCTTGTTAACAATGTATGTTGGATGTAATTCCAGGAGAACAATCTTGAAATCATATACTGGCCTTAGGTTTGAGAACCATGGTTAATGAAAATGAGGATTATATGGCAATGTAGTTCTCTTCCTTTCGAAGAGAGAACCTAATTGATAATCTAGGTTCTTTGTGATAAATCAACCATCATTCTTAGATTTTTGGTACAATTTAGGAAAATGGTTTTGGGAAAGGAGGGAAAGAAGAAATTGCTGAATTGATACAAACAGTTTCTACCGTGTGATGCTGTTTCCACATTGTCGTTTAAGTGGTAGTATGATAAGATTGCTCAATGGAACACATCGATATGAGTCTTATGTTCCAATGTATCTCCATTGCCATTGTTTAATTAGATCTATTAGGCTGTTTTCTTCTTTCCTTTCTGAATTTATTTCCTTTGTTCTGGTTGCAAGTGCAAAATCTCTTCAGACTCTGCGGCTGCCAAGAAGTGAAATTGGCGACTCCATCGTGGAACAAGTTGCTGAAAGGTTCTCTACCATTACTTTCTTGGATGTGAGCTATTGTGGAAAAATGGGAGCGCATGCTCTTGAGGCATTTGGAAAGAATTGTAAGGCCCTCACAGGTTTACGGCGAATCATGCACCCGTTGGAGGTCATTGACAAACTCTCACAGGATGATGAGGCTCTTGCAATTGCAGCCACAATGCCGAGGCTCAAGCACCTTGAGATGGCCTACCTTCTTATTTCCACTGAAGCTGTTCTCCAAATCCTGGAGAACTGTAGGGAACTGCAGCTATTAGATGTTAGAGGTTGTTGGAATGTGAAATTTGATGATAAGATTGTCAAGAACTTCCCTGGATTGAAGGTGGTTGGACCCCTTGTTGTAGATTGCTATGAGACAAGCGGTTGGGATGATTGCTCAGAATACTCTGGTACTTCTGGCTACCTGGCATGGGATTTTGTAGCTGGTGATTTGGAGGATTATGATGATGAAATGTCTGATGGAATTTGGGAAGATGAGCAAGCAATGGAAGAGCTCGAATTGAGGTTCTATGATGGGTTTGGTGAGGAAAATGAGATCTTCGATTGGCCCCCGTCTCCTTGAATGTTTGTGTGTGATGTGTTGATGTCCATGGTGCGTCAGAGTATAGAGAATGTGTTTTGGTTATCCTAAATTAGTGTTCTCCTTCATTGCCAAGATCACAACTTGTTGAACTTCAGTGGATGAAAATTCAAAGGTTTATGAAGTGGAAAATGAATTAGGACAGCGGATCTCCTTCTCATTTAGATGGTTTTGTTGCTGCCCCGTTCAGTGCTTGGGACTGCTTCCATCACTACTCAAATGCTGCTTATATGCGTAGCAAAGAAAAAAAGGATAAAAAAATATGGGGAGAAAAAGAAGAGAAGTTGCTTCCTATGCTTGGTATGAAAATGTTAAATGGTTTTTAAGATTGTAGATATTCTAAAAAGAGCTATGTTATGTGACTTTGTGCCTCACACTGTAAGCTCTAATAAAATAGATATGTTTTTGTTTCATTTAAGCAGGAAAATGTGAACAATAGTAGCATGTAATAGTGAGATTCTGTCCATCACCATATTTGGGGTGAGCCTGAAAAATTCACTGCTCAATTTTTATGTATGCTGATCTCTTTTGCAGCGTGAGCCTGAGTAGCCTCAATTCAAACAGTGTGGGAATCAGTTTTCGATTGAACAAGACCAGAAATTGTTTTAAGCAGCAGTTGCTAAAAAATAAGAGATGAAGATCTTTTTCCTCTGCTCTTTAAAAAGGTGAATTTTCAATCGACCTCAACGCTCCCTCACTGACCCACTGATAAAAAAAAATTACTACTATTTTTTTTCTAGACACTGTGTGTGTGTGTGTGTGTGTGTGTACACATAAGACTAATGATTTTCCTAATTATACGGAGAAGAAAAATATAATGCAGTGGAAGGTAGGGGGTGGAAATTGCAGAGAAGACATGATTGAATTTGAAAGTGATATATTGAAGGAAGAATGGAAAGTGATATCCCATAAAAAGTGGTCTAAATTGGAATATTCATCAGATTTCGCCAAGCATGTATTGAGAAAAAGTGGATCAAAATCATGAAAAATATGAATGGTTGATTACCCATTGAAGTCTCTTGATTTGTTTAACATTTTCCCCTTTGACTAATAATTGACTACTCAATCATGGATTTGGATTTGATAAGACAAAGGCAACACTCTGTTCTGATTTCCCTCTTCATATTCTGATAATCTCATCCCTAAAGATTCCAACACGAACACAAAATAATAATTAAAAAGTAACACAAGTCTGTCTATGAATGGTGTGTAACTTTTATATTTAATTTTTGCTATAAAATTTTTACAAGAATTAATTAATTTTGCTATAAATTTCAGTTGGCATATATTAATCAACAATAAATCAAATTTGAAAATGGGTCTCTCCAAAAAGGATCACCATATCAACCAGATGAATTAATCTTTTAATTTGTATAATTTTTGTGAGGCATTTTGCTCCTTTTTTCTAGTTTGACATCATCATGGAAGAGCCCTTTACGCACAATTTGACCTCTCTTCTTGTCAACTCCACTTTTGATGTGGTGGGCTTCTTTGTCAACTTTCCGATCAATAGAGAGCGCAGAAAGGTTATTTGAAGTCCCTCGGGACAGATTAAGCGATAGAACCTATTCACTTCTATCCATTTTTTTTTTTTTTGCTTGAATCCACTTGATTACATCTCATTATATAAAAAAAAAAAAAAAATTATTATTTGATTTTTTTTCTTTTCTTCCAATGGTGGGTTTAGTGATGGAAGGTTTAGCCTATGATGCACAAAAATTTCTTAATATTAATGTTTCTCCGTTTTCGAAACGTTTTCATATATTAAATTAATTAATATTTATACAAAAATCCTTATATTTTTTTATTTACATATATTTTTTTATATTTAATGAATTATTTATTTATTTAATCATAATTTTTATTTTTTATATTATTTATCTTATATTTAATAATTATATATTTGATTATTTTTTATTTTTATTATAAAATATGATTATTCTATTATTTTTGAAAAATAATTAATATTTCTATAAAAATTTTTATATTTTTTATATTTACATATTTATCCACGTTTCTGTTTCCTATAATTTTATAAAATATTGTTTCATCGTATCGTTTGATATCTATTTTCATTTTCGCGTTTTCGTTTTCGTACATAGGGTTTAGGTCCTAAAGTAAATAATGAAAATTCCTTTTTATCATGCTTTCAATACATCTCTCTAATAAGTACACAATTTTCAAATGGTAATTTTATTAGGTACAACAGGTCTCGTGATTTTCTTACATTCATTCAAGTACAGTTGACCAACAATCAAAATGGAGTTTGTTAAGTCCAAGAAGACAGCTTGATAGATCATAATCTCCCTTTCTCAATAATAAGATCCAAGGTAAAAAAAAAAAAAAAAAAATAGAGTTTTGTTACTTTTGAGAGTTTTAAAACCTAGATTAGCAAATGGCAAGCTATGCAAACAGCCTTGATCTAGGAACATATATGATTTGATATAAAGATTTTGTATTCTTATTTTAAAATTTTAATTAATATTCGGAATAACAACATATTTTATTACTTTTTTGTCGGATAGTTTGTTGAGATTAATATGGTATGATAAGTCATATTTGTAGTACAACCTTTGCTAGGAGCTAGGATTGCACCTTAATAAAGCTGACCCGGTTCTTGAGAAGGTTATTATGGAGAGATTGTAAAAGTGAAAGTTGTTAGAGACTTTTTCTGCGAGAGAAGAAAATATCAGAGATGAGAGAAGAGAAAGGAAGGGAAGAAGACTGGTTTTTCAAACATTGGCTTTGATTTCGATCCAGACATCAAAAGGGTTGAAGGAGATGGGAGATGCCTTTGGCCAAATGTCATTTTTAAGGGACAGAATCTTTAACCTTTCGGGGTGTCAGGACAGGACTTAAAAGCTGTCTTTCTTCTACAGCCATCCACAGAGACACTCAGATGATAGTGAAACCAGACACACACTCTCTCTCTCTCTCTCATCAATTTGTAACCTCAGGAAATCCTGTTTAACATCACTTTACAATCCCCAAGGGGATGGAGGCAGATCATCCATGAATTTTATTTTTAACTTATAATTTCAAATATAATTTATTTTTAAAGATTTAACGTAGTTGTTCGATCCGTTTGATTCCATCAATATGTTATATGTAACTTGCATCTCGACCAAGTCAAAGGGGTTTAACTCATCAAAGGGGGTGGGTTAAAGCTTTAATTAAATTCTTATTTCGGCATAACTTTCATATTATATTCAGCCCAAAAGCTTTAACAAACAATATTATTACATCATTTTCAAATTATTAGTTTGACCATTCCACATGATACTGAACCGTCCGGTTCATTCTATTGAATCAGAAATAATATGAAAATGACCACAAATTGGGATTCCTTAAATGTTTAATTTCATAATTAAGATTTTGTTAAAAATCAAAATATGATTTAAGTAAATAAATATCTCACATTCCCCCCCTTCAATAAATAAATAAACCAAAATGACTATTTATGCCAAGAGAGTTACCTAACGAGTGCTGCAGCATAGCAGTCCATGGAAAACATACGGCAATGGGGTCCACAAAACAAGCGATATAATATGAGCACCGCAACTTGCAACACAAAAACAAAATGTAGAGACAAAATGGACAAATGCCATATTCCCTCGCAAATCTCGAGACTGAAGGTAATATCTTGATGCATTCATTCACACATCTTTAAATTGGACAGAGAAAAAAAAATTCCAAAAAGGCAAAAAAAAAAAAAAAAAACAAAACAAAAAGAAAAAGCATGTAAGAAAACCATATAATCCAATAACATGTGAACCTCAATAATGGCATTGTGAAAATAGTCTTGCAATAATGTGTTTGATGGCCAAGATTTTCAAACCCCAAAACAGCAAACATTAATTTCTGCCCATCACTATTAAGGTAGAACACAAGCTCACAAAGGGCCAATGCTGTACAGGCTTGTTCCACTGCATGAATTAAAATCTTTGGCAACATAGTTTAAGAGTTGCAAGGAATTCGCAGTGAATATTGTGCCTTTTTGGATCATAAATACCGCAAGCACAGGCAAAGGTCGCCTAATTTGGTGCAAGGTTGGGATTTGGAGCCCCCCCCCCCTTTTGATTAATTTACATCAAGATATCTGGGCACGGCCTGATGATTTAGAACATAGCAAGTTAGACAGATAAATGTCTTCATCTTCAATCACAGGAGAAAAACTCCATGTTCCCAAAGAATATCCAGAAATATTGCCCCCTAAAAGAAGAATGTGGTCTATTCTTGAAATATGGGAGAAAAAAGGATTCAAATTGCAGTTACTCATGTTCCTTCTAACTCTGAAGGAAATTACCTTCCGTGCTTCACATCTTCTCTGATAACGTGAAGCCAGTTTGGGATCCAATGTTCTCAATAACCTTTCATACTTCTCTTCTGCATCAGTAATGCACTTAACCTTAAAAACATAAGTTTTTTAATTTGGTTGGACAAACAATTCTCATAACATTTCATGCAAAAAGAAAAAAGAACGATAAATTTATGAACCTAGGTTTGTTGACATTCTAGAAAAAACCGATGAACAGCTTTGATATTGCTACAATTCCAACTGAGAGTCGAGAAGCTTATTGCCAGCTTTCTTTGAGGAATACAAAACTTTCATCTTCAAACCTTTATATCAGTCTTTAAAAAGTGAATCACACTTACACGCCGTAATCCATAGCCAACAAATATTTATGAGCAATCTTGAAATTGGAACCAGCAAATAGCAATCAAAATGCTCATATATCCATAGACAGTTAACACCATAACCGGATTTTTAAAAGCTGGTGCATACTTTATAACAGGTGATCAATTTTAGGCAGTTAACCTTCCAATGCCCAAAGAGATTTTTTAAGATGAAAGTCGGATCTGTTAAACCTGGCTCTAAAGAGTAAACCGAACTTTTACAAGTGTACTAGGGCAAAATTGAAACCCTGAAACTAAAACTTCATCTGTGTTCCCTCCATCGATTTTCTTAATCCCAAAGAGTAAAATAAATAAATAAATAAAGTAATAAAGTAATAAAATAAAAAAAATAAAAAAACAAAAGTTTCTGCAGGAATGTGCATATCAATCAAATTACAGATCAACTGTCGCATATATGGTTCAGTGCATGTGCTTAAGATCAGAAAAATTGTATGTAACAACCAGTGTACCTGGAAAAGTTTCTCAACTGTGATACTGGACACATCTAGGACGAATCTCACTTGTAGCGGGCCAAAAAGACCCACCAATTGGGTCACTTATCACTGCTGCTGAACTTCAAAAGAAGAGCAGAAAAAAGGGGCCCAGGTAATGGGGCAAATTCACAGCTTCCATTTTGGTCTCAAAAAATATATGCATTTCGTTTGGACAAAACGGAATCCATAAGTATTGATTTGCATGTACAGTTCAGACGATGGAAGATGTTTTAGACACCCAATCACACACGGGGCAAATAAATGCAATCCTGAAATTGTTAAGAGCTTCAATAACAAAGAAGGGTCTCAACTTTATTCACAAATATACAAAGCACAAACTAATGCTTCAAGCTGAAAAATGTGATACCAAGGTAAGTGTTAGGACAGCTCACGAGCATAATTTGTGCCCTCGAAGCTCCATATATTCTGACAAACATCCGTAGGTTAGTGAAACTATTCTCTAGGACATCATTCTGCACAGTGAATCAGAATTTCTTCAAACAAAAGCTTAATTGAAAAGTAAGTGGAACTAAGAAATATTTAGCTTCGATTGTAAGAAAAAGACTCACCTCATGGTCAAACCTGCAGTATCATCTCATTCTGTTATTAAAGCAAATTGTATTATGCTTACCACAAATTCAGAATGCATAGGAATGGCATAGTTTCTTTAATCACAATGACAAAAGCATAGTACTCCAAAAGTAACACACACAATAAAGTGGCCAAACTCAACAAAGGCACTCAAGTAGGCCACATCACATGAGTTGGTTCGGAATCTTGCACCTAGCTAATCCAATCTCACAAGCATGCATGATCATTAATTCTCAGTGCAGTTCAAATTTGCATAGATTACTTAAAGATACAGAACAACTAAACAAGGAAACTCTACACGGTAGATTAATTGGCCAAGCAAAAGAAAAATGAACAATTTGGAAAGAAAATTAAAGTATCTATAATGGAACCGAACATGTAAATGGGGGGCCACTGGTTTTAGTGGAATTTGGAGAGACATTTGTGGTAATTGGTTGGCTTTGCTGGGAATGCGGGCATTGATTCAGCTATTGGGGCTGAACTAAAAGCTATCCGTTTTGCACTTCAGATAGCTTGGGAAAGGGACACATATGAAGTACTTACAAATCATCAGACCCCTCAACAAGGAACTCAGAGATGGAGAGGAAATCCATCTGCAAGTCATTAACCTTCAAAACAGCTTCAAAAGAATGCATTCAAGCTCATGACAGTGGACTTGATTACAAACCAAAAGCTTCATTCAAGAAACAAGGGGTTAAACTGACATTGGTGCAATAACATCTCAGTATTTTTATGAAGATTAACTTGCATTTCATTCCTAATGCTCAATTTCTTTTTTCCTTTTTTTATCTGGCATAGGAAGAGTATGGACTTCCATGTCAGTTCAAAGAAAGCATTAATTGAAACCAACTAGGTCTCTTGTGCTTGGGATGCAGAACTTGCTCCGTGGTACAATGTATTAAAACATCAATTTAACTCAAATTTCTTGACTAAGGCATGGTGAAAAACAGCAAACCTGATATGGGAAAAGGAATGACCAAATGCTCAAACTTGCATGACTTGGATATGGATTAGGCATTAGTTCCTACAATGTACCACTGACGTGAAATACTGGCTAGCATCTACACACAAACATGCATATAAAAGGAAAGAGAGGCTACTGCTTGTTCTCTCAACTGATACAAAAGAAGATTCAGCACCTATAGTCGACGGACTTCAGATGAATTGCCTTCATCACATCTTCAATAAAAATCTGAGAAGCACATATGCATGGAAAGTGCATATCAAGAACATATTTCAATTAAAATTGTGTGCTACAGTATGTCCACACAAGAAATAACGACCACATGAAATTTAGCACCAAAAAAGAAAAACACATTTAATTGAAATTCTATTGAAGTTTATATAATTCAAGAGTATTCCATCTTGGCCTATACATGCTATTCTTGCGTTCCACAAGCATATCCACATTGCCATAACATGCTTGTAAATTTTGGATGACCAAATCTCCTTGGACACCATAAAAAGGCCATGAACATTGACTTTATTTTATTTTATTTCTGATAGAAAAGAAGATATCGTTACGTATAGCCTATCAGAGTAGAAAAGAATCTACCCTCCCACCGAGTTCTAGAAAACTGAGAGGACCAAAAAAGAAGGCATCAAGGTCAATACTGGCACAAGCCATAAAGGATCTCTTGACACCCTGAAAATTCATAGGTTTCTTCTCTTAAACTGACGCCTTAAATTTTGTGAAACCACCATCCAGTTCAAAAGTTTAAACTTGTGGATTGAGGTGTTTTTATTATTTTTATATCTTAACAATTTTTCTCCTATACCATACACTTGAGTTCTCCTCCTGCTCAAGCTCAAGCACGTGGTAAAACTTGAAATGAGGATTTCCTCCTCTAAAACAATAGACTGCCTTTCATGTGTGGACTGTGACAACTTATAAGGGGGTGACAAACACTGAGGGTGAAAAAGAGCATGGTGGGACCCACAATGTTGTGCTCTGATACATTTTGGGTGGGTCTTAAGACATAAAAATAATACAATCGCCTTCTTCCATAAGTTTGATTTTTTGGAGTGGATGATCGTTTCACAAAATTCAACATTGCACAAAGCATTTAAACCAGATTTAAGATCAACACACCAGTTACATAGGCCACTTTACCTCATAACTCAAGATCTACACCTTAAATCAGATATCTAGGACTACAAGAAGACTCCTGACTAATTTTTAAGTCTAGAGACCAGAGGCACGTGGCCGACCAGCTTCAGATCTGCAGTCACACACCTAGAGAGCTCTGGCAGCCTCCTCCGCATGCATCTCATGTGCGAGCCTCTATTTGACTTCAAAGACCCCATTTTGCTTAATCTCCAGGTGGCAGCATCCTCTGTTTGGCTGCACTTTCAGTTTATTCCAAGAGCTTGTAGAATATGAACAGAATAACTTCTCTAATTCCAAATCCCTAACATGCTGCATAAATTCATTGATTCATTGCCTAGTCTCGCTGGTCCATGTTACCGAAGAACAGATCGTTGCTCCTCGTCCCCGGCCATCTCAAATGAACCGGGAAAAAGGTCCTAAAAAGTGATAGATCCAGACCAGGCATCATTCTAGAAAGAGATCCTAGCTCCACCCCAATCCTTAAAGTACACTGCTTGAACAAAGATGTCCCATCCACTCTTAAATCGAGAATCCACCTTTTTTTTCATCTACCAATAGTTACTTTTCACCCCATACTTTATCTAAATCACCTCTCTAGAACATTGCTGTCTCCACCATAAACCTCCAGTAGCAAGGTCTAATTGAATTCCACAATAGACCGAATAGCCAAACGTCCCCTCTTAACTAGACAATTTATTTCTCACCACCACAAAAGCTTCTTTCAAGACTTTGGTTCATCTGGTTACTAAGGAGTTGGAAAGATAGGTATGAAGTAGACTGAGATGTTTGGCTCATGTACTCTTTATAAATGCCAATCTTCCACCCATAGAGAAGTAAATTTTCTAGCATCCCACCAATCTTTACTCCACCTTTTCCACCACCTTTTTTTCAAATGGCTTTGTCTTTGTGCTTGGAGCAACCCTAAGTACTTAAAGGGGAGAGGGCCCCCCTTCTACCCCAAGATGCCACCAAGAATGTGACAGTTATGTTAGAACCCACAGGCATGACCGTTAAGGGGGAAAGTTCAAACTTATACGACCGGAGTGCAAATAATCGAAAATAATAGCAACCAAGAATGCAGTCAATCATCTCTTGCATCCAATAAAGATAAGATCGAGAGATTGAAAAACTTTTTGGGTTCGCCAAAAAAAACCATCGAATTCGGCAATACTTCTAATTTAGCTTTCTCAGGTATATCCACTCATTCTCATGCCTCTAATGCTTTGGATAATATTCTGAACACATGGGTCATTGACTTGGGAGCCACAGACCATATAACCTTTTTCCTTTACAAAATTTATTTCAGACACACCCTGCCCTAGTAATAAGAAATTACCATAGCTGATGGCTCAGTCACTACTATTGTTGGTCAATGAGACATTTTTATTAGTGATTCACTTACGCTAAAAATGTTCTCCGTGTCCCAAAATTGTTTACTGTTCTCTTATCAATCCAAAAACTAACCAAAGATGCTAATTGCAGCATGACTTTCTATTCTTCTCGTTGTGTATTCTAGGAACAGGGTACAAGCAAGATGATTGGATGTGCTAGGGAGGGAGATGGCCATCTTTTAACAACTACCCGAGCTCTTCTTTTCTAAAAACAAGTTCCAAAAAATTATTGGAGAGAAGCCGTGTTAACTACAATTCACATCATAAATAGACTTCCCACGAGGATACTTAATTTTTAGAGTCCCACACAAGTCTTTGCAAAATTCTATCCCAACTTCAATGTCACCAACAATTTTGTTCCCAAAATATTTGGATGTGTCGCATATATTCACATACATTCTCAGCATAGGCGTAAACTTGCTCCAAGAGCTCTCAAATGTGTTTTTGTTGGTTATTCATCCACTCGAAAGGAATATAAGTGTTCACTGATGTCATCTTTGTTTAAAACGGTCAATGCTTTCACCATCGTTATCGTCAAGGGGAGATGACATTCATGGAAGATAAAGATAAAGATTTTTTTTCCTTTTTGATCTGCCCGTTCCTAAGTCGTCCTCTTCTATTTCAGTCCAGTCGGAGTCCACCCAATCTGAATTTACTCCTGTCCAGCAAGATTATGCTATCCCTATTGTTCCTATATCAATAGAAAGTGATCCTCCTTCACCTTTAGCACAAAAAATAAACCATACTCGTTCACCTCAGGTTTATTCAAGAAAGAAGGGGTCATTCCCTCAACTAACGCAGATACAATTGTTTGACCCGAACCCAGTGACTGTTGAGGTATGCAATCCAACCACTTCTTCCAATCCTAATGTGCCAGATACCCAAAGAGAAAATGGCTTTGACATCTCTATAGCCTTAAGGAAAGGAACCAGGACCTGTACCCAAGACCCTTTGTACCTTCTCATGCCTTTCTCACTAGCCTTAATAGTATTGTCATTCCCAAAACATTATCCGAGATATTAGGGGTTGAGAATTGAAGAAATGCCATGAAGGTGGAGACGGAGGCTCTAGAAAAGAACAAAAGCTGGAATTTGGCCAAGTTGCCAAGAGGAAAAAACCAGTTGGATATAAATGAGTTCTTACGGTGAAATATAAGTCTGATGGTTCATTAGAAAGGTATAAAACACGACTAGTTGCCAAAGATTAAACTCAGACCTATCGCATAGACGACATTTGCTCCACTTGTAAAAATGAATACAATGAGAGTGTTATTGTCATTGGCAGCTAACTTTGGATGCAAATTGAAACAATTTGATGCAAAGAATGTGTTCTTATATAGTAATCTTGAAGAAGAGATTTATATGATTCGAGTCAATAAATGAAGAACAAATGGTATGAAAATTGAAGAAACCTTTGTATGGACTCAAACAATCTCTGAGAGCTCAGTTTGGAAGGTTTGCCAAAATATTGTTGAACCTTGTATTCAGACACGGTTGAGGTGATCAAACCTTGTTCGTAAGACATTCAACCTCAGGGAAAGTCACAGCATTGTTGGTTTATATGGATGACATAGCAGTGATTGGGACAGATATGAAAGGAATTGGAAAGTGAAAAAGTCGTTTGATAAAAGAATTCGAGATCAAAGAGTTTGGTAAGTTGAAATATTTCCCTGGCATAGAAGTAGCCCACTCTCAGCAAGGGATCTTCATATCTCAATTGAAATATGTGATTGATCTTCTGAAGGATACTAGTAAACCGGGATGTAAGCTAGTTGACACGCCCATATGTTGAAAAAATAAGCATCATACAACTCACTTGGCTCAGCAACACTTTGACTCCATCACTAATTCGGTTGAGTCTATTCAACAAAGACTTTGTTTTCGTGAAAGGGTTAAATCATAAACCCCAAGTAAGACCAACATTCTAACCCAAATGAGCCAGAACTTTGGCCCATCTTCTGGCCCGAAAGAAGGGCCTGCTCAGCCCAAAAGGGGGCCCTTTGTGGCCCATGGAGGGAGGGCCCAGCCCTCCACAAGGGCTAGTAACTAGCTGTTGGAAGGCCCTCCAACGGCCACAATGGTTGGCCTTTGGAGGGCCATTTCTTTCTCTTATTCTATTTTCTTGCTCTATAAATAGTCAAGAGCTATGCCATTGTAATCTATGAACAAAAGTTCAAAATATGTGTGTTATTTGCTCTTTCACTTCAATAAAGTTCTGAAGTTATTTTCAAGCATTATTAGTGTTCTTTCTTTCAAATTTCAACATGGTATCAGAGCAATCGATCTCATCCTCTTCAAGGTTGGGTGACCCTCCTCCTTCCATAAACATCACCAAAATACAAAATATATCCTCCATTCAACTAAAAAGGGGAAATTACTATCAATGGGTGAATGTAATGAAGAAGGCACTCAACCTTCACAGCTTGGAGGGCCATATCTTCGATAAGCCAATTGAGGAGATAAAAACTTCCTTTAGAGAATGGAAGAAAAGGGACGATCATGTCTTCATTCTTCTCCTCAACTCACTTGATGAAACCCACAAAGCAATGGCGACTTGTGCTCCAATGCAAAAACAGTGTGGGATGAAATGTTCTCTCTTTATGGCTTGGAATCCAACCTTGGGAGAATTTTTGAGCTCAAAAGGCAGATTCCGTGCATTAAAAAAGAAGGCAAATCACTCCCTCAATACTTTGGGGAGTACACTGATGCATGGAATGAGCTCACAACCCTCCAACCACATTCAATAAATCTAAAGGTCATTCGGAAAAGTTGGGAAGAAGATAAAATCTTTGGTCTTCTCATGGGGCTAGATGATTCTTACTCTCATCTTAGGCAAGAAATTCTTAGAATGAAGGACTTTCCTTCATTTGGGGAAGTGCAAAATACGATTCAAAGAGCGGAAGTAAACATGCAGTTGGAAGAAAGTTCCAAACAAAGGCTTGAAGCTCAAGGGTTCATGGCCACAATCAAAGAGCATGCAGCTGCCAAAGTTCATCAAGCTACAAAAAGGGCTGATGTCTATTCCCATTGTATGAAAAAGGGGCACACAAAGGATAAATGTTGGATCCTCCATTCGCATTTGAAGCCTAAAGCATTCAAACCAAGAGAGCAACAAGGAGCTTTGAACTCATTCAATCCTGGACAGCAAACCAATGCTCAACATGCAAAGCTCGCTCCCACTGTGGCCGATTTTGCAGCACTTCAAAGCAAATTAAATGATGTTACAAGGAAGCTCCAACAGTTTGCTCCTTCGGGTGTTAATAATGAAAGCACTCTCTCTCATTTAAATTCTGCAAATTTTCTTATTGATTTGTGAACAGACTATCATATGGTTGGGGATAAAAGAAAAATTAAAAGATTTAAAAACCTTCTCAACCATAAAATAGTCCCAGTTGTAAAGGGGCAAGATTTGGAAGTTAAGCAAGTAGGGGAAATCAAACTTTTTAAAAAACCAACAAATGTTTTACGTCCCTGAGCTTACTTCTGATCTGCTATCCATTAACAAAGTCACTAAAAATCAAGGGTGTAGAGTTGTTTTTTACCCAAATTCCATCTCTTTTTAGGACCTCAAGTCGAATTGTATGATTGGCAAGGGTTCTAGAAAAGGGAACACATATTTTTTGGATCAAAATCAACATGCACTTGTAGCGCATGTCAAAGAAGATGCTGCTCTTTGGCATAAGCGATTTGGGCAGCCCAATGATCAAGCTTTAAATGTCTATTTCCAAACTTGAGCATTGAGAATAGACATTGTAAAGTTTGTATTTTGGGGAAAAAAAACCCGAACAATGTACCCAAACTCAAAAACTATATATAAAAATGCCTTTGATTTAGTACACTTAGATGTGTGGACTTCTCCAATTGTGTCTTATCTGGGCTATAAATACTTTATTACATTCATATATCAAAAAACTAAGTACACTTGAATATATCTCTTGCATACAAAGGATCAAATTTTTAAAGCCCTCAAAAGTTATATGAAATATGCGACTAAATTTTACAATGCCAACATAGAAGTCTTGAGAACTAACCATGATGATGAATACACAAACCACACTTTCAAAAATTACCTTAAAGACAATGGTATTGTACATCAAAAGTCTTGCATGTATACTCCTTAACAGAATGGGGTTGCCTAACGAAAAAATAGGCACATCTTGGAAACAGTTAGGCCAATGATGTTCTATGCAAATGTACTAAAGAAATTTTGGTATAATGCGATTAAAACCGTTGTCCACCTAATTAACCTAATTCCTTCTGAGACATTAAACGGGATGTCTCCTCTAGAAGTCCTATTGAAAAGGAAGCCAAACATTACTCACCTTAAAATTTTTGGATGTGTTTGTTATGTCCATATTCTAGCACATCTTAGAGATAAACTTGATCACACAGGAAAAAGATGTGTACTTTTAGGATATGCTTCATTTGAAAAGGGGTATAGGTGTTATAATATTAGAATTAACAGAACATACACATCTAAAGCTGTGATATTTGTGGAAGAAGAACTTTTCTTTACAGATGTTGAAGTACATGAAACACCAAAAGAAGAGGCTCAACCAAACACTTGAGACTTCTTGATATCACCCTTAGAGGCCGAAACCACAAGAACTCCTCAAATGGCCAAAAGAATATCTTCAAATGATCAAGAGGAATCTACCCATTCGGCGGAGGAACCATCTACCAATTTAGGGAGAGATCAAGGAGAAAATATATAAGGAAATCTTGAAGAAAACTCTGAAGAATTAGATGAGCCTCCTCCTCAACTTAGAAGATCAACTACACTTAGACTTCCTCCATCAGAATGAATTAACCGAAAAGTCTCTTATAACTCGAAGGTAACTTCTCACCCTATTTCTGACTTTTATACTACCTCTAATGTTTCTTTGGGTCACCAAGTATTCTTGAGTGGTATAGACAAAGAACAGGAGCCTAGAACCTTTGATGAGGCAAAGAAGGACCCTAGATGGAGAAAGGCAACAGAAGAAGAGCTAAAAGCACTCACCAAGAATGGAACTTGGGAAGTTACTAAACTCCCTAGAAATAAGAGGGCAGTGGGTTGCAAATAGGTGTTTACGATCAAACACAAAAGTGATGGATCGATTGAACGATTTAAAGTAAGGCTCATGGCTAAGGGGTACACACAAGCTTACAGAATAGATTATAAGAAAATATATGCTCTCATTGCCAAAATGAACACAATTAGGGTACTAATATCACTTGCTTTGAATCATGGGTGGAACATGTATCAAATGGATGTGACAAACGCGGTCCTTCAAGGTGACCTAGAAGAAGTATACATGCAACTCCCACAAGGATATCAGCAACAAGAGGGTGATGTTTGCAAACTTGGTTGCTTGGAAAAGCAAAAAGCAACATATGGTGTCTCGTTCAAGTGCTGAAGCAGAGTATTGATAGGGCTATGGCAACAGTTGCCGGTGAGATTGTATGGTTGTAGGCTCAAGTTGAGAAGCTATGGTTTAAAATGCCTACACCAATTAAACTTCACTGCAACAATCAATCCACCATTCATATTGCATCAAATCCCGTGTTTCATGAACGAACAAAACACATAGAGGTGGATTGCCACTTTATTCGTCAAAAAGTGGAAGATAAACTAATTACAACTCCTCATATCAATGGAGGACAGCAACTTGTAGACATCTACACTAAAGGAGGAACCGCTGCTCACCTACAAAACATAATGAGCAAGTTGAGTACTATTGATATCTATGCATCCAACTTGAAGGGGAGTGTTGAAAATAAGTATCATACAACTCACTTGGCTCAGCAACACTTTGACTCCATTACTAATTCGGTTGAGTCTATTCAACAAAGACTTGTTTTCATGAAAGGGTTAAATCGTAAACCCTAAGCAAGACCAACATTCTGCCCTAAATGAGCCAGAACTTCTGCCCATATTCTGGCCCGAAAGAAGGGCCTGCTCGGCCCAAAAAGATGGCCTGGTTGGGCAGCTAGCTGCCCAACCAGGGCCCAAAAGGGGGCCCTTTGTGGCCCATGAAGGGAGGGCCTAGCCCTCCCCAATGGCTAAGCCCTCCCCAATGGCTAGTAAACTAGCCGTTGGAAGGCCCTCCAACGGCCACAATGGTTGGCCTTTGGGGGCCATTTCTCTCGTTATTCTCTTTTCTTGCTCTATAAATAGTCAAGAGCTATGCCATTGAAATCTATGAACAAAAGTTCAAAATTATGTATGTTATTTGCTCTTTCAATTCAATAAAGTTCTGAAGTTATTTTCAAGCATTATTAGTGTTCTTTCTTTCAAATTCCAACACCATAGAGCCCAATCATAAATTGGGTGATGTCCCATAAGATGCTATAGTTGACAAAGATAATTATCATAGGCTTGTTGGGAAATTGATTTATGTATCATTCACTAAACTAGACACGACATATGTTGTTAGTGTGATGAGTTAATTTATGCATAATCCAAAAAACAAAAAAAAAAACCTCATCTCAAGGCTATTAATAGAATCCTACAGTACCTAAAGGGCTCACCTAACAAGGGAATTTTGTTCAGACGAGGACAAAGATCGAGTCTTGAAGCCTATATTGATGCAGATAATGTAGGATCAGTGGATGATAGAAGATCAATCTCAGATTATTGTACGCTCTTGGGTGGAAACCTTGCTACATGGAGAAGTAAGAAACAAAATGCGGTTGCAAGATCGAGCGCATAAGCAGAAGTCAGGTCAATGGCACTTGGAATCTATGAGCACTTATGACTGAAAATAATTTTGAAAGATCTATAGATTAAAAGGTAAAGCCCAATTAGATTGTAATGTGATAATAAATCAGCTATCAATATTGCAAATAATCCAATATAACATGATCGCACGAAACATATAGAGGTTGACAACCATTTTATAAAAGAGAAACTTGATAGTGGCGTGATCTGCACTCCGTTTGTCTACACAAAGAATCAGATCGCGGATATATTCACAAAGAGACTATTCAGTTTAGTTTTTCTGAGTTTAGTTAACAAATTTAGAATGGATAACATCCATTCATCAGCTTGACGGGAAATGTGGGAAAACACAAACATGTGTTTTATTTTAGGAAATCATGCACTGTAATAGAATATTTAGTAATTATTATATTCCCTGATTTTAGACAATTAGTCCTTTTGACCTATAGCCTAAGATCAGAGGATTTGCCTGAAATTAGGGAACTTTCTATTTTATTTTTTTTCCTTGTTTAGCTGCTGGAGTTATAAATATATACATGTAAAGTAACCTTAATTGTGATAGGAAAAAACATTCTTTTCATCACTTACCTTGGTGGAAAACATAATTCAGTCAAAGCCTAGGCCCAAAAGGTACCAATGAGTTGGATAGTTTAGCCAGAATGTGACCTCATTCCCATTCTATATCATCTGTCCCCCATTTCTGAAGTCTTTGCACCTATCCTCCAGCAACTTATCCTAGATATACTACCAAAAGATTCACTGTTACAAGATCCTTCTAATGCATTCAGATTAAAACAACATGCAATTATGACTTAAAAGGAACAAAATCAGCTCAGCATATAAGCCGTAGAACTTCCCCAATACGGTACCCAGTTTAGGATCCAAGTACATCAATCAAGCCTTGGTAGAGAATTTTGCAACAAGGTGTCAAACTCATATATAATGTGGCTTATCAGAGTAACAAAAAAACATAATTCTGGTCACTCATCAGAGTACCATCTTTCTAATATCAAATAACCCACAAAACTTCAACTTTTATATTTCATTAGAAAGATCTTGCAAACAATTATTTCTGAGATAGATCTAAGAAACACAACAAATTGATTCCAACTAATAAATGTAGTACAATTTAATTTAACAAAAGGCATCACAACACTGACCATACCTCCTTTTTCCTCACTAATGCATGGCACAGCTTTCTTTCTAGGGCCCAGTACTCCTCCCCACATCTGAACTCTTTTTCTACTCTGCAACCAATGTTGTAAATAAGAAATAAGATGTTTAGACATTATTTCACCAATTATTCCTAGTCAGGAAAAATAATCAATGTGTACCACCTAGTCAAGAGCCATGATGCTCAAGTAAGGAAACAAGAGGCTCAAAAGGATTGTCCTTTAGTTGTTCTATGGACTTAAATTTTGTGTTTTGGCAAGCTTCCTAGTTGAAATCAAATGGCTTTAGAGAGCCATTTTACGACTAAAATAATTTTGTAGAGACCCCTCCTAAAATTACTGTCTTACCTGAGAAAATTCTCTTTCTTCAGGATCAACTGAACTGGTTGTTACATGCATCCTTTTCTCGTTTAAGCTATCCAACTGTGTGAGTTTACAAAGAGGCAAAGGTGATGAGGAAGAAAACCAAATTTCTTTAAGTTAAGATCCACAAGGTAGAAGTAATCAACAATTACCCAAAAAGAAAAAAAAGAAAAGAAAAAAGAACTAAGATTGAGCTTTCAGATGTTTGGACACATGACAGCTTATTTCTACATGTCAATAATCTCCGAACACTTTTGAAATACATTTCAACGTGCCCCCTAAGTGCACAATGTTGTATCCAGTAATTCCCCTTGATTTTTCACAAGAAAATTTTAATCTCTGTGCATGTAACTCGTTCTCTTCCTCTATCTTCTCTCTGGCAAAAAATTTATCAAATTTTTGGCAATAGCTAACATTTTTCAATGAAAAATTTTAGTTTTGACTTCTCTGTTCTCTCTCTCTCTCTCTCTCTCTCTCTCTCTCTCTCTCTCTCTCTCTCTCTCACATGTACTTTTTCACCAAGGAGGGGAGAAAGAGAGACACGGGGTCGGATGACTTGCCACAAGATTTAAGTGGATGATGTCCTTAACTCTTTCCACCTACTAGACTGATTAACTCTTATTTGAAAATTTTTGCAAGGTCATAGACTACAATAGAAGTGCAAATTTGATGCACGAATTTATGAATTGGAATGATGAACAACAAAGTAGAAAAGGAAAATAACCTAAGCAATCACACTTGGGTTTCTAGGAATTACCCACTAGAAGAAGACATCACACCTCCTAGGTTTGAGAGAGAACTCAAAGCAATTTTTGCTAATAAAGTTCAAAGTCTTATTATTCCCCTGAAATAAAGGTTACATATCTTAAATAGACAATTTATCTTAAGAACATAAAAACTACTATGAAGACCAAAATCTAAAAACTCATAAATAATTCTAAATTAATTCAAATAATAGAGAAAAATAGAAACCACAACTAAAACTAAAATTTAGAAACTCCAAACTAAATAAATATAGAAAACTAAATGTTTTGAAAATCTTTCTGAACATTGATAAAATAAAACCCTATTTTTGCTATTCTTGAGCTACATCAAAAGGGCTAACTGAAAATAGTCATAGACGGTTATTTGTGATTTTGGGCCTTTCTATGTCACCATGTCTAACTGGGAGCATAATATCTTCAATCAACGATGAAAAGTTTTTCCTTCAAATTGTGATGAAAGGCATCAAAAGATTTTTCTACTTGACATTATCAAGGCTTATTTAGCTTCAAGTTCATCCTTAAGCTCACTTGTTGAATGGTGTGGTTGTCTCGCATGACTATCTAGGTCTCATGAGCCAATCTTATACTGATTTTATTTGACACTAGGATTTCTTTCTTTTTAACATATCAAACTTCCTCCCTACATTGCAACTCTTTTTCCCCTTCCTAGTACATATCTCTTTTTCTATCATTATGTGCGTGTGTGTGTGTGTGTGTACATATCAAATTTGAAAATATTCAAAGTGTCTCCAACCCCTGAAGTGTCATCATGTCAGCAACCTTGCTCATTTGGCGACCAGTGCAGCAAAGTTATGCATCATGAAGATAAAACTATCATACTAGCCGAGATTGGCAAGATTGTTGTTGGATGGACCTCTACTCCTAGAAAACGTCCAAAAAATGTTAGCATCACAACTAATTTCTCATTTTAAATATACAATGCCACAAGACCTAGTTATGGATACACAAATCAAACTTGCTTTCATTGAGAATGATGGCTATAAGAATACACACCAAGAGAAAACAGAGGAGATAGAAGTCCAAAAGAAAGGATCAATGGACATTGTATTCATTCTAAAATTCTTACTTGGTAAATATAACTTTCGGCAAAAGAAAGCACAGGTAGGTATTTGAAAACTGATTGTGGATTACTGACATCCATGTCATGAAACATGAAATATGACCTGCACTGCCAAAGGCATTGAAAATGAATTGAAGCAATTCTGAATACAAAGATCATTTGAAACCATAAGATAAGATATATTTTCATAAATATCTTAAAATTGCATTTCTTGCACAAAGAAAGAAAAGAAATGGATGGCAGTGCTTGTATCTAGGACAGATACTATGCAGATAGCCATGTAGAAGTATGAGATCATTTGTGCAGTAATATATCAGTAAACATGATGAGATAAAACTTGTCTGACCTGAGCAACAAAATTCAGCTAAACCCTTCTGGATTTACTAATTTAGATGAGAAAATCACCATCAATTCGTTTACCCAAAAAATAAAAAAATAAATAAAAAATAACAGAGAGAATGCTTACAAAATCTTTTAGCATAGAATTTGCCCGTTGCATTGCATCAAGCCCCACCATAGCCAAATCTTCAGAATGACTGGGGATGAAACCAGAGTCTCTCTTATTGTCATCGAAGTATCTTCGGCAATACTGGGTTGGCAACCTACTAATGGATTTAGCTATCAGCTGAAACTCCAGGAAACTAAGATCAGCAAAAAACTTGCAAATTTTCTAAAATATTTACTTTCTTAATTTTGGTGAGCTCTTTCACATTATCTTTCTAAAGCAACAAATACATGTATAGCACATGAATATATGGTAGAATTGTTTTCAGCGAGGCAATAGATCAGAAATTTACAAGATAAGATGAAACCCACCAATCACATTGCATATGATAAAAACGGAAATGCATGCCCAACCTTGCACCATGTTGTGCCCTTCAAACATCAATTTAATAATTAAAGTATCAAATATAAGAACATTGCTATTCCTACAAACTAAATGTCGCTTACAAACTTACGAACCCAATAAAAAGTTTATTATACCCTTATGTCATTAGGAAAAGTCCAATAAACATAAGTGTAAAATAGTAGAAGTAACTCAAAAATTTCATCTTCTAATTGATTTTTTTTCAGTAAGTTTGTAAGTTAGTAAAATAAAAAATAAAATTTAGTTCATATGTATAGAGTTATTGTAAATATAAAGCATGCACATGGTGTATGGCTAATGAAGCTTGACCCAAAAAAAGAAAAGAATCAAAATATCTAGAGAATTAATTCATTTTATCCGCTCAATTACTACTGTTGATTCCACTGTTACTGAAAGTATTAATTTTCAGTTTTAGAATATTAAATCTGAAATCATGTACGTCACATATTACTACTAAACTGCTGAAAAATATACTGCTAGAAACTGATATATTCAAGTAATACCACCTGAATGTACAATGTGTGAGTTGAATTCTTTCAGAGATTGCATGACAATAAGTTAGTGACAAAGTATTTTGCAATACTGAAACCTGTTTGCAGGACAAGAAGTTAGTGACAATAAGTTAGCGAGCCTTGGTGCAATGGTTGAGTTGCTTCTTTGGTGACCTCGAGGTCACGGGTTCAAGGCGTGGAAACAGCCTCTTTGCAAAAATGCAAAGGGAAGGCTGCGTACATATACGCCCACCCTCCCCTTACCCCAGCACTAAGTCGGGGAGCATTTTGTGTACGGGGTGAGCCCTAAATTATTTTGCAATACTGAAACCTGTTTATGAGAATTTGGATGTTGCAGCCTTTATCTACTAATTTTGAACAGATGCAGAGAAAAACAGAGGAATTGTCGATAATTGGATTCTTGCAAAGTTAAGGACAAAGCTTGATCACAGATATTGGGGAGTTTACAAATTCCCTCACTCAAGTTTATACTAGAGTAAAACATCCTCATCAAAAGGCACTTCTGTAAATGAGAGCAGTAAGAGTTCAGCCCTATCAATCAATGATAGTAATGGAGGTAGGGAGAGGGTGGATGTGGAGACCACGGTGGTAGAGGTGGTAGTGATCAAGGTATGAAGAAAGCATAAATATTGTGGCAGTGATGGCCATTGTGGTGCTCCTTGTTGGGACGTAGTTAGTAGGCCTCCATGAACAGTAGATGTAGCTACTTCTTGTAGAATTGCCTATCTAATCATCTAATGGTGACAATGTTGTGCTTTCAAGGGAGGAATTTGCCAAGTTACTCAAATGTCAGATGTCTTAACAAGTCTTCTTTTCTTAGATAATCATACCTTTTATCTACACAACCACTTAATTGTTCACACAATCACCATGGACAATGGATCCATTGCCAGCATCAGTAGCATTAGTGGCATTGAGCCTATTCAACCATTTCCCTCTTTTTTCCTGTCATTTACAAGTATTGCTAGGTTTCCATTCAATCTTTTGATTATGAGTGAATTGACTAAACAACTAGAATATCCAATCATCTCTTTTTCCTGATCTTGTTATTACTCGGGATATAGATATGAAGAAGACAATTGGCCAAGGGCATGAATGTGGCAGTGTTTACTATTTCATGGTCACTCCTACATATGCATCTCAACATCTACCTACCCAGCCAGCGGCTTGTTCTGTCTGGTTTCTCCTCTTTAGATCCATTGTTGTCCTGATCATCCATCCTTGGAGAGGTTAAAGCAACTAGTCATCGGGATGCTGTGTTTCATATGAGGTATCTCAATAGTGTTCCTGGTTGACACCTGCTCTAATACGACATAAACATGGTAGTGAGAGATAAGTGATATAGAGAGAGAAAGAGGAAATTGAGAGAGAGAGAGAGAGAGAGAGAGGATGCAACCTATCTTAGGGTTTGGACAAGTTGTGCTAATTATATTAAATAAATGACATACAAGAAAAATAGCTCTTGGTCAGACTTACCAAGCTTATTCCTAATGTAAGGCTAATTGACAACTGCTAGATAAGAACTGTCAACAGTAGGTGTAGGAGAACCTAAACCTTGCAAAGCCACTAAACTATTAAGAACAAGAGTCTTGTTTCTGCAGAAGGAAGCCGATTGTCCAGAAGAGAAGGGATTCTCTTGATGATTTTGATAGGTTCAAGCTCATGGCTAAGTTCAAGGTCTGACATAGAATGACATATGTGCCTATAAGATATGTAAGGCCTACCGTTCATCATGAGATTTACTTGCTTTATCTAGGAATAGGATTGCTGCCAGCATAAACACACCTAAGATTAATGATTAATAACGTTGTTTGCTTTTGTGATTACATTTTTATTGTAAATGATGTACAAATTATCCGTAAAGATATGAATGTCAAGAGTTTAGTTGAGAGGATAATTTTAGATAGGAATGAATGACGTAAAAGAATCCAAACCAGTTGACTTTTGCTATTATTGTTGTTGTTTATTACTATTATTATTATTATTATTATTAAAAAACTATGGATAGTTTATTTTTACTTCTTTCTTTTTTTTTCCTCTCCTTTCTCCTGTATTGGTCTCAAGCGCCTAATCCAAAAATTCGGGATTAAAGTTCAATTTGTTATTGTTGTTGTAGCTAATGTCTCTCCTCAGTTCGTAAGAACACCTCGAATGTGAGTCCTCAAAGTGACACTGAAAGTTGTCGCAACAACTTCCAAGCACATATACGGGATCCTTTCCAAAAGTGCTTGTGCAACTTTGTAGCAGAAAAAGGATAGAGGACGATGGGGGAGGGGGAGGGGAATCAAATCAAGAAATACATGACTCTCAAAAAAGAGAAGATTGGAGATCTCAAGATGAAAAATAAAGAAGTAAACAACTATTGAGCTGCTGGAAAATCGGGTGAGAAGACGATTTGGAATCCCCAAAAGAAAAGGGTTTCACCTGAGGTACTGAAAATCCACCATGCTGACTACATGTTACCAGACCAATCACAGAAAATTTATTTTTTAGATCCTTGGGTAGCTCAGAGTTAAAAAAATCAAATAAAAAAAAAAAACATCAACTGGTTTGGATCAGCTTGGAACCTCTCCAAAACCAACCGGATCAAAAAAGCTCACCCCTGAAACAAGAATATCGTAAAGAAGCTACAAACAAACATGGCAAGTGACAAGGTGGAGTATAAAGAATGGGAAAACGATGTTCGAACAAAAGAAGCTAAAAGTTCTACAATGGAACCTTAAACCTGACCTTGTCCACTAAGCCGATGCTGCACTTTGACCAGAAATGAAGTAGAAATCTGTCAAGTCATAAATCAAAAGCATTGCCATCATATCTGATTGATAAATGAGATTAGCTACAGCAACAGTCTCTTACAAGAGACAAGTTTTCAGAAATCAAGTGGCACTTCTCGTCCATATCAACTTCACCACATGGTTGCACCATCATATCACATTCAAACATATCAAACATAAGCTTTGCAACAAAGATTTTTCTTGTTACACCTGAAAATAGCATAATGCATAATCCAGGGAAAATTAGGTTATTCCATGCCAAATAAGCACAATAGAAGCATTAAATCAAAGTGCAGCATTTGTCCTTATCTTGACCTTAATTTTACCAGGGGGTGCTTGCCGCTCAGCAATTGTCCTTATAATCCCACAGATGTTACTTTACCCTTCCTGTTGGCAACAACTCATTCTATTTCAAGATTAGCACAATGACTGAGAGATGCAAATCCAGATGCAAGGACAAGCAAAACTCACAGGACCAAAATTCAACTTGTGTGTGCGGGGGAGAGACAGTAGAGAGAGAGAGAGAGCAACAAATATCCAATTTTCATTCTGATGATTGCAGAAACATGTAAAATATTAATGACTGATTATCGGTGCAGATGGCTTCATTATACAACCAAATTACCCATGCCTTTAAAAAAAAAAATGAAGACACCCCCCCTGTTCTCTACTTTGTACAGTCCCACCCTTTAACAAAAAGGACAAGAATCAAGGGCCTTCTTTCCCTTTCTCCTTTCCAAATAATTTTCTTCTCTCCCCTTTATTGTCCCTCATATCCTCCTCCAATCAAAATTTGAACTCTCATTGAAAAGTATAGATCAACAATTGCCTCAAACAGAAGATCGAGAGGTTTAATTTCAAACTAGAAGCAACCAACCAAATTTAGCCAAGTTTATAGCTGAAACACTAGACTTTGTCATTGTCTGCATGCTTCTGTCCCGGCATAGCTTGGGTCTGAGGGATTTCAGTCTTTATCAGTACCTCTTTCACGGAATTACATGCTTCAACTCTATCATGCTCTTTGATAGTTCCTCTCTTGTTTTCCAGTATCTTTCCAGACTTCCCTATTGCAAGAATCAGCTCAAGTTGCTTTTGTTGTTGTTCCTGCAGCAAATATCTCATGTAAGTTAGCAGCGCATATTCCATTCACTTTTGAGAGTCAGCATTTTATCACCATCTGCATTTAAAACCAGCAGACAGCAATCCAGGCTTATTAAGTAGGATCAATACAATAGGTATCTTAAAAGATGAGAGACCAGCATCTTGTAATTTTGCTATATCTTTTCCACAAGCAATGAATGACATTAAATGCTGATCAAAAGGGATATGATATCAACAAAGAACGCAGACAAGGACTGCTACCACCGAATTCATAAACCAGTTGTATGCATGGATTTAGACACAATTTTTATTTGCACTCATTCCTCATGCATCGGGCTGTCTTTTTTTCTAGATACATAACATTTAAAACAGTTAACAAAATTTGGGAGGGAAAGGGTTATCAGAAATTATATAGCTCTATACCCAGTCCTAGTTGAAACAAGGAAATCAAAGAAGTTGCTTGGCGCTCAAAAGATGTTGCTAAATAAGCAGGTTCAATATAGGCAACTTGTAGACAATCATACTTTTCCTTTTTCCAAATCCTTTTATTCTATAAAGGAAAGTTTGCTTCCAAGATTCAAATTCAAGACTTTAGGTAAGAAGCAAGCATGCTCATGATGAGGTTGCTGGTATCTTCTTGGTTTGAAGATGGAAAAGGTTCTTGGTTCTATAGTTGGGATGGGAATACTTTGGAATAATTTTTAATTTCTAAACAACATCAATAGCAAAAAATAGCTGTAACAGAAATGAGGCTATTTAGGTGGATGTGTGGAAAATCTAGAAGAGATAAAATTAGAAACGAAGAGATTCGTAATAAGTTGGGAGTTAATTCAATTGTGGATAAAATGCGAGAGTGCCGTTTGAGGTGGTTCAGACATGTGCAAAGAAGATCCAAAGATGTACCGGTTAGGCGAACCCAGAACTTAAATATTGGAGACCTAATAAAACGTAGAGGTAGACCGTTGAAAATTTGGATACAAGTTATTCATAAAAACATGAAAATTAAGGGTTTAGAAGAGAAAATGGTCTTGGATAGGAATGCATGGCATAGAAGAATCCGCACGAATGAAACCAATATATTTTCGATATTTATCTATTGATTTATTTATTTACTTTCCTTTTTCTTTGTATTTTATTTTTTTTATTTTTCTTTTCTCTATCTTTTTTTAAATTTGTCTCTCAAATGGCCGACCCCAAATATTGGGATTAAGGCCCAGTTTGCTGTTGTTGTTGTAGATGGATTCTATCTGCTCCTTGACGTTGATGTCCCTAAAGCTTTAATCTGCACATGCCCATGATGTACATCGTACCACTCCTCTACGTTTTCCCTTGGGTTTAAGCAGGCAAATATGAACATATAATATTTGTTGAATAGGAATATGAATTTTGGTTTTTGATACAATCAACAAGCTGACACTGGCAAGTGGAAAGTGCACTTTTTGGCCCAATAAATAAATTCTAGTACCATTTCGAAACTTAAGTAGCAACATCCATGTGCAAGTATAGGTGTTTCTCTATTGAGACTTGTTAGTACAAAGGTTCTGCATTTAAGCCAAAGAAAAAAGGCCTTTCAGTAAGGATGAATTTGGTTTTAGGCATTTTGAAAAGTTCGTACAAGTTTACAAAACACAATAGCAGCATGAGGATCATCAATACATTCTGTGACATAAAAAGAGTGAAAAAGCTATTAAGTTTTACAGTTATCCCAATCTTAAAATCTTTCACACAATGTGACTTGGACCACTGAGTGGAGTTGAATCAAAATTCAAGGCCACTGTGTCATCACGTCACAAGGAGCAAATCGATTAAACCTTTAGGGACAGTAAAGGAGTGGTACAGTACACATCATGAGCATATGCGGATTAAACCTTTAGGGACAGCAACATAGAGGAGTAGATGGAATCCATCCAAATTAGAGATTATTCCAAGTATTCCCACCCCAATTGTAGAACTAAGAACCTTTTTCATCTTCAAACCGAAAAGACAGAGGCAACCTCATCACGAGCGCGTGCAGCTGAAACAGTGTAAAAGTAAAGAGCGGCAAAAAAAATTACAAACGAAAGGACCTATTTGTAGAAAATCAATTAAGGAAGAAAAGGGGTTTACATGGTACAGTGCACTATCAGGACAAGATTAAAATTTCTAATAGCTTGAACTCCGGACCATTTGGCAGGTGAAATTCCATATATGAACAGAGCCGAACTAGCACTAAGATCTGAAACAATACAGAATCAGAGTCTCATTGTGGCAAAAAGAAGAAGATCTTCAACAATCATTATATAGCTAGGCAAAAACAGTCTGTGTTCGCATGATTGTAACATTTCTATTCAACCCATGAAACACAAAAGTCAAACACCGAAAGTTTGAAACCACCAGCCATGAAGACAAGAAAATTCTTTTATTCAGATGAGACAGGCAGATCTGAAAACAGAGGGGATGGTGACAGATGACAAAGGATGGAAGAACACATGCCCAAGTTTTAAATGTGATAAAGCCAAAACAAACACCATCAGAATGAATCTGTGATAGAAATACAGCAGATGACTATGATAATCAATTGTAGTGCAGCATCGAGACTCCTTTGCTTAAGACTTCTTAGGCACGTGCATGTGCACACAAACGACTGTAAACCAAATCAGTACAAAACTGATATGAGAAGAAATTGTTTCAACATAAACAGTTGTGTATACCATCCTTGCCACAAGTAAGTAGCACAATTTTGCTGTCTAAGCCTTCTTCAGTATAACATGAGGACACTATTTCATAGATTTCTAGCACAATGCACAAACATAAAATGGAATAAAAAATGTCACAAAAGCAAACCGATTATGTATTTTTCCTCTAATATTATGAGTTACATTATTTAGATACATTGTTTAGATAGAAGAACAATAAAAGATGAAAGCTACTTATATAAATGTAAAATGGCATAGATATGGTGTAATTTAAGGCCCATTCCTTTCCCAAACCAACATCTAGCAAATTAGCAATTTTAAAACAAGGTGTTATGATTATCTCAGCAGAGCCAAAACAAACTTCCCGGCATCTAGCTAAGGATCTCATGTGGTCAAGTCAAGTGATAAAACATGACATCACATTGACATCAATTATTCTTCATCATGTCAGTAAATCTGATATTACTAAACTTTAGTATCTCATGAATTTTAAGCACCATAAACGATCAATGCCCTCAAATCATCGGAAAATCCAGTCAACAAATTGTCTTCTACAAGCATCAGGATATTGGAATGAGTATTTAATAACAAAATAAAAGAGAATTTTTGAAAAATTATTCTGTTCATTTTATTAAGAGAATTACAATATATAAACACCAAAAATAATCAAATCTCTTAATTCTAGAGTCTAATATAATAAACATAATCAGATCCCCTAGTCCTAAGCCTATTACAAGAAAAATTACAATATTAATAATAGTAAGAATATTTACAATAATAATGAAAATTTTTAAAGAGTTAATCAAGAGATATACAATTATAACAAAACTAAATAAAAAAAGAAGAATATATTGACATCCCCCCTCAAATTGATGCGGGTAAGTCGAGCAGCAGCAAATTGCTACTGAAAAACTTGTGTTGTTGGCGTGCCAAAGCTTTCATAAAGACATCAACTATTTGAAGATCAGTAGTAAGATGAGGAAGAGTGATAACACCTCAAGTAAAGGCCTCCCTAATGTAATGGCAATCCACCTCTATGTGCTTTGTGCGTTCATGATATACTGGATTCGCAACTATTAGAATGGCACTACTATTATCACCATGAAGTGGAGTCGGATCAGTTCAAGGAAATCCAAGTTCGGAAAGAAGACCACATAACCACACAATTTCAGAACAAGCCCCAGACATGGCTCTATACTCAGCCTCCGTGGAAGATTTAAAGACAAAATCCTGCTTCTTACACTTCTAAGAAATTAAGGCATCTCCAAGAAAGATGCACCACCCTGTTGTAGACTTCCTAGTATCCGGGCAGTCAGCCCAATCTGCATCACTATATACACTCAAATGAAGAGCAAATTTTGTAGGAAAAAACAACCCACGAGTAGATGACCCAATTAAGTATCGAATAATGCAACGAACTGCAGCAAGATGAAGATGTCGAGGTGATTGCATAAATTTGCTGACTATATAGACAGCATAGGAGATATCGAGCCTTGTAATTGTTAGGTAGATAAGACTACCAACAAGTTGCCTGTATAAAAATGGATTAGGCAAAAACTCACATTCATCTTTTTGGTATTTCACATTCACTTCCATTGGCGTATCAACTGCAGTAGCAAACCAACTAACTCAATGAGATCTTGGATATATTTATGTTGATTTAAGAACAAACCATGATCTCGAGAGTGAACTTTCAGCCCCCAAAAAATATGTGAGGTGTCCAAAATCTTTCATTTTAAATGTACTATGCAGCATATTTTGAAACTTTGTGATCAGTCGATTGTCATCACCAGTGATGATAATACATCAACATAGACTAAGAGAAAGACCATACCAGTGACTATCTTGTGAAAGAAAAGTAATGAATCATATTGACTTTGTGTGAAAGAGAAGATGAGAAGTGCTCTGAAACTTCTCAAACCAGGCCCTAGATGCCTGATTCACCCATACAAAGAGCGTCTTAGCTTGCAAACTTCATGAGAAGCTGTCGTTGACATACCGGGTGGAAGTTTCATGTAAATCTCTTCCTTAAGGTCCCTATTCAAGAAAGCGTTTTTTACATCCATCTGATATAAAGGCCAAGATTTAGAAGATGCAGTAGCAAGAATGGTTCTCACTGTGATCATCTTAGAAACTGGTGCGAATGTTTCTTCATAATATAGGCCATATTCTTGTTTATTGCCAAGAGCAACCAATCAAGCTTTGTATCTATCTAAAGAGTCATCAGACTTGAGTTTCACAGTATAGACCCACTTACTACCAATGGGTTTAACATTTGGAGGACAAGAAGCAATGTCCCAGGTATGGTTTTCCTCAAGTGCTTGGAGTTCTACTTCCATTGCTTGTTGTCAAAACTCATGTTTCATAACCTGTTTATAACAAATGGGAATGAAAATAGAAGACAAAGTAGTAGACATGACCATAGGGTTTGAAAACCCATACCTTTAAGGAGGTTTGTGAGGTCTAAAGCTTCTTCGAAGAGGAGGTGGATCATTGGAAATGGGTAGAATAGAATCAGATGCTGCAAGAAGATGTGGAGGGACCTCAGTGACACCTGTAGGAGGATCAGATGTAGGACTGCGTCGACGATAAACATAACCAGGTTTAAACCTTTGGATTGATATTGGCGACTTAGGAAAATGTGGTAAAGCAGATAGAGGAGGGAATTCTGAAATCTGTTGTGTGTTAAAGAATGGCTAATTTAAAAAAAAAAAAATGACATTCCTAGAAACACGAGTTTGACGGGTATGAGGATCATAGCAAACAAATCCTTTTTGAGTTCCAGCATATCCCAAGCATATCCTTAAAAGGCACACTTGACAGATTGGACACTAAGTTTATTTATCTCATGTGCAGGAAGGTGAACAAAACAAATACATCCAAAAATATAAAGATCAGAATAATTTGGTGCATGTCCAAACAAATGCAAGTAAGAAGAATCATTGTTCAAATTGGGAGATGGTAATCCATTAATCAAATAAACAGCAATAGACAAAACTTCACACCAAAAATGAGAAGGAACACAAGACTCAATTAGAAGAGTTCGAACAGCATCAAGAAGATGACGACTCTTTCTTTCATCCACACCGTATTGTTGTGGAGTGAAAGGACAAAACCGTTGTGATATGATCCCATGACTTTGAAAAAAAAATTGAAATTCATTTGACATATATTCACCATCTGAATCAAATTGTAAGATTTTGATTTTGGCAAAAAATTGTGTTTCAACTAAAGCAAGAAAGACTTTAAATATAGAGAAAACCTCACTTTTGGACGGAAGGAAATATACTCAAGTGAAGCGAGTGAAATCATCGATAAAAGTAACAAAGTATTTGTAATATTCATGAGAAATTACAGGTGCAATACCCCATACATCAGTATGTACAACTTCAAAAGGCTTGATGATGCGGGTTTTATGTAATGGAAAAGGAAACGTTTTGCTTTTACCAAGTTTGCAAGATGCACAGTCAACAATGTCATTATTAGAAGAAGTCGAATTTTTATTTCCAAGTAAACCGGATTTAAGTAAGAGTCGAAGAACATGAGGATTAGAATGTCCTAAACGTCTATGCTACACCTGATTATCACATTGAACAATATTACAAGCAACATAATTTGACACCAGAGAGGAAGATAAAAATAAAAGAAAAAAACGTCCCACTTTAGGTCCCATCGCGATCATCTACCCAGAAACTTAATCCTGCACAAGACAACCAGAATTTGAGAATTGATCATTACAATTGTTGTCAACTAATTGACCAACAAATATAAGATTAGTGGACAGTTTAGGAGACACAAAAACAGTATTTAAAGGCTGAAATATCACCAACAGTTGTGATAGGTAAGGAATTACTATCGGCAGTATGAATCTGAAGATCGCCTTTGTATTTTTTAACATTATTTAATGGTAAAGCAGTGTTGGTCATGTGATTGGAAATACCATAATCAAAATACCAAAGCATAGGATTAGAATTTTTGTTACATGAAAGACCTAAAGCAGAAAAGACAGAAACGATCATTTATTAGACCATTTCAGGAGTAATAGAAGACTGACTAGGACTAGGGGCATTTGAGTAACCAACCGAGACATTGTAGGTAGTTTCAGATTTCTTTAAAGGTCGAATGAAACAATCTTTGATGATATGTCCCGTTTCCTCACAATAATTGCAAAAATTTTTAGCATAATTAGTGGCAATGTGTCCAAATCCTTTGCAATTATAGCACTGGACATTAGTCATATCTCTGCCTCCTTTAAATCTCCCTTGAGCAACGTAGGCAACAGGAATTAGAGCAAAATTTTGAGCTTTCTGCTCCAAGACAGCCTGTGTGATTAGTCGTTGTTCTTTCCTAAGAAACTCTCCTACGCAAATATCCAATAAAGGAAATGATTCTATGTTCATCAGGTTGGATCTAATTGGTTCAAACTCCCCCCTTAACTTCATTAAAAACTAGTCACGCTTGCTAGTCTCATGCACTCGTTGGATAGCAATGAGTGCTTCAGGAGGTACACTTGCATACACAATATCAGTATATTCAGCCCAAAGATTTCCAAAGAAAGAATAAAACTCTTTGATTAACATACTCCCCTGAATGAGTTGACCCAACTCGAGTTCCAATTGAAACCTTCGTGCTGCATTACTTTGATTGTAAATTTTCTTCAAGTAATCTCACATTTCTCTAAAAGTCTTATAAGGCTTGAGATTGAGAAGTATGGAGGCTTTCACACTTCCAAAGATCCAAGACATAATCTGAGCATCCTTCACCTCCCATTTCACATATTTCTCTTTCTCCTTCTCGCTATTAGGTGCAGGATCTGTCCCATCAATATGACCCCATAATTCCTTTCCCATGACAAAGATCTGAAATTGGAATGCCCAGACAGAATAGTTCTTGCCATTAAATCGAACAATAAAGTGTTCAAATCGTTCCAAAAACATGATTCAACTAGAAACAAGAATTAAAAGACCAAGTCCAAGAAAACATAATAGAAGAGCACGAAAAAAAAGAAACAAATTACTAAGATCTTGGACATAGACAAGGAACCAGACACAAGATGAAATGATCTGACTTTTAGCTATGATACCATGACAAAATAAAAGAGAATTTCTAAAAAATTGTTCTGTTCATTTCATTAAAAGAATTATAATATATAGACATCAACAATAATCAAATCCCTTAATTCTAGAGTCTAATATAGTAAGCATAATCAGATCCCTTAGTCCTAGGTAGGGGTGTATTCGAGCCAAGTTGATCCCGAGTATCCCTATACTCGAACTCAAACTCAATTTCTTTTACCTGACTCAAGCTCGACGAGTAATAAATAATAGGGCTCGAACTCGACTCAAATGTATAACAAGCTGCTCGAACTCGACTCGAACTCGGCTCAAAAACTCGATTATTTTATAATATATTAATATATTTTATTTTATTTTATTTTTATATTATAATCATATATAAATATATATAATATATATAATCGAGTTATTCGTCGAATTTTTGAATCTAAAATTTCACTACTCAAACTCTGTTAATAAGAGATTTAATCAACAGAGCCAATCAAAGAATCAATATCAAATGGAGCAAGTCAATTCGGAAATCAAGGGGATTCCATCAATCTATAAGTAAATTCGGAAATAAAGGAATTCCATCAATTAACTAGTCAATTAAAAAATAAGGGACAGAACCAATCAAGGAATCAACATCAAATGGAGCAAGTCAATTCGGAAATCAAGGGGATTCCATCAATCTACAAGTAAATTCGGAAATAAAGGAATTCTATCAATTAGCTAGTCAATTAGAAAATCAAGAAATTCTATCACTTTGTCTTATCATACCTTATACATAATTAGACTACCACAAATAGAATATATAGATTAGGAATGAGAGAAGATCACGATTGTAATTTAAAAATTTTCCTGAATTATTTCTGTACAATTTTCTATATATATGGAATAACAAAGGAGAAAAAACTCATTCAGACAAATTACAATCTCTTAATGTAACTTTATCGAACATTCCTGTTCCTACTTGTTATTCTCAGACAGCCCAACATGCGTGCTAGAAACAAGAAATGCAATATGAGCTCCAAGTGCTTCAAGAAAATCATACATGGGATATTGTTCCATGTCCTCCAGGCGTTAAACCTATTGGCTGTAAGTGGGTATATTCTGTGAAATTAAATTCTGATGGTTCTCTTGATCGTTATAAGGCTCAGTTGGTTGCTCTTGGCAATAGGCAGGAATCTAGGGTGGATTATGATGAAACCTTTGCTCCCATAGCCAAAATGACTACTATCCGAACTATTATTGCTATTGTTGCTTCTAAGGGATGGTCACTTCATCAAATGAATGTTAAAAATGCGTTTCTGCACGGTGATCTTAAAGAGGATATTTTTATGACTCCTCGAGGTTTATTCTCTTCCTCTTTTGGTGTTTGCAAACTTCGACGTTCACTCTATGGCTTGAAACAAGCACCTTGGGCATGGTTTGAGAAATTTCGTTCTACTTCCATCCGCAATTCGAATATGCTGTGCACCACAATAGGGTCGAACATTGTGCAAATAATCAGAAATACCAGTCATATGATTTGAAGTCGCAGAGTCAACAAACCAAGGTTGAAGAGTATGTTTAGTCGTACCTTGAATGCCCAAGGCAGAGAATGCTGAGATAATCCTTTGTTGTCCCATTTCTAGAGCCAAGGCAACTTGATTAGAGACTACCGGAGGTGCTGTCATGGGACCCTGATCTGCTGACTCTGTAGGGAAAGAGCAATAAACTGCAGCATGAAAGGTTTTGGTTGGACGATTCTCTGATCGTGTTGGACATTCATTAATAATGTGACCACGTTGTTTACAATAGTTGCAAAATTTTCGGTTGCAATTTTGAACAATATGTCCAAAATCCTTGCATGAATAACACTGAATCTGCTTCATATCTCTTCCTTTTCTCTTTCCTTGTGCAGCGTAGGCAACTATTACAGATTCTGAATTAAGTTTGTCTTGTGCCACAGCTTCTTGAGTAATTAATCGCTGCTCTTCCCAGAGTAATTCTCCAACACATATGTCCAGAGAGGGAATTGGATCTCGGTTCAGCAAAGCAACCCTTGCAACCTCAAATTCTGGTCTAAGTTTCATGAGAAACTGATCCCGCCGACTAGTGTCATAAGCGTCTTCGAGGACAAACAGTACCTCTCGTGGTATTTTATCATGTATAATGGCTGAATGTTCTGTCTATAAATTAAGAAAACGAAAATAGTATTCTTGAATTGAAAGATTACCCTGTCTGTAATTTGCAATATCGAGCTCCAACTGAAAGCGCTTTGTATTGTTATCTTGATTATAAATACGTTTCAAATATTCCCACATTTTCTTGCCTGTTGTAAAAGAACGTAAATTGTTGACCATGTGTGGCTCAATAGATCCCAAGATCCAAGAAATAATTTGAGTATCTTTTGTCTCCCACGAAGCAAGGCCAATTTTGTCATTTGGTGCAGTAGAAGACCCATCAATATGTCCCCAGAGTCCTTTGCCTTTGACATACATCCTGAATTGAAACTCCCAAACCGAATAGTTCTTTCCACTGAACCGAACAGAAAAGTTTTTTGTTGTCATAGTGATCTAGGCCTATTACAAGTATATTACAACTAGACTCGAACTCGATCAAATTCGAGTCGAGTCAAGTCAAGTCGTTGACCGAGTAGCTCGCGAGCGACTCGAACTCGACTCGGTCCGTGTAACAACCCTAATCCTAGGCCTATTACAAGAAAAATTACAACAATAATTACAGTAAAAATATTTACAACAATAATGAAAATCTTTAGAAAGTTAATCAAGTCATATACAATTATAACAAAACTAAATAAGAAAAGAAAAATATATTGACAGTTAATAGTCAGCTGATCAAATCATTTTACCTGCATTGCAAGCACAACCTTTTGAATCTCACCAAGCTCCTTTTCCAAAATGTCTTCTTGCGCTGCTAATGCTCGAGTAGCTTCGGAATTCTTCTGAGCTAAGGCTGCAGTCTTCAACCATAATACAAGTTACAGATAATATCAATCCAATGACACAGTTGAATATAAATTTCAAACAGTTGAATATTTCTTTTTAGTATGTGGTGTTCTTCATACATGCATCCAAAAACCAAAATAAAGAAGAGAAGATTTAATTTTTTTACAAAAATAAAGGTAAAGTAAGTTTTCCACCATTATAAGCATCCTAGTTCACGATACACATTAACAAGTCGAAGCAATGAAACATCATATCTATAAAGGAATGTTAGATTTAATCACATGCAACAGAAGCGTGATAAATCACAAAAATTAAATATTCGGTATTTTTTAATAAATATCTCAATGCGTAAGTCTCCAAAATCCGTGAATCGTGACCTCCTTCGTACAAATCGCTTGATCGGAATGGTGATTACAAAATCAAACCACCACCACATATCCACAACTCGTCAACCCAAAGTCCGGTGAACCCAATGACAAGAGAAATTTTCCTACTCGAAAAATTTCTCAATCCCTCCATCGTATTCTCAATCCAAAGAATATGTGCTTATCTCTCAAACAAATGTCCAGAGAGAGTTCATTAACACAAAACTCTCTCAAAATTGTTTTTTCACATGAAACATTGGAGACAAAAACTACACCAAAATAAGTTGGATAATCAAAAGATTGGTTAGGGAAGTCATGGGAGTTATCATCATGCGTTAACTACCCATTTAAATTTCGAATTACCTTTTACTTGTGGAAAAAGTCCCTCATGAGCATTTTTATCAACATGTCCCACTTGCAGAGGGTATTTTACGTTCGTTATAAGATCACAACTACTGCGATCTATCACATCGCTTTGCAAAACTTTCATACAAGATTGAGTATTGTACGACCGGTGAATACACCTACAAGCAAAGACTTCTCAATACCCCTGTTAGGATGACTAAGAAGCCACCATTAGTACCAAAAAGAACTCACTATATCCTAAACTCAATGCAATTACATCCATCGATCCACTTTCCTCATCGAAAATGACTCCCAATCATTTGCTCGACTATATATTCACTATTATGTGTAAATTCCAATATAGATTAACATGACAGATCGACATGTGAATACTACACAATAATATAATGTCGATTGGTTTTTCTTTTCCCAAACTCGAATCCATTAGTCTCAATTCAACTACTTTCCTAGCTCTACCCTTAGGCCTCAATTTATCTTCTGAACCATAAATAAACAGCAAATATTGAATCAAGACTTATAAAAACAGTCAAAAATAACATGGGTATAAGAGATCTCATCCAATGGATCTCGAGTCTCAAGCAGTGAAAACGGAGATCATAATCATATTGTCTCAAATAATAACTCTCATTATCTCATAGTCGTCTTTTCACATGCGGTATAAAACACGTGGTACGGTGTTATTCCTTCATCTCTCAAAATGCCATATGTCAAATTTTTTAACATTGTACAGGTATGAGACTCAGTCTACACATAAAATTTTACCAAGAGATCCGAGAGATGATATCACTAGACGCAGGAGATACCTGAAATCTCAAATCTGCCTACTTATAGGCAACATGGATGTAATATATCTATGTCAATCATTTCGCATATGATCTCATCCTGAACACAAATCGGGACAACTTATGTTCTAGCAAAACCACTCTCAAAGCCTCTTACTACTAGAAATCATCTTATCCCCGCTCACTCAAAACTGGGGGTGGTCACTCGTGTGAGAGAATCTATCACGCTTGCCTGACATCTTTTATTATAACACACTACAAAATATGACAATAGACATGTAACAAAATAAACTTGTTACTGAATAATGCACATATATCATATACATCAATAAGTATCAAAAACGTCCATTTAGTACAAATGAAAAATATCAAATTATATATAAAAAAATGCATAAAAAAATGTACATATGTCACGATAGATTTGGTAAAAGGATCAGTCACCATGTTGTATAAAAAAAATGTACTTAATTGTCACTACACCTTTCTTGGTGATATCTCTCACAAAATGGTATTTGCTATCAATGTGTTTGATTTTACTGTGATACTTAAGGTTTCAGTTGTAGGCAATGACGGCTTAATTATCACAATAAATCATCACTGGACTTCCATTATCTACCGCAACTCCTAAGTCATTCAAAAATTTATGAAGCCAAGCACTCTCCTAAACTGCCACTGAACATCCCACAATCTCAATCTCTATTGTTATTGAGATACATAGATTTGTTTCTTATTTCTCCAAAATATGACATCATTATTGAGCAATATAGCAAAAACTGATGTCGATTTGCGTCCATCCAGATCATCACCCCAATTGGCATCTGAATACCCAATGAGATACAAATCACATCTTCCGTAACACAATGAGAGATTCGCAATTCCCTTGAAATATCTCATAATCCTTTTCACTACTCCATAGTGACCCCTTCCAAGATTCGATTAATACCTACTCACCAGATCAAATGCAAAATAAATCTCTGGTCGTGTACACCTTATTGCATACACTAAACTGTCCATTGCACCGAATCCATGAGAATATCTATGAAGACTTAAATCTTCACCTTTAGCGATAAAAATATCTATTAGATTACAATCTCTCATCTCAAAATGCTCAAAAATCTTCCTAATGTAGAACTCTTGTGAAAGAGTCAACACCATTCTCGAGTGATCCCTTTGGATCCAAATTTCGAGAATGAACTAAATCTCACACATGTCCTTCATATCAAAACTCAACAATAATCAAGTTTTAATAGTCATCAGATATTTTCTATTATTCCCGACCTACAGAATATTATCCATATATAAGAACATGATCACAAAAAAGTTATTAGAACGTTTTAGGTACACACAAGGATCCTCCTCAATCATCACAAATCCATGAGATTTCACATACTCGTGAAATCTCAGATACCACTATTTGGATGATTACCTAAAGTCATATATCAACTTCCGAAATCGACGGACCTAATCCACTAGACCTTTTAAAATGAATCCAGGGGATTGTTCCATATAAATCTTCTCATCCAAACTTCCGTTAAGGAAGACAATTTTTACGTCCATATAGTATAATTCCAAATCTATATTCGCAACAATCGCTAAAAGCAAATGAATCAAGAAAAGTTTGACTATCAGGGAGAAAGTCTCTTCGTAGTCCACGCTCTTAATCCAAGTGCAACCCTTGGCTATCAGACGGATCTTATACCTCTCCAATGATCCGTCGGTCTTTCTCTTGATCTTGAGAACTCACTTGTTCCCAATGGCCTTTCTACTCTCAAGTTAATCAACTAGATCTCAGACCCTGTTGATTCTTATCGACTTCTTATATCCATCCATGGTGATGAGATCATTAAGATTGCAAAGAATTCACGAAACCCAACTCAAGTCCCAGTTGGACCGGTAACAAAGGCCCGAGTTAAAAGATTCAAAGAAGCACTGAATAATTTAATTCAGGGAGCTTTACAACAAGAAATTGGAGCCCAAATAAATATAGAACCCAAAGGGGCCTTAATTATGCTTATACAAGCCCAGTTGGAAGAATAAAAGGCTCAAAACTATCCAAAACCAAGGGAGAACGAAAATGAAGAAAAATAGCAGCAAGACTTGATCAAAATAGTTTGATTTATTTAGTTTCCTAATTTTTATTTTTTTTGTAACTTATGTTTAGTTTTCTAATTCTTTATTGTTTAGAGAGTTTCTAAATTTTTAGTTGTCAATTATGTTTTTACCTTTATGCTATAAATAGCCCATTATACATTGTGTAAAACAACACTTTTGAGAGAATTAATAAAATTGTGAGGATTCTTCACACAAGTCTTGTTCTTTTGAGAACTTTGAACTTATTCAAGATATGAGTCTTGTTTAGTTCTTTGACTTATCAATCTAGGTTTCGAACCATCTAGATTGTGGCGTCATTCATTCCATCTTTATACCAAAATTCTTGATCTAATGAGAAACGGGTATAAGGTCATATACCTTAAATTCTTCCTCCTTTAGGGCAAGGGTTGAGGTTTTTAATTTCACCGGTTCAAATAATTCGTTGGGACAATTTTTGGGCTAAATTAACTTGTTCGTGGGTTCTAGGGTTTTTATACCCAACGGGTTCACATCAGTTGGTATCAGAGCCAATCCAGGTTTTTTTTTTTCTTCCTTCGAATTATTTTTATTTAATTTTTTTTTTCTTTTTTGTCTGAAAACTCTTCATTCGTTGATTTATTTCTTATTTTTGGTATACTTATTCTTTATTTTTGAACTGTCATATTCCCCCCCCCAAAAAAAAAAAAAAAGAAAGGCCAAAAAAAAAAAAGGACCCACAAAAAAATAGAGGCGGTGAAAAAAAAAAAAGAAAAAAAAAGAAGGGCCAAAAAAAAAGGGGGGCAGTTTTCAAATTTTGCAAAATTGATAATTCTCCATTTTGTGATTTTGTTTAAATTTGGCAAATTTTAAAGTGTTATTACCAAATTTGAATTAGAATTTTCTAAATTTTTTTTGGTTGAGTTTGAAATATTTCCTTATTTATACACTTACCCAAATTCAAACCTTCCATATTTGTTATCCTTTCATGAACTACTTTCTTATTTGTTCACTTTCCTTATTTATCTCATTCCTTGATTGTTTCCTTTCTAATTTAGAAATTTCTTTTTAAATTTACTACTTTTCTTATTCCTTATTTTTCTCTTTCCTTCTTACTTTTCTTGTTATACTTTCTTCTATATAAGTCATTGAATTTCACAATACAATTATTTTTGAGTTGAGTTCTCGAGTTCAATAAAGAACTTGACTAAGTGAAGTAGAGTGGTAAAAGGCAAGAGAGAATTCATTAAAAATAAAAGCCAAATACATAGAGTGAAACACGAGTGGATTTGAGTGAATCATTATTTTTGAGTGAAATACGTGAGGGAGTGTGGTGAGTTTCTTTCCTATTGTATTCTAACATTGTCTTGCAGATTTTAATCATGACTCAAAATCAAAAAGATAACATAAGTGAGGAGGTTCAACCACAAGTTGGGTCGAATCTACAACTACAAGCATTTATGAGGGAGATGAGACGGATAATGAAGAGGGAGTTAGATCTTATACATGAAAGGTTGGATAAGGTGGAAGAGGGGTCGCAAAGGGGACAACCATCAATAGTGCCAACCCCCTCCAGGAGGAACAGGATTCATCAAAGAGAAACTGAAGTTGTGGATGAGTTTGAAGGAGATGGGTTAGAAGATGAGTTTGATAGGTTGTCAGTGGGTAGTCATAGGAGACTTGGTCGAAATAGAGAAGTTAATAATCGGGTAGACAACAACTTAGGTAGTATCAAGATGAAAATTCCGTCGTTTCAAGGTAAAAGTGATCCCGAAGCATATCTTGAGTGGGAAAAGAAAATTGAGTTAGTTTTTGATTGTCACACCTATTCTGAATTAAAGAAGGTTAAACTTGCTATTATTGAGTTTACTGATTATGCAATTGTATGGTGGGATCAGATGTACATCACTAGACGACGGAATGGGGATCGACCCATTGAAACTTGGGGTGAGATGAAGAGGGTGATGAGACGACGATTTGTGCCGAGTCATTACTATAGGGATTTATATCTCAAGTTACAGAGTCTCCACCAAGGTAATCGAAGCGTAGATGAGTATTACAAAGAGATGGAGATGACTATGATTCGAGCAAATGTGGAAGAAGATAGAGAGGCGACGATGGCTAGATTTTTGAATGGTTTAAATCGAGATATTGCCAACATGATCGAGCTTCACCATTATGTGGAGTTGGAGGATTTAGTACATATGGCAATCAAGGTTGAAAGGCAGCTCAAAAGAGGTAACACACGACCAAAACCAACACCACAGAATCCGAATGCAACATCTTGGAGAACGAGCTACCCGAAAAAAGAAGAAAATTCAGCCATCTCCAGAGTTAAGCCTGAACATAAACCTGTTATCTCCACCACGACTTCTCAAAGTAAGTCAACCCCTACTTTAACTCGATCTAGTGAGATTAAATGCTTCAGGTGCCGGGGAAGAGGACATATAGCTAGCCAATGTCCAAACAAGCGAGTTATGGTGATTCGGGAAAATGGTGCAATCGAGTCTGAAGATGAAGGTGACATTGATTGTTTGCCTCCATTGGAAGACGTCCCCATCGGAGCTGAGGAGTATGGGACTGAACATGGTGAGATGTTAACACTAGTAACATGTCGAGCCTTAAGCTTACAAGCCAAAGGAGATGAAGAAGAAGTACAACGGGAGAATATTTTTCACACTCGTTGCCATGTGAAAGACAAGGTATGCATTTTGATCATTGACGGTGGTAGTTTTACTAATGTTGCGAGTCAGACTTTAGTAGAAAAGCTGAATTTGACAACCACTAAACATTCTCAACCATACAAGCTACAATGGTTGAATGATAGTGGAGAAGTGAGGGTTACAAAACAAGTTGTTGTACCATTCCGGATTGGGAAATATGAAGATGAGGTGTTATGTGATGTGGTGCCAATGCAGGCTGGGCATATTTTGTTAGGAAGGCCTTGGCAATTTGATCGACATGTGCAACATGACGGCTTCACCAGCAAATATTCATTCATGTTCAACCAACGAAAAATCACTCTAATTCCGATGACACCAAAGCAAGTCTATGAAGACCGAGTGAGATTGCAAAAATTGAGTGAGCAACAGAAACAAAAGGATCAAAATGGGTTGAGAGAAGAGAAAAAAGAGAGAAAAGAAGAGAGAAATACCGAATTTGATGAGAAAGAGAAAAGAGAGAAAAGTTCGGCCAATGAGGTAAAATCCGAGAGAAAACAACATAATTTTTATGCCAAAACAAGTGAGGTTAAGCAAGCGATGCTTTCAAGACGGCCAATGATTGTACTTATGTATAAGGAATTCCTTTTAAACACTGACCTACTTAACCCTTCTTTGCCGAGTATTATTGTTTCTCTTTTGCAGGAATTCAAAGATGTGTTTCCTGAAGAGTTACCCCAAGGTTTGCCACCTATCCGGGGTATTGAACATCAAATTGATTTCATACCCGGTGCATCAATTCCAAATCGTCCAGCATATAGAAGCAATCCAGAATAGGCGAAGGAGCTTCAAAGACAAGTCGAAGAGTTGATGGAAAAGGGGCATGTGAGAGAAAGTATGAGTCCATGTGCAGTTCCGGTGATTTTGGTACCTAAGAAAGATGGAACATGAAGGATGTGTGTTGACTGCCGAGCCATCAACAACATAAAGGTAAGATATCGACACCCTATTCCTCGTTTAGATGACATGTTAGATGAGTTGCATGGTGCTTGTGTGTTTTCTAAAATTGATCTTAAGAGTGGATATCATCAAATACGAATGAAAGAATGAGATGAATGAAAAACAGCTTTTAAAACTAAATATGGGTTGTATGAGTGGTTAGTTATGCCCTTTGGATTAACCAATGCTCCTAGTATATTCATGCGCTTAATGAATCATGTTTTGCGTGCTTTTATTGGTAAATTCGTTGTTATTTATTTTGATGATATTTTGATATATAGCAAAAGTTTGCATGATCATGTCTCACATTTGCATTCGGTTTTGGATGTACTTAGAAAAGAAAATTTATATGCTAACCTCAAAAAGTGTACCTTCTGCACCGACAAGCTTGTTTTTCTGGGTTTTGTTGTGAGTGCTAAAGGTATCGAGGTAGATGAAGAGAAGATCAAAGCCATCCAAGAATGGCCAACCCCCTCTAATATAGGTAATGTTAGAAGTTTTCATGGTCTTGCTAGTTTTTACAGGAGGTTCGTGAAAGATTTTAGCACTATCGCTGCACCGCTTACACAAGTCATCAAGAAAAACGTTGCATTTCAATGGAGTGAAGAGCAAGAGAAGGCGTTTCAACTTATTAAACATAAGCTTACTCATGCACCTTTACTTGCTTTACCGAACTTTTCTAAAACATTTGAAATTGAATGTGATGCTTCTTGTGTAGGTATAGGCGCTGTTCTTATGCAGGATGAAAGACCACTTGCATACTTTAGCGAGAAGTTAAGCGGGACTGCACTTAACTATCCTACCTATGACAAAGAATTGTACGCCTTGGTTCGAGTTTTGGAGACATGGCAACACTATTTGTGGCCGAAAGAATTTGTGATTCGTATGGATCATGAATCCTTGAAACATTTGAAAAGTCAACATAAGCTGAATAAGAGACATGCTCGATGGATGGAATTTATCGAAACTTTTCCTTATGTCATTCGATATAAACAAGGTAAGGAGAATGTAGTTGCGGATGCACTTTCACGCAGGTATGCCTTAATCTCTACTCTTGATGCTAAATTTCTTGGTTTTGAGCATATTAAAGACCTTTATCATGATGACCATGATTTTGGAGAAATTTATAGTGCATGTGAAAAGTCTGCAGAGGGCAAATTCTATAGGCATGAGAACTTTTTGTTTAGAGAAAATAAGTTATGCATGCCAAATTGTTGATTGAGAGAGTTGTTAGTTCGAGAATCTCATAACAGAGGGTTAATGGGACATTTTGGAGTTGCTAAAACCTTGGCAATTTTATAAGAGCATTTTTATTGGCCACACATGAAGCGAGACATTGAGAGATTTTGTGGTAGATGTATTACCTGTAGGCAAGCTAAATCTAAGCTTCAACCTAATGGTCTTTACACACCCCTACCTATTCCTAGTTCACCTTGGATTGACAATTCAATAGATTTTGTTTTGGGTTTACCTAAGAATAAATATGGACGAGATTCGATCTTTGTAGTTGTAGATCGATTTTCTAAGATGGCTCATTTTATTCCTTGTCATAAATCTGACAATGCTTCTCATATTGCGGAATTATTTTTTAGGGAAATTGTGAGGTTACATGGGATGCCTAGAACAATCGTTTCAGATCGGGATACTAAGTTCCTGAGTTATTTTTGGAAGACATTATGGGGAAAGTTAGGAACGAAATTTTTATTTTCAACAACTTGTCATCCTCAAACTGATGATCAAACAGAAGTAGTCAACAGAACTTTATCCACTTTGTTGAGGGCTGTCATTGGTAAAAATATTAAAATTAGGGAAGAATGTTTGCCACATGTTGAGTTTGCATATAATCGTACTGTTCACTCTACTACTAAATTCTCACCGTTTGAAATTGTTTATGATTTTAATCCTTTAACTCCTTTGGATTTCTTACCTTTACCTATTTCTGAGCAAGTGAATTTAGATGATAAGAGAAAAGCAGAATTTGTGAAACAATTTCACGAAAAAGTACGGTTCAATATAGAGAGGAGGACCGAACAATATCAAACAAGCTAACAAGGGACGTCACAAGTTGATTTTTGAATCCGGTGATTGGGTTTGGTTACACATGCGGAAGGAAAGATTTTCGGCACAGAGACGTTCCAAGTTGTTGTCCCAAGGAGATGGTCCTTTTCAAGTGTTAGAACGGATCAACGACAATGTTTACAAACTTGATTTACCAGGTGAGTATCATGTTAGTGCTACTTTCAATATTACTGACTTGAGTCCTTTTGATGTAGGTGATGATTTGATGACAAATCGTTCTCAAGAGGAGGGGAATAATGAGATCATCAAAATTGCAAGGAATTCACGAGACCCAACTCAAGTCCCAGTTAGGCCGGTAACAAAGGCCCAAGTTAAAAGATTCAAAGAAGTACTGAATAACTTAATTCAGGGAGCTTTACAACAAAAAATTGGAGTCCAAATAAATATAGAACCCAAAGGGGCCTTAATTATGCTTATACAAACCCAGTTGGAAGAATAAAAGGTCCAAAACTACCCAAGACCAAGGGAGGACGAAAATGAAAAAAAATAGCAGCAAGCGCCGGTAACAAAGGCCCGAGTTAAAAGATTTAAAGAAGCACTGAATAACTTAATTCAAGGAGCTTTACAATAAAAAAATTGGAACCCAAATAAATATAGAACCCAAACGGGTCTTAATTATGCTTATACAAGCCCAGTTGGAAGAATAAAAGGACCAAAACTACCCAAAACCAAGGGAGGACGAAAATGAAGAAAAATAGCAACAAGACTTGGTCAAAATAGTTTGATTTATTTAGTTTCCTAATTTTTATTTTTTTTGTAACTTATATTTAGTTTCCTAATTCTTTATTGTTTAGAGAGTTTCTAAATTTTTAGTTGTCAATTATATTTTTACCTTTAGGCTATAAATAGGCCATTATACATTTTGTAAAACAACACTTTTGAGAGAATTAATAAAATTGTGAGAATTCTTCACACAAGTCTTGTTCTTTTGAGAACTTTGAACTTATTCAAGATATGAGTCTTGTTTAGTTCTTTGACTTATCAATCTAGGTTTCGAACCATCTAGATTATGGCGTCATTCATTCCATCTTTATACCAAAGTTCTTGATCTAGTGAGAAACGGATCTAAGGTCATATACCTTAGGTTCTTCCTCCTTTAGGGCAAGGGTTGAGGTTTTTAATTCCACCGGTTCAAATAATTCGTTGGGATGATTTTTGGGCTAAATTAATTTGTTCGTGGGTTCTAGGGTTTTTATACCCAACGGGTTCACATCACATGGCCTTCAACCAATTGTCTTTCGCAAAAACCTCAAGAGCCTCTTAAATCATTTTAGATTCCTCATCATTCTCAATAGTTACAATGAGGGTCTCACCCTCAATCGAAAAACAACATTTAAGTACGCGTTCTCGATACTCCAATGAGAGAAATCCTCTTCACCTTTAGATGGATCGCTCTCACTACGATCAAAATCCGTAATGTATTCTTGTGTCTCACCGCTAGGCTCACCTGAGCCACTATACTCATCCATCTCATAGAAGGTAAAGTCCCGATCGATTTCACCTCTCTTAGGGAAATCATTCTCAAAGAATATGGCATCACAAGACTCGATTTCAGTGATAGCGCCATCCGTATGCTCACCTAAGCACACATACCCCTTGGAGTGTTCTGAGTATCTTATAAAGATACATTTCTTTCCTCACGGGTCTAACTTGCCATGTGGATGCGAGAAATCGTGATCATACGTGATACAACCCTATGATCACAAGTGGCTAAGGTTAGACTATCTCCCTGTTCAGAGCTCATAAGGGATACTAACTGTGGACTTTGATGAGACACAATTGAGAACGTAGCTTGTAGTCAATAAAATATCTCCCCGATAAAATATGGACAAATTGACCTACACCATCATAGATCTTACCATCTCCAACAAATTCATATTTTTTCTTTCGGCTACTCCATTCTACTAAGAAGCAGAAATAGTCAATTGTCATGTAATACCCTTCTCAAACTAGAGCTCTCTAAATTACTCTAAATACTCGGATCACCGATCGGTTCCGAGTGTCTTCACTCTCTAGTCTAACTGATTCTCAACCTCACTAATAAACCTCCTAAAGTATTCCTATGCCTCAGATTTATGCAAGATCAGATAGATGTAACCAAAACGCGTATAATCGTCTATGAACGTAATAAAGTACACAGCTCCATTTCGGACTCTCATGCATATAAGGCCACAGATATCAAACAGGACTAATTACAATAGAATCTCAGCTCTCATTACGTTACCAAATGGTTTTTCTTTATAGCTTTGCCAGCTTGGCAAAACCCAAATACGGGTAACTCGAACCTGATTAACGGACCCAACAGACCACTCGCTACTAACCAATTCATCTTCTCTTGTCCTATGTGTCCAAATCTATTATGTCATACATTTACGTCATCATCTACGCAATGAAATGTAAAGACAATAGAAAAATAACAAGAGATACCATTGAAAAAAAATCCAATGTATACAGTTGATCATGGATAAAAACAAAACAGATAAAAAAAACTATCATAATTAATAAAAATAGATGATTTTCTATATGACAAAATATATCCTAGCCAATCTTAAATAAAGTACTGAAATAAAACTCCGTTGAATATCCAGAGCATAAAGAATGTCATTTAGATACAAAGTCTAACTACTTTACAACTCTAAACTTGCAAGTGACAATCCCTCTAAGGACAACAAATGCTCCGTTCCACACGTAAATCCTCCAAACCTGAGGATTTACTCGACGAAACTCCATGTACGGGCTCTTGTCTTGAGTTACATGGTCGGTGATTTCCGATTTTACAATTCACAAAGGAAAGAAATCAGTAAGTATCACAACAGATGAGACAAAACTCAAATCATGTAAGGAATGACATTTCTTCCGCTCGTCACACTGACGAGCAAAATGACCAACTCTACTAATGACGAGTACTTCCGCTCGTCATTTCTCTAACTTGCTGTCAAAATCAATATTTAACGGATTTCTTCCGTAAAACCCATTTCTGGCCACTTTTTGACGTCTTTTTCGACCAAAACTTAAAATTGGGCTCCCTCCATTTATCCTAAACTCGATTTTATAAAAGATTAAGACCCTAATTTTGACGATTCCTCATCACACGTCGCAGCCCTTCTCAGCCATGTTGGAAATCCCAATTTCCGGCAACCATAACTCACAATAAATGCATCAAACATGCAGATCCAAACATGAGGAACACATATAAATCATTATCACATATCAATTTGCCATCTATCTCAACAAATCTAAGGTTTTATGGTGTTCTTGGCCGAGATCTTCGACCCACCATTTCATAGCACAAACATGCTCAAAAAAATAAATAAAAAACATATTCCTGATCTATGGGTCATGGTAATCTCGTGATATCCTCAAATTTACGAAACTCATCCATGATTTAAATCCTAAATTTTACCCTACACATTTTATACCCAAAAAAAATTCCGAAAAAATTTTTTAATAAATCTAACACGCTCTGATAACATTTTTAGATTTAATCACATGCAACGAAAGCGTGATAAATCATAAAAATTAAATATTTGAAATTTTCGGATAAATATCTCAATGCGTAAGTCTCCAAAATCCATGAACTGCAACCTCCTTCGTATGGGTCGCTTGATTGGGATGATGATTACAAAATCGAACCACCACCACATATCCACGGCTCCTCAACCCAAAGTCCGGTGAACCCAACGACGGGAGAAATTTTCCTACTCAAATTTTCTCAATCCCTCCATAGTAATCTCACTCCAGAGAAATTGTGCTTATCTCTCTGTCAAACAAATGTCCAGAGAGCGTTCATTAACACAGAACTCTCTCAAAATTGTTTTTTCACATGAAACATTGGAGAGAAAAACTACACCAAAATAAGTTGGATAATCGAGAGATTGGTTAGGGAAGTAATGGGAGTTATCATCATGGGTTAACTACCCATTTATATTTCAAATTACCTTTTACTTGTGGTAAATGCCCCTCGTGGGCATTTTTACCAACAAGGAAGAATGGGAATTTTAAATGTGTTTAACCCTGCTTCATCTAGGTTTTCAGTGAGTTGACTCATTGTCAATTATAGGCCCTGAAGACCAATCTAAACACTGCACCACACAAGAAAAAGGGAGATGGATAAAAAAGAAACTCTCCCTTGTCAACACTCAAAATCAGGGATCTTATATGGTAAACTCAATCTCCAATGATCACTTCTGTGAATTTTGCAGAATTTAGAAGCTGCATTGCACTCTAATCCATACCCATTATTCTGCAATTTGAATGTGAACATTTACAAAATCATGCATCTGTTTTGGATTCATATCTCTAAGTTTGTTCTTCAGGATTCCACTTGTTTACCAAAAATTTACTTCTAAAAAATTATTCTCATATTTTCTTTGAAAGTATTTTCCCAAAAATATGTTCTCATTCTCTAGGCAAAAGGTCAGATATTATTATCTTGGGACCCATTAGCAACTTCCATTTGCCAAAAGTATGACTTCTGGATTAGTATTTTCAATATCATGTTCTACAAATTTTGTTTTTCATGTAAGTGGAAAACATTTTCAATTGATTAGACCATTTTTTGGTAGACAAGCATATGAACAAAGGGAAAATACTATTTAGGAAGTTTTGTGAAACGAGTGAAGTCAATATACAATACACATAAATTAGTGTTATCTAATCAAATATTTTCCGTCCTATGTTCAAAATTGAAAGATATTTATCATTTCCATTATTCATATGGATTAAGCGATCATCTCCTCGCAATTGCCACAAATTTGAAAGTAGGAAAGCTTAAGCTGTCAAAGCATGTTTTCCGATACTTGCCTCATTTTTGAATACCTTATTTTAAATATACTACGCCTTCTACAGTGCTTCTCGCCATTCCCTACCTTCTTAAATTCTTTCCTTCCCCTTATCATTCTCAGCTTCCTTTATTATCTATATAAATTTTATGTTGATTCTTCAGTTCCTTCAGCTTCCAACAAAACGAGATGCAATAGGCAGACCACAAATTTTTCCCACAATATGGTTTCCCGTGTGACTTTCAGAAACCTAAATAACGATCAACTTAACTAAGCGTTAGCCCCATTTAGTTGGGGTTGGATATATGACACCATTTTACTCATTCAGCTCTACTGAAAGTTATTCTAGATAATAGTTTTCACGAAATCTGTTTGGATACATATTCATGATTGTTTGGCAAAATTCTGTATTGGCTGCCGTTCTAAAGCAACCCTCCTCCTTAACCAAAGATTGTAATTAAGATGGGACAAACTTGACCAATATAAGCTACCATTTTCTAAGCCAATGATAAGATGTAACTTCAAGGTAATAATAAAATTAAACCATTTTACCTCGGCAATGGGCTCTTTCAATGCCTTCCGAGTAACCCTGAACCGGATTCCCAATTTCTCAAGCTGCCTCGACAAAACCCTAATTATGGTTGCAGAGCTCCTAAGATCCTCCTCCAACTTCTCAATCCTCTCAATAATATTCGCACCACCACCATTACCGGACTTAATGGAAAAACCCGAAATCCGCCTCCATTGCCGTCTCCGAATCACGACTCCGACCGCAACAGCAGCCACGAGCAATACACCCTGCCACACCAAAACCCTAGAGGCCAATGGCTTTGGCGCCAAATTGGCAGCGAAGCCGATGGAAACAATAGCCAATACAGACAAACAGAAAGTTTCCAAAACCGAAAGAAACGAATCGAAATTGAAACTATCAGTGAAACTCTCACTGCTTGTGGTGGAACTAGTAGTACCATCTGATTCGAAGACTCTGATTTGCCATTGGCAGTGACGAATTTGGTGACATTTGAGAGAGTTTGGGTTTGAGAACTTGTGGAAACGTGGAAGGGGTTTGAGGTGGAGAGAGAAATTAGGGTTTCGGAGAGGAGTGAAGAAGCGAGGAAGATGCGTACATGTTTGGAGATTTTGATGGAGGAGTGACATTGTCGGCGGAGGGGTTTTGAAATTTATTGATTGGGGGAGAGTGTTAGGGTTAGGGTTTTGATTGAGAGAGAAATGGTGGAGACATGTTGGTTGGGGAAGAAAGGGGAGATGACTGGGAGTGAGTGTGACTTTGGAAATGGAAGAAGCAGGTGAGTTGATAAGTTATGACCATTCATCTCATAGGTTTTTACAGAAGTTTTAGAATGTTGGCGATTTGAAAGTGATAGATTAAAAAAAAAAGACTTTTGAAACAAGAATTACTATACTTTTTAACCGAATAATTATAATTTCCCCCAAAATATTCTTTTATAAGATAAATTGCTTCCTAAAATATTACCAGAATTTAATAGTTTAATATCATTTCAATAAGTGCATTATTGCAAATTTTATCCCTTCAACATCGATCCAAAATGTAAGTTGAAATAAAAATACAATGATGCCAAGTGTAATTTCCTAAGTTTTTAAAAAAAAAAAAAAACGATTTTTCAAGTATGTATTCTATTAAATTTTAATGTTTTTTAAAAGATTTATTGATGCAATACTTTATATACTACATTAAATCTTATATTTAATTTTGAGATATATAAGATATAAGTTGGTAAATCGGAAGTTAGAAAGACAGTTTCCTTTTTATTAGCTTTCTATGTATGTACTTTTATATGAAAAATAATTTCTCAGGATAAATTGTTATTTTTTAAAAAATAAATATATGAATAGTTATCAATTAGGAGTCTTTTATTTATATATTTGGAATTTTAAAACTCCTGTTAAAGTTAGAAATTGAAATGTTGATAATTTGATATGGTGAGAGATAGCGTTTTTAATTTGTTACTGTACAGTGTAGACTGATCTCTCGTGCCGCACTAATTCATTATTAGGGAAATTTTGCAACTTTGATTATTTGGTTGTGCACTTTGCTCGTGCACTTTGCTTGAGCGAGAGTTGGAGAGAGAGCAACAGGCCGAGTTCTGGAACAATGCCGGCCTCCACTATCACTTTACATTTCTAGTCTTGAAAAATAGACCCTACACAAAAAAGTCTTATATTTGAAATTCCAATATCAAAAGTTGGAGGTCTGCCCATAACAGGGGCAAAAATCATTGGCTTGGAAGTATGTTGGAATCAAGCTGCAGATTTCTTCATCACTTCTTCAAGACGCTGCAGCTCTGCCAGTCTTTGCTGCCATGCTCTTTCCCTTGCCACCGCTGCCATCTTGCGCTCTATCCTCTTCTCATTTTTCTTCCTCTTTGCCTCCTGCATCTGAGCTTTTCGCTTCTTTGCTTCAGACTGCAGATGGCCAAAACATTTCAGATGAGTAACAGTATAATCTTTAGATTAATGAAATAGGAAAGGAGAATATGCTTTTCAATATTCACAAATTAGTATTTAGCTATTGATAATACAAAAATCCATGTTGAGATAGCTGCCAAAGTTTATTTCCAACAGCCAGCATTACCACGTATGCATTCAAGTTCCAAGTCTCAAAATAGATAAGTCAGAGTCAGCTATAAGAGTCCTTTTTCTCGAGGTCATCAATTGTAGGTAGATACATAGCACCAAATGTTCTGTTCCCAATAACTTCATAGCTCTGCCTTCTTCTCTAAACAAGACCAAACCACAATGATCTAATGTCTCACATCTCATCCAGAAGTGAAACTACTCCCAACTTTTGTCCTATGAATATATTTCTAATTTGAACTTTTCTTGTCAAACCACAGCAGCATCCTCACATCCACAAGACTTGTAAAACACAATAAGTCCAATGCAAAATTACATGTTAAATGTCTTCAATATCATTTAAGGCTTTGGCATTGCGTTCATTTTACAAAAGACAATATGCACAACTACCCTCCCTTGAAGACAAACATAACCCAATAATATCCGAAGTCCGCTTTCCACGTTTCACCTTTAATATTGAACATTCGAAACCACATAAATGATCTAAATTTTGGAAAGGATTGGTGGAATATGAGATCTGTGAGTTTGAAGAGGGAATGGTGCAACTGTAGGATAACAAGTAAGCAAAGGAATCTTAACCAATCCAACTATTATAGTTTCACATGCTAAATTCACAGAACTTTCCTTCACAAGTGGCCGTTAACCCACTGAACTGAAGCTAACATTTATGTCATATGAAAAATATGCTCCCACCCATTTCTGACAGAGGCAGAGACCTAACAATAGAACTAGTCACGTAGTTGATCCAGGTGGTATAGGCATCAGGTATGAGTAGAAAGTCTCTCTTCTATAATCATAAACATCAGAAATCCCCATAAGATCCTAAGTACAAAGTGAAGACCACTCAAAAATGGAAGAAAGAAGAGAAAATGTCCCAACCTTAACTATTTGGCATCCTAGCGTTTCATGAGGAACTGCCTTTTTCTAGCAATGTCGTGATGAAGCCTGCTTATAGTGCTTCAGTCCCCATCACCAGCGAAGCACATCCCCATATGCCGTACTCACTATTATAAGCAGGTTGATGAACATAAAATGAAAGATGCCAACCTGAGGGTAGAAAATGGCTCCGGAATTTAACATGGTCAAAGATAATATGACACAACAAAAGAAACAGAAGTTCAGGCCTAATCATCCCAGTCTCAGTCAATCAGTTTAGACAAGAAATAGTTGTAGAGAATATGTCCCAAACATGAACAGATATAAGTAAATTTGTTGGGCATAAATAGACAGTGTTATATTAATTTCCGACATAAAAATGCCCCCAAAACCTGCCTCATTCCGGAAAGCCAGATTTTACCGTCTGAGAAATTAGCTTTATGGGAGTTCGACATCACTCCTATTATAGGTGCAACAGAAGCTATTGAATGCACATGCAACCCTGAGATGCTCCCAGAGGTGGAGCTGCAGAATGGATACAGAGACCAACTACAATTGGGATAAGATCAAAAAATAGCATAGAGAAACAACTATCCATAGACTAGCAAAAAAGAGCTGATCATGGATTCCGCTGCCCTAGGATAAAGGCCACTCACAGATCATCTGTACAAGAAGCTCAACACCTAAATCCTTTAGTAGAGCACTCCATATAAAAGGGTTAAAGAAACAAAAAGTAAGCTGGTAATGATAAAAAAGTTTTATTCAAGTTGAGGGCATCGCATAAACCACCAAAAGTTTTCCAATGGTCACAGTGGGTGGAAGAGCCCATCAATGGAACTTTGGACCAAGAATGAAGAAGAACTCCAAATAAAAAGCTCAAGCAACACAAATAAGTTGAGATTGGTTATGCCCTATAATTTGGTCCTTCTTCACTGTTTCAACCACAACTTGAAAGCATCCTTGCATAGAACCATTTCAACATATTATTATAGGCATTCCATTTCAAAAATTTTTCTACATCTACTACTCATTTGGCCGATATGAAACTTGAGAGCAATACCGATAATAGTTTAGTTCTAAAGATATGAGGGGCAATAGCATTCCCATAAACCATGCACGAGTCTTAGTTCTCTGCAACCAACAACAATGGGGAGAGCCAGGCAACAAACAAATACTCACACCTATTTATATATTCCAAAATAAACTTTTCCTATCAAAGTTGCTCAGCAAAGAAAAATAAAGCAAGTGCAATAAGTCAATCACCACAAGAAAGGTATCAAACTAAAGTAATCTCAAACTCAAGTCAGTCAAGAAATACTACTGACTTGAATATGTCAAAGTAGTCCAGGTTTTTGTCCTAAGCCTAAAACAGAAGCAACAGCCTTCAGCAACTGGTGCAGAGACCAATAGAGAATGAAATAGATGGCTGGGGGCAAGGAGATGGAGAAAAGGAAGGAAGTGAGAGGAAGTGGGAAAGAGAAGCAGAGAGAGAGAGAGAGAGGAGGGAAAGAAGAGAGACATAGAGGTGAGTAAAGAGGCAAGACACCGGGGGGCCAAGAGGATGGGAGAAGAGACGGGGTGAGCGGGCAGACGAGGGAAATCATTAAAAGAGAAGTAATTCAGACTCGAATAGTCATCTAAACACCAGATCCCACCTCCACACATAAATTTGGATAAGGTAAACTAAGGATAACTTACTCTCCATCAGTCCCAAGCGACTCCCAGACCACGTAGTGAGGCACGGGATTAATGTCAAATCTTTCATTATAAGGTTCAGACCAAACAGGTATCTGACTTTACACCATATCAGTCCTCAAATTGCTTCCGGTATCAATTGTTAAGTTTAAGAACCATAAACAACCTTTTGGACTTAATGTGTTCCGATCGAACTGATCATAGATCCATAGTTCACAGATTCTCACAGTGCTTAAATCTAGCAATGAGTAAGTCATACACCCCTTCACCATCCAATCAACATAAGGTCACGCTTTGACCAACCTGTCTACCAAGACTCCCTCACCAGGTCACTCTCTTATTCTCTTCTTAAATGACTACCTTGGTTTCAACACATGACACATTTTTAAGATCTCATCCTACTAGTACAATCTTCATCTCTTAAGACTGCAGCAACAATTCAAAAAGTTGTAGAATTTCAACCCAATTTATTGAATTGACTTTTGAGACCAATCAGGTAAAATTCCAATTTCAACACTGGATAAATGCACGGCGCTGTCGCCTTCTCTTTTTCTCATTTCTTAGCTTAACACTCCCCTCATTGGGGTTGTTTGGAAGAATTGGCAGGCCCGGTACATACTTTACCCAAGCATACGGTCCTATATAAAAATGTAAATATAAATAATTGAAATTAAACACCTAGATAATCAACCAGTCCTCAAAATTTATCACAATAAAGCCTATGGTCCTATCAAGAAAGAAAGAAAGAAAGAAAGAAAATCAACATTACACGTAAGATAATCAATGAATTCTAAAAATAAAAAATAAAAAAGCATCCCTTGAACACAATAAGGTACAATACTTTAGGAAGTTATTATAGTACACAATTTCTAAAACTTTTAATTGTTGTCTGTCTTGTGATTGTGTTTTATAGATTTCAGTTAAATTCTAAATCGGCACCACAGCTATTAACACAAAAACAACTCTCAGACGTTTTCCATTACAGATTTCTCACATGGAATCAGCAGTGTGTATATATATATATATAACAACACCAATCAATTCCCGAAATTTCTTACAACTAAACCCAATTCGACATTGCATTCCTTAAACAGTTAATCCAATCTCAAACAACTACCGGACATTCACATTTTGAGGTCGAATGAGAGAAAACCCCTAACTTGGGGGTCTCAAGCTGGCACGCTTTCGACTGGATTTATCGCTGGGACGTCGCTTAGGGTATCGATTATCCGTCAAGTTGTCATAGCCACCGGAAGTCTGTAGCAACGAAGAGAATCGGTGAAACCGAATGAGACTGCAACGGAGATCAAATTTGGGGAAAGGAGAAGAAGTCGACGGAGTCAGAATGTGAGACGAGGTCGATGAACGGCATAGCAGCGTCCTTGAAGTTTATGGTAAGAATTTAGAAGAAAGGGTTGTATGGGAGGTAAGGTAACAACATTTGCTTAACTTGTAATTATTTGAGAAAGTTATTTAAAATTTTTGCTTAATATTTTTAATTTTTTTAGTATAATTGCAGCTTAAATGGTGGTGTTGGATTGGAGGCATGTTCCAAGATGACCCAAAAAAAAAAATAAAATAAAATAACCCCAACCCAAAAAAATTTCCCCAAATAACCCCAATTTGTCGCGTCTTCAAGACGCGACAATCCAATGTCCAGAGAGAGAGAGAGAGAGAGAGAGAGAGAGGGGAGGGAGGGAGAGGAGTCTGCGGGGGGGAGGGAGAGAGGGGAGGAGAGCGGCGGGGGAGGGAGGAGCGCGGCGGGGGGCGACGGGGGGAGAGGGGAGGACCGCGGCGGGGTGCGGAGGGGGGAGGGAGAGAGAGAGAGAGGAGAGGGCCGCAGAGGGGGAGGGAGAGAGAGAGGGAGGGCCGCGGGGGGCAGAGGGGGGAGGGAGAGAGAGGGAGGGCCTCGGGTGGGCGGAGAGCCGCGTGGAGAGAGACACAGTAGAAGGGGGAGGGAGAGAGAGAGGGAGGGCTGCCGGGGGGGAGGGCCGCGGGGGAAAGAGACACAGCGGAGGGGGGGAGGGAGAGAGAGAGGGAGGGCCGTTGTCTCTCTCCTCCCCCTTCGCCCCCCGCGGCCCTCCCTCTCTCTCTCCCTCCCCCCTCCGCGGCCCTCTCCCCTCTCTCTCCCTCCCTCCCCCCTCCGCACCCCGCCACGGTCCTCCGCTCGCTTTCCTTCCCCCCGCCACCCCCCGCCGCACTCCTCCCTCCCCGCCGCTCTCCTCCCCTCTCTCCCTCCCCCCCCCCGCGGACTCCTCTCCCTCCCTCCCTCCCTCCCTCTCTCTCTCTCTCTGGACTTTGAGTTGTCGCGTCTTGGAGACGCGACAAATTGGGGTTATTTTGAGAAATTTTTTTGGGTTAGGATTGTTTTAAAAAAATTTTTTTTTTGAGTCATTTTGGAACATGTCTCGTTGGATCGGCAAAAGTATACTCATCATTGAAGAAAAAAAAAAGAAAAAAAAGAAAGAAAAAAAGAAGACACCCCACGAAGGCTTGTACGATTTGAAATGATGTCCTTTTTTTTCTTTTAATTACTACAATTAACTTTTTCACTTTTTATTGTTATTCACGTAAAAAAATTGTATCTTAATCAATATTTGTTTAAACACCCGCTCTAACTCTAGGTTTAGAATTTTCAAATTAATATTATTATTAATACTATTCTCTTTTTTGTTTTTTCATTTTTGAATTCCATGACAAATTAATGAATTCAGACAAAAGATCTGGTACATTATGTGGAAATTGGGAATCCTTTACCAAATGTTTTTAATTAAAATTATTTATATAGTATTTTTTTTATTCCAAATCTAAAGCGGAGTCTAGAGACTTCATTAATTTATTTTTTGATTTTTAATTCATTTTTCAATAAAAAAAAACTGAACGCGAGATCTTGGATCATCCTTTTGAAAGTGCAATCCTAGATCTCGCTTTCAACTGTAAACCCAACCTTCCTGCGTAAGAATAGAGGGATCCGTGCTATGCCAGTGCAAACATTTGCTGGCATTAGGAAAAAATAAATAAATAAATAAATAAACCCACATTTTTGCTTCAATAGCTGCACCCAAAACCCCGTCTTTTGCTTCAATGGCACCACAAACTTTTTCAAGGAACACTATTTCTAACTGACTACCTTCACGACAAAAAAAAACCCCTCTTCCGTTCCCGTACTACAAATCTCACCCAAAACCCAAAGGGTTTCTTTCTTTTTGCTTCAATGGCTGCACCCAAAACCCCCTCTTCTGCTTCAATGGCACCACAAACTTTTTCAAGAAATACTATTTCTATTAACTATCTCCATGACCAGAAAAACCCCTCTTTCATTCCCGAACTATGAAGGTCACCCAAAACCCAAAGGGTTCTTTCTTTCTGCTTCAAAGGCTGCAACAAATTCTCTCTCTCCTCAGGTTCTTTCTCTCTCCATTTAATACTATTTCTACTAACTACCTCCGTGACCAGAAAAAGCCCCTCTTTCATTCCCGTACTCTCTCTCTCTCTCTCTTTCTGTCTCTCTCTCTCCATTTAACACTATTTCTACTAACTACCTCCATGACCAGAAAAAACTCCCTCTTTCATTCCCGTACTATTAAGGTTACCCAAAACCCAAAGGGTTTCTTTCTTTCTGCTTCAATGGTTGCACCAAATGCTTTCTCTCCCCTCACGTTCTCTCTCTCTCTCTCTCTCCATTCGCAATTGGAAATAATAATGTTTGTTTTTGGTCTTGGGATAGAAATAATATGAGTCTCTCTCTCTCAATTCAAAGCTCAAAGGGTTTCTCTCTCTCTACGTTTATTTATCTTGTTAATCGTGGGTGTGCGGTGGGAAAGCAAATCTTTTAAAAGTGTGGATCCCACTCTCTCTCAATCCAAAACGCAAAGGGTCTCTCTCTTTGTTTATTTATCTTGTTAATCCTGATCCCGCTCTCTGAGACATGTTCCTAAATAACCAAAAAAAAAAAATTTTTAAAAAAATCCTGACCCAAAAATATTTCTTCAAATAACCCATATTTGTCGCGTTTCGGAGACGCGACACAGTGTGTCGTGTTTCCAAAACGCGACAACCCAAATGAGAGAGAGAGAGAGAGAGGGAGGGAGAGGAGTCCGCGGGGGGGAGGGGAGAGAGGGGAGGAGAGCGGCGGGGGCGGCGGGGGGAAGGAGAGAGAGGGGAGGACCGCGGCGGGGTGCGGAGGGGAGAGAGCCGCGGAGGGGGGGAGGGAGAGAGAGAGGGAGGGGCCGCGGGGGGGAGGGAGAGAGAGGGGGAGGGCCGCCGGGGGGGGAGGGGGAGGAGAGAGACAGCGGAGGGGGGAGGGAGAGAGAGAGGGAGGGCCGCGGGGGGCGGAGGGGGAGGGAGAGAGAGGGAGGCCGCGGGGGGGCGGAGGGGGGAGGGAGAGAGAGATGGAGGGCCGCGGGGGTCCCCCCGCGGCCCTCCGCCCCCCCCGCGGCCCTCCGCTGTCTCTCTCCTCCCCCTCCCCCCGCGGCCCTCCCCTCTCTCTCTCCCTCCCCCTCCGCTGTCTCTCTCCTCCCCCTCCCCCCCCGCGGCCCTCCCTCTCTCTCCCTCCCCCCCGCGGCCCTCCCTCTCTCTCTCCCCTCCCCCCTCCGCGGCCCTCTCCCCTCCGCACCCCGCCGCGGTCCTCCCCTCTCTCTCCTTCCCCCCCGCCGCCCCCGCCGCTCTCCTCCCTCCCCCGCCGCTCTCCTCCCCTCTCTCCCTCCCCCCGTGGACTCCTCTCCCTCCCTCTCTCTCTCTCTCATTTGGGTTGTCGCGTTTTGGAAACGCGACACACTGTATCGCGTCTCCGAAACGCGACAAATATGGGTTATTTGGGGAAATATTTTTTGGGTCAGGGTTTTCTTTAAAAATTTTTTTTTTGGGTTATTTGGGAACATGTCTCCCCGCTCTCTCTCTTAATTCAAAACCCAAAGGTTTCTCTCTCTCTTCACATATAGATATAAGTGATGAAATGACTCCTGTCACCTTGGATTTCGTAGTCCTCCGGTTGGCGGGAGGTGACTTGTCCGCGTCGTGAACTCCTAACCAGGTCAATTTTTTATTGTCCCCCGCGTGGATTTCATTATTGCTAATTGCTTAAGTGAACATGTTATTTGTTATTTTTTTAATTGAGTTGATTTAGACAAAAATACTGTTTCATCTCGTCATGATATCTCTATCTTTATTTCAAAAAGGATTTGATTTTCTTTTCTTTCTATCTCTCTTTAATTAATATGAATAAATGAACATGCATATAAATTAGTTCTAGTACAAAGTAGTTGAAGAGAGAGTGGTATCCATAAGATGATCATAAAAGTCATTATTCTTTGGTTTCAGCGTGAGTTCTCTGTCTCTTTAATTAAATCAGCATGCAATTTCTGTGGTATAGATTAGTTGGGTTGAGGAGAGTGGTGCATCTCATCAGATGGTCATGGAAGCCATTCCTGATGTCTTCCTAATCTGTCCTCCAAATTCATTTCTCATATTCAAATACTTTACAATCTGATTCTCATATCTTGGTTGATTCTCTCTCTCGCTCTCCCTTCCTCTCGTTTCGGATTAGATCGAGCTTGCACAATTTTCAAAATGGACCCAATAATGAATCAGTCTTCCAATTCCAAATCTCACCAAACTCTTCAAAAAATAAAGTTGCTAGAACCCAACCCAGAGAAGTCCAGTTGGTAATTTTTATGATTTTTGAGATATTTAGACTTTGGCTAAAAGGGTTTTCTTAACTTTTTTCCCAAATTTTAGATTTTGTAGTTTGAATGGGCTTTGTGCCACTGTCATTGTCAGTTGATGGTCGACTTGGTGGTCTTCCTCCACTGGGGTATGGTTGGATTTTGATTTGAATTTTTGTTTTGTTTTGGTTTAATTTTGACGATGAGTTTTTGAATTGGGTGTTAATTTTGGCAGATATATGGCACCTTTACTAGGAGTTGTTTCGATGGATGGAGGTGCTGTGTCTTCTGCACCAATTCAGGTGATTTGCAATATATTTCCCCATCATCTTCTTTAGTGAGAGGGAAAAGACAAATAAAGAAAAAAAAGGTTAATAAGAAGAAAATGTAGAAAATGAGAAGATAGTTTAAGACTTCTGTTATTTGTAAATATTTTGATTTTCTGTATGTAGTAGGTATAGATGGTCTCTATTTGATTCCAATGGTTTTATTTCTGTGTTTTGTATCTTTTGCAGTATACCATGCTATTGACATTAGGAGCATAGGAGGCATATTTGCTGAATTGCTTACTGAGAAACCGTTGTTTCATGGGAAGAATGTAGTGCATCAGTTAGATCTTATGACCGATTTGCTTGGAACACCTTCTTATGAATCCATTACCAGGGTTCTTTCTCTATCTCTTCTCAACAAGAAATTCCATTTTTGAGTTGCCTATGACAACTTGAAAGATTAAGTTTGTTTCATTTTTCTGACATGTTCTAATTTCAAATTTAAAATGAAAAAGCTAAAAGATAAATTAGCATGAGAAAGAAGCAATGTTTTTTTTTTTTTACTCAAAAGTTTCCAAATTTGGATCCTTTGGCTCTTCGTTTACTTGAGCGCTTGCTTGCATCTGATCCTAAAGATTAAAGAGGTAAGCTTTAACAAATAGACGGTTTAGCATTGAACTACTGATTTGCATGGGTTGTGTATTTGTTATTCCTGATACTATTAATTTGTTTAATTCATGAAAGCACTAGCTCATCCGTATTTCAGTGGTTTGGCCAATGTGGACCATGAACCATCTATGCAACCCATTTCAAAGCTTGAGTTTGAGTTTGACAGAAGGAAGTTGACAAAGGATGATGTAAGGAAACTGATTGATAGAGAGCTTTGTCCATTGTGCACCATTTTTCTTTAGTTGATAGTTAAACATATTGTTGTAACCATGGACTAAAAGAATTTATTTGTAAAGTGAATAGATTTTAGGGTATCATCCATGGATGCTTCAAGAGTTCCTATGTAGTGCAGACCAGACAAGCTTCATGTATCCAAGGTGAACACCTCTTTGGTATTTATAGTGCCTCTGTGCATTCATATTCATAATTTATCAAAAACTCAAACGGCAGATTAGTGTCTACTTGCAATTAAAATATCTTGAATGACTAACATCAATAGAGAATGTCATCTGTCATATATTGATTTATATATGTTTGGTCATTGTTCTGAATAAATATTCACAATGAACATGCATATATACCTATGAGTACACATTTCTCTTGTTGATATTTTATAAATTGGGAGTCATTTGGTACTCAAGGTTGATGAGAATTTTCTTGCTGCTTATCATGTTTTTGTCAGTTGCTCGATTTGTCACAAAGGTTTTTATTTCAACCTATTATTAATTCATTTGAACCTTTTCATATGCTCTATTACGGTGATTATCCCCCCACATACACACACTCACACTCTCTCCCTCCCTCCCTGTCCCCCTCACAAAATGACAATAGGGCTGTGGGATCTTTGCAAGTGAGAATGACATCAATTGAAGTGCAAAAAAATTGAAGGGATAAAGAAAATTCATTAGTATCTCACCTTTTTTATACATCCGATTTTGAATTTAAATCTTATTTTGACCCAACATTTCCCTACATTATTAAAAAGGCCACCATTTTCTACCATTTTTTCAATTTAGCAATGAATTTAGAAAATGACATATCATCATTTAATCTATAGAGAATTCTCTTTTCTTTTTCAAAATTCACCCTATGTCTTTGTTCTTCTATTTTGAGGATTTGGTTGTGTTTGTTGAAAAATCTCTATGTAGTTTTTCATCTAATTGGAGGATTGTTGCTGTATCACATTCATATCCTACTATATTGTTATTTGTTATTTGGTGAACATTATATAGGAGGCTAGAAGAAATATTATATGCTTTTGCGGATAGAATAGCCAAGCCTCATTTATAACTCACTGATAAGACGCAAATAAACTGATAAGACGTAAATCGCGCTTCAAATACATGTCTTCTTGTAGTTGAAAATTCTAATATATAATTTGCATATAACTTTAATATTTTACAATTTATTGGGGTATTAGCACAATTATGGTGACTAGCCTTTGGAAAGCTTTTCTTTTTTCCCCTTTGGTTAGCTGCAAGCACTTGTCATTCAAATTTAGCTGGTCAAATATTTTGCCATATTCATATGGCAAGGAAAGATGTTCCAAATTTTTAACATGACAACAATTCTGTCGATAGGGTGGTCAAGCTTTCTTCTAAAGTTTATTTTAGTTAGGATATTTTTTCAATCCCAAACCAAGTTGATTTATTGTTGTACTTTACTTTTCATCATATACCTCAAGTATCACAATTATCTTCTCTCTATGTTACCATTCTTGTGTGTATATTACATTTTATGAGAAAGTGTTTAGGACAACAAGAGTAACTATCCTTCCTTTCTCTGACTGGCTTGAATTGGTCATCTGCTATATTTCAATCAACTGGATGCAATTGGTGGTATGGGTCATGGTGTGGCACATGCTATCTTTTCCTGCCTCAGCCTCTTAACACCAGCATTTGGGCAGACAACATTCTATGTGGAGAAATACTCATATGTATGCCATTCTTTCCCTTGTTTTTTGTAAGTATGAATTATTCTTTTTGTAACATCGGAAAAGTCCCATGTTTACATTAAAGTGATTATTTGAGATTTTTATATTTTGTAAAATATGGGAGAACAATAAATTTAAATTTAAATATGAATTTTGTCCTTTGAGCTGTATAGAAACTCCTTTAAACTTCTTTAGACATTTGATCTATCGATAAACTTTTCCGATCACTAGAGTTTTTGTTTACTAGAAGTGTTACAATTTGATCTGTACGATAGAGTTTTAAATTTGTGATGACTATGTAAACTTGCTTTTCATCCCGCAGTAATTGCTACCTTTGGTATAATTTTTCACTCATCTCACAATACCTATTTACTTGGTAAATGTCCAATGCTCTAGAATGGGTATATGTCGGTACACCCATTACTTTAGAATTTCTATATACCTTAGTACATATATTTACTTCTCTTGATATTGCCTTACTTGTATCTCTTGGTGATAAAAAATTGAACATTGTCCGTATATCTATCATTTTACAATTTATTAGTCATTAACCATATATATATATGAGGGTGAAGAACCCTAGCCACGTTGGATTTTGTTAGCCACCTTTGATTTTGTCGTCCTCCAATTGACGGGAGGTGATTTATCCTCGCTGACTTAGACATGTGATTGAAGTAGTTTAATTTATAAATTGACACGCATGTCATACATATTGGTCGATAGGAGTGGTTGAGGATGGTGGTATGATTTATATTTGACCAATAAAATCAACAAGATTGTATACATACATTATACAAATATTATACATCATAATTTCCTTTCAATCATAATAAAATATTATCAAACTAAAAAAAATATATTCAAAAATTTCGCATGTGGTTTGAGTATTAATTTATTTCAATGTGTTAAACTCGAAAAAAAAGATATTTGAATTTCATTTTTTTATAACATATATAATTCAAATGTATACGTCACACTTTCAATCATAATAAAATATTAGTAACAAAAAATAAATAAATAGATATTAAAAAAATTCACATTCTAAGATATTAATAACAATAAATATATATATATATATATATATTAATTTATTTGGACGTGTTAACCATGTTCAAGGCTGTGAAAAACATTTTTTTTTCCTTTGATATAATATTACACCCTTAGCGCAAGGGGACCCAAGACTAAGGCCCAACTTTCGTGTCGACAAAAGCCAGGTTTTTCGTTGACTAAAGTTGTACCCTTAGTCGATGAAAGTAGAGTTTCGTGTCGACACCTCTTTAATTTTAACACTATTTTTCTTAATATTAACACTTGTCTTCATTTCTATTTTGTTACTAAAAAATATCTCACTTTGTGCACTATTTCCTCAATGGTGAAAAAGCTCCAACTGTAATTCAAAAAACTAGGACAGAATCTGTTGAAGTTGGAATTGAAGGAACGTATATTAAGAAGATTCGGAAGTATTTTGTTCCCAAACATAATCTCCAACATAATGATGTGCTTGTTTTCATTCCAGAATGCGAATCAACATTTTCTGTTATTATTTTTTATGCTCACGGAGTTGAGAGAATATTTCCTTGGTATTATACATTCTTGGTGGTGTATTCACAAAGTTAGACTTATATTACATTTTTCATCATGAGTTTATTTTCATATTTTCCCAATCAATCAAGAACATGTATTTTAAGTTAAAAATTTAATTATTTTTTCGTGTGTTTTTTGTGTGTGGTTTTAGACACATTTTATCTAAAAGAACAAAAAAAAAATAATTTTCTGTGACAAATTTTCGTTGGTAGTCTAAAAATAATATTTGAGAAGATTTAAGAAAAATATTAACTGAATTGAACTGATTCAAATTTCATAAGATTTATAATTAATCATGTATATACAAACCACACCCCAAACTATTATTTCATGTATTTCACTTACATTTTTGTCCACCTTAGTCGACAAACTTTTCACCCTTTGTCGACAAGACTTTTTTTTTTTATTTCATTGTATTGTTATATTCGGGTGTCTTATACCCCTCTCTCTCTCTCTAAATAATATAATAATGTACATATGTTTCTTGATTTTTTTTCTTTTTATTACTTAATTATTTTTTTATGTTCTCTAACCCTTTTAAACTCACTCTAATTTTATATTATATTATATTATTTTATTTCTTTTTCATTTCTTATAAATTAGTTTTCAAAATTTAAAATTAAAATTTTATCTAAATTATTGAACCAAATATTGTCATAACTTAGAATCAGAATATATATATTTCTCCAAAATAATATAAAAATTTTTCTATTAAGTTTATTATTACTTTTTTTAATTATCAATGACAATTCAAAATTAAAATTGACCGTTTAGATTTTTGCCTGCCTCAAATGAGGCAACCTTTGTCAACGAAGGAATCAGCCTTCATCGAGAAAGGCTGGCTTGATTTTTCTATCTTCTTCAGCTGCAATATTTGTCTCTTATAGCTTGCAAAGAGCTTTCCATTTAATTCAATTGCAAGTCATGTATAATCCAAACACATTCCTATTAATTAAATAAAGTATAACTAAGGTTCGAAGTGAATCTTTTTAAATTTTAGTATTAATAGGAACGGTAAAACTAGATAAGAAAGAGACCAGCAAAACTACGCAAGTGCAGGTGCAAATACATGTCATTGTCTTATTGTCATTAGATTACTAAGTGCTCAATTTTGTGATAGAGGTTTGCAATGTTTCCAACATAACTTGCAGCCCAAGACAATCTTTTTGACCCCAACAAAGCAATCGTCTGAAATCCAATCAATATAGGTTTTTTGACTCTAGCAAACCAATCTGTGAAATCAAATCATGTAGCAAACAATTCAGTAAAATCCATGTAGAATCCATGCAATCTTTTTTACTCTTATAAAGGAAACCCGTGAAATCAATAATTAAGTGAAATTAGTGGAATCCATACAACTTTTTTTACTCTAACAAAACAATTCGTAAAATGAAATTATGTAATCTTTTTTACTCCAATCAAAAGACTCCATTATTTTTACACACACTCAGCCAAAACACTTCTAATCACCGTTTACTTTTTTGAATCCCTCATTCCTACTATTTATTTTTTAAATTTTTTTTATTCTTACCTACTTTACCTTATCACCTTCCCTACTACATACCTTGTAATATTTCTTCTAATAACAAATAACTAAAAACAACTAAATACATTTTTTTCCTCTCTTTTAAATTTAAATAATAATATTAACAATTCCCACACTCTAATCCTCACACTTGTAACTTTACTATTTTTATCAAAGGCTTTTACTAACTCCTCCTATTTCCTAACAACTTCATTTTCTCATTTTCGAATTTCTTAAAAACAAAATCAATTACATCTAAAAATAAAACTTCCAAAGGAAAAAAAGTTACTGAACAGGTCTTTGAGCGCAACAACTTTTCATCGATTAAGAAAAGTAAGTTGTTCAAAAAAAATCTTTTCTTAATAAAAATATAAATTGAATTCGTTTAATTAATCAAGATTTTTTAAGAAATATTGAATTTAAATACAGTGATTATTTATATCAAATTTGTCCTAAATGGATTATTGAGCTAAAGAGATATATATATGAATAGGTAATCAAAATATTTTACAATAACATAGAAATCACAAATGACCACCAAGACCAAGAAGAAGAAGAAGAAGAAGAAGAAGAGGAGAAGCAGCATCGGGATAGTGAAACTCATTTTCACATTGATAGCATCCGATTGCCATGTGGTTTTATTACATATATTAATGGGAATATATTGAAATCAACTTTAGAATCATATGCGCAAAAATGATTTAGAATATATTCTCTATCGCGATTGTGAGCCATACATAAAATTTGATTACCTAGAAAATATAAGAGTCATATTTAACGATCCACAGATCACAGTTGCGAATACAAATGCTACCCATTTAGAATTATATGAACGCATTCTATATTTATTGATGATGCATGTAATAAAACCAAGAGCTGAAAGTCATGTCTCAATTTTACAGGAGGAGTTTTCGCTCATGTCATGGATCATGAAGAGATGTAATTCCGGTTTGCACTTTTTCATTCCTTATTTTATGATTTTTACTCATACCACGGATATATTAAATTTATCCTATACTAACATCATCTTTGATATTCTACAAAGCTATGGAATTTCTTTCCTCATGGAAAACAACATTCAACTTACTAGCAGAAATAATATAAATGTAGTATCATTGCGCTGAGCAAACTGGATATTTCTAGACAATGAATGGAACAAGAATGAAGAAAATAAGGTAGAACATGTTCATGTTGATGTTCAACATATTCAGCAAAATCAAAATCAAGTGCACATGATGACAACGGGAGACACTGCTCAACATTTCCCTCTATGAAATTGGAATGATTTCGTTAATAGAATGAATAGAATGGAGACGATGGAGACAAGAATCACAGATAAAATGAATACTAGATTTGATACTTAGTAGGACAATTTTGATACTTAAAAAATGGATATCAAACAAACTAACAATAATTTTAATTCCAGACTGAGAGAACTTGAAAACAATATGGAAAATGTCATGAAAGATATATATGATTTCAAACAAGAAAATGTATATTATCACCAAAACACAGAAAATTTCGCACAACGAACTACCAGATATCAAGAACAGAGTAAAATGAAACTCAACAATATATCTGACGATCATAAAGTCACTGCCAATTTTGTTCGGATAATGATGAAGACCTTGAGCACAAAAGATGTTCTAGAATATCCTTCTTCTTCTTCACGCTCTGCTCCACCCAACCTACATACATCTTCTGGACCAAATCCTACAAATTCATTTAACATCTGGAATCCATTTGATATTCGCACCAGTACTACAAGTTCAATCAGTACAACTACTGTTACTCCTACTTTCATGCCTATGGTACCAATGCCATCCATACCATCTATGCCACTGGTCCAAATAAATACCTCTCTCTGTTTTGTCTCCCTCTGCCGCAGCAAAGAAAAAGAGAAAAGAAAGGCCTAGAGTGAGAGAAGAGTGATCTGTTTTGGTTTTTGAAAATATCCAAAAAAGTTATTTTTTTTGTCATCAGAATATGTTTTCTATTTGTTGTTCACATCTCTTCTTCCATCATTTCAATTTCATTTTTTATGTATTCTATATTTTCTATATTTCATTTAACTTGGACCTTTCAATGTATTTCGTTTAGCTTTTTATTTTACTGGGTTTCAATTATGGATTTCTCTATCTCTCTATCTCAACTCAACTCGTTCTTTGAGTAATATACTGACATTTCTTAACAGAGAAGCAAAAATTCAAAAGAGAGAAAAAAAAACAAAAACCAAATTCATGAGCATTTCGCAAAGCTTTTCCTTTTAGATTCTTCACAAATCTCTCTAATTCTTCTCACACCTCACATTTGCCAGTTTCTCTCTTCTCTGTTTTCTCTATATTTTTTCCCCTTGAAAACAAAGGGAACATTGAACATTTTCCAACATTAGTTGAAAATTAACGTATTTTATATTTTATATTTTGTATTTTGTATTATTTTCCTTCATAAATTATCCAACTAATTAAAAACCCAATCCTAACCATAACTAGATCAAGAAAAATAACTTGGCTTCCTTGTTGATAATATTATAACTTCTAACTTGGTTTCCTCCTCTAAAAGAGATAGATTAACAATATTATAAGTCAGTCAAATAAAACTACTAATATTATAATCATATTATTATACAGAAGTACAAAAATCTTTTTTTTTTTCATCTTAGAATTCTTAAAAGAGATCTATCATACATCATACATCATACAGCTGCTATTGTTGTTGTGTGTTGTTAGGTCATATTCCTTTCAATCATCCTTTACCTCAATATAAGGACATCCTTATATTAATTCCCATTAATAGTTAATATATGTATATTGTAACCAAATTTGCCTCGACTTCAATTTAATTCCATTTCCATTGACCCAAAATAAAATTCATATTTAAAAAAAGAACTCTTCAAAAATGCCTATCAAAGTTGTATTTTAATAGGTAATTTTCACACTATTCACACTATTTGGAATCTGGTTGAATGCTTGCAATTTGTAATTTGCTGATAGCTCATTCAATTGAATCTACTTTCCTTATAATTTCCTACTCATCGAATTATTGGACAGTTCGATGATAATTTGATTGTTGATTACTTACGTATTTACGCACTTCTTTTCACTTTTCAAACACAGGAACTAGCCTAACAATATTTTTCAGTTTTAGATGTATCAAATCACTTAACTATGCCATATACCAACCTTGAATTTCGAGTTCCAACCAAAATCGAGCACATCACCTTATTTTTCAAACTTTAAAACTCTACACCGCGCAAACATGGTGTACTCCTCCTAGTTATATTTATTTATCTTGTCGATGCTGCTATTTATTTATTTATCTTTTTCAGTTTTTCAGTCTTAAGATGCAGGATCACACTTTCTCTTTTTTTTTTTTATGAAAATTATTTAAAAATAAAAAAATTAATGAAATCATGATTTGTGATGTTGCTTCAAGAAGTCGCTATTCTCAACCGTAACCTTTTTAGGTTGGAAATTTAAAAAAAAATCACCATATTTAAATAATTTTAATTAAAAAATATTATTTTGGTGAAAAAAAAAGAACTTGAGGAGTAACGATTTGAATGCTATCTATATATATAAATTAATTATATATCTTCTTTAGACATATATTATATATTTTCTTACTTTTCTATTATATAAATAAAATAATAGTTTTTGTCGTGTAAGGAAAAAATGAAATTAAAGCCAATATATATTCATTTCATTTCATTTTAATGCTTAAACATCTTGGTTCTTATCTTATGGAGTTTAAAAATTATTTTGTTTGCATCTTTTAAGTAAGACAAAATAAATATTCTTTAAAATATATTACGAATAAAATAAAATATAAATTACAATAAGTTTAACTTTTTCTATTTCCCAAATACGATCCTAATTTCTTACACAAAAGAAATATAGGAGTGTTGTTTTATATTTTCAATTTTTTTAACTATATGTTTTCCTCATGTATTAATAATAAGAAAAAAATTGATTATATTAAGATAATCATTAAACATCTTGACTCATACGGCCTAAGAATCCTTATGTTCAAATCATTTAAATAAGATAAAATAGACATTTCTTAAAGCAAGTTCAATTTAATTTCTAAATTTCTAAATTCCTAAATACAACCCAAATTTTCTTGCAGCAAAGAAATTTAAAATCTCCAAAATCTTTCTTAGAGATTTGTATACAGACTAAACCCTTTTTTTAGAGATTTAGTATGCAATTTTATTGGCCTTTTTCAACAAAGACCCCATTGGAAGAAATCTGTGGAGCTCAAAAAGAAAAGGTGATAAAAAACCTAAAGTGAATTCGTTTTGATTTAAAATGCTTTTTTTTTTTATAAGAAACTAAATTCTAAATTTTATCTTTCACTTGATTTGAGTTTGAATATATAAAAAATATAAATTTAATTTAATCTAAAAATTAAAATAAGATATCATAAACTATCAATTTATTATACGAAAAAATATATGATACAACATTGAGCCATTATTTCAATATCAAATTAATTGAATATCCTAAGAATTGAACTAGAATTTCATTGTTCACCATAGTGTGAATGATGCTTCATAGAATTTCATAGCACAATATGAAAAAAAAAAAAAAATTCAAAGCAAAACATTAATTTGGATTGGAATATGACATAAGGTCAGCTAATTTTTTGGACATTATTTTGACTGGAAAAATGTACCTGGTAGCCCCCTACTCCAAGTTTAAGGATGGTAGCAATCATTCATTAACTAGCGAACATAACATATGCAGACATAGAGGGCAAAAATCACTCTGGCTAATTTCATTTCTATTGCATTTGTTTTTTCAAATTATCAAAAGGGCCAACACCTTTCTCCATCACCCCTTGATCTTTGCATTTACAGCTACCAATGTTCAGATTAGCACCACATTTGAGGCACAAACCTTTGCATTTTGGACCACAAATAGTATTAATGGTGATCTCCACATGCACCATGTCTCTTATGTGCTTTGAGATATCAACTTCCTTCTCTTCTGGAGGAAAATAAAGCCTATCGTCCCAATCAATTGAAGTTTCATCACCTGCATCTTCCTCCTCACTATTTCCAATCAAAAATCTCGACTTCCCATCCCCAAAAATGATTCCCATGTCAATAATCTCTGGTTCTTTAATTGGTTCTTCCATAAGTAATAGAGAGAAGTTGGAGAAGACACATTCTGCAGTAGGCTCACCACACCTTCATCATGTGGAATTTAAGAGTTGAATGAAAATGGAAAATTTCAACAAAAAAAAAAAAATTGCAGCACAGAATCCAAGAGAAGACGATCCAAAAGAGGCTCTTTTAACACTATCACATCTAAAAATTCTAAATCAAAAATTAAGTCGTAATATATGAAACAAGGGCCTACCACAACCGGTACCAACTCATTAAGGCAGAGGAAACATTTGGTTTCACAGAACGTTCACAGAAAATTATAAGAGAGAATGTTCTTGCATCCTAATTGTGAAAGAATATAAACTCATTATGGACTGCCTTCCTTTTTTTTTTTTTTTTAATTTTGCCTCTGCTTAACGCACAACCAAATCCCCTCCCCCCCCCCCCCCCACAAAAAAAATGGTGCAACAATGTTACATCATGATACAAGTAAAATTTCCTATAGGCCTTTTTTTGTGTTTTCTACAGAGGCATCTAGTGGCCTAATCTACAACGAAAGGAAGAAAGAAAGAAAGAAAGCAAGAAGGAAAATATGCACAAGTCAAGAGAGGAAATTAGGTAAATTTATGATATATCTACTGCAAAATTCAAATCAAACAGGAACAAATGCATTAAGACTCCAGAAACATTTAAAACAAAAGAAATCAGGCTTATATTTGAAGGCTTTAAGCTCTCTGATTAAGGAAAGTCATCTAATTTAATTCTGTTCAAGTGATATAGCAGTTTTATTTTTTTATTTTTATTTTTTGCATTAAGACTCCAGAAACATTTAAAATAAAAGAAATCAGGCTTATATTTGAAGGCTTTAAGCCCTCTGATTAAGGAAAGTCATCTTATTTAATTCTGTTCAAGTGATATAGCAGCCATATTTTTTTTTTTATTTTTGGTTTTTGAAAGTATCTTTATTAAGAGGACAGTTTCCAGACGTTAAGGCCTCCCAGATTTAATTTGCCGATGATGAAAGTATTTTGTAAAGCTGAAGCGAAGCAAACCCTCTTCCTCAAAAGCGTTCATGGTTGTTTTGAAACAGTTTCTAGTTTGAAGATGACTTTCTATCCAAAAGTGAGTTAATCCCAATACAAGTACTATGAATCCCAGGATATTAGCGGTCTTTTGGGCCTGCAGTATGAATTGTTCACCCATTTCCATTTGGAGCTTCCCCTAGGGCAAAGCATAAAAGGTAAAGCAATTGGGAGTGAAAAGAGTATCTTCCTGGGGAAGTAGATTATTCTTATAAAGAACAACCTTTCTAATGTTTTAGTATATGGTTTTTTTTTCCCCATTCCTTAATTGCTTAAGAGCATTGAAAGAAAATTCTTGTGGGAAATTTGGGAGGAAGAAAAATTCAATTCAATTCAATGAATTGGAAGATTTTCAAGTGGACTTGGTGAAGGGGGTGTCTTTGTTAGGTCCCTCATGGAAATTAATAAAACATTGTCAAATAAGTAGTTAAGAAAACACCTCTGTGGACATGGATAGAGAGCTTTATTGACCCAAGATAGTTTTAACCTCACATATCCTTTTGGAATGATATTAGGTGGGCCACAAATTCTTTTAAGGATATTGTCTTTTAGGTGTATGGGTAGGCTAGGGATAAGCAGGCCTTGATTTTTTTTGTGGTTGGGTTGCAAAGGAAGTCCCTCCCTTGGAAATGTGAAGTTTCTGAGGCACACAAAAAATTGGGACGCAAAGATGTGTTTGTATCTTTTATCAGCTCCTGAACAGGCAAGGTTTCCTCAAAATTGGATGATGTGTTAGTGTGGGAGGAAATAACTTGAGCATCTTTAAGGTAAAAAGGTTCTATACAACTGGTTTTGCCAAAAGTCAGGAAAGGATCTTGGTCTTCAAGATATTTGGAAGGTTTCAATGCTGCAAAAAGTCAGTTTTAACATTAGGAAGGCAGCTCCAGGCAGTAGGTTGAACAGAATCCCAACAATCCAATAAGATATTAATGCAATGTAACTGTTTAAAAAGAAGTTCTAAGCAGCCCTATTCCAAAACCTAATGTATCCAAGGTTTTCGTATGGGAACTCACTGATTATAGAAAATATGGAGCAGCCAATATTGCTCTCTTTGATTGTTCCATAAGTTCTATCACCTGGCAAGTGGGAATCATAGTTTCCCTACATTAGGAGGAAAAACTAGAAAGGCCAAATTGAAGTGTGATTTGGCAAATTGCAGTGACAAGAATCTTCCAACTAAAGAAACCATCAGCTGCTAAAGTGTAGTCCCAAACTTCCTCATGGATCAGCCTATACAAAGCAACCATGGTCATTTCAATCATAAGTTACTTCAGATACTATTTTCATTGTCATTATTATAATGACCAACCAAGGTGAATCAGTAGTGCAATACTTATCTCACCATAAAGACTGACATGTCCCAGGAGGCCAAATGATTTCCTTACAACCCAATGATTAAAATTCAATACCTAAAAACAATTTTTTTTTGGGGGGGAGGGAAGAAAATCAAAGCGGCACTAAAGCATATGACACCAACAAGAAAAAGGTGTTAAAGAACAGATTGTTTTAGTTTCACATGAACAAACAATTTCAAATCCAATAAACAGAGAATTTAAATTAAGAAACTAGAATTACCTGTTGCAACCAAGAGTAATAACAGTTTTAATGATCCCATCAAGTCTCAACATCTGCTTCTTTCTGGTCACATCAACGGAAACTTGAACAGGTGTTCCAAATGGATAATCCTTGACAGCAGAAGTTACACGTAACCCCATGGAAGAAGCCGTAGACCTGGAAATATCAGTCGAAAGCTTTCCTAAACCAAGCCTTTCCAGGGTTGTGCAATATTCCAGGTGTGAAACTGAAGGATTTCTCCTATACACAACTGCCCCTTCCCAAGGAGATCCTTCATCTTCTAATTCTTCTTCTCCATATTCTTCTTGAAGAAATTCCCAACCAGAAGAAGCTTTTGTTGGCTTAGTGGTGAAGTTGAAGGAGGGTGAAGCTCTGTTGTGCTTGCGAAGGTTTCTAAAAAATATTTTTGTTGTACAAGGGACTTTGCAGTTGAAATTCGTACAAAGGTGAATTCTTGGAGCAAAACTATCATAAAATTTGAGCTTTTGCAAGCTCAATGGTTCATGAACCGGAAAGGAAATCAAAGGAGCAAATGAAGCTACTGAGACCGACATTTTTCTAATCACTTTGTTTTGAAGTAGCAAGAGTATCTGTATCATGCAGATAAGGTAGAGAGAAATGCTTTAGAACCAGAAAAAGTCATCAAAAAGAAGAAAAGAATCAGGACACTGTCTGCTGGATTGTGTTGAACTAGAGATCAATTTGCTGATAACAGTAATTTAAATTTATTTAAAATATTTAAATCATTAGAAATATTAGAAACTACTAAGGAAATATATTTCATATTGTTATTCAAATAACTTATGAGCATATTTTCACCTCATTATCAAATTAACTCATAAAACAATGGTATAATATAATTGATGTGTTAACTTAGCTCATTAATCAGGCAAGATAAATATTGGTACAGAGATCAAACAACTAGCGCGCGCGTGCACACACAGTATATACAAGAAGCCCTACATCAATAACTCATGTTGTTCATGAAAACACAAAAAAAAAACAAAAGAGGGGAAAAAAATCAAAAGTAGAGCACATGAAAGTAGTAGCTGATATTAGGAACTTATATTAGTTGGGATAACATAAGATTCATGTATATAATTGCTTTGTTGATGGCATATGCATATACCCAAAAAAAAGGAAAAAAAAAAAAAAGAGCAAATCATTATGGTTATTTATACAATCAGGACAATTCTTGTTGTCATATTAAATGTTATATTACAATGTCAACATGAATGCAAAAGCGAAATAGCAAAGACAAATGTGAGACATTTTTCACCCAAAAGATAAACTAGAAAAGCTAGTCTGTCTTATAATACAATCTACAGGCTTTAGCAGCAAGTCATGTATTCTTGAAGCTGGTTGAATGTACAATCAAAGGAAATATCAAACGTTCCAAAAGAAGCGTCACTATATTGCCTAAAACTTCACTATCCAGAACATTTGCAGAATTATAAGAATTCATAACAGGGAACTGGCAATTTCCTTCACATGGATCAACATCAATCACCCACAACCAAACCTGAAAAATCACAGTCCCCTTTCTGATTCCTTGTTTACCCTATGAAACTGCAAAATATGCTACCAAGGAATCAATGTGAGTTTTACCCTCACAAAGCTTATACAATTCATTTCTCAAATCAAAATGCTTGGGAAATTTTAATATCCATTTGTTTTGTAATTTTGTCTAATGCATATCTGTGTTACATGGACATATGTAGAATGGAAGGGATTGTTTAGTCTTCCAAGGATTTATACGAGTGAGGGGTCCTAAAAGGATCTATTTTTCCATTAAAAAATTATCAAATTCAGCCTTTAGTAAAACATATATGTATAAATCAATGATCAGTTGGTTTAATGGAATGCGGTGCTAGACCCTTAACCAAGGTTACGAGTTCGACTCGCGACTTAGGCATAAAGTATACTACGTTAGGAAGATAACCCCCTTAAATGGACACTGCAAGTCCCGAACCGGATTAGTCGAAATATGGTTTCGAATACCTGTTCATATAGTATAAAAAAATCATATATGTATAATGTTTCAAACTCAAGCTTGATAGAACTGTAGAATTGATGGCTTGGCTGATTTCACCCATATTTAAGTTTTAGGACCGTTTCGCAAAGTGAAATTCTTCAGCTCCACCACATAGATGCAGAAAACTTGCCTTCCAATTTTTTGAATTTGGTAAATTAGCAAGGTAATACAACTCTTTATATTTTCCTTTCTTCTTGGGGGTGGGTTTCCTTGTCGTAAATACAAAGAAAAGGTAATTTTGGCTCATCTCTCTTGCCCAACCCAATATTTTGAGGACAGTTGCTTCTAGAGGTAGCAAAGGCCTACTTGGAAAACATGCCCAGGGTTCTGGTTCTGAAGCAGAATCGAACCCAACCAAACCTCATAGAACCAAACCAGAACCACGAAAATGGTTCCAGTCCAGTTCTGAAGCCAAAATTTCCAGGCCACTGGCTTGTTTCCAGTTCTTATCTTTGGAAGCAGAATGGATCTGGAATCTTTAAAGAACATTGGAACCAGAATCGGGAATTGAACCTTGGAGGAACAATAAAAACTAGTGAAAACCATAAAAAATATATATATTTATGGAAAAACCACAAAAAACCTGTGCAATAACCATAAACAATGGAACCAAAACCATTCTGCTCTAGAACCAGAACCGGACCAAAACCATCCAGTTCCCAAACTAGAACCAATCAAAATGGGAGAATCAGTTGATGAAGCGAAGTTCAAGCTCCATGTCTTAAAAGCTGTCAGACTCCGTCTTAAAACTCTAAGCTTCCACAATTAGATGGAAAAAAGAAAGGCAAATACCATTTAACTCTAAACAAGAAGTTTCTCAAAATAATGCAATCTATAAATATGATTCTATGGTTCAAACAGATTTGAATTGCGCAGACCATATAAACTCTCTTTTTTTGGTTACGTAAGGATTGGAACCCTGGATTTCAGGGTTGGGGAGGAGGCCATTAAAGACTTTATTTTGGGAAGAGAGGAAAAAACCGGGCAAAACAGGGGAGACAAGGAGAGCGCAAAATCTAATTTTCTCAAATACCATTTCAAAATCATACAAATTATCAAAATTTTCACCAAAATAAACAGGAAAAAAAATAAATCAAATCAAGTAGTCATCATATATATTACTCTAATTACAGCGAACTACAAAATGAACTCAAATCAAACCATAGGAGGGCTATGAATTTTTAAAAATTAAAAAAAAATAAAAATCTGAGAAAAGAAGCTCACATATTTGGGGGTGATGAGCTTATCAAACAAAACCGCAGTTCAAACTTAGTGAAGAGCTCTCTCAAGGCAGTCGATTTAGGGCTTGAATGATTCGATTGAGTTGAAATAGCTCAAACAAGAGCTGCAAAAACAAGACGAGGGTAGAAAAATTAGAGACGAGAGAAAAAACAAAAGAATCAGCGAATGTAGAGAGAGATGAGGGAAGAGACTGACATCCCTCAAACGTTATCGACTATTCACTTCACCCATAGGCAAATCTGACCAGCCCTACATATGGATTCGATAGTGTCAGCTCTCCACACCAGATGGTTATTTTCCATCTAAATCTGATCCACAGGTGAGGCGAAGAGAGAGAATCCAATCGATTTTTCTTCAGAGAGAGAGAGAGAGAGCGCGAGAGCGCAAGCGCAAACGAGGGATTTGAATGGGCTGAGTTCGACTTATCTCCACAGGGACGGGGTTTATAAATGGGTTTAAAATAACTTTCGTAGGTTTTACGTAAAAAAGTTTCAAAATTAATTTCGAGTATTTTATGCTTGAAAACTTTAAACAATCATCTGCAATATTATAATTTTCCCATATTCATATGTTTTAGTTTTACTTTTGGATTTTTTTTTTTTTTAAAAATTTTTACTGTTTCGTTTATGAAAATAAATATATTATAATTTTATTAATATTATCAAAATAAAGATAAATTATGTTGAGATTTGAGAATTAATTTTCATCTATTAATTAGAATAAATTTAGAATTATTCATTTAAATTTGTCTTAAGTTTGGGATAGATCATCTAGGACAAAGTAAAAAAGCGGATTTATGAACTAAAAATCCTCGATCTACCATCCTAGGATTGGGAGATTACATACCCAACACTTTTAGGGGTCTAAAATATTTTTCTTGGGATAAATGATGTGACTATGAACAAATTAGGAAAAAAATTTTGTTACAAAAATACGAGTAAAATTTCGAAGGGGTAGTTTTTTTTTTTTACCTCATTTTTCTCTAATCACAAATAAACTATAATTCTGAAAATTCTTTCTTATCTCCAAAAAGTCTTTGAATTTTAATTCAAAATTTATGAGAAAAAAAGTCTTCTACATCTTTTATTTGATTTACTTTGCATTTGGATCGAGAGTTTTGATGGGAAAAAAAAGATTTTAAAAGAATTTATTTACATTTGCAAAGTAATTTATTGAAGGAAAATGTTTTAATGGGGTTTTATAAAACCTTGAAAACTCAAATTTTCAATCATATCAAATTATATTTCAAAAAGAATGAAATTCAGAAAAGATAAAATAATAAATTTGTACATTTATTTTATAAATATATTCTCTTCCTTTTTATCTCTTCTCCATGGCATTTTTTGTTATTAAACATGATTTTAATTTTATCTCCCTTTTCCTTTTTTTCTTTTCTAATTTTTCTCCTCTACCTCCCTCTTTTTCTTGTAAAGTTCCCGAACACACGATGAGAATTGAGTACTCCAAATGCTACTTTCAAAAAATTTATCTAGTCTCTCCGATATACTCCCATGTAAACCTTGGCCTTGAGAAGCCTAAGTCGATCCATCAAACTTGATGAATCCATTTGGTACACTTGTTCTCCATTCCATTGCTGTGACCATATACGAAGAACTACACTTCCGCTCCTTCGCGGCAGAGCTAGAAGAAATTTTCAAAGGGTCTAAGAATAATACAACATGCGTGTCTCATTTAAGGTTAAAAATTTTTAATATTTAAAAAGAACTCATTTTCAAAGGGTCTAATAGATTTAATTATGAATATTTGAAACCCACTTTATCATACTATATTTAAGCTAATTTATATATAATAATTTTTATAATAAACAGTTTGTAAAATTATTTATTTAAATTAGTTTTTCTAGTATGCAATTTTTTTGCATTTTTATAACTAAATTTTAATAACTATAGTACATTTAACATTAACTAAGATAGTAAATTTTCTAATTCCATCTTCAAACTCCCGCTCAGATTAATAATCTCTTTGATAGTCAATTGAGTGTTTTGGAACTTATTCTCCATAACCAACTTACATCTCCTCTTTCAAAGGGACCAAACAACAGCAGGAAAGGAAGGCTCAAACTTAGTTTCCATACCTTTCTTCAACCAATTTCCCAACTCGTCTTTCCAAAGCAGCAGTCCTCTTCCATGTACCTCCACAACTCTTCCCAAATTTTCTTAGACTCCCCACATAATCTCGAAGCACATGTAGAAGGCTTTCCTCCGACTTACCACACTACTGGCATAAGTCATTTTGTAGCACCGAGAATATTAAAAAAAAAAAGAAATTCAACATTTTCACATTTCCGATAAACACTCTCTCCCTCTTCCCTCTCCCCTCACTTTCCCAATTACCCAAATTTTTTTTTCTTTCTTTCACTTCTTCCTCTCATCCTTCTCCTGCTCTCGCCTCTATTTCTCTCATTCTCTCCCTCTCTGTTTCTCTCATTCTCTCCAGCCTCCCGTCTCCCTCATCTCACTCTCTCGATTATCTCTCTCTCCCACGCGCACACAACAACCCTCAGCTTCTCTCCCTCGCCTGTTCGCGTGTGGTGTTCTCTGCCGCTACAACGCTCTTCTGTAACCCTCACAGAAGTTCTGACAGCAGTCGTCAATAGACCCTCGAAAACCCTAGGCTACGATTTCTTGCGATCTTTCCACTGAGCAAGTAAGGGCTAGTTTCTGACCATTAGCTCTAAGTTTCGATTTGTCTTGATGATTAAGCTTAATTTTTAAACTTTGCTTCGATTTGGAAGCATTACAGGAGTTTAGACTAAACTGAGCGTACACGGAAGTTAGGGTTGTGTACTGCAAAAACCCTAGGTGAGGGAAATTCTAATCCCTTTGAAAATTGATTGAATTTAGGATTAATTTAGGATAAGAAGTCTTATATATGTCTAGAATGTATGTTGGATTCGAATAGAATGCATTTTTTAAAATTCATGATTTTTGCTTAATGAGCATATTGCGATCTTTTAGTCATAACCCTCTCTGCACAAAAGCAAAATCATGTGCGGTTTTTTGCATATAAAAGTAAACTCCTATATCTTGAAAATGAGATATAATTCGTTGAAATCGGATAAGAGCCGAATTTGTTATGATTTTTCAAAGAATTTTCGTGGTACAGAATGTCCTATTTCTGTCCTATTGCAGTTGCTTGTCTTTCCTTCAATTTTAAGATGCCTTCTAATCTGAATTCCGCTAACCTCTGAACATAAAAGTTGTAGATCTATATCTTATCTTTATTTTGAGATACGAATCATATGATTTGGATGTATATAGTGAAAGTTATAAGCCTTTTCCCATGACTGCGCAAATTAGAAAATTTACTGAAAAATTAGAATTGTAAAAATATTAAGGAAAAATGATTTTTCTAGTGTTGGTATGTGATTTAATGATTTAATTTTGACCAATAAATTAGGTTAAGGTCTTGGAAGAGTTGAAAGAGTGATAGCTTTTATTTAGTTGGGAAATTTGGGAGTGATTACCTTCTCAAGAGGTGAGTAAATGTTTCATTGTGATTTTAATTAAGTAAATGATTTAAAATTCTTTATAAATTATTTTTATATGATTTATATGAATTGTTTTGTGATGGTGGAATGTCCGAAATGAGAATTTGAATTGCGAATGTATCAATTGAGTTTATAAATGAATGTGTATCATATATTGTGAAATATTTAAATTATGAATGTTATGGTATGACTTAGAAATTGTTTTGTTGAAATTCTTGCACATGAATTGTGAATTGAATATTTGCAAATGAAATGGTGCATGAAATTAATGGCCATAGGCATTCCTTCACGGAACGACCCGACGGGGTGACATGGTTGAGGGTTGGATTAAATTAGTGGGGGAGACAGACGTGACTCCCTTTGCTGTATGTCGAGTTATATCTGGATGCACCCCAGTGAGGCAAAATTCAACGCCAAGGTAGGGGGTTTTTGTATTTTGAAATATATGGAATGAAAACCCTTGGCAGACTTTCGTTTGGATTCGGCTAAATCTGGTATGGGAGTGTTTTCATACAAGGACCCCATGATTTTGGGAAGACTGAAATTTATGGATACATGTTTGTTTGAATTTTTCTGATTTGTTGAGACTATTTTATATTTAAAGAGTTGTTTATGAAATATATTTTGACTTCCCCACATTTATCTCTCATTTATTGTCCCAACACTATTGCATTCCGCATTTGGACTTTTAATTAAAATTTTTTGTTATATGCGGATGAAAGGGTATTGGAAATTGTTTGGAAGGCCGGGTTGACCAAATTGCATGCGTGCATGTACAGGGATGGATCGGTGGATTCTCTGTTTGTGTGTCCTTACATGCTTTTGATAATTGATGACCTAGGAGGGTTATTTGAATGCTGTTGAGTTGTTTTTAAAATAGGTTGAACAGGTAGAATGTCTTGCGTTGTCCCGGTATATGAGGAGATGCTATCCATATGTCGAGATAATACGGCGGTTGTTGCATACTCGATTCGAGGGTCAGAACGTGACAACTTTATTGGTATTAGAGTTAGGTTCGATTTTCTTTTAAATGTTTGAAGATTTGAAATGTCTCCAAATGTTCTCAATAATTTTTCAAAAGTTTCCAGAATAGTTTTCTTTTAAAAATTCAGATTTATAAAAAATTTTCAAGAATGTACAAAAGTCTTCCATGAATTCTTAGGGAATTAGGAATATCCTTTTTAGAGGGTTAAATTATTAATATTTCTTCTAACCCTGTTTGCTAAACATAGTTTTTCCCTTGTAGATAACCATGCCTCCACATAGAAGGACAAGGAATGTAAACGAAATTCCTCCCTGAGAGCACGAGGATGAGTCGTCCTCACATGCTCTACCTTCGTTAGTGTCCACACACCCGACTCCTTCAACCGTGTTTCCTACACCCCTTATACCTACCCTCCAGCAAGTAATAGAGTGGTAGAGCACTTTCGGAGCATAGTACCAAGCTCCGCCTTAGACTTCAGCTCCTCCACCGGTTCCTTCTTCAATGCCAGCTGCTACACCCAGTACTCCAGTAGCACCTCCTCTTTCGGTTGCTGCACTAATCACCCGCCCCACAGTTGAGTTATCCAAGCTAATCAAAGAGGCGAGACAACTTGTGTGTGAGACATTCTCAGGATCTGGTGATCCTGCAGAGACTAAGAAGTGGATTAAGAGAGTCCGACAAGCTGTGACGGACGCGGAAATTAACAATAAACTAAAACTTATGGTGGCTGTTAGATTGTTGGATGACGATGCTAGCACTTGGTGGGAAGGTGTGCAAGAAAAGGCAACCGCATCTTTTACATGAGACGATTTCCTTAGGGAATTCAATGAGAGGTTTTATACCCGATTTGATCGGGACTTGATCGCCCTTCGATCGCGATAGTGAGAGAGTAGACCTTCGACCGCCCTTCGCCCTTCGCCCTTCGCCCTTCGCCCTTCGCCCTTCGCCCTTCGCCCTTCGAGCAGAGACAGGTGTGTGGGTGTGCGGGTGTGCGGGAAATGAGAATAGGAAGGAGGGATTAGGTTTTGAGAGGGCACCGGGTAGCTCGATGAGTTTCAAGTCTGAAGGAATGTGGGCTTGAGCTTGAGCTCGAGACAGGAATTGCTGAGCTCGAGCTCGACCTAAGTTCAGGTTGACCGAGCTCGAGCTCGGGCTTTGACCAAGTAGTGTCACGGGTACCTATGACACTACCGGGTATCATAACAGAACTAATCCTAGTACCCTTTCCCTTGGTCATTGGGCTTTTTGCTTCCTTACTTCACTGAGTTTTCAAAGATAACGAAAATGAAGGGGGTGACAAATTATAAATTTATAGTATTTTTAAAATAAATATTTATACAAATTAGGCCCAGTTCTTTAAACATGACTCTTTATTGATAATATTATTGACTATTATTTTAATAGTTACAGCTGTTATGAAAGAAAATTAATTGTCATTGTTAAATCTAAAGTAAAGGCTTATGCCATTTTACAGGTCAACACATGGTAAACTTCACAATCCTTCGGCGTTTATAAATAGAAGGTCTAAGCCTAGAGTGCTCATGAACATACACATTTTCTCTCCCTTTCTAAGCCATAATTCATGAATTTTTAGAAACTTTTTAATCAAATTCTTAGTTTTCCTAACTATAGTCGTTGTATGTTAAGAGAAATTTGCTATCAAATCTTTCGAAAATTTGATTAAATAGGTGAAAAATTATCTTAAAAAAATACAATTTGACTATAAACAACTAGTTACTTATCTGATAATTTTTTTAATAAAATAGATTTAAATTCAAATAGCAATTTTAGTTAACATTTTTTTTGAACAAAAGGAGCGAGGTTCTTAGCTTCAAAAAGAAGCTAGACCTCGAATATCATGCAAAAGAGCAAAATTTACCTCTAGAGGAGGGGACAACAAATCATGAACTCCATGGGGAATGGAATGACCCCATACGGCTGAGAATATGAGCACAACAATTGCCCTCTCGTGGCACATGTCGAATAACCTGCACCCGTACAATACTCATAAGTTCTCGGCATTCATGCACAATATGCAAAGTAGGATGATGGTCATTTAGGTCAGAGAAAAGACATGAGACAAATTCCAGCAAGTCAGATTCCATAATTACCAACGAAATTTTAGCTCGAATTAAAAGTAAAAGTCTCTCTCAAACTCCCGTTAACTCTACTGCAAAAAGGTTAGTGACACCTAAATTTCCAGTGAAATCTTGAACCCATAGCACATACTTATCCCAAATGAGTCCTTTTGTATCAACCAAACAGGAATTATGCTGCACTGATCCATCCGTGTTCAATTAAAAACACCAATCGAAGGGGGAAGCCAACAAATCCATTTGCAAACATGTACTAAGTGAGGGTTGCCTCTCAAAAGCGCTTGGCATCCATCATTAGTATACCTGATCACCATAGACACGATTCCTGCTGGACAAAATGTACTCCCCTAAAAAACCAAACGACACCGTTCTTTCCAAACAGTCTAGAGAGTGTACATAAAGTTTGTGGCCTAGCGGCGTCCCAAGTGAATGGCATGCGACTTGCAATTTGTAATTAACCAGGTTTTTTTCGGAACACGGGTAAACACAAGATTAGATACAAATAAATAACACAGAATCTGGAACCAAACCTGTTGAACAAGTGGGCAATCTCGAAAAGATGGAGTATAGTTTTTGGGGACTCTCAACAGATAGGTGTGATACCCCTGGCATGTGGCATATGTTGGAGCCCCACCCAGCACGAGTTGTGGCTCGGTGGAGCCAAAGGAGTGCATGGACCAGGAGGCATTTGGTTCGAACAATGTTTGAGGAATTGATAGGAAGGTTCAGGAGAGACTTTCTTAAGATCAAACAAGACATGGGTAGGAAGAATAAGGACTAGAGACCAAGAGTGCACATTGTGGTTTGGGTGAGGGCCAAATGGGTTCACTGAACCAGGTAATAATTGGCTCAAGCAATCCAAGGGTATTGAATTGAAAGAGGTCATGGAGATTCTTTTAAATCAGAATTAGGTAGGATCAAAGCAAAAACACGGCTAGGACATATGGATGGCTCGTGGCTCAACACATGAGCCATGGTGGCACGGTTGGGAGCCATGAAATCAATTAGCTTGAGCAGAATGTTGGATCTTCGAAATGTGATTTAAGCATTCATCTTTTAGGATGAAAAAAAAGTTCTTCCTGAAAGGCCGAAGCTAGCAGAATAGGATTGCTTAGTACTGCTCGTGACAAGAGCTCTTGTGGCATGGTAAGAAGCTATGAAATCAATTAGCTCGAGTAGAAGGTTAAATCTTTGAAAAGTGCTTAAAACATTTCTCTTTTAGGATGAAATATGGTTATTCCCAAGAGGCTGAAGCCAATAGAATAGGATTGCTCAATACTGCTCGTAACATGAACCATTGTAGCATGGTAAGGACCCATGAACTCAATTGGCTCGAGTAAAAGGTTCGATCTTCAAAAAGTGCTCAAGGCATTCATCTTTTAGGTCTAAAAAAAAGTTATGTTCAAGAGGGCGAGGCCAGCAGGGTAGGATTGCTTAGCAGTACTGGTGACATGGTGAGGGTGAGCTGTCCAATCATTTGCATAAGCAGAACATGGGGCACTTTGAGGATGTGAGGAGGCTATCCTGTCCATCATTGAAGCCAACTAATGTAAATTGCCTGAGTGGGCATTGGCATGACCCACGAATGAGGATTTGTGGAGTCAAGTGGAGAAAATGTGAGTAGCACTTGGGCCACAACCCCTAGAGTGACCTTATTTCATGCAAGATGGAGTTTGAGTGGATCTTAGCAGTTGGAGATGTCAAATGCTCATAAAACCTAGTAGGCTAGGGTTAAATATGAGGCATATGTGCCATCCTAAAGCAATTTAAGACATTTGGGGTTTTGAACACGAGCAATCTATGAGAAACCTTGTAAAACCTAAGGTTAGAGTTTGATCTAAAGGGAGATTTGGGTTTGCTTATGGGATCCTTCTTGTAATTGTATTGGTGTACAGTAAATCAAGGTTGGGAAGGTTTTCCCGTAAACTGCGTGCATTGTTGCCCATTTGCTTTAGAGAGAGAGAGAGGTGAGAGGAGAGAGAGAAAGAGTTCAAACAGAGAGAGAAAGAGGGAATTGCTGAGGCTAGTGTTGGGCATTGTCCTGTATCACTTAGGGTGAAAATTTTGTGAGCATTGTGCGTCTCGGTGATAGTTGGTATAAGAGCAAAAGTTGCTTTTCAATGACTGCTGCAAACATACATGATAGGATATCATGAAATAGAAGAAACTCTTGGCTTACTGGAGGCTTTTTCAGAGATCTCTTTGTTTGATTGAGTGGAGTTATTGGTTGCAAAAATTTTTAGACTTGTGACTACGGTGGATTCACTTGGCGCAAGACTTGGGGCTGTGGCTTCATCATCCACAAACTCTAGTCTCTCTCTCAAGGAAGAAGTGCTGGAAAGACTTAAGAAAATGGAGTAATAAGTTAGCATTTTAAGGCGAGCAGTTCTGGATACTCATGAGGCAACAACCAGCCCTTTTTGGGTGAAAGTGCCCGAGCCAAAAGTATTTTGCGGGGCTAGGTTTGCAAAGGAGTTGGAGAACTTCCTTTGGGACATGGAGCAGTATTTCAAAGTTTCCCGAATTCTAGAGGAATAGCATGTCACAATTACTGCAATGTACCTTACTGAAGATGCAAAACTTTGGTGAAGGACTTATGTGCAAGCCGACCTTGATGCAGGCAGGCTACCAATTGTAGTATGGCTGACCTTGAAGAAGGAATTAAAGGAGTAATTCCTTTCTTGCAACTTTGCATGGATTGCAAGGGAGGCTTTGAAAAAGCTAAAACACACTCGCATAGTCCGTGAGTATGTAAAAGAATTCAGCTCGACAATGTTGGACATTCACAACATGTCTGAGGATGATAAGCTTTTCAACTTCATGTCAGGGCTGCAACCCTGGGGCCAAGTGGAGTTGAGGAGGCAAGGAGTGAAGGACCTTCCTTCGACAATTATTGTTGCTGATGGCTTAGTGGACTTCAAAGTTCCTGCTCCTAAAGACAAAATCAAACTGAGCCTAAAGAAAAAGGGAAAAGGAAAGGGTTATTGGAAGAAGACAAATGAAAAAATTCAAAAAGTAGTGGAGGCTCTCAAAATCAAGCCAAAGACAAACCAAAGGGAGGGAGTTTCATTTTCAATGGTCCACACCTTGCTAGAGAATGCCCTAAGAGGGAGAAACTCTCAGCTTTGGTGGTGGAGGACCAAAGAACAGGGTTGGATTCCGATGAGCTAGTTCGATTGAATCCTCTACAACTTATAAGTACCATAAGGACAGGGGCTTATAGGTTCCTCATGTATGTTTAGATCGTCCTAAATGGCATGGCTGTATTAGCAATGGTGGACATGGGTGCTACTCATACTTTTCTAGTTGAAAGGGATATGTCAAAGTTTGGATTTCAAGTCACAAGGAGTTCAAGCCGGTTGAAGACTGTCAATGTGGAATCAATACTAGTATATGAATTAGCAAGGAGTACTGATCTTAAAGTTGGCACATGACATGGCAAGTGTGTTTCATGGTAGTCAACTTGGATGAATTTGACGTGGTGCTAGGATTGGAATTCTTGGTGCAAGCCTGGGCAATGCCTATACCCCACCTTTGCAGTCTGTTTATCATGGATGATAAAGTATCATATTTTGTGCCAATAACCAACTTTGTCAAGATAGAGGAAAGAGAATCTTTCAACCTAATTTCAGTCCTATATGTGAAGCAAGGGCTAAAGAAGGGGTAATCCACTAACTTCACTGCCATGATTCATGCCGAGGAGGAGCATGCTGAGAAGGAAATAGCTCAGCCAGTTATTGAGATTTTGGGGGACTATGATGATGTTTTCCCTGCTGAATTGCCCAAGGAATCACCTCCTCATCGAGCCATTGGTAACTGCATCGAGCTATTGCCTAGAGCACAACCACCTGTACAAGCTCCTTATCGAATATCTCCTATAGAGTTGGAGTTTGATTTTCGGTAAGAGCAAAGGCCGGGCAAGTACAACCAAGTTGCAAATGCATTGAGCTGTAAGGAGACAGATTATTTAGCGACTGTGAAAACCATAGTGGAAGCTGATTTCTTGCTAAAGATTAGGCAAGAGAGTCAAGGAGATGAATCTTACCAAGACTTGAAGAAACGAGTCGATGAAGGATTGGTGCGATGATATTGGCTAGAGGATGGCTTACTCTACGCCAAGGGCAGGAGGTTTTATGATCCAAACAGTAAGGGACAATGTCGCATGCTGCTCAAGGAATTGCATGACTCCAAATGGGCAGGATATCCAGGGATGGAGAGGATATATGCGCCACTGAACCGAGCATACTTTTGGCCAAGAATGGAGCTGGATGTGGAAGCATATGTGAGGTCTTGCTTGGTGTATCAGCAAGACAAAGTAAAAAGGCATGTAGAGTCGGGACATCTACAATCTTTGCCTATTTCGGATAGGCCATAACAGAGTGTAAGCATGGATTTCATCATTGGTTTGCCTAAAGTTCAGAACTTAGGCACAATTTTGGTGGTTGTAGACAGGTTTTCTAAGTATGCAGTATTTGCTGCCACTTCTCCCATATTTCTAGTAAAGGAAGCTGCTGATTTATTCTTAAAAAATGTGGTGAAGTATTGGGGAGTGTTTGAGGACATAGTGAGTGATAGAGACTCACGATTCACAAGAAAATTTTGACAGACATTGTTTGGGCTGTTAGAGATTGATTTGAAGTTTTTTACAGCCTACCACCCCTAAATCGATAGGCAAATAGAGAGGACTAATGCTATCTTAGAAGAATACCTAAGGCACTACGTCATAGCTAGCCAAAGGAATTGGGCAGAGTTGCTGGAATCAGCTCAATTTGTTTACAATCTGCACATAAATACAAGCACTGGGAAGAATTCTTTTGAGTTGGTGATGGGGTTTCAGCCAATAACACCCCACGAAATGGGTCGAGCAAGGGTGAAATATCCTGCTGCCTTCAAATTTGCACAAACCAGGCATGAGTTGATATAGGAAGCAAAGGATAGCTCTGTTAAAGCCGCAAGGAGAATGCATAAATTTGTCAACCGAAAGAGGAGACCCTTGGAGTTCAATGTTGGAGACAAGATACTGCTCAAGTTAATTCTACACATTTGAAAGAGGACGATCAGAAAGTTTGCACACAAGAGCTTGCTGTCAAGATATGATAGTCCCTTTGAAGTTGTGCAGAGGGGAGGCAAGGTCGCTTACAAGATAAAGTTATCAGACAGGATTGGCATTTATTCTACTTTTCATGTGAGTTTCCTAAATCCATTTTATGGAGATGCCTTTGATGAAGGGAGATTCAAGTTTCAAAGGGTACCATCTACTATGAAGCAGCTATTTGACAAGGAGAATGAGCAGATTCTTGATCACAAAGTAGTTAGGCATGAGTAAGGCAATAGGAGGGTAGATTACTTAGTAGCATAGAAAGGTCAACCACTTGAGGAAGCAACTTGAGAGAAGGACAGAGTACTTTGGCAATTTGAATAACAAATTCAAAACTGGTGGAAGAGATATTCGATGAGGACTGGACATCGAATTCTTTTGGTGGGGGAGGAGTGGATATCCCTGGCATGTGGCACGAGCTGAAGCCCCAGCCCTGCACGAGCTGTAGCTTGGTGGAGTCAAAGGAGTGCATGAGCCAGGAGACATTTGGTCCGATCAATGTTTGGGGAATTTATAGGAAGGGTCAGGAGGGACTTTCTAAGGTTTAGCAAGGCATGGGCAGGAAGAACCAAGGCCTAGAGACCAAGAGTGCACATTGTGGATCGGGTGAGGGTCAAAGCGGTACATTAAGCCAAGTAATAATTGGGTTGAATAATCCAAGGGGATTGGACTTAAGGAGGTTATAGAGATTCTTTTAAGTCAGAATTAGGCAAGTTCAAAGGAATAACACGGCCAGGGCATGTGAATGGCTTGTGGCTCAACACATGAGCCATGGTGGCACAATTGGGAGCCATGAAATCAATTGACTTGAGCAGAATGTCAGATCTTTGAAATGTACTCCAAGCATTCATCTTTTAGGATGAAAATAATGATATTCCAAAAGGTCGAAGCCAACAGAACAGGATTGCTAAGTACGGCTCGTGACATTAGCCATTATGGCATGGTAAGGAGCCATGAAATCAACTGGCTCGAGTAGAAGGTTCGATCTTCAAAATGTGCTCAAAGCATTCATCTTTTAGGATGAAAATATGATTATTCCCAAGAGGTCGAAGCCAACAGAGAAGGATTGCTCGGTATTGCTCGTGACATGAGCCACTGTTGCATGGTAAGGAGCTATGAAATCAATATACTCGAACAGAAGGTTCGATCTTTGAAAAGTGCTCAAGGTATTCATCTTTTAGGTCTAAAATAAGGTTATGCTCAAGAGGGTGAAGCCAGCAGGGTAGGATTGCTTAGTAGTGTTGGTGACATGATGGGGTGAGTTGTCCAAGCATTTGCACAAGCAAAACATGAGGCAAGTTGGGGCATCAATGCAGGAGCACTTTGAGGATGTGAGGAGGACATTTCATCCATCATTGAAGCCAACTAATGTAGATTGCCTGAGTGGGTATTGGCATGACCCACAATTAGGATTTGTAGAGCCAAGTGGAGAAAATATGAGCCGCACTTGAGCTACAACCCATAGAGTGACCTTATTTCATGTAAGATGGAGTTTGAATGGATCCTATCAATTGGGGATGTCAACTACTCATAAAACCTAGTGGACTAGGGTTAAATAGGAGACATATGTGTCATCCTAAAGCAATTTAAGGCATTTGGGGTTTTTGGCATGAGTAATCTGTAAGAAACCTTGTAAAACTTAGGGTTAGGGTTTGATCTCAGGGGAGATTTGGGTTTTGCTCATGGAAACCTCCTTGTAATTGTATTGGTATGCAATAAATCAAGGTTGGGAAGGTTTTCCCGTAAGCTATGTGAATTGTTGCCCATTTGCTTTAGAGAGAAAGAGGTGAGAGGAGAGAGAGAGAGAGTTTAAATAGAGAGAGAAAATGAGAATTGCTGAAACTAGTGCTGGGTATTGGTTTGCATCATTTAGGGCAAAAAATTTATGAGTATTGTGTGCCCCGGTAACAATAGGGCAAAGGGAGCCTGCAGTATACCCTCTCCATAATCAGTGGTGATTTGTTATCAATCTACAATGCATCAATAGCCATATAAAACGCTTCACTCGCTCCTAGCATAGAAGCTGCCAGATCTATCTCCAATTACTCGGATTAATAATAACATCATTGATCGGAAAGTCAAATAAGCCGAGAGAATGGAGAAGTCCTCGAAAGGATTTCCAGTCCAACAAATATAATCATAGGTATTAGAATCCTAAGAAATCATAATAACTCTAATCTCATCAATAATGGAATCCGGAAGAAAATCTACAATACTCGATAAGTCCCAACTCCAAGTTGAAGTAATAAAACGGCTCACCTTTAAAGATCCAGAGAGTATGGGCAGGGCACTAGGGACTTATTGAGACAATGGGACAGATCCAACCCAAGTATCTTCCCATAAATGAACAGAAGCACCATTACCCAGTCTTCAACTTATTCCCTGCATGAGAAACTCCCGAATCCTTAATAGGCGATGCCAAAGATGAGAGTAGGCGGAAAGCTGAGGACTCATAATTAAATCCCCCTAACAACAATAATTGCTTTGAAGGACATCACACCAGGACTCGATTCCCCCTTTAACAGTCTCCAACCCAACTTAGCAAGCAAAGCCCTATTCATCTCCCTAGAAGTTCGAATACCCAAACCTCCCTAGTCTTTCGGTTGGCACACAACATCCTAACTATTATCATGCACTCGACGAACACCATCCTCAACTCTCCAAAGAAATTGACGGGTAAGTCTATCCAATTGTTTGCATGTTGCTTCTGGAACCCACGTAGATTGCATCATATAATCTGGAATTGCCGAAGTTACTGATTCAATAAGAGTGATACGACCTACCATACTTAGCGATTTAGCCTTCCACCCTGTAATTTTGTCCTGAGCCCTTTCGATCAAGTAGTGATAGTAGGATCGGTGCACTCTACCATGCACGAGAGGAACCCCTAGATAAACTCTCAAATTCTTCGTACGTTGAAATTGACACTGACTAGCCAAACATCTCTTCATTGATCCAGGTACGCGGGGGGAGACAAAAAGTTTGGATTTTTGAGGATTCAAGGACAACCCATTTCTACTCTATAAAACTTGCAGGCAATCTAAAATTGTTTCCAACGATCTAGTAGAGGCTTTCGCCAATAGCATCAGATCATTCGCAAAAAATAAACGAGATATGGGAGGACCCTGTCTCGAGGCATCAATAGGTTTCCAGAGGCCTTGACCCACTCATCCCTATATCATATATGACAATATTTTCATGACCTTTTAATGAATACAAATAAGGTAATGCATGGTTACATTAAAATGCAAAATTTTCTATTTAATTATTTTGTAGTTTGCTTTACAATAATTCTCTAACACTTCTCTTTGTAACTTTTATGCGAGTACTGATTAGAAAATTTGGAAAGGTGAATATGCCGTGCGATCCCACTCCATCCTCAAACGGGTCTAATTAATCATTTACATTATTATACTCCTTTGTGATATGTGAGAATATGCTACTTAAGGCGATAACATCATTTATGGAGTACAAATCCCAATGTATTGCCAAAGAACGACACTTAGTTAGAAATAGAAAAGAAAGGGCTGTCGGAGAGAATTGATAGAATTTAAATAAAGCATGAGTTTACAATTTTTTTAAACAAATGATACAAACTTCTGCAAAAGAATGTGTATAGATATTAGACATCTTTCGTGCCGGATGAAGCATATATAATTTTATCTTTTTTAATTAGGTTTATTAATTAAATCTTGAATTTAAAACTTAAAATAGAAAATATTATATTAGGAGAATTACTTCTTAAATTAGATTTGATAATATTTAAATTGAATTAATTGAAATATAATTTCGAATATCGATTAATTATAAAAAATTAATTTTAACTTTCTTTAAGATAATTCATACCCGTTGTCAAATTGATTGGTAAATGATGCGTCACCTACGGATATAACGCCAATTACTTTAATGACTGCACATCTTGAAAAATAAAAGTTTGTTATCAAAACTTTGTTTTGTTCAATAACATTTTAACAATATAACTTTATATTGTAAAAAAATGTATTTGAAGTATTTTGTATGGAGGGAATTATAGGTAGATAAAATGTATTTTATATTGAGTGGTATGGTAGTACATATAGAATTACAAATAACTAAATATGTTAATACACAAAATAAATTTAATATTTATTTCTGTTAAGAAAATTATTATCGAAATCTAATATTTGATTATAACAAAATGTTACATTTATTACTAATTTATCTACTCAGTAGATTTTAAAAATCATTCAAAGATTATCTTCTATGCGTAGAAAATTGTGATATGCAAAATTTTTACAATGATCGAAAATTTTATTTTCAAGACCCAGGTCAGTAGATTAAGTGCAGATTGGATGTTATAGTTAGCCTAGAAACATGTCTAAATGCATCATAAGATATTCTGACAATTGAATATTTAAATTCAAATCATTTACTGCATTAGAAGCAAGAGTCCAGGAATAACATCATGATTTTTACGGTATATTTTATCATCTATTACTTTTCTAATAATCCACCATTTTCAAATTTGAAAATAAGAGATCGTTGATATTTAAATTCAAATATTTTCAGGGATAAAAATTAATGGATAAGGTGAAGAAAATTAAACATGAAATGAGCAATTTATCCAGAATTTTACTACAATAAAAGTTCTAAGAAGCCATCTTTGTAGTATTAAAACTTCTCAATAATGCTAGTTTTGAAACAACTCTTCCTAGGGTCTAAAGTTCAATATACGAAAAATACCCAATATCTTTTATAGAGTTATTTCGATACTTTGGGAATGAAATATTAGTTCTGAAAGTTAACTATTTGAACAGTCTAAATTGTTTGTTTGCTATGAGTTTGTGTAAGTTTTTCTATTCTATAGAGATTGTTTTGTATCTGTTATGTATTATTAAGATTTAGAAATTTTGGGAAGAGTATGAGAAACATTTTGTTGGTTATATAGACTAGTTGAGTGAGAGTTAAGGTAGAGCGATTGTTGGACTAAGTCGAATGTCAACAAGATTGGATGTACTCAAATTTGTAACTCTCTATCTCTTGCTCTTTATTTTTGTTGCATATTTATTTCCATTTGCATATAGTTTGGTCTTACGATTGTTTAGATTTTAAATGTAAAAAAATCTAAAATCGGGATCAATTCGATCCCTTCTTAATTATCATAGGGACCAACAATTTCTATTAAGATTACAATAACTAATAATTTACAATTTAAATAATTGATCAATTCGAAATGTACTCCTCTTGATCACCATATAAATGCGAAGTTTACAATAAATCAAATATATTGTGAAAACTATAGCCACTATTCAATTTATATCTACTAAATAAAAATTTATCATCAAGTAATTTTTTTTTTTCATTTTTATTAATAACATAGGCAAATGCATCTCACGTCATCTTCACCGCCTATCAAAGTTCACCGTCGAAGTCTCTCTCTTCTTTGCTTCGATCACCCTTGACACCTTTGTTCCACTTCGACAACTCTCGACTTCTTTGCGTTCGGATTCAACGTTTTTCAGATTGGCCGCTTGTCACTGATTCGTCTTCGATGTCTACGCTAGCTTATGACTGTTGGTCGATTTGATTCACCATTCGTCCACCATCAACTGCATCGTTGTTTGAAGTCACCTTCCACCAGCCATTCGAATTTCATCCCCTCTGTTTGCCTTACGATTTTCATTCATTTTTGACTTTTCAACATGGAGTGTTTGTTTGATCTTTTTTTTTTTTTTTTTTCATTTTAAATCCAACTTAAAATTGAAAGTTAGGTAAAATCTCAAATAGGATTTTCAAAATTTGTTTAAAAAAGTTCTTTTTTAATTAAAAAATATAGAAAAAGAAGAAATTTTCGAGAAAAATTTTTGGTTGATTTTTTAAATAAAAATTTTGGACCAACGAGCTAATTATTTCAACTATTATAATATTGTCACATATATAAATATAAAAAATTCTAATTATTTAAACAATGATAAAAAAAATATAAGTTGTTTTTTTATTATTTTTTATGAATTTAGGAAAATTTTCAAAGCAATTGTATGAATTTTAAATATTTATGTTTAATTTATAAACATTTTTGAATTATTTAAGAAACAATTTACTTTATAAATTATTTATGAAACTTTTTTTTTTATATAAATTACATTTTATGCTAATTTCATTAAGTTTAGGATTTACAAAAAAAGTTTTTTTTTTTTTTTTTAAATAAAATTGTTAAACAGATTATCAATTAAATTTTCACACTATCTTATAAGTAAAAAGTAAGAGTTTTTAACCAAAAAAAAGTTAGGCCAATCAGGCTTTAAGAGTTGTTTGGCTTCAAGTTTATTTATTTCTACTTTAATATTTGACATGGATTTCTAGTATAATATTGTGCCTTATTTTTAGATTTTATTTTTGATTTATTCTATTAGTCTTTAATTTCAAATTTATAGTTTTAATTTTAGAAAATAAAAAATTAATTTTAGTTCTCATTAGAATTCCAGGTTAATTAAGTCCGTTTTTTTGGTAATTTTAGCTTGTTAGTATTTTTTAATTTAATTTTATAAATTGATTTAAAAATAATTTTCCGGGTCTCACATTTAGTAGATTTAAATTTTTTATTATTTGTTTTTTGTTTGATTTTTAATAAACTTCAGGGTAAAAAAATGGGTTAACCGAACTTGGATAATTACACTAAATCAATATTAATAGGAAAATTAATAATTTTCATGGGAATCACAATCCTATTGGACATTATTTACTTCTCTGGCCGACCATGTGATTCTCTTATCCATTGTCCAACCATCTTGCCCTTCTTCTTTTTTTCTTTTTTAACTTGATCTACTGATATTCTGATTTATATTTTAATTAATTCGATCTGAATTATTGTTAGAGTTTTTTTAAGGAGGGCACTCATAATAAAGTTATTTCAATTCTTAAAATTTGAATTCAAATTTTAATTAAATGAATCAAAGATGAGCCCGAACCGGTTTAGGCCCAAAAATTGGCCCAGTTGGCCCAAAAAAAGCCCGGCCTGTGAACCTGACCGGAACTACAGTAACCCGACCCAACCCGAATCGGGGTACTATAGTGGTCCGGGCCGGTTCAATAGATGTTGGAACTGGAAACCAACCTAGAGCAGGCCAGACATGGAACCGAAACCGGAACCGGCCCGGCCCGACCAGTTCCAACTACTCCTTGTCCCTCTTTTTTTTTTTTTTTTTTTTTTTTTTTTCTCCAATTTTACACCTCCTTTTCAATGTGAACCGGCCCAGCAGTTCCGGTTCAGTGGGCCAAGCCAGTTCAACTAAAAAAATTTTTTGGAACCGGCCCGGACTGGCCGAGGAACGGCAGCCGGCCTGGCCCACGGTTCCCGGAACCGCCTTTGAACCGGCCCGGCCCGGTTACAAATCTAATGACTTGACATCTTTTTTACCGAGTTAACTCTCCATTAAACAACTATCCGGCCCTGTTACTGACCATCTGGTCGATTATCTGTCTCTCTTACTGCCCACACGTGTGATAGCCCTCTTGTCTGCTATCAACCAGTTTGACTATATCGTCATATCTGTTACGTATTTATTTGTCTTTTTTTTTTTTTTTTTTTTTTTTTTTTTTTCGTATTTAGCTCTCTTATTTGCCACCGATCTGCTTGACTTTTCATTGCCCGACTCTTATATCCGTTGTTTATCTGCTTTGCTTTGTGCTATATACGAACTATTATTCGTTCTCATGTAGTTTCCAAAGTCAAGTTGGTTTGATTCATCTGCTTGAATTTGAGGGGATGATAATGTAATTATATTTATATTGTTTTCATTATTTGATAATACAATATTTATTATATACCGAGAGAATATTGAAAATATATTTATTATATATACCAAATATATTTACTATTATTAGAATTAAAAACATATAAAATAATATGAATAGAAAATATGAATATGGATTTAATATCATATTAAAAACAAAAAATAATATAATAACATGAATTCTAATGATATATTATTTTAATAAATTGAATTTATATACAAAATTTGTTATCAGAGATATAAAAATAATTATTATAAATATAAAAACATTTGACAAGGCTTTTGCAAATGCCTGAATGATAACAAAAGTATGCTATTCTCAATTGGGAACTGGTACACACATAAGGTATGGGGAAGCAATGCATTAGGGACCAAGTAAGCGTCGGCTGACTGTTGACAATGACTATCCGAACCGAGGGGGAGGGGAATAATGAAGACTGTGTGTTTGGTGCTTGGTAGGTTACAAAAAAAGTGGGTGTCCCCATTTCAAATATTGTTGAGAAAATGGGAAGAAGGTGTGTTGTGTAGAGACAGACATTAAACCAAGTTGTAACCTAACCCCACTGATTTTCCTTTATCCTCTTTTCCTTTTTTTTTTTTTTTTTTTTTTTTTTTTTTTCAATTTCCTTTTTCAATAACAGAACAACTTTGAGGGGATAAGAGAGATAGGGTCTTTCTTAAATTTTCAAAAATAAATTTATTTTATAGGTAAATCAAATATAAAAGGTATAAATTTAAAATAAAGATTAATATTTTATTTTGTTTTTATGATAAAATTAAGATCTTTATTATTTTGGTAATTATCTTTAGCAGTAATTTAGTCTTTATTTATTTATTTTCACCGATGCTCTCACCCTTTCTCTCTAACGCACTTCCCAACTACCCTCTGCACTAACCCCCAATTTGACTGTTTTGTCCACCGAACTCTCCCGCCCACTCTCTCTCTCTCTCTCTCAACCATTATAAAAAACCCCACACAACACCATCCACCTTAAGCCCTCTTAAGGCTCTGTCTCTCACCCAGACCTCTCTCTCTCTCTCTCTCTTTCTCTCTCTCTCTCTAAATTTTGTGGGGAGAGAAACAGACAAAACAATGGCTCTTGCAACCAGCTCTGCTCTCTCATCAAGCTCTGTTCTCCACAACAACTCTTTTCTCCATTCCTCACAACCCCACCAACCAAACTCCTCTCTCATCACTTCCAAATCCCAATTCAGATCTCTTCACCACCCAATCTCCGCCGTCCACACTCCTGACCCCTCCAAAAACCCCATCATCTCCGACAAGTCCACCAAAACCCCCGCCGCCGCCACCGCCGCTACCGTTGCCGTCCCAGTCACCGCCGCTCCCGGGAAATGGACTGTGGATAGCTGGAAGTCCAAGAAGGCTCTTCATCTTCCTGAATACTCAAATCAAAGCGAGCTTGAATCGGTCCTCAAAACCATTGAATCATTCCCTCCAATTGTCTTCGCTGGTGAAGCAAGAAAGTTGGAGGAGAGGCTTGCTGAAGCCGCAATGGGAAATGCCTTTCTCCTTCAGGGAGGTGATTGTGCTGAGAGCTTCAAGGAATTCAGTGCTAATAATATTAGAGACACTTTCCGTGTGATTCTTCAGATGGGTGTTGTTCTTATGTTTGGAGGTCAAATGCCAGTTATTAAGGTTCGTCTTCTCCTAGTTTAAACTTATTTTATTTTATATGACCTTGAACTTAGGTCTCTCTCTCTCTCTCTCTCTCCGTATATTACTCTGCGAGACTTTACCAGCTGAACTAACTGAGACAGTCTTGAGGTTTTCGAGATCTGATGGACTACAAATTGTGGTTTTGTTGATTTAGGTGGGAAGAATGGCGGGTCAATTTGCAAAGCCAAGATCAGATCCATTTGAGGAGAAGAACGGAGTGAAATTGCCAAGCTACAAAGGGGATAACATCAATGGCGATGCTTTTAATGAGAAATCAAGAATTCCAGATCCTCAGAGGATGATCAGGGCTTATTGCCAATCCTCTTCCACTCTCAACCTTCTTCGTGCTTTTGCCACTGGTGGGTATGCTGCAATGCAGAGAGTTACTCAGTGGAATCTTGATTTCGCAGAGCACAGCGAGCAAGGAGATAGGTGTGTCATTAAAAAATTTTGAAGTCTTTCGAAAGAGGGGTTTCTGAAAATTTTTCAAAGTTTTCAGAATTTTGAATTTTATTTGGATTGGTTTTACACAGGTATCAGGAATTGGCTCATAGAGTGGACGAGGCCTTGGGATTCATGACTGCAGCTGGGCTCACAGTGGACCATCCAATCATGACAACAACAGAATTTTGGACATCACATGAGTGCTTGCTTTTGCCTTATGAGCAAGCTCTCACAAGGGAGGATTCTACTTCTGGCCTTTTCTATGACTGTTCTGCTCACATGCTCTGGGTTGGTGAGCGCACTCGCCAACTTGATGGTGCCCATGTCGAGTTCTTGAGGGGCATTGCTAATCCTCTTGGAATCAAGGTATCTCAATTAATTTAAATCAATTTACTTCAGAAGTAATTTACTTTTCCAGCACCCAGTTTTTTACTTGATTTATAATTGATGCTGTCAAGAGTAAGTTTTGATAGTTGCAGTAAAATTAGGCAATTGGTTAATGGGGGTCACAGTTTGCAACTTTTGTTCATTTTATGATACACATATATAGATAGAATCAAATGTTAAATCCGACTTGGTAGGAGATGTACTCTCTGCATGTGTGCAAGATTCCCCCGGGATTTTTGGTAATTGTATTAGGGAAATTTTGGAACCTATTGATAAAGGACATTCATAGACAACATTTATTTGTAATGACCCAATTAAATTAATGGAGAGAACTATAATGGTTCTCTTCATGAGATTATGGGCAAGTCATGCTTTCAGTTCCTTTGCTTGTAGACCCAAGAATTTTGACAAGGACCATAAATGAATCTTATGTTTATATCTTTCACCAAATTACATTTCTGTAGCTTTTGGTAATTGTTTTGGTGATTTTCTGTACAAAGATTAATATTTGCTTGATCACAATTTGTGCGTGACTACTCAGGTGAGCAACAAGATGGATCCAAACGAGCTTGTTAAACTCATTGAGATCTTGAATCCAAACAACAAGCCAGGAAGAATAACCATCATCTGCAGAATGGGAGCAGAGAACATGAGGGTCAAGTTGCCTCACTTGATCAGGGCAGTGCGCCATGCTGGTCAGATTGTGACATGGGTTGTTGATCCAATGCACGGAAACACCATCAAGGCACCATGTGGACTCAAAACACGTCCTTTTGATGCCATCTTGGTACAAATCCTCTCACCAACTCATCTAATTCACATCACAACATTGCACAGACACATATACATCAAATGTCTAATAAAATGTTAAAATGATGTCATATATAGAATCCATAATTTTTTTTCCCTAAATTTTAGATGGACTTTGATACCACTAAGTACTAAATAACAGCTCCAACAGAAGATTCACAATATTTCAATTCTTGATTTCAGCTTTGCTTCCACATTTTTGAGCCAATAGGTTTTGTTAGGCTAACAATCTATGTCACAACAACTTATTTTAAAACAGGTCAAAATTACGAAGTTGTTTTTCAAGTGGTTGATTCCCAGCTTCATTGGTAATGCAATGACATTATATGTGGTCCAAACACTTTATTCCAAGGAAAATATTGACGGATCACTTGATCAATATCTCAACTATTCATGCAAAATCAATATCATTTTCAATTTGGACCCACCAAGGGTGTGGCTCAGCTGGCTTTCATAGGTTAGATTGAAATTCTATAATATGAATGATATCAGAGTCAGAGTTTAATCCCATTTTATTTTTTCAAGGTTGCATCCAAATTCTCCAATAATCGAGGAACGAAGCAGTAGAAAATATCTTTAAGTACATATGAAAGTAAATGCAAATACTTTTCTCTTAAAAGATTGTTTCCTTTTATATGATAATGTTATGACAAGTAAATTACTTTTGTAGGCTGAGGTGAGGGCATTCTTCGATGTTCATGAACGAGAAGGGAGCCACCCAGGAGGAGTGCACTTGGAGATGACAGGGCAGAATGTGACAGAGTGCATTGGAGGATCAAGGACAGTGACTTTTGATGATCTTAGCTCACGCTACCACACACACTGCGATCCTAGGCTTAATGCTTCTCAAGCTCTTGAGCTAGCCTTCATCATTGCAGAGCGACTCAGAAAGAGAAGAATCGGTACTCAACGCTTGGCTGCTTTGAGTCTTTGAGTGGATACATAGTTGAAGCTGCACTACTTTGTTATTTGCAAATCTTTGTTTATCAAGAAAATAATGTTTGAAATTGGTGTATGCTATGGTTTTTCAAGCAACTACATAATGGAACATGATTTGAAATGTGTGTTGAAAGTGGGAAATAATTGATGTTCTGTGACTAGAAGTTGCTTTGAATTTGAAAAGCGGTATAGGTTAGTAAAGTGGAAGTTTATTATTTATTTATTTTTATTTTGATCCTTTTATTGTTATTTTTCATTTCTGGTTAGCACTGAAAAGGGAAGCTGCAGATGAAGGATATTGGTGCCTTGAATTTCTTGTATAATCTAGTCTATGAAAATATGCATTACGCCTCTTATTCCATTTTCATTTTCCTACTTAGCCTAGAAAGTAAGTCCAACTTGAAACAGGCAGGTCATCGGAACGCTTACAACTGGACAGAAAAGTAAGATCCCCTAGGATCTCTATCCGACTCCTTTGAAGGGCTAGCTTTCCCAAGAGACTGCTTTTATGGAAAGAAGGGCTATCCAAAGTCAATTGTAAAGCTTCTGCCTAGAAGTAAATTTGATGAATGATTGCAAGATGCAGGCTTGCTTATGATCTGCTGAAATAGTACAACAGTTTATTATTATTATTATTATTATTATTATTACCTTACATTCATGAAGCACATTGTCGAAAAGGCTTTCCGTAGCAGGAAAATGACCTTTTTATAAAGTTATGTTTCTGATTTAAAGAATAAAATTGTAAAAAAGTTGTTATGGCATTCCAGAAGGAGGTGGAGATAGTTATATTTAGTGTTCTTTTTTAATATTTTGGCATGGTAGTCTACAAATAAGCATTAGAGAACTCTAATTTGTATGAGCTTGCATAAGTTTATGACATTAAAGTACCCACACCATCATCAACGGCTAGTTAGCCTCTGAGTCAATTCTTTTATACATTGGATTCGATTTGATAGCATTTCTTGAATAACATCAGAGGGAAATCGATTGCATTGGACTGTGTCAGATTTTTTTTTTTTTTTTTTTTTTTTTAAGTTTTGTTATCGAACTTTAAACTAAACATAATTAAATTTGATAAAATGTTAATTACTAAAATTTAGCAGAGGATTAAAATAGTTAGTAATGAAAAACGTCGATCGATTTAATTTAATGGAGAAAAGCAAGCTTCAGCAAAAAAAAAAAAAAAAAAAAAAAAGAAAGAAAAGCAAGAGAAAGAAGAAAAAGTGAGAATCAAACGTGCAAATTTTAAATGCACGGAGAAGTTTTATTTCATCGAATCCAATCCTACCTTTTTTCTGAGAGATTAATTAATCCCCCTCCAACTAGATTTGATGCCCCCCCCAACCGAATTAATTTGTAAACTAGATTATTTTAAGTTTAATCTTTTAAACATAGGACTGGATTCATTTTTATCTAATTCTATCCCATTTGGTTAAACCTTAATTTTAATCCCAGAAGAAGAGAACAAGGTTGCAGCCATCGAAAAATGTTGATAAATAATTCAAAATTCAATTTTCTCATGTATAAAATTCAAAGATCTAAGATGGGTTTAAATCACTTATCTCTCCTGACATTTGTGTATTTTAAATCTAGAAAAATGTCATAAAATAGATCGTATTTTTTATTCACAATCCAAATGTTCAGGATGAAAATGGTCAACCTCTCTCCCTTTTGAATGTGAGACTTTTTTCCCCCACTCCTTGTTTCTTCATATATCTCCCTCCTTGGCCCTTCCTCATTTCATATATACGTTTTAGAAAAAATGGAAAGTTTTAAGGGAGTTATAAAAGAGGGAGTTGATGGGTGGTTTCCAAAAAAAAAAAAAAACCACTGCCTCCCTGTTATCCTCTCCCTTGTTCAAAATCAAAAGAAAGCGTTTTTGGTAGGGTTTACGCTCATGGACGGAACCCCTTTTCCAACAAAAAGGACCAAGTCATTTGTGTTGGTCAACTCATTTCAATAAATGACAATGTTCATATGTCAGATATTTAAGTTTGAGATATTTTCAGATATTTCTCCCAAGATGAGCTTAGATTTTGTGGCAGACCACAATGGAATCCCAGTTGAATGTTATGGCATGTACTACAAAGATGCATTGACAATCAAACACAACATGAGAGAGAGAGAGAGAGAGAGAGAGAGAGGTTTGTGTCAAAATTTGCTGGAAGAGGAAGAAGGCACGTGCATGGCCAAGCGTGGGCGTGGTTAGTTAACCACGTGGTTAGATTATGTGCATTGGGTTGGTAGTTGGGTGATCATATGGGCATGTATATTTTTCTTGTTAGCTGAGATTTAGCGTTGTTGGGAAACCTGAGATGAGTGCTTCCCACCTGCAACTACAATTGCAACGTGACTCTCCCACCTGTTTCAAAGGTTTTGGTCACAGTATTCAATCACACCTACCTTCAATCATACATGATTCTCTCTCTCTCTCTCTGATGGGTTTTACAGCTCGAAATGCTTAGCCACAATAGTAATTAGGATGAAATTTAGAAATGTGTCCAACTAGTACTAAGCAATGTTAGCTGCTAAGTTTAAAATTGTACAGCGAATACCAAAGATGGATAGGCCTTCACCACAAAAGTTGGAATTATGGATTAAAATTATTAAAATTATCTTTCTCCTTGCATAAGAGAGTACGGTGATGTACGTTCGACTCTCTGCATCCAACAATATCTACAGCATCATACATTGAATTGTCTTAGTAAGGTGCAAATTCAAAACAAACACCGCTATTTATTACCAGACATTAAAAGACATATGCGTTGTAACGTGGTTGGGTTGGTGCAATGGAGAGGGACATTTTTAACCTCCTTTAAGGTGCAAGACAAATTTATTCAAGAATACTGGGTAATTTTTTTTTCCTGTTCTTTTTTTCAACAAAAGATCACTTTTGAGGAGGATTGGCTGATTAACCAACCAAACATGTGCGCAGGCAGACATGCCCATGATTCCAGCTCATAATTAGAACAAAGACCTTTCATAAAAATGAATCAGAACTTCGAAAATAATTCTAATCCAGTTGGGTTCTTAATTTTTACAACCAAAACACCTTTAAAGAAGTCATTAAATTGGAATTAAAAACTGAACCGTAAAAAACTTTAAAACATCATGAAAATCATAAAATAAAAATAAAAATCTCCAAAAATTTTGCAAGAATCATAAAACATTAAAACGGAATCAGAATTAAATCAATATCAAACAAGAACTATTTAAGAAGGTCCCAAAACTTTGTGTTTCCAAAATTAAAAAAAAAAAAAAAAAAAAAAAAAAAGAACCATCATCCAACTCCGTTGTGATCTCAATTCGAGAATTTTGGCATGTCCGTGTGAGCAATCGCTTATGATTTAATTGTTGCCCAATCACACTTAAATTGATGATGATTAATGTGCATCTTCAAGGTTTTCAGATTGAGTAACCACTTGCACTTCTTTATCTCTTAACAATGATGATTATTAGAATCCAATAAGTCAAAGAATCGATTTGGTCGATTCTCAATTCAGAAAACATTTTATTTATTTATTTTTGTTTGGCAATATAGAGAGGACACGAAACATTTTTGTAGAAAAAATATATATATTTTTTCCAAATAATTCAGAAAACCACTTAAGTTGGTTGGTAAAAGACGCGAAGTTTTGGACGAAGCATATTATGTATTTATCATTGTAGATAATTATAACATGGTTGGCTAGATGGCAATCAAGCAGCCATAATTGCTTTTATAAACAAATTAAGCTCAAAAACAGAAAATATGTGCTCATATCCCTTTCCATGGCATGTTAGAATAGAACACATTTTTACTGAGTTCAAAGCTTTTCAACAAACCACTTCCCTCTTGGCCCGGTACCGGAAAGCTCATCCCTCATGGGCGGAGAGGTTTGAGCCCCCCACAACACCCCATCTCCCCAAAAACAATAACTTTTCAACTTCTGAATTGATTTAAAATTTTGCCTGAACAGGGCGACGGAGGGCAACCTGTCGCCATTTCCTCATTTCATCGGGAAAGCATTTAGTCTAGTTAAAAATTAGGTTTAAGTTAAGAGCCATTATTGCTAAAATAAACATATCTTTATAATTCCACTAAAATACCAAAATAATTACAATTTCTTTTATAAATCAAGAAGATTATATACATATTTTAGTGAGGTGCTTTAATCAAACTTAAATATTACTTTAAGTTGTGAAACGCTCTGTAACCTCTATAACAACAAAATAAGCTAAACCAATAGATAGTTCAATAAGGGGACAATATCCTTTAATCAAGTATCATGCTTAAAACTTGAAAATAAAAAAAAACTACGTTCGAAAAACTCTCCCTCTAAATTGAACCCAATAGCGCTCGAACCGAATTAATTAAAATCTGACTCTAAATATCAGTTGCCTATACCAAAAATAAAAAAAAATGCTAAGTCTGAATATGCAGCTAATTCATAAATAAATAAGCTAGGTTCCACTCAACTCGACTTTCAATTTGCTACCAAGTTCCTCTCTCTCTCTCTTGATAACCCTTACATAATGCCGATCAATAAGATCTGTTCAGGAAAATTCCATAGGTTTTTACCCGTTCCTGAACTTGAGCAAAATCAATTTGCAACCAATACCACAGTTGGAAGAGGCCCAAATCTCAAAATGTTGCAATCTTGCGCCAGGCTCAATGAACAAGCTGACATGAACCTGTCTCTCAACTGATCATGGTACTTTAATCTCAACTTTTTATGCACCTGCCTTGATTCGAGCCGGAACATGTCCTGAGATTTCTGAGCAGCAATAGAACAAAACACTAAAGGAGATTCAAGACATGAAAAAAAAAACCCACAAAAACCATTTTTTCTTCCCCTCCCTAGGGATGTGATGAAATGCATTATTAGTCGGAAGATATCGATACATCTAGGTCCAAATAAAAGCATTTATTCTTGAAATTATCTGTAAATAGAAATACAAACTAGTTCATGATGCATGAGCCAACACACCAAAGCACCGCAGATACCAAGGCCGCAGATATTTGGTGTCACACCTATCCCTCGGAGGGAGTAGATGTACATGACAATAAACATATTTGAAATGTCTCTTAATCATGTTCTCAGCCTGTAAGTTATAGAACACTGGAATTTATGATGAAAATATTGCCTAATAATTGTAATAATGATGACCGTTTGTGAAGGCAAGCAGTCTCAGTAGTATGGCATATATCGCATTGGCCTTCTAAACCTAGGCACCTTCCTGCATCACGTTACAAATGTAAATGTTTAATACAGCAGAGCAGGATATGACCAATTGGATATAAGGAATTCTAGCAAAGAAATGTACCCGTATCCATAAGGGGAATAGAAGTACGGTGGTACATAAGGCCTCCTGAACCGATATCCCATGTAAGGATTGAAACGTCTTCCACGATACTGCTTCATCCCAGGAATGTTGGTCCTCTTTGCCAAAACCTGCACAAATACGAATACTAATAGTAACAAAAGACATTCAGATCATTAATCCCAATAAAATATGAATTTCTCAAAATTAGGAACAGCTCTGATTGTTGTCCAGCATCATGCTGCATTCCTGCAACAAAGTTGGTCTGCTGATATCCAAAACCAAAACAAAGTCCAATTTATCTTTCTTAACATTCCAAACCGTAATTCGCCCTTCTAAATTCTCATGACAAAAAAATTTTACCTTCAACTGTCGTCCGTGAAGTTCAGATTCATTCAGAAGTAATGCCTCTTGCACAGCTTCTGTTTCAAGAAATTCCACATAGGCAAAACCCTTGGGTTGGCCAAACTTATCAGTCAGAATAGTTACTCTGTTCACTGTACCACATGACTGGAAATGCTGCTGTACTTCTTCAGGGGTGCATGCATAGTCAACCTGAAAGACAGGATCAGCTCCATATTGCTCAGCCAACCACCAAGAAAAGCAATTTTTTTTCCGGAAAAATTAAAGCTTCTATTATTTTGAGAAGACAAAACAAAAACAGAAAATTCTGAGTTAAAAAAGAAGATCACTATAAAATAATTTCCCTGTTGACTAATTCCAAGGAGATTCCTTTGAGGCTGCTACAATAATAAAGGTCTGTACTAGAGAAGCAATGGCCAGAGTACACTGCACTAAAGCATAAACTCCTCAAACCAGTCAAACTTGGATATCACAATCAGGCATATCCAAGTGATACATCCCAGTCCATATAAGATTAAGTCATGTGTTACCCACCAATTTTGTAAATTGTTTACAAACTTAACTTTGAAAAAAGAAATCAAATTGAGGGAAAAGAATATCATTACAGTATCATCATCAAGTAAAAAGATTAAATCAATTATGAAGGGCACTACTAGAAAGGCAACAATCAAGTAACCAATCAAACCCCATATTAGATGTGAGTATTCTGCAGAATGACGAGACTGCATCGGACCATTACATGCAACAATTTTATAGTAACTTAGAGAAAGCAAACAACTTAATTCTTGCATGTAAGACTGCATAGGAGAAAACATGTCACAACCATGAGTAAAAAGAAGGCAGGTGTTTTTCTTTTTTTTTTTTTGGGGGGGGGTGTCTTATTTTGGCAGAAGAGCATGATTATGAAGGTAACACTGCTTTCAAATTTAATTGATTAAAGACGTGGTGAAAAGCAAAAATAAACTTGACTGATGAGTGTATTCAGATTTAAATATCATTCCACAGTCCCAATGTTCAACTTTTATGAGCCATATATCACTATTTCAATGCAATCCGCGTATATAATTTGCATGCAGTTGTCTATATAATTAGAACTGCTTTTCAGCCATATGATTACACACCTCCAACAAAACAAAACATATGAATTGCTGCACAATGGCTGTTTCAACCATATTAAGTATGACCAATTTTTTTAGAACAGACAACTTAGTAGTCCTATCTGGAATTTCGAACACAATGGAGCAATTGTTTTCCTTATTGTGAAGTCATATAGCTGCACAGCACATATCTGTATGTAAGTGAAAGTGAGAAGAAAGCACACTTGGTTTCTCAAAAAAGAGTTCTGCAAGCAACCTAACGCCTGCATATGCAAAGCTGAATGTCCACATCTAATCTGCATTTCATTTTTATGAACCCCATATCTCCCAAATTGTTGAGCATATCTTCTTGTAATGGGATGAATTTAAGATATCAGAAAGTAATGAAACATAATGAGCATATTGGGGGGCGTATGAGAAGTGCGACTTACAATGTGTTTAAAGTGTTTTTCAATATTAGATAAAATTAGATATGAATTTTACCTTTTAGATGGCATAGCTTAAAATAATTGGAAAAAAGAATTACAAATTTGGGGGTGAGGGCGAACTTGGATCTAATCCATGTTTTGATGTCAAGTAGATCTACAATCAAAAGGATTTGATCAACCACATCAACCTAGAACAACACAATTTCAAAATTTATATCCAGTATAAATAATAGTTTCATGGGGAAGAAAGATCATACACTCTAAATATTAAGTTGAAAACAGTATTTTAAAAACTCAATCTGGGATTTTAGTTTCAAAATGATGTAGTAGGTCATATCTCTAAAATTATTTTCAACCCAACACCAAAGTCTGGATTAAATTTTGACCCATTCCACTGGTTTTTGACTGCATAGGCATAGTATACTACTGGGAATCATAGTGCCCAGACATCAAGATGGCACCATCCATTAAAAGTTAAAAACATATTCTTCCCCCCCTTAATTATCATAGATTGATATTAACGTCTGTTTGAGTATGCTAGCACAAAGGGACCAGAAAGTGTAAAGTAATGAAGATATTGAGGAAAATACAATAAACTCTTCAATGAAAGGGCAAATATGCCAAGTGCATTAAAATCGAATGCAGCATGAGGATAGAAAAGTGCCTAACTAGGTTAAAACCCCTCAAAATCAAATAATATTAAAAAAAAAAAAATGAGCCTTAATCTCAATATTTGAAGTCGGCTATCTGAGAGACAAATTTGACAAATTTGGAAAATATATTTTAAAAAAAATAAAAAATAAAAAAATAAAAAATAAAAAATAAAAAAATAAAAAAATAATAAATATGTAAAAAAATGTTAATACATACGCTAAATCAAATGTATGGAAGAAGCAATCAACTATGTAATTTTAAGTACATAGTTCTGGTACCATGAGGGAACCTTGGCGCAACGGTAGAGTTGCTCCTTTGGTGACCTCAAGGTAATGAGTTCGAGGCGGGGAAACAGCCTCTTTGCAAAAATGCAAGGGGAAGGCTGCGTATATATATGCCCACCCTCTGTCTACACTTGCACTAAGCTAGGGAGCACTTTGTGTATCGAGTGAACTCCATAGTTCTGGTACCATCTATAGGTCAAATTATAATGGTAAGTCATTTCATTGTAAGACTGAAATATTGGGGGCAAGAAAAGCTTAAGGCAATCCTAGAGGCATCACCACCTAAGAACATTCACAGATTGCAGAAACACAGTGTCAAAGCATGGTTTTGAATGTCAATGACAAGGAAAACTTTGTAAGGTATTTGTTATATTGGTCAATTCTCCAGACAAGACAATTGAATATGTACTACTCATCAATGAGAATGTTGTTAATAGAAAATGCATCAGCAGAAAATCTATCAGACAGCCAATAACCATGCCAATGAAACTGATGATCATTTTCAATTGTCATCTTTGGTTTGGAGGGTTGCACTATAGCTAATTACTTGCCTATCCGTAGAACCCTCAAGCAGACAACAAATCAGTTTCCTCCAGCACCACTGGCCATATCTATTGATAACTTCATAATTGCGCCTTGTCAAGTTAAATGGATATCAATTCCTATGGAGAAATTTCTTCAAATGTTATAGCAACACATATTGAATTCTTGAGAGGGGGCTTGTTTAGTTAAGATCTATTTTCAGATCAGCCTTGACTGCCTCTATGATTTCAAATTTGTCCATGATAAGGATCCAAAGCAGCTCAACAGTTAGAACTATATCATGAAAAGCAAAGGTAATTATTATTAAAAGTGACAAAGGGGAAAGACCCAAATACAGTCGAGTATAAACTAATCAAATATGATAATTTGAGTAGTTCATGGAATCTGATTAAACCTGGCTGTACAATTTTAAGCAATTTGATAGATGAATCAACATGCCTTCTAAAAGGTTGTGTCAATTGGTCTATTTGGACGGAAACAAACTAAACGCAGCAGAGGGCTTGAAATAAGCACCAAACAAAGGCCTCACCGCATAAGCTTAATGAGCAGCATTCTGATGTACCACAAACCACCATCAGCAGCAGCAATCAGCTTTGCCACCATAACAGGAAATTGATGATCTGATCTGCTTCTGAACACCAATTCATCCTTTAGCACGACTTTTGAAGTTGGAAGACCTTGATCAAATTTTCTTTCTGTTCATTCAGCATCTAGGTGGAAATGAACTTTGACCATCATAAGTCCAAACACATCCATTCATCCCTTCCCAACAAAATTTACATTCTTTACTTTAATTTTACTTTTGGTAATCACTATTTTCAGTCATTTTCATATGCCACTCATCATCATTTTTCATTTTTCCCCCTTGAACATAATCTTACCATTTTTTTTTTTTGCTTTTTTTCCTTCCTTTTATGGGGGTTATGAAAACATTTTCCTCAATTGTTTTAATGATTTTTTTTTTCCTTTTTTTCAGACTCTTTCTTTTCTCCTCTCTTCTACTACTCAAAGTTGAGGTACAATTTGCCTTTCAAAAGAGAGCATACAAAAAACACAATAACATTCACCCGTCCCTTGACACAATAACTTGAGTATATGCATAACCCTGCCATCATAATGAGACAAAACTGTGACTCTTTGGAGTTGAGAAGTATTTAATCTGTACCAAAAACAGAAAAAGGAGACAAGAAACTCTCCATTACAAACTAGGTCAACTGGCTGTAATTTTTAGCATCACTGAACAAGGTTCTATGAGAATAGGTGAAGAACAACATAAATCAGTCGCTTCAAGCAAAACGAAGCTCAATGTAACAGAAAACTTGGCAATCAGGAATGTACAGAGTAAATCAACACAAGGAATCGCAAAAGCCTCCAAAACCAGTTGTATGAGGCCTCCCAAAGTTAAAGCTCACAATGACTCTTCAGCATAGTATCAGAAATGATCAAAAGAATAATCTATTAAATATTGAGACTGGCAAATGTAGCTAAGACAAATTCCTTCATATTATAGTTAAAAAAAAAAAAATGAAGAATCTACTAGGTAAAAGACTTAAAAAGTCAGTGTAACGTGGTAGGAAACTCAAAAACCACTTAATCATTGCACAATCATTTTATCATTGATTACATTACACAAAAGTAGAAATTATCGGAAGACTTTTAAGAAGTCAGTGTAACCTGGTAGGAAACTTAAAAACAACTTAATCATTGTACAATCGTTTTATCATTGATTACATTACACAAAAGTAGAAATTATCGGTACTACCAAGGAAGGTTGGAGGCAAATATTTATTAGGACCATCAACCAAATGTACTTCTGAATTATTTCTATCATCTCCCCTCTTCTCAAAACCAGCACATGTAGTACATGAAACAGATTCTGAGTTTCTGAAAGAAAACTACCTCTCAACACCAATATTATATAGCAAATGCCACATATTTTTTTAGGGTAAATTACAGTTCCCTCTTCTAGTTTACATTTGATAATACTTTGCCTTATCAATTTGACCACTTACACCTTGCTTCCTCTATTTTAGATTCAAACAACACTGTACCTGTCACATGACACTATTAAAGATTCAGTAATTTTTTTATGAAATTCCATAAATAACCTTGAATAACATTTTTCTTAATTATTTTCTTAGATTTTAAATTTTTTATTTTCTTTTTCAGATTTTAAATAAAAAAAAAATAGAAATCAACCATTTTTTCTTCCCGTTCAAAGCGGACCAACTCTTCCCATCGCCTTCTCTGTCTTATTTCTTCCCATTCATCGAACATTGATGGCCATCTTTCTTTGTTCTTTGCCTACTCCTTTTCTATCTCCCTATGGTCTTCTAGTGCTATCCATACATTCTGTTGCAGATTAAGCATATGTAATTGCCTCTACTACAACTTTAGAAACCATTATATATTAATGAAATTCACTTGTCTAGACTGTCTTGTTTAATCAGACATACTTCTTCTCCCCATATTTATGGATCACCAAAAGGAATAGAATCGAATAGAATTAGCACATCCTTTTCTTTTTTTGTCTATCAAGAACACACAATTTCGAGGGAAATTGCAAAATGATTAAGGAATCATTTTTCACCTCATCAAACCCTTCTTCAACCCCCCACTCTTAGCACCACTGCTACTCCCACTTTTACTACAACTACTACAAATATTGTTGCATTTCTTTTCCCAAAATTCAAGGCCAAAGCCAAACACCCGAGGAACTCAAGTCCTTCTCCTCTTTTGTACAACTTAAACAGTCTACAAGGACTGTATCCGGGCGAAATAGGCATGGGGCCATAACACAGGGAGTGATCCAGATGTGAAGAAACCAGAGCGGTTGCGGCGGAGAGAGCTTCCCAGGGATAGAGGTTTCAGGAGATTAAGGAACCTTTCTCTGCCCGCAATCTCCACATTATCCTTCAGGAAGCTCAATTCCCCAAACCCCAACTCATTTTAAAATTTAGTGCCCCAATGAAAATTAATAAAAAAAGTTAACTTTGAAGTCACACACATTGAATAAATTTTTCTTACGCCGATGAAAAGTTAATACATACAAACACTGAATCCACCCAAAAGTTTGATGACCTCTGAACTTTGAAATCATATTTGAATCCTCCAACAACAAAAAATGCTTTACAAACCCGAAAACTCAAAATTGACCCGCTTATGAAATGCAACAGAAAAGCCCTTCAAGGGGAATGTCTTGCAATTTATTCTTGTTTATGTTAGAAGAATAGAGAGAAATGGAGAGTGTAAGGGAGAGGGATAAGTTCACTCTAGTTGCCGTCAGATGAATGAAGAGAGAATTGGGGAAAAGTGATTAATTTCATCCAAATAATTAAGGGAGAGAAAAGCGAGTCAACAACAAAAGAGAGAGAGAGAGAGGAAAGGAAAAAAAAAAAGTTTATTTATTTTTCTAAAGGCATATTCGACAAACTCTAACACACATTTGACCTCTTTCAATGGCGTTAACTAATGGCAGAGATAAAGTGTTATTTGACTCTCAAATAGTGGAGGCAAGATGTTATCAGATGTAAAATAGAAGAGGCAAGTGGTAACTTACCATATCTTTTATACATTATTATAACGTCCAGCACTATGTCAGTTGCGTGATGAGTGCTCATACTAGCACAAGTTTAGGCTTCTGACAACCTTACGTGTTTTCCATTTTCCAGAGAGAGAAGAATATTCAACATGCACTCAGGATATTTTTATATTACCTAGGTTCAAGAATGGGAACCTAGGTTCTGTTTCATTTCTCCAGCCATCCTCCATACTCTGCAATGAGCCCCTTCCTCTCCTCTCACTAGACCTATTATGACACTTGGGTGGAGCTCAGGTATTACAATACCCGAGCTCGGCTCGAATGTACTTTGGGTGAGCTCGAGCTCGTCAAGCTTGTATTTTTTGAGTTCGAGCTCAAAGTGTCGTCGGGTAATGTTGTTGAGTAGTGTAAATAATATATTTAAAAAATATACTTAAAAACGTAATTTTACATATAAAAATTATTTTTAAAAAATATAATTATATATAAAAATTATTTTTTTAAAAAAAATTAATGCATCTCGGATAGCTCATCGAGCCTCCGAGCTTGACACAGTCGGGCTCGAGCTCAATACTGAGCTACCCGAGCCCGAGCTCGGGCTCGAGCTTTGACTGGCCCGTGACACTATCCGGGTGTCATAAGAGTGCTACCTCTCACTGCCCTCTCTTCTTCTCATCTATTCTTATTCTGTTTTGTCTTAGGTGCCAAATGATGTTCCAAAGCCATTGTTTGAAGGTAGAAGCATTGAATAGGAGCGAATTCAGTCATTTTTCTTAGAAGGTTTAATCTTTGAAATGGGAGGCGCATAGGAAACTTGCAAGAGCTCTTCCCTTTTGTGGTACTGATATTATATCACAAGTAAATGAATAGCCAGTGTTGTTTCTTGACTGTTTTGTGGTTGTAGAATAGAAACCTTAAGATTTTGTGATGGAGTGGTGACAGAGAAGTAGAGGAAGATTTTTGCAAGGGCAACTGGAACTTTCAAGGGGATGCAGAGTTGCTAGCAGACAAGTTCCTGCAAGTGAGGGCCAATCAAACAAAGTTCTTTAAACTTAGGCACGGAAACCAAGTGCAATAATGAGCAGGGGCCACCCAAATTAGGGTTTTTAAATTTTTTACTTGCACTCTCCTCTAGAAAAGCCTATTGTGTTTATTAGCCATGAAATTAGGTGGGAGCCCATAATTAAGTTGGCACTGTGGCTGTTTATGGAGGGGCCGGAGGTGGGGTCCCAGCAATCTTTTAATCTGGCTTTGTGCCTTGTTTAGATAGTAATACAAAGGACTCTAATTTGTGTTTGTAAGCTCACAGCAAAAATGAGAATGATGCTTCCATTCTCAAATGAATTAAGGAAGACTATTACACAGTACCGCAAATCAGAGACACGTACCAACTAAGTCTACCCCTTGTGTTGCAAATTATCAAAATTATTGTATCCTGTACATGAACCCATATGACATACTGCAGCAAACCACAAAATATGCAAGACTAATTGGAGTATAGCACAGCTGCAAGTGTAACGGTAACTGCCCAGAGAGGTTCTATGTAATAAAAATTGATGTCTCTTTTAATCCAATATAAACCCTATTATAACACCAACTGATCTTGTAAGTGCAGAAAAGAGAGAAACATCATATTTTACTATGTAGTGAGTAGCAATAGTTTTAGGTTTTATAAATCCTTTAGAAGTTCTTGGGAAAAGAGAGAAACTTGAAAGATTAATAACAAAAAATGGCTCTAAGGAATTTATTACAGGACTAATGCAGCTTGTCAACCTTTTCTTTTTTTATCAAAAGGAAAATTTATTCACAAACAACCAAAATTACACAATAGAGACGCTAGTCAGCAAGTGCAACAAGATTCGAGAAAAGTACAACCCTGTTACAACCCTTTTTTGTCCTCTAACTCAAAATGGACCAATTTAGTTAGTAACCATAACATGCCAATTTTTGGATCCCTGGGTTGGAGTAGTCTAATTATGCTAGAAGGGACTCCACTATTGTAAATGAAAATGGATTGTCATTTAGTACATGTCCTCTTTGAATTATTTCTCAGAATGTAGGAGGGCAGAAACATCTTAACAAGAGTAGCAATTGGTAATAAATTTCTGAGGAAATTGCTGATGAAAAATACTCCCACAGAAAACAAAGATTTCATTTTACAATTGGAGTGACATACCATTTGTGAAGACTGTTCGATAGTAAGTTCTGGAGGAGCTTGTGTGCTAAAGAAGAGTATACCGGTAGTGGATGGCAATTTCTTTGTGAGGATGCTGAAATTTTTTGTTAGATGGATGGTATCAGAGACAATCATAGGCATCTTTCACCCAGGCAAGGTTGGGGAGAGGGACCTTTGTCAGGCCCATATTTTGGTAAGGGCACATGGCTTTTATTAGGGAGTGACGCAATGGCCCAATAAGGATCTTTAGCTCCAATTGCTTTTATGCCTACTTTGGCCTTAGTTGTGGTTTTTATCTTTGTGGTCAAGAACTTAAACCCCATTCCCTAACCCTTCTGCTGGAGCGTTTGTCCTCCACAAAAGCTAAAATATAAAGGCCCAAGGGGGGCGGTAAACACCATCCATAGGAAAGCTCAAGATTGTCTTCTGCATATGTATTCTGATAATTCAAAGGCATGAAACACAAGAACTATGCCTTCTCAGACCAATTTCTTTTACTGCACATTTCATGTCTCAACATTGACCCTCATTCAGAAGTCCCAGCAGCAATGCACAACATTAACACCATACAACCAATTAATTTCGGTTCATATGCAAGTAGGTGATGAAGGGGAGTGCTCACAAACACCCAAAACTATAGGTCTCGACCTTACAATGGAATCTTATAGAATTAAAATGAACCCCTAACAAGAGCCATCCTCCCTTTCGTAACCTAATGCAGTCTACATTCAAGTTTTGAATACATCTGATGCAGGAGTGCTAGAGGGCAGAGAGAATGTGAGAAGAAGAAACAGAGAAAACAGGAAACATAGAAGAAGAAAGAGAAGGGGTGAAAGAAAGAATGTGAAGGTGGGAGAGAGGGCCAAGGAAAGACAAACATCATGCAGAAAGAGAGAAATATATAAGGCAGTAATAACCAATTCTTTAATTTTTAAATCATGCAAATTACAATGACTAAATAGGGTGTAATCCCACCAACATATAAATAACAAATTAATCCAAAAGAAGAAAACCCAAATCCAAGGATATAAAAAGTTCCAAATCCAATAGTGGAGGATAGCAACCTCAAAGATGGAAGAATCTTGGGGAAAAAAATGGTGATCACAATAGTACATCTATTCTCCCTATATATATATATCTTGCACTATTCAAGCCTACAGAATCGGTAAGTGTGTAGATACCTGTTGGATTCTCTCACACCATGTTATCTTCTTACAAAGCCCAATTCACATTAAGAACGACAAAGCACAGCATGCACTAGCTGTGGTACATATCTTACACTTGCCTCATAACTTAGGTAATATGTGCAGAGATATACAACAAAATGGCCTTTTCTAGTCGAAGAAGAAACAATGGCGTCAATATAAACGAAAGATGTAACAACATGAAATCAAAGGTCCACAGTCCAGACATAGAATGGTTATTCAAAGAGAAGCATAGCAACCCAAATGCCAGCCTTAAAAGGATCCACAGAGCATGACCGATAAAGCTAAAAAAGTATCCATAGAAATGTGCCAAAGCCGTTTAAAATGGACAAAAATTTAAATGCTCATGCAAATGATTGCTGGTGAAAATCAAAACAAGCATGACACATCCATAAAACAAAGTACGCACAGAAATATGAAAATCCAATCATAAATAAAGCAAACGCTGCAGATTTAAGACTGAAAAAAAAAAGAATAAAGATAATCTGTGATCTCACATTTCCAACAAACACCGAACGTGAATCCGCTTCCTCCCTGCTGGCCTGAGTTGCAGCTGAACTAGCAGGATCTGCATTCAATATGAGCACTATTGAAATAAATTAAGGAAAAATAGCACCACAATGCGATAGGCTCATAGGAAATTCCTTTTCTGAGGTTTGAGCAAGTAAAGACTAGGGAAGGAGGTAGCAAGAAAGAAGCTGACAAGCAAAACACAGCAGTAAAAGTGCAAAGCATAATTTCTTTCAGAAAAAGACAAACGAGAAATATTAAGTCTATCTTAATCAAGAAACGTGTCATGTGTAGCTGTTTTTCTCTTTCTTTCTTTTTCTTCCTGTAGTCTCTCGACAGTTCTCTTCTCCATCATCTGCCATTTGGCTTAGGTTTGTGAATTGGAAACTTTTCTTTTGCTAACCTGTGAATTCTGAACTTATTAAAGCCCATTTCAACTTTATTTTTCTTTGCTCTATTGATGGCACAAAGCTGCTTGAAATTGCAAGAGAAAAGCTTCAAGGAATTTTGAGAAGTTGCAGAAAATTCAAAAGATTGTTCCTGTTGTTTTTTCTTTTTCTATTATCCCAATCTGCAGTGTATATTTTTTGAGCCTGAAATGATTTTGGTTGATTCTTATCCTGATTTAGTTTATGCCATTTGAATGCAAACCAAATGTTTGATGAAAATGTTTTAAAACAAAATCAGTGTGTAATAATTAACTTCAAAATTTGTTTGGCACCGACAGCAGAAAAAAAAAATAATTATCTAAATGGTCTCAGTTAAGTAAAGATTTTGAATAGCAAGGATTTGATTCTTCAAAATCCATTCATTCACCTGTTGCTTTTCAAATTTGTTATTTCGATGCTGTAACAGTTTTTTCTCTTATGGCAGGATATGTGGTATTTAGAAGTTTTTGGACTTTTTCCTCATAATTTTATTATTGAATGTCATATGATTTGAAATTTTCAATTTTAATGAATTTGAATTCTATTTTTATATCAGTAAAAATAGAAGAGATATGATTTATTTAAAAAAAATAATATTTTTTTTGTAATTAATTTGTAGGTAACAATTTACCATTCTCCAAATGATGTAACCAAACACAAAAACTATTTTTACAAGGGTAACATTTACTCCAACAACTCCAACCCATTTTGGTGTTTACCCCTAAATCTTTCCCCTTATACCACACGTCCTTACAGGCAAGCTTGCTCTTCAACAAAGTGAATGGAAAAGCAAGATTGAAGCAAATGTCTAACATGCAAGTGGCTAGAATTCTCTCTCATGGTTTTATTACTTACCTTTTAAATTTTGTTAGCCCAATTCCCCTACTGGGAGGATGTCTGGGTTAGTGGCGTTCCCTATGACATTGATTTTCCTCAACTGGACTGTGTTTCTATCATGCATAATGGGCCCTACTTCAATTTTCTATTTTGTTGAAAGGATATGAAATTAACTTTTGGGGGGGGGGTTCTATATGCAGGAGATATTGGATATGGCCAGTTTGCCTAAATTGTTTGGCTCTTCCCCTCCTTCCTCAAGTCTTCAGAGTGGGGTTTGGAGGTTAGACAATTTGAAATCTTAATCTCATAAATCCATTTCAAGAAGTCCATCGAAACACTTGATACTAATTTTTTTTCCATTTACACAAAAAATTCGGGAAGCAGAAGCACCTTTAAATGTTAAGGACTTCATTTAGTTGATGGTGAAACCCAATTTAAAAATTTGTTGACAGCTAGGAAGCCTAACACAGCTTTCTCAACAAACATACACATTGGGTACCATACTATCAAAACAGAAAATTATTTTGGAATGAACTCTTTAGCATCTCTGATGTGTCTGTCCTTTTCTTTTCCTTTCTTTTTTTTTTTTTTGGAAGGGTCTCTGATGTGCAGATGTTTTGTTGGAATAGCAACACTTCATGCTTTTAAAATTTTGAGGTTTTATAACAAGGAAAAAGCTCTTTAATGGTATGTAATGAAGGCAATTTTGAAGTATAAAGTAAAAGAGGAATGAATAGGACAAATTTCTAATGCCAAGGCTTTTATCTGTTTTGCAAGTATCACACTTCCAAGGAAGACGTTTTTCCACTAAAAGATTTTATATTTCAGTGGGATATGAAGATTCTTGGCTCTAAATTATTTTGGAACAGCGAAACAAGGTCAATTTCCTAGCAGCCAGTTGGCAGGAAAATGACTTTTGGATACCACCAAAATATTTTATGACAACCAACAGAGAAAAAAAAAAATAATTTCTTCTGAACACTATTTCCATGAAAGAAAAAGCCTAAATCACTTTTTGTTTCTCATCATGAAATTTTCAGGTGGAACATTTGGGGTTTGCTTGATCCTCTTAAATATAAACTTGTCAAGGAGAATAACCTTAGAGCTTGACTATATTCATCCAAGAGACTAACTTAGAGTCATTTGACACTAGATTGATTAGAAACATATGGGATCTATGCTTCAAAGATTAGGTGTTTTTACATTCTTAAGGTGCTTATGGTTTTCAAAGAATTATCACTTTTGGGTCTTTTAGACATTAAAGAGCATAATAATTGGTGGTTCTCGTTAGTTTATGGCGTAGTTACTTCTAGACCTCACCCAAAGGTTTATTCTTCTTACTATCCCAGTGAGGCTTTGGGTGATTTTAATGTATTCATTTCTCAACAGAGAAGAGGGGTGGTTTGAGAATACAACAACCAATAAAGAAGTGAAAAAAATATAACCATTAAATAGAACATGACAAGACGAATTTACAAAAATAGAATATGAAACGGCTGGACAAGCCAACCAAAACATAGGATTTTCGAGTTGTTTAAAAACACTACAAATCACCCACAAATTGATCTATCCAAATATCAGGGTAAAAATCACATAAAAATTATTTACACATCTTTTTAAGAATAAGCAATCTGTTCATAGTTCACGTAAAACAACAACAGGTTTTCCACTCCCGAATAGAGAAATCGATAGGCATGATTCGAATCAAACACAAATGGCATCAGATACAATCAAAACAAGATCAAGAGTTAAATGAAACATCAAGACTAAGAAACCCACGAAAGTGAAGACTGAAAGAGCAAACCTTGAACAGAGCCCATTTCCTTCTCGACTTTGGCTTGCATTTCACGGAGAGCGGCTGCTTCCTCTTCCATCTCCTTCAACCGCTTTTTCATCTCATCAAGCTCCTGCAAAATTCAAGATCATTAGTCAGATTACGGTTAGGGTTTTGTTTGCAGAAGGAAATAATATCCTCTAGGGTTTGGGAGAGATTACCTTAACAGCGTCGTCGTCGGGATTAGACATGTCAATGTCAGTGTTATTGGGTTCCAAGTCTCCTTCCATCTCTCCTTCGTCTGGTATCTCTCCTCCGTATACCTCATGTTCTTCTTCCTCCATTACTCTCTCTCTCTCTCTCTCTCTACTTGTGTGCACGGGTGAGATGCTGCTCCCTGTTATATTTGTCCCAGAAGCGGGTCGACGGCCCTATAAGGCCTTTTCTGGGCTCAGTAAGACCTTCTCGGGCCTAAGCAAACAGATCTTCATACATAGTCCAGCTTGACCCTAATGTCGGGCTCGGGCCTGTACTTGGGGAGTATTTGCTGTTGTCAGTCTGCCGCCGCAACAGCCCCTTCCTCAAGGCCTTACACTCCCAGCTTCTTGCAAATGGGACGACTTTTATTAAGGAGTTTCTTCCTTTTTATTTTTTTAAATTACCGATTAAAAAGAAAGTTAAAACCCCAAACCAATCTTTTTTTTTTCACTCATATATCAAAACTCTCGATAGATCATTTTTTGAATTTGAAATTAAATATTAAATAAATCAAACAAAAAATTTCATATCTGCTAAACAACATTTTTGAATTAATGATTTATATCTCTAAACTTTCAAAATATGTTAAAGCGAAAGGCATTACATATAAAAAGATAAGTGACACCATGTTTGATTTTTTTTAATCTCTCTCTATCCCTCTAATTTATTTTACATCTTCTCTCTCTCTCTCTCTCTCTCTCTCTCTTCTCTCTCTCTCAAAAAAGAAAAATAGTTCAATTATGTCACAGGTTATAAAAGTCACTATCTTTGCTAGCTGGGACCAGAAAACTCACAATTTTTGCTAAAAATTTGGTAGAATAAATAATTTTATACCAAAATCTCAAATATTACGTATATGATTTTATGTACCTTTTGAAAAAAAAAATCATAATATTAAGTGACTTATATATATATATATATTAAAAAAAAAAAAAAAGCTCATAGACTCAGCCCTAACTAAGAGAATTGCCGCTACCATGGCCTCCGGGGGGAGTGGCCCATGGGCGGAGAGAAGCCTTTGGCGTGTAGATCGCGACTAAGTCTCTTTCTCACCGAGGCGAGAGGCGGTCACGGTTGTGGCCGCTACCACGGTGAAAAACACCGTCGGACTCACAGTTGTGGTCCCTTAGATACAGTCGAACAATGGAGACTTGCCTACCATGAGTGGTAAGTCTTGTCGTTCGATAGTGAAGCCGTACCATCTTGATCTCCACCTCACCTTGCTTTTGTCCCGCCGGGGGGGAGAGAGAGACAGTGGGAAGGGAGAGGGAGAGAGGCAAGGAGAGAATTTTTTTTTTTGGCTATAAATTTTTAAATGAAAAAAATAAAATTATTAATATTTTTTATTCCTTTAACACTAGAAAATAAAGGATTCATAGATGGAATAGTTAAATTTATACATTTCTGTCCGTGATTGAGAGGTGATTTTTATATTTTTTAAAAAAATTTAGTGGTTTTTTCTATTTGTTTATAGTTTAGAGATATTTTTTTAAAATACAATAAAAATTTGACACCAAAAAATTACTTTTTGGTTAACATAGTTGCAAAATTAACCGTTTATCAAAACACTATTTTACAAAACTAAAAAGAAAAAAAAAAAAAATCATTACCCAAATCTTCACGTGGATGTATTTTTTTTTTTTTTTCACTTTCTTCACGTAATTACCCCAGTCTTGACACTTAGATGGAACAAGCTTGAACATAGATCGAAGGGAAGGAATATAGTTGATTAGATTTTTTTTTAATCTTTTTTTAATTCAAAATGTTGAGAGAGATGTAGAAATCGAGAAATGACTTTTAAGAGCGTCAAACATGTGGCAGATCACATTTGTGAAAAGAAAAAAAAAAGTACATTTTACAAATAGGAGGAAAAAATCAGGATTTTTTGTTTGTGAAAAAAAAAAGCATTTTACAGAGGAAAAAAAAAAACCAACAACAAACAAAGATCCAACAGAAGGTTTTTATTTTTTATTTTTTTTCCTCTTAGGACATCTGCATATTTTAGTTTACATTCACGGCTTAATTGAGATGAAATCCTTAATACAAATTGTTACAAAATCTCTCTCTCTTTTTCTCTCTCTGATTAATAAATAGGCCTCATAATTATTAGAGGTGTTGGAAAAACCGGGTGGGTCTACCCATGTAGATAAACCCAACTCTTATTCAAAAGTGTTTGAATTTGAATAAGGGAGAGAGTGGTTATTTTGTAATAGCCATCCGCTCAAATCTCCTCTTAAAAGAAAATAAAAATGGAAAAACAAAAAGAAAAATGGAGATGTCATTTTCTTTTGTGTGGAAGATAGAGAGCGAGAAAGAGAGAGTTTTTTTCTCACGTTTGAGAAATATAGAAAAAGAGTTTGAAAACTTAGTGATCATTCTATGCCGAGACATTTGTGTTGAGATAGAAAAGTTTTGATAATGAAAGAATAAAATAAAATAAATCCAAAGAAAATCAGAAAAGAAATTAGGAATTAGAAATCTGCACATCTTGTCGACTTGATCTTAGAGCACATTGTCCTGTATTTCAGATCCACCAATTTAAATCTTATATCAATCGATTTTAACTCAACCCTAAGCACATCGACCTGATGAGCAAGACATGTCAACTTGCATTATAGGAATATAATGAAAATAATTAAGTAAAAACACATCGACGCACCTGTAAACAAATCGACTCATTTTTCACATCGACCTAAATTTAACACACATTAAACTGAATAGTTTCATGTGGACAAATTTAGAGTAATAAGTCGAACAATTTTAGAAACTCATCGATCTATTTTTGATACACATCGACATACACTAAGCAAAAATACTAGAATATCGATATGCCCGATAACTTGTCGACCCGTTTTACTTGTTTTCTAAATATTACATATCGACCTGTTATTAATCTTGTTGACATGAAAGTAACACATCAGCCTATTTTATAAGCCATATCCACCAATTTTAAGAATACATATGAATATGTCGATGTGAGATCAAGACATGTCGATGTGAGATCAAGACATGTCGATGTGAGATCAAGACATGTCGACCGATGTAGTGTTACTTAAGTATCACACATCGACTTGCTATTTGACATTGTCGACCTACCCTAACACATCGACCAATTTTAGAAAACAGATCCACCTATTTTATTATTGAATAGTGATACGTCAATGTTTAAAGAAAACTTATCGATCTGGCAGTTTTTATTTATTAAGTTCACACATCGACATGTCCTCATTCTTGTCGACACACATACACATATCGACCAATTCATTTGTATAGATCTACCAATTTTTACCTGCATAGTAATCTGTCTATATATGCGGTAGACGTGTCGACCTGATATTTATTGACTCTTTAAAATTACACATTGACATATTCTCAATCTTGTCGACATGCATACACACAACGACCAATTTAAAACTGTGTTTACTTATTTTATTTGGTACATGATCTTGTCGACCTGTTTATCCAAAAATACACTATAAATTTTTGAATTCAAATCGATGTGTCACTTAAACATGTCGACCCAAAATTGTTAGAAACAAAATTTGCGAAATAGATTTGAACTTAACGTCTACTTCGTTTCCTTGATTCTCTGATTATTTCCATTTCTATCAAATAAACGTTCAAATGCAGCATAAACTAGATTTGATTGGCTAAGTTAAAAGTGGCGTCAGTAAAGGATGGAAATTCAGCGCAAAACTTGGAAATGTTACACAAAGTATTAATGGCGGACATTAATTGTGTAATGTTCAAACAAAGCAACCCTCAACAACCCCTAATGGATCTCTTCAATGTATCAATTGATACTAGAGAGCTAAAGCGAAGAAGATAAGAGATGAATCTGGATGCTTGATTGAATATTCTGAAAAATCCTCACTTACATTTGTTTTATTTATCTGTGTTCTAAAATTCTTTCATCTATCTCAAAATTTTATAAACATATTCACAATTTGTCATATCTGAGGATAGAAAACCTTTATTCCTGACATTCATTTTTCAAATTTGAACAAGTGTCAAAAACTAAAGAGTATGAATCACTATTTTAGATCTTAAGAATCAATCTATGAAGGATTGAAACGTAGTGTTAAGTAGAAACACCGTAAAGATTGAATTTAAACTTGCAATCAAGTTTATATTTTTAAATTATTAGTGAAAAATCTAGGAGGAGTCTGGGAGTGGACATATACCAAATTTGGTAGAACCACTATAAAAAGTTTTGGGTGTTTTCTACTCTTCATTATTCATTGCTTTTGTTACAAGTTTCAAATTTTCAAAAAGATACAAAAAATTCATATTCAATTATTTACCATTTTTAAACTAAATATCAATTGGTATCAGAACGTGTGTGCTAATAAAAAATCTAACAGCTTAACACTAAAGGTCCAAATGACCATCAACAGAGATAATGTACCAGCAGAAGTCTGCTCAATAAATCGTGTGTCATTCTTCAATGGAAGCAACTTCAGTTACTGGAAACAAAGAATGCGCAATTTCATAATTATACAAGATTTAAATGCATGGAAAATAATCGAAAAAGGAGTTGAATTTCCCACAGAAGAAATTGATGGTGTGCGTGTGCTAGTCAAGTTGAAAAACATGACAATTGAGCAGAAGAAGACTTATCAAGCCAATTGTAAAGCCACAAATATCCTTTACCTTGCTCTGAGCGTCAACGAATACAATCGAGTCTTATCATGCATCATAACAAAAGAAATTTAGGAAAGACTCGAAATTACTTATAAAGGTACTGATCAAGTTTTCAAGAACAAAATCAGACTGCTAAAGTAAGAGTACGAAGTCTTCAAGATGAAGAAATGAGAAACAATCAACGAAATGATAACAAGATTCAATAAGATAACAAATGAGTTGAGATTACTTGGAAAGGGAATTTCTCAGGAAGATATGGTGGACAAAATTCTGAGGAGACTGCCAAAATCATGGGAACTTAGGGCTGCTACAATAAAAGAATCCAAGAATTTTGAAACTCTGATAATGGATGAACTTGTGGGTCTTTAATAACCCATGAGATGAAACTGAATGTGAAGGAGTCAGCAAAAGAAGAAAGAGATAAATGAGTGGTTTTAAAAGTTGACAATGATAAAAGTACGCCAAACTCAGAGAAGGAAGATGATGATGAAGATGAAGCACTCCTGGCTAGAAGATTCAAGAAATTCATAATGAAAAGAAGAAACAAGAGCAAATCATTTTTCAAAATGCCAGAAAACAAAGAGGAAATTGAGTGCTTTTAGTGTAAGAAGTTAAGACATATAAAAACTGATTGCCCCTCTCTAAAAATAAGATGAAAAGAAACATAAGAAAGAAAGAAAATAGATGAAAAAGAAGAAGGCACTTGCAGTTTGGAGTGATGAAGATTCTATCTCAAGTGAAGATGAACAAGCCAATGTATGTTTCATGGCTAATGAGGAATCTTCAGACAGTAAGATAAATTTTATTTCTTATTTCTCTTGCTATGATTCTAGTGAAAATAACTTCACTATCACCGAATTGCATGAAGCACTACTAGAATCACTTAAAGAACTAAAAAGACTAAAAATGAAAAATAACTTGTTGAAAAAGGAGTTAACCGAGACTGTTAAAATATTAGAAATATCAAAAACAAAACTTAATGAGTTAAACAAGGAAAATGCTAGATTAGAATTAAAAATTTCTCAAATCGAAAAGGAGTTGAATAATAAGGTGGAAAAGACTAGTAAGAAACAAATAAATAAAAACATAGTTCTAACAAAAGAATTAACTGAACAAAAAGAGAAAAACCTCAAACAAAACGAAGTTCATTCAAGGTCAAGAAAAATTAGATACCATGCTAGGAGCACAAAGATGCGTATTTGATAAGGCAGGATTAGGATATAATCCAACTCAAAATTAGAAAAGCTATATAAATTCTTTGTGTCAAGTTCTGAAAATATCAAACTACAAAGATGCTATACATACATGAAAATTGGGCACAAGTCAGAGAACTGCAATCTTAGAAACAAATTTTCAGGCAACATTAAGAATACAAGTATGAATAACAACCATTGTGCATACTGCAAAAACATTGGACATTCTATTTACACTTGTTGACTTCTGAACTTATAAAAAATGAACTTAAAATAGATTCTTAAAAATCAATTTAAAGATAACTCAGCCGGACCCAAGAAGATGTGGGTACCTAAGGCAAAAGTGTGATAAGAATCTCTCAAAAAGTCAGTCTAGTGTATAGACAGTGGATATTCAAGATATATGACTAGGAATATCTTAAAATTCTCATAACTCGAGAGTAAAAAAGGAGGAAAAGTAGCATTTGGTGACAAACCAAAAGGAGAAGTCATCAGAATAGGCAAAATAGGAGGTAAGTCTATTAATCCTCAAATTCAAAATTTTTTCTCGTTTCTGGTCTTAAATTTAGTCTGTTAAGTGTAAGTCAATTGTGTGACAAAAATTATTTATTCATGTTTGAATTTGATGCATGCTCTATTATTGACAAAACCTCTGGTATTTTTAAATTCATTGGTCATAGAAGATGAAATATATATATGATAGATTTAGAACACTTAGAAATTCCGAATGAATAATGCTAAGTTGCAGTAAGTAAAAACACATTATGGTTATGGTATAGAAGACTATGACATGCTAGTATGGACTCAATTTCAAAGTTAGTTGGGAAAGATATAATGAAAGGTCTGTCTAAATTAAAATTCGAAATTAAAATTCGAAAAGGACAAATTGTGTGATATTTATATAACAGGGAAACAAACCAAGACCTTCTTCAAACCAAAAAACCATGTATCAACTAGCAACCCTTTGGAATTTCTTCACATTGATTTGTTTGGTCCAATTAGAACTTAAAGTTTAGGTGAAAAATATTATGGTTTTGTAATCATTGATGATTACTTTAGATACATATGGATTTTATTTCTTGCCAAGAAGGAGGACGCTAGTGAAGCTATCATCAAATTGTGCAAGAAAATTTAAAATGAGAAAGGAATGATAGTTAAAAACATTAGAAGTGATTATGACAAAAAATTTGAAAATAGAACTATGAAAGAATTTTGTAGCTATCATAGCATTGGCCACAACTTTTCAAACACTTATGACACCTCAACAAAATGGGGTGGTAGAGAAAAAGAACAAAACTCTACAGGAAATTGATAGAACCATGCTCTGTGAGTATAATCTATCAAAATTCTTTTGAGAAGAAATAGTGAATACTGCTTGCTACATTTTGAATAGAGTACTAATAAGACAAATTCTAAAGAAAACACCTTATAAACTTTACAAATGAAAAAAACCAAACATAGTATATTTTAAAATCTTTGGATGCAAATGTTTTGTTCTAAACAATGAAAAAGAAATATTAGAAAAATTTGATACAAAAAGTGATGAAACAATCTTTTTAGAATATTCCACAACAAGTAAGTCATCTAGAGTATATAACAAGAGAACCATGATAGTAGAAGAATCAATCTATGTTGAATTTGATGAAGAAAATGACTCTAGTATGAGAAGATTAGATGTGAAGATATTTCTGAAAAATTAAATGAATTGAACCTAACTGACGATATGAATTCCCAAAAAGAAAAAACTAATGAAGTCAATGAACAAGAAGAAAAGGATAAAACTCAACAAGAACATGCAATCAAATACCCCCAAATCAGAAAAAATATAAATCCAGAAAATATGATGTGAGATGTTGGATCAGGCGTCAGAACTAGATCAGCATTGCAAAACCAATGTGAATACGTAGCCTTCATCTATCAGAATGAAACCTAAAAATGTGGAAGAAATCTTAGGAGATGAAAATTAGATAATGGCTATACAAGATGAATTAAATCAATTTGAAAGAAACTAAGTATGGAATCTTGTCCCTAGACCATCAGATCAATTTGTGATTCGAACTAAATGGGTTTTCAGAAAAAAACTTGATGAATATGAAACAATCACGAGGAACAAGGCAAGATTAGTGGCCCAAGGTTGTAACCAAGAGGAAGTAATTGACTATGATGAAACATATACTCCAGTGGCTAGAATAGAAACAATTAGAATACTTCTCGTCTTCTCTTACTTTATGAACTTTAAGGTATATCAAATGGATATTAAGAATGCCTTTCTGAATGGATATTTAAATGAAACCATATATGTTGAACAACCACGTGGTTTTGAAGATCCAAAATGTCTTGAATATGTTTACAAATTGATCAAATCCTTGTATGGTCTGAAACAAACTCTTAGAGTTTAGTATGAAAGGTTCAGTAACTTCTTAATTGAAAATAATTTTGAAATAATAAAAATAGATACAACCCTCTTTATAAAAAGAAAAGAAAACAACTTTCTGATCTTCCAAATATATGTTGACGATATAATTTTCGGAGGAACTAGTGAAAAAATATGTGAACAATTTACAATTAAAATACAGAGGGAGTTTGAAATGAGTACAATGAGAGAGTTAAATTACTTTCTTGGACTTCAAATTAAGCAATCAGAGAATGAAATTTTTATCAATCAATCAAAATATACAAATGACCTTATTAAAAGATTTGGATTCAGTAATTGTAAGGAAAATGCTACTCCAATGAGTACAAGTATAAAATTAGATAAAAATGAAAATGACAAATCAGTTTATCAAAAATTATACAGAAATATGATTGGATCTCTATTGTATCTCACTGCTTCAAGATCAGATATACAATTCATGTATGTTTTTGTACTAGATTCTAATCAAATCCAAAAGAATCCTACTTAGCAATTGTCAAAACAATTTTTAGATATCTAAAAGAAAACTCACATTTAAGTATTTAATATGACAAAAATTTAAACTTTCAATTGCTTGAATTTTGTGATACTGACTTTGCCGGATATAAAATAGATAGAAAATGTACCAGTGGTACTTGTCAATTCTTTGAAAGCTTGTCGGTATCATAGTCTTCCAAGAAACAAAGCAATGCAGGATTGTCAACAACCGAGGCAGAACATATTTCAGCTAGACAATGCACTGCACAAATCATTTGGATCAAACACCAAATGAAAAACGATGAGTTAAATTTTGATTGTATACCAATTAAATGCATAAGAAACCATATTCTAAGAAATGAAATTGTTCTTGAGTATATTGAGATTCAAAAATAAATTGCCGACATCCTTACCAAATCTCTAGATAAAAATAGATTTTGTGAACTCAGAAGAAAATTCGGAATGATAGAAATAGAGAAACAGAAAAGAAGATATGAAAACAAAGCACACTCATAAATCAGAAAAACGAACTTCAGGTCGACCTATTTCTTAAATATGTCGACAAATTAAAAGAGTATAAAGTCATGTCAACCTACTAGTCATTGAATTTGAAAAAGTTATCGACCTAACACTTAGAATGAAAAATAGAAGGTGATATGTTGACCTGAATATAAGTATGTCGATTTGTGCAGCAATAGGAAATTAGGCCGATGCCTTTCATAATGTATCGACCCAATGACTCATAAAATCATTAAACAGGTCGATCTGCATGAGAAGATGTCAACCTGTGACATGCAAAATGGAATACGAACGGTTAACACATCGACCTATCTAACTATTCATCCACATTTCAAACTTTCATCTTCTCCTGAAACCCTAATCTGTCAAAATTGAAACCCTAACCACTCAATTGAACCCTAGATCGTTCAATTTCTGCAAGAATCAAACTTACCATGGCGCCGAAGATGAAGTTACCCATCAAGAAACCTTCGGAGTCTTCTAAACAATCTTTGAAACCCATGGCCAAAGGTTCATCCTTAAAACCCTCATCTACGAGAACCATGAAACCTCCCACTCCTCCTCCGCAGCTAGAACCTACCCTGCAATTCAACACACATGAATTCTAGACAATCGAACAAAATGACTTGTATGAGAAAGTATTTTCGAAGAGGAAAGTGAACCAAGGAAGATTAATCGACTGGGTAATCTTAAAGAAGACGAATTTCAAGTATGAAGAGCATCTAATTGAGGTATGCCCTAATTGGCTTTTGAATCCCAACAAGTACACTCATAAGAAGGCAGTTAAATTGTTTTACAACAATATCGAAGCAATTTCTGATGAAATTAAGAATGAGACACGAATAATTTTGGATCATCACTCTGTCTTATGCGCAATTAGAATTTTTGTGAATAGAAGGAGATTGAAGTAACACCTAGGAATGTATGTCGAGAAAGTGATATTGCTTGGGTATCGTATGATAACTACAAACCATACATGAAATCTAGCTATTTACAATATGTTAGAATTGTATTCGGTTATGAGAATCTGACAATAGTTAACACTAGTGCCACAGAATTAGGTTATCATGAACGCATCCTTCATTTGATTGTGTCACATGTGTTAAGACATAGGGATGGGAATTGTACAACTGTCTCAAGCGAAGATTTTTGGTTAATGGCTTGTATCCTGAGTTGGAAGAATCCCGGACAACACTTCATAGTTCCTCACTTCATGATAGCTGCACATAGGTATGAGATTTCTCTTTTACCATATGCTAGCATGATTACTGATATTTTATCAAAAAATCTTGTAGAGTTGGATAAAGATATAGTAATTGAGTTGAACGAGAAGAATACAATTAATTCATCTTCAATGTTGAGAGCAAGATAGATGAATAACAGTGAAGGAAATTGGGTGAGAAAGGAAGGGGGAGCAAGCAAAAGACGGGCTGAAGGGATTGATGATGATATTGAAGAAGCCACCGAAAATGAACCAAGGAAAAAAAGAAGAATAGAAGAAGGTGAATCTTTAAGCATTCAACCAATCACACTTGAGATGATTTGGGAAAAATTATAAAACATTAAAAGAAGGTAAACCATGATAGGCCAAATGAGTTGCTTCGTAAAGATGGAACTTGAAGGTGTTAAGGAAAAATTGGACTCTTTGGTCAAAGAAAAAGGAAAATCAAAGAATGATCCAAAACCATCAAGATCTTACGAGTTTAGGTACTTGTCATTTTTTAATTGTCTAATCATTTTTTATTTACTTGGATTTTATCTTGAATGCACTATGAGACATTAATCTTCATGTGATGTGTAAACTTTTCTTTGGCAATGCAATTTTATAGCTTATTATATATTTGTTTATCTATTGGAAATGCATGGATAACCTATTGTGCCTTTTATTCTCTTTGATGAAGTGATATTGTTTGAATGTGTGATAATGGAATGGAGGTGACTTTGTTGATTATTCTGAAATGGCTATGTACTAGCTGATGAGGAGTGGGTACACTAATTAAGGTGGAGTATATGTACTGATGATTAAGAGGGAGTGTAGGTCTAGTGGAATGTGGCGCTAGATCTTTTAACCAAGGTCACAAGTATGACTTGCGTCTTGGGCATGAAAAAAACTATGTTAGGAGGGTAATCCCCTTAAATGGGCTACTATAAGTTTTGAACTATATTAGTCAAAATATAACTCCAGATATCGATTGATATAGTATAAAAAAATGATGATTGTGGTGAATAGTGTACAGATGTGTCAGAAATTGAGATGATAAACTGAAGCACACATGTATGTGACTATGTGAATTGCAGCTACATGTATGTCGAGTGCATATGTGCAGCATGTGTCAATGAGAAATGTCATCTGTTAAGTGAAGTATCATTTGTTAATTGAAATGCAGATGTGTAGATGTATGCAGAATGTGTACAGGAAAAGTATTGGTGCTGTGGAGTGTATCTGTCAAGTGAGGAATGCTATGCTATCTAAGTATTGGTGCCTTTTTATTGATGATAAAAAGGGGGAGAAAAATATGAGAAATGAGAAGTGTGCAGACTAAGTGTGTTGTGAGAATGTGAGGTTAAGTGTAAGAAATGTAGAAGTGTGTAGGTGACTAAGTGTGAGAGATGTAAACTAAGTGCAAAAGTGTGCAAGTGACTAAGTGCAGACTTCCAAATACAGTGGTAAGTGAAGCAAATGTCATCTAAGTAGAATCAAAATGGATCCAAGATTATAGGTAAAACATTAAGAGTTTTGTCATCATAAAAAATAGGGAGATTGTTGAGATAGAAAAATTTTGATGATGAGAGAATAAAAGAAAACAAATTCAAAGAAAATCAGAAAAGAAATTAGAAATCAGAAGTCTGTACATCTTGTCGACCTGATCTTAAAACATAACGACCTGCATCTCAAATCCATCAATTTAAGCCTTATGTCAACCGATTTTAACTCAACCCTAAGCGCATCGACCTGATGAGCAAGATAAGTCGACCTGTGTTATAGGAATACAATGAAAATAACTAAGTAAAAACATATTGATACACCTGCAACACATCGACCTATTTATTACATCGACTTGAATTTAACACACATATACCTGAACAGTCTCATGTGGACAAATTTAGAGTGATATGTTGACTAGATTTAAAAGTGCATCGACTTATTTTTGATACATATCGACACACACTAGGCAAAAATACTAGGATATTGATATGTCCGATAACTTGTCGATCTGTTTCACCTATTTCCTAAGTATTACACATCGACCTGTTATTAACCCTGTCAACATGAAAGCAACACATCAACTTATTTTATAAGTCATGTTCACCAATTTTAAGAAGACATAAGAACAAATCGATATAAGACCAAGAAATATCGACCTGATGTAGCGTTGCTTAAGTATCACACATCGACCTACTATCTGACTTTATCGACCTACCCTAACACATCAACCAATTTTAGAAAACAGGTCTACCTATTTGAGTATTGAATAGTGATACGTCGATATTTGAAGAAAACTTGTCGACCTGGTAGTTTTTATTTATTGAGTTCACACTTTGACCTGCCCTCATTCTTGTTGACACACATACACACATCGACCAATTCATTTGTACAGGTCTACCAATTTTTACCTGCATAGTAATATGTCGATGTATACAGTTGACTTATCGACTTAATGTTTATTGACTTCTTAGAATCATACATCGACCTGTCATCAGTCATGTTAACATGCATACACATATTGACCAATTTAAAACTGTGTATCCACCTATTTTATCTGGTACATGATCTTGTTGGTTTGAGTACAATCTTATCAACTTGATTGTCAAAAAATACACTAAAATTTTTTTAATTCAGTTCGATGTGCCACTTAAACATATTGACCCAAAATTGTTAGAAACCAAATCTGTGAAATAGATTTGAACTCAACGGCCACTTCATTTCCTTGATTCTTTGATTATTTCCATTTCTATTAAACTAACGTACAAATGCAGTATAAACTAGTTTTGATTGGCTAAGTTAAAAGTGTAAAGGAATGAAGGTTATTTTATCTGGTACATGATCTTGTTGGCTTGAGTACAATCTTATCAACTTGATTGTCAAAAAATACACTAAAAATTTTTTAATTCAGTTCGATGTGCCACTTAAATATATTGACCCAAAATTGTTAGAAACCAAATCTGTGAAATAGATTTGAACTCAACGGCCACTTCATTTCCTTGATTCTTTGATTATTTCCATTTCTATTAAACTAACGTACAAATGCAGTATAAACTAGTTTTCATTGGCTAAGTTAAAAGTGTAAAGGAATGGAGGTTCAGCGCGAAACTTAGAACTATTGCACATGGCATTAAAGGCGGACATTAATTGCATAATGTTTGAACACAGCAACACTCAACAACCCCCAACGGATCTCTTTAATGCATCAATAAATACCAGAGAGTTAAAACGAAGAAGATAAGAAACGAATTTAGATGCTTGATTGAATATTCTGAAAATTCCTTATTTACATTTGTTGTATTTATCTGTGTTCTTAAATTCTTTCATTTGTCTCAGAATTTCAAAAACTTATTCGCAATTTGTCACATTTGATGATAGAAAGTCTCTATTCTTGATATTCATTTTTCAAATTTGAACAAGTGTCAAAAAATTAAAAAGTGTGGATCACTGCTTTAGGTCTTAAGAATCAATCTGTGAAGGAATGAAACGTAGTGTTAAGTAGAAGCACTGTAAAGGTTGAACTTGAATCTGCATTCAAGTTTATATCTTTAAATTATTAACGAAAATCTAGAGGTAGCTTGGGAGTGGACGTATAATAAATTTGGTAGAATCACTATAAAAGGTTTTAGGTGTTCTCTACTCTTCATTATTCATTTCTTTTGTTATAAGTTTCAAAATTTCAAAAAACACAAAAGATCCATATTCAACTATTCGCCCCTCTATAGCCAAATATCAATTTGGATTGTGGAACAATAGAGAGTGATCCAATTTTATAATATTCTCTCGACCTAAAATACCCAACAGTCGAAAAGAGGTAAGTAATTTTAATCCATTTAAAATCCGAGAATTTCCGCATACGAAAATTATTTGTTGGTTTGTTTAAAATCTTTATTGGTATCAGAGCCATAATGGGTGTTTCCCATCTCTTTTTGGGTGCTAAAAATATGAAAAATACCATGGATATTTTTTATAGTACATTAATGGCAACTTGAAATTGGTTCAACGGGTGCTCTCAATTTTATATACTAGCATGTTTATAACATGAGAATTAAATTTACAAAATTTGGCATGGAACTGATGAGTACATTATGAGATATAATAAACCCTAGCCGAAAATTAATATACTTGTATCTTTAAAAATATTGTATTTCGTGATATGAAATTTATATTGTTAGATTTCTCTAAAAAAATGCTTTCCAACCATAAAAAGGTCACAAAAAATGGTTAAGAATTGAAAAAGAATATGACCATTCGAAATTTGGGTTGAAAACAAGAAATTTAAGGAAGAAGATGAACAGTACTTTGGCCTTTCTCACTCTTGGTTGTGGCAAGTGAAATCCACACCCTAAGGTAGAGACGTCCGATTAAAAATTCAAAACTACCGTTGAATTCAGAGATATAGAAAATGGCGGGGTAGCCAAAATTTGGTAGTTGGAAAAACCTGGGAAGGCGGTACGTGGAGTACACGCGCCATCCAAGGAGAGCGGGTGCGTGTCCCTTTTGGACAGTCCATCCCGACAGTGTGTGGGGGCATGTGAGCCCTCCATTTCTGTCAGTATTTTCACCAAAAATAATTTTTATTTTTCATGGATTTTTTTGTAATTTCTAATTTATTTTTCAGATTTTGAAAATAATTTTTATAGATTTTTTAAACATAAAAATTGTTTGAAATTACATAAAAGTTATTTTTAGTGCTGAAAAAATTCTGAAAAATTTTATATGAGTCAAAAAAATTATTTTCTTAATTTTGGATATCCATGTGAAAATTTGTTTTTCACTCCTATATTATTTGTATTTTTGCTCATTATTTATATTTGAAAATTAGTTTTTCTAATTTAAAATTGTTTTAAATTTGAGTAAATATATTTAAAATAAATAATTTGAGATTTATTATAATATTATGGTTGACTGCATGTCTAACCTAATATTATTCTCATTTTCAAAAAATGGTGATAATCGAACGAATTCTTGAAAATTTTCCGAGTCTCTGGGGGAAGGAAATAGATTTAAAAGTTCAAAACGTTTGATAAAATTGGATCAAATATTGAATTACAAAATGGACTCATCACATACTTTGCCAGATCATCTTAAGATCATGAAAAAGAAACATTTGAAACTTATTCAATTAAGTCATGTCAACCTGATTTCATTATATCTTCAGATACATACAATGATCTGTGTTATTAACCTTGTCGACACAAAAATACACATCAACCTATTTTAAGAAGACACAAATGAATTAAGATTACTTGGAAAGAGAATCCCTAAAGAAGATATGGTGGATAAGATTCTAAAGAGTCTACCAAAGTCATGGGCACCCAATGTCACAACAATAGAAGAATCCAAGAATCTTGAAATCTTGACTACGGATGAACTCGTGGGGTCTCTAATAACCAATGAGATAAAGCTGAATGTGAAGGAGTCAGCAAAATATGAAAGAGACAAAGGAGTGGCTCTAAAAGCTGACAGTGATGAAAGCTCCTCAAACTCAGAAGAAGAAGATGATGAAGAAGATGAAACACTGCTGGCTAGAAAATTCAATAAGTTCATGATGAAAAAAAGAAACAAGAACAAATCATTCTTTAAAAGACCAGAAAAGAAAGAGGAAATCAAGTGTTTTGAGTGTAAGAAGTTGGGACATATAAAAACTGATTGCCCCTACTGAAAAAGGAAGAAAAGAAAAATAAGAAGGAAAGAAAAGTGAAAAAAAAGAAAAAGGCATTTGCAGGTTGGAGTGATAAAGACTCTAACTCAAGTGAAGAAGAACAAGCAGAGGAACAAGTTAACGTATGCTTCATGGTGAATGAAGAACCTTCAGACAGTGAGGTAAATTTTACTTCTTATTCTTCTTGTTCTGATTTGATGAAAACAACTTTAACATCACTGAATTGCATGAAACATTGCTAGAATCACTCAAAGAAGTAAAAAGATTAAAAATGAAAATTAATTTGTTAAAAGAGAACTTAACTGAAACTGCTAAGATATTAGAAAATTCGAAAATAGAACCAAATAAATTAAAAGAGAAAAATGCTAAATTAGAATTGAAAGTTGCTCAATTTGAATTGAATGATAAACAACTGGAAAAGGATAGTGAAATTAGACAAATGAAAACATAGCTCGAAAAAAGGAACTGACCAAACAGAAAGAGAAGAATCTTAGATAAAATACTATAGTAATGAAATTTATTCAAGGTCAAGAGAAACTAGATGTTAGTCTAGGAGTGCAAAGAGCAGTGTTTGATAAGATTGGGTTAGGATATAATCCTATACAAACCCAGAAAAGATTATATAAATTCTTTGTACCAAGTTCAAAAAGTGTCAAATTACAGAGATATCATATATGCATGAAACTTTGACACAAGTCAGAAAATTGAAGATTGAGAAACAAATTTTCCATCAATACAAAGAACACAAGTGTGAATAATAATCATTGTGCCTACTGCAAAAATTTTGGACACTCTGTTTATACTTGCTGGTTTTAGAACTCTTCAAGAATAAACCTAAAATGGACTTCTAAAAATCAATTCAAAGCTAGCTTACCCAGACCCAAGAAAATATGGGTACCAAAGGCAAATATGTAATTTAATTCTGTTCCAGGTCTGTTTGAAATCTAGAGAATCTCCTGAAAAGTCAGTTTGGTGCATTGACAGTAGAGACTCAAGTCACATGATTGGAGATATCTCAAAATTTTCATCTCTCAAAAAGAATAGAGTAAAGGTGGCTTTTGGTGACAACTTAAAAGGAAAATTCCTCGGAACAGGCAACATAGGAAGTTAGTCCACTGACTCTCAAATGTAGAATGTTCTTTTCATTTCTGATCTTAAGTTTAACTTGTTGAGTGTCAGTCAACTGTGTGACAAAGGCTATACAGTCATGTTTGAATTTGATATATGCTCTATTATTAACAAAACCTCTGATAATGTTAAATTCACTGGCTATAAAAGATGAAATATCTATGTGATAGACTTAGAAAATTTAAAAATTCTGAATGAATCTTGTTTAGTTGCAATAAGTAAGAACACACCCTGACTATGGCACAGAAAATTAAGACACGCAAGTATGGACACAATCTCAAAGTTAGTTAGGAAAGACATTATGAAAGACATTATGAAAGATTTGCCTAAGTTGAAATTCGAAAATGATAGGTTGTGTGATACCTGTATGAAAGAAAAACAAACTAGAACCTCCTTTAAACCCAAAAATTGCGTATCAACTAACAACTCTCTGGAACTTCTTCACATTGATCTGTTTGGACCAACCAGAATATAAAGTTTAGGAGAAAAACATTATGAATTTGTAATCATTGATGAATAATCTCGATACACTTAGATTCTATTCCTTACCAAGAAGGAGCAAACCAGTGAAGATTTCATCAAACTGTAATTCAAAATGAAAAAAAAAATGTCAATTAAAAACATTAGAAGTGATCATGATAAAGAATTTGAAAATAGAACTATGGAAGATTTTTGTAGCAATCATGGTATTGATAACAACTTCTTAGCACCTAGAATACCTTAACAGAATGGGGTAATAGCAAGAAAGAACAGAGCTCTGCAAGAAATGGCTAAGACCATATTCTGTGAGTATAATCTACAAAAATTATTCTGAGTAGAGGCAGTGAATACTACTTGTTACATTCTGAATAGGACATTAATCAGATCAATTTAAAAAAAACACCCTATGAACTTTACAAAGAAAGAAAACTAAATATAACATATTTTTAAATCTTCAGATGCAAATGCTTTGTCCTGAACAATGGAAAAGAAGTCTTAAGAAAATTTGATATCAAAAGCGATGAAACAATCTTCTTAGGGTATTCCACAACAAGTAAGACATATAGAGTTTAAAATAAGAAACTGATGACAATAGAAGACTCAAAACATATAGAGTTTGATGAAAAAAATGAAACTAATTAAAGAAGATTAGATGATGAAAATATAACAGAATAGCTCAATGAAATGAATATTACAGAAGATATGAATCCTCAGAAAGAAGAAACTAATGAAGTCATTGAACCAGAAGAAAAAGACAAAATAGAACAAGAGTAAGAAATTAAATATCTCCAAATAAGAAAAGATGTAAATCCAGAAAACATAATAGGAGATGTTCGCTCAGGTGTTAGAACTAAATCAACTCTGCAAAATCAATGTGAATACATAACCTTTATCTCTCAGAATGAACCTAAAAATGTGGAGGAAGTATTAGGAGATAAAAACTAGATAATGACTATACAAGATGAATTAAATCAATTCGAAAGGAACAAAGTATGGAATCTTATCCCTAGACCATCAGATCAATTTGTGATTAGAACCAAATGGGTATTTAAAAATAAACTTGATGAATATGGAACAATCATAAGAAATAAGGCAAGATTAGTGGTCAAAGAATACAGCCAAGAAGAGAGAATTGATTATGATGAAACATATATTCCAGTAACTAGATTAGAAACAATTAGAATGCTTTTAGCATTCTCTTGTTATATGAACTTTAAATTATGTCAAATGGATGTTAAGAGTGTCTTTCCGAATGACTGTTTAAATGAAATTGTATATATAGAACAATCACCTGGTTTTGAAGATCCGAAATTTTCAGAATATGTTTACAAACTGACCAAAGCTTTATATGGTTTGAAACAAGATCCTAGAACTTGGTATAAAAGGTTTAGTAACTTCCTAATTGAAAATAATTTTGAAAAAGGAAAAATAGACACAACTCTTTTTATCAAAAGAAAGGAATATAATTTTCTGATAATCCAAATGTATATGAATGATATAATTTTTAGAGAAACCAGTGTAAAAATGTATGAAGAATTTGTAATTAAAATGTAGAGAGAATTTGAAATGAGTATGATGGGAGAGTTAAATTATTTCCTTGGACTTCAGATCGAGTAATCTGAAAATGGAATTTTCATTAATCAATCAAAATATACAAATGATTTAATTAAAAGATTTTGATTCAGTGAATGCAAAGGAAATGCTATACCCATGAGCAAGTATAAAATTAGATAAAAATAAAAATTCAGTCTGTCAAAAATTATACAGAATCATGATTGGAGCACTTCTATATCTCATTGCTTCGAGACCAGACATACAATTTAGTATACGTTTTTGTGTCAGATTTCAATCAGATCCAAAAGATTCTCATTTAATAGTAGTTAAAAAAATCTTTAAATATCTAAAGAAATGACACATCTAGGTCTTTGGTATGATAGAGATTCAAGTTTTCAGTTTTATGGATTTTCTGATGCTAACTTTGTGGGATGTAGAATAGATAAAAAAAGTGACAACGGTATTTGTCAATTCTTTGGAAACATATTAGTATCATGGTCTTCCAAGAAGTAAAACAATGTGGCATTGTCAACTACCGAAACTGAATATGTCTCTGCCAAACAATGCCCCACACAAATCCTCTAGATTAAGTACCAAATAAAGGATTATGACATAGATTTCGACAATTTTCTAATTAAATGTGATAATACAAGTGTTATAAATTTATCCAAGAATCCGGTTCATTACTCTCAAATCAAACACGTTGAAGTAAGATATCACTTCATCAGATATCATTTTCTGAAGAACGAAATTGTTCTTGAGTGTATTGAGACTCAAAAACAAATTGTAGACAGAAAAGATTAGATTCCGTGAATTCAGAAGAGAATTATGAATGATAGAAATGGAAAAGCAGGAAAGAAATTTGAAAAACAGAGTACATATTACAAGTCTGTAAATGAATTCTAGGTCGACCTATTTATTAAAGATGTCGACAAATTTAAAGATTATAAAGTCTTGTCAACCTACTAGTCATTGGATTAAGAGACTTATCGACCTCTCACTTAAAATAAAATAGAAAGGCTAGCTTGTCGACTTGAGTATAAGTAGGTCAACCTACACAATAATAGAAATCAAGTCGATGTCCTTAAAAGTATATCGACCCGATCAGTTTTAAAATCCTCAAATAGGTCGATATGCACGAAAAGGTGTCGACTTGTAACATATAAAATAGAATATGAACAGTTAACACATGGACCTATCTCACTATTCACCACCCAATTTTGAATTTCCTTCTTCTTTCCGAAACACTAATTCTCCTTTTGAAACCCTAGATAACTCTATCTCTACAAAATTGGAACTTGCTATGGCTTCTAAGATGAAATTACCTGTCACAAAGCAATCAGCTTCTTCCAAACCTTCTTCGAAACCCACAACTAAAGCATCCTCCTCAAAACCCTCATCTGTGAAGACCCAATCGGCGAAACCTCCTATGCCTCCTCCATAACCAGAGCTAATCCCTCAATTTAACACTCACGAATTCAAATTGATTGAATAGAGTTAATTGTATGAGAAAACGTTTTTGAGGAGAAAGGTGAATCTGGGGAGATTGATCGATTGTGTGTTTTCGAAAATGGTAAATTTCAAGTATGAAGAACATTTAAATGAGGTATGTCCAAATTGGTTAATAATTCTAAACAAGTTCATTAATGAGAAAGCTATTAAGTTGTTTTACAATAATATTGAGGTGATTTCTAATGGGGATGAGAATAAATCCCGAATAATACTTGATGATTACTCTATCTTATTTGGGCTCCTTATGAGAAATGTGAGCCTTATATGAAATCTAGCTATTTGGAGAATGCTAGAATTGTATTCGTGATGAGAATCTGACATTTGTGAACACTAGTGCCAGAGAACTAGGCATCCATGAACGCATTCTTCATTTGATTGTGGCACATGTGTTGAGACCAAGGGGAAAAAATCACACAACAATTTCTACAGAGGACTTTTAGTTGATGGCCTATATCATGAGTGGCAAGAATCTAGGATTGCATTTCATTGTTCTCCACTTTATGATTGTTGCACATAGGTCTGAGAATTTACTTTTGCCTTGTGCTAGTATGATTTCTGAAATCTTGTCTTGCAATAAAGTGGAGGTAGACAAGGATATGGTTATTGAATTGAATGAAAAGAATGGTATAAATGCTTCCTCTATGCTCCGAGCAAGATGGATGACTAACAGTAAAGGAGAATAGGTAAGAAATGAAGGAGAAGCAAGCAAAAGGCAAATAGAAGAGATAGGAGATGACACTGAAGAACCAACAGAAAATGAGCCAAAGGAAAGAAGGAAAGAAAATGAAGGCCAATCATCAAGTTCACAGCCTGTGACTCTTGACATGATTTGAGCGAAGTTGGACAAATTTGAGAAAAGATAACTTCTTCAAGGCCAAATGGAGTGTATGTTGATGGTAGAACTTCAATATATCAAGAAAAGATTAAAAACTCTTGAAAAGGACAAAAGAAAAATATTTCATCCTCCCAAACCTTCTCACTCCTCCTAGTCTCGGCCTCACTCTTGGTTTATAAATTTTTTATTGTTTACATGACTTTTTATTTTTTTTATATCTAACTTTGTGTTTAATTTTTGAATTTCCATGTTATTTTGCTTGCTACAGTTTCAATGTTTACTAATCAATTTTCTGTAGTTCCTTTAGATCTAGCTTTTGTCTTGAAATTGTGTATGCTTATTATCAATTTGTGAGAAAATGTTTGCTTGCTGTTAAATTGTATATGTGCAATTCTGAAATTGGATGAAAAATGGTGAATACTTGTTGTAATTATATGAAGACAATGGTTGTATAGATGTTGGTGTATCTATTTAAGGGGGAGCACTTAGTTTACTTGGTGTTGATTGTATAGATATTGCTGAATTGAGAACAAGCCTTTTCATTGATAACAAAAAGGGGGAGAGAATGAAGTATAGCATGAAGTGTAGTCTGTCTGAAGTAAGTAGCATGAAGTATTGTTGGTGAGATGTTGTCAAAGTGATATACTGAATAGAGTATGTAGAAATTGTAGAAATTGTAGAAATGTTGTCTCATCTGTTGGTAATTGTAGAAATGATCTAATGTTGCTAAGTAATATGCTAATCTATTGGTGAAGTGCTGCAAAATGATGTGCTGGTGCAGTGATGCTTAAAATAGAATAAAAAATAATAAGATGAGTGAAGTGAATGCAGCATAGATTGCTTATTCTGCATATATTTTGTGTTGCTAGTGATAGTGAATGCATATGTTGTCTGAGTATGGGTAGTATGCTTATCTGTGATGGTGCTCTGAATTGTGATGATACTGGTGGTAGTGCAGTATGAGATATATGAGGTTAGGTGTAGTACAGTAAGAATAAATGGTAGCTTAGGTGTAGTGTAGTGAGGATAAGCCGAAATGTGATCACTGAAAAATGAATGATAGCTTAGGATTAGATTAAACCTTGAATCAATAGGAATATGAACAAAGACTTTAAGATAAGACATCAGAAGTTTTGTCATTATAAAAATGGAAGAGATTGCTGAAATGAATAAGTTTTGATGATGATAAATTTGTAAGAAAATAAATTTAAGAAAAATCATAAAAGTCTTTAGAAATCAGAAGACTGCACAATTTGTCGACCTGCTCTTCACACACATCGACCTGCCCTTCATGTCCACCAATTTTAAGATCTATGTTGACCAAATTTAACCTAACCCTAAGCACGTCGACCTGTTTAGTAACCCTTGTCGACCCGAACCATAGAAACATAATACATTTTGCTAAATAGATGTATGTCGACATTTCCGTAAATATATAGACCTGTCTCACACAACGACCTGAATCCTAGAATACATCGACCTGATTAGCCTCAGTGGGACAAATTTCAATTATCATGTCGTCCAATTTTAAAAGCATAACGACCTACCTTCAGAACACATGGACATGCAAAAATCCAAGGAGGTCGACATGTCCAAAAACTTGTCGACCTGATTCCCTTATTTTTTCAGAGACACACAACAACCTGTGTTATTAACCTTGTCGACATGAAAATACACATTGACCTATTTTATGAGACATGTCCATCAATTTTAAGAAGGCACAGAAGCATGTCGATATAAGACTAAGACATGTCGACCTGATATAATGTTGCTTAAACATCACACATCGACCCGATCTTCAATCTTGTCGACATACCCAACACATCGACCAATTTTAGAAGACAGGTCCACCAATTTTTGATTGGCATAGTAACATGTTGATGTATATACTAAACATATCGACCTGATATTAATTGACTCTTTAAGATCACACATCGACTTATTCTTAATCTTGTCGACATGTATAAACACATCGACCAATTTATTAGAACAGGTCCACAAATTTTATAGGTATACAGGACTGTGTCGATGTGTAGTTAAAGCTTGTCAACCTAAGATATTCATTTTCAAAGAGTGCCCTGTCTATGTCCACTAGAAACATGTCACACATCAGAACACATCGACCAATTTAAATCTGTGTATCCACCTATTTAATTGGGTACATGCTCTTGTCGACCTGGATACAGTCTTGTCAACCTGTTTAGTTAAAGACACAATACTAAAGTTTTAAATTCAGGTCAATGTACCATTTAAACATGTTGACTCGTAGTTGTCAGAAATCAAAATTTTGAAACTGATTGAAACTCAACGGTCATCTTCTTCTGAATCTATGAATAATTCCATTTCGATCAAAACTAACGTTAAAATACAGTAAAAACAAATTTTGATCGGTTAATATGGAAGTGGCGCTAGTGGGAGAATAGTGTTTCAGCGTGAAAAATGGGTACTGTTGCACAAATATTAATGCCGGATATCAAATGTGAAATGTTCGAATTCAACAACCCTTCAACAAGTCTCTTCAATGCTTCAATAAATACTTGAGAAAAGAAATGAAGAACGGGAAGCGAGTGAATGCTCAATTGAATCTCTGAACAAATTCATTACTTGTATTTATTACTTGCTTTTGTCTTTCAATTCCCAATCTCTTTCAAGTATTTTTAATATTGAAATTAATTCTATCAAATTTGAGGATTAAAGTCTCTCATCTTTTACATTCCCTTCTTACTTGAGTGATAGTTCAAAAAGACCAAAGAATATGTATCACTGTGTTGGGTTTAGTGTAAAAAAAACTAATCTGTGAATGATTGAAGAATGGTGTTACGTAAAAACACTGTAAAAGTTTAACTTGAACCTGCAATCAAGTTTATATTATCGAATTGATAGTGAAAAATCAATGGGGAGTGTGGGAGTAGACGTATACTTGTTTTGTAGTACCACTATAAAAAGTTCTGAATGTTCTCTGTTTTCTATTTTAATTTTTAAACTAATTTGTTGTAAGATTTTTATTTACAAAAATTTTCAAAAAATTGATATTCAACTATTCACCTCCTCTAATTGAGTATCACTTATAATTTGAAATTGAATACATACGTGATCTATATAATTGCAGTAAATTAGTCCAATACAATGAAATTCATATGGGGTTATGAGATTGAAGGAAGATTAATTCTGTACGTGGAATTTTAGGGAAAACCCTAGATTATAGAGTTTCACAAAACTTAATGCAATACGATTTAATCAAAATTATATGACCATTGGGTTTTGATTAATCAAATTAAGGTTTTATCACATGACCATTAGGTGAATCTAATTTAGAGAAAATCTGTCATCATCAATAATAATTTTTTAGCTAATAAATTTTAAGGGAGTCAAAAAGATTCAGTCAGGTGAAAGATTAAAAACAAATGAAATTGATATTCTAGGGTTGTTATCAATTGATTTAAGTTTTTAATATTTTCATAATTATGATTTGAGTTATTCCACTTAGATAGGGTAGTTTATAATTGGTAATACAAAATATTCTCGTGAGAACAACATTTGTTTGTATTACACACAATACTCGACTATAATATATTTGCCCAAAATCATGATATCAAGATCACATATCAATGGTCTATTAATTTTATATATTTTACTTGTGTTTTCATCTCAATTATTCATGTATTATACAAGTTCTTAAAATTTTCTAATGTGAGTGTAGAGAAAATCAATATGAATACCCATTTTTACGGGTCATCATATAAGTGAGCGGTGTAATTTGTTGGAAGTTTTTAAATTCGAATTCTTGAAAATTCTAGAATCTAAATTTCTAAGTTTACCATCCAACAATGATATTAGGTGAGAAAATGAGAAATTTAACTCCAATTGTAACTGTATAGAGAGAAATAAAATAGTTGTTTTGCTAACTTTCTAACTTATCCATTAATCATCATTAACTAACTGCTAAATACTAAACACATTTGATTCTAACATCATTTTTCCTAGTATGGTCCTATAACTTATTTTTTTTAATATATCGATATTACAATTTTTTTCTTGCGGGGATGAGGATGTGAGAAGGCTAGATTTGAGGGGGCCAAACTTGTGATTCAAAGTGATGCATATGAAAAGTTGGGTTATTGGTGCACAGATTACATAATTCGAATGCTTCTTACTCTTTTATGGAAACTAATTCTATAGCTCTATTGGGATCAAGTTTGAGTATGGACTACTTAAAGTGATATTGAAGTCGACCGCTCTGGCCATACCTCCTCCAACATTCAACTTAGGCCATGAGAGATCTAGAAGAGAGTGTGTTAGAAATATAGTGTTAGTATAATTAATAATTTAATTAATTAGTTAGGTAAATTTTTAGCATTCTTCTTGATGGTATATGATCCGTTGGCCCATTACCACGAAGTCTCGGTAGGCCCATAATCATCAAGCTTGCAAACTATGAAGTCTGGTCTCTTGGTAAGCGCTCTTACACTTTCGGTCTCTATTCGATTTAAGTTCCTCTTTCGACTTAAATATTTTGATACAACATTCTCTCGATTTTTATTCAACTAGGTCGCTGCTCCTTGAAACCCTTTTGACTACTAGCCCTATTGGCCACTACCTTATTTCTCTTTACACATTGCTCAGTCATTCTCTTTTGACCTTCCGACCTCTCGGTCCTTATAGAGATAATTCCTATTACGCGATGGGTTCTAGTCGTGATTATCCTATACGGAAAAAAATCTTTAACAAATTTAAACCTTTCTTAATTTGATATGAACCTACCGTGATCTCTCTTGATTAGGAAGTAAATCTACTAATAATGGTGACTTCCCTATTCCCTATGACAACACTTGGAACTTTCTTATCTCAAAGGATTCCGAATTTATAAAAAGTCTGCGACTACAATTTTTGCAATCTTGAAAGATCCCTAGCAGTCTTCCTGCAAGGTAAGTAAGGTTTTTACACCTTTAAACGCATACGAGACCTACCACACATAATATATATACAATGCAGAGGCAAGCTATCAGGTTTGCACACTTTGCTCTACATAATATATATGCAATGCAGTCTTTCAGTCTTTCAGTCTTTCAGTCTTTCAATCCCTCTTATCGATCTTTCTAACTTGACCGACGGAGTTTTCTCTACTAAAGCTACCTCCAACAGGTTTTTTTGTGGGTCGACTCTCTGAAAACAATCAAACAAGTGCATCATCATCGGTTCCCCGTTTGAGCCAGAAGGACGACTCACTGTGGAGTCGAATTTGGCTTCAGTAAATTAGTGTCGTTTGTAGGAATGATTGACTAATCAGCTTAAAGAAATTCATGCCCTGTTTCTTCCATCAGCATGTCACTGAAAGAAGAAGGTCGATAATTGGCTTCGACGATGAGATTTATAAAGGTCGACAGAGTCAGCACAACCCTCTAGTCATCACCACCAAAATAAGTTAGTACATCATGAATAAAGTTTTAGTAGACCAAAGAGCAGACTATAATCTCCTTTACTAGAATGCCTTCTCTTAAATGGGTTTTCATCGAACACATCTCCAACCTTCTACCCTTTGGGGACATCACCCAACCATAATATCACTACAACCGCCTTTAGTATGGTCAAACTGCCATCTCTATACAATGCCATCTTGGACCATCATGGTCCAAATAGTCGAAAAGCCTTACCGAACACTAAACATAAGAAAATCAAGTTCATAACACCTCTAGATATTGCAATGCTCACTTGCAATCCTAATCCCCAGAACACATCATTGGAGAAAGAAAGGAAGAACCTCACCATAGACACTATAGAATTTAGAGATGATATCTAACAGCTTGCCAAGCCTAAACCTAGAGAAGAGGTAGTTGAGATCCAGATAACAGATATTCCTAGCCAGACTGTCCAAACTGGAGTTCACCTACCAAGTCCTCTTTGGGATGCTATAACTGAGTGCTTGTGATGGCACTCTAATATCTTTGCGTGGTCACTCAAAGACATGCCGAGAATACACCACTCGGTAATCGTACATAAATCAATAATAAATCCTGGCTATAAGCTTGTAAAATAGAAGAAGATGGTGTTCATGCTAAGATGTCAACGAGCAATACAATAAAAAGTACAAAAATTATTAGCAGCAAGCTTTACTAGAGAGGTGGAATATTTTAAGTGGCTAGCAAATGTGGTCATGGTAAAGAAAACGAACGGCAAGTGAAGAATGTGCGTCGAATTCACCGACCTCAATAAAACATGCCCAAAGGATAGCTACCTACTTTCGAATATCGATAAACTTGTAAATAACTCATTAGGACATCAACTCCTAAGTTTCATGGATACATACTCGAGTTACAACCAGATTCATATGGCTCTCGAGAATGAAGAGAAGACAAGTTTCACTATAGAATTCGGCACCTTTGCTACAAGATCATGCCGTTTGGCCTTAAGAATGTGGGAGCAACCTTCAAATGCTTGGTCAATAAAGTATTCAGTGTACCACTTGGTAGGAATGTCGAGATCTATGTGGATGACATGCTCATCAAAAGCATTAGCCCAGAGGGCCATGTGAGAGATTTTAAGGAAATATTTCAGATACTAGAACATTATAATATGGAGCTAAATCTAGCCAAATGTACCTTCGGCATTACTTCAGGCAAATTCTTAATCTTCTTAATCACCAGCTGAGGGATCGAAGCCAATTCAGAAAAGATTCAAACAATCTTAGACATTGCCCCGCCTAGAACATTGAAGGAGATGCAGTATCTCATTGGACGGATCGTAACCCAAAGCGAGTTTATGTCAAAGGTGGGAGAAAGGTATAACTCCTTCTTCAATGCCTTAAAGAAGTCTCAGAAATTCGTATGGATACCCAAGGTCAAGCAGCCTTTGATAAACTCAAAGAGTACCTCTCATCGTCACCTCTCCTCTCTCGGCCCGTCTCTAGTGAGAAACTCTACCTTTATTTATCTGTATCTTACCGAACTCTCTGTTTTGCACTTGTGAGATAGGATGCCACTGTGCAAAGACCCATTTATTATGTCAACCGAGTCTCCAAGAGTCCCAAATCAATTATAGACTTATCAAGAAGGTGGCCTTTTCTTTTGTCATAACTGCCTGTCACCTCCGTCCTTACTTCTAGGCATACACAATCGTGGTGCTAACCAACCAACCTTTAAAGTCAATCCTATAGAAAAGTGACATCTCAGACCATCTTATCAAGTGCAGAATCAAGCTCAAAGAGTTCGACATCAAGTACCAACCGAGACCCGCCATCAAGGGTCAAGTCTTAGTTGACTTCATCCTCAAATGCACCTTCCCCAGTTTTGTCGAACTAGCTATCGATAGTCCTCTAGAAGGGTGGTCGACTCATCGTGGACTTTGCACGTGGACAATTCTTCAAACTCATAAGGAAGTAGAGCCGAACTCATCTTAGTAGGCCCCAAGGGCTTCAAAGTGGAATATGCTCTTTATTTTGACTTTCAAGCCACCAATAATCATGATGAATATGAAGCACTACTGACAAGCCTACAAATCACGGCACTATAGGAAGTTTGAGACATCTGAGTGAAGACTGATGGCTAGCTTATGGTCAAACAGATCGAGTAAATGTATGATACCAAGGAATCGACGATGATGAAATATCTCTCCAAATTTCAGGTAGTAATGAGCAAATTTAACAAAGTTGGCATACAACAGATTCCCAAATCTAAGAATGCTAGGGCTGACATGCTCTCCAAGCTCGCAAGTTCAGATACTATTGCAACCAACCATGCAGTCTATGTCAAGAGTCTCCCATACCCAAGTATTGACGAACCAGAAGAAATCCAGGTAGCCGACAGTCCACCAAGCTCGAATGATCCAATCCAAGCCTATCTTAGAAGTAGTCCGTTAGTCCCTATGGCAATCAAGAAGAGAGGTTGAATTGATTATCCCTAAAAAAGTTTAGATTAGTCTCCAATTAAACTAATTATCCTAAGACCAAAAATGCATGCAAAAGTATAGAAAAATAAAAGAAAGGGGGAAAAACCCGATTTATAATGGTTTAGTCTTAAGCCTACATCCACTCTTCCATCTCAATAAGACAAGGTCCAACAACTATTAGTTTTCACAATCAATGAGAGTTACAAGTTTGAATACATCTATTCTTGTTGATAATCTACACCTTTAACTTTGAGGATGACTTAATGCAACAGGCACTCTATATTAACTCTCACTCAACTAGTCTATTTACTTAACAAAGTATTCTTCACACTCTCCCCAAGCTTACTGAAGCATTACAATACAAATATATACAAAACAATCTTAAAGAGACTTGCAGCAGACATAACTTAGATTGTTTAAGTAGTCAACTTTCAAAATAAATATCTCATTCCCAAAGTATCGAAATAGCACTATAAAAGATGTTGAGTATACTTTGAATATTAAACTTTAAATTTCAGGAAGTGTTCTTCCAAAACTGATCACCATCATGAAGTTTTAAAGTTACAAAGCTAGCTTTCCAGTACTTTTATTGTCGTAAAAATCTAGTTAAGTTTCTAACTTTGTGTTTGATTTTCTCCACCATATTTTCTAATTTTTACCACTGTAAATATTTAAATTTAAACACCAACAATCCCTTCTTTAACATGGTATTTTCAAATGGTGGATTGTTGGAGAAATAACAAATGGCAAAATATCTCCTAAAAACCAGCTTATTGTTCCCGGAAACTTGCTTTTACTTAAGTAAATAATTTGAATTTAAATCTTCAATCACCTGAACTTTCTAATGATGTATTTATGTGTGTTTTTAGAATAAATGCAACACTCAATCTATAGTTAATCTGCTAAACTAGATCTTGATTTAAGATAAAATCACATTTGCTTCAAAACTGTCCAAATTCTGCAATGTCTCAACTTCTTCTATAAAAGCATGATACTTCTATGTTAACATATTCTATACAGCTGTTGTTTTTACGGAAATTTCTATAGAACCTCAGCTTTTACCATAGAAGATTATGTTATTTGAAAAATTAATATTTTAAAAAATATACACATTTGGTAAATTGATTAGTCATATATATAGGATTTTGTTATTATCAAAATATTAGAGCTCGACAATAATTTTCTTAACAATCTCTCCTTTTTTTATGACAACAAAACTATAAAGAAAATTTGAAAAATGAATGCTCAAGATCGTGCTCCCCCTCTATTAATGAATATATGAACATTTTGTAATCTCCTTTTTAATTTTAATATGCGCATAATTTTTCATAATTTTTTACATTTTCTCTATCTCCCCCTTTTAGTTTTATCAAAAATAAGAAACGTTAAATTTAGATTCAAAAATTACAGACATTCATTGAAACACAGAAAAGAAACAAAAATCATTTTTTTTAAGAAAAGGAGAAACAAACTCCAATTTCATTTCTAATGAACCAAACATTTCTTTATTTAAAGGTCTTGCAAAAATATCTATCAATTGATTTTTAATATCAATATATTCTAAAACAATATCTCCATGTAAAACATGATCTCTTCTAAAATGGTGTTTAACTTCTATGTATTTAAATTTAAAATGATTTATAAGATTTTTTTATAAGACATATAGCATTTGTATTATCATATTTTATCAAAATATTTTTATAATCTAATCTATAATCTTTTAGTTATTATTTTAATCAAAGATTTGAATACAACAATTTTCTATTTACACATATTCCAACTCGACGGTAGATAAAATAATTGAATTTTGATTTTTAGATTCCCAACTTATAGTCATATTTCTTAAAAATTGACAAATATCTGAGATAGTTTTCCGATCAATTTTATATTTGGTATAATCGGCATCCAAATATCTAATTAATTCAAAATTTAAATTTATTGCATACAAAATCCCTAGATTATAGGTACCCGTAATATATTTTAAAATTTTTTTTGTGACTTTTAAATTTGATTCTTTGGATTTATTTTGAAGCTTAACACACAAACATATACTAAATAAACTGCTACATATCTTTCTCTTTTTCATCTAAATCTAACTTAATTAAGGTAGATATTAGAATATTAACATGTTTTGAAGTTCTCATGCCAAATTTCTTAATTAACACTTTTTTATATTTTTCTTGATTTATAAAAATTTTTTCAGGTGTTTGTTTAATTTTTAAAGCTAAAAAGAAATTCAATTCACTAATCATAGACTTTTCAAATTCATTTCTCATCATATTACTAAAATTATCACATAAATATTCATTAATAGTATCAAAAATAATATCATCAATATAAATTTGAACAATTAAAATATCATCATTAATACACTTAATAAATAAAGTAATATCAACATTTCATTTCTTAAAATTATCTTTTATAAGAAAATCACTTAATTTTTCATACCATACTCTAGATATTTGTTTTAACCCATATAATACTTTTTCTAATTTATAAATATAATTTTTTTATTACATTCTTCAAATCTAGAGGGTTGACTAATATATATTTTTTCTTTTCCCAGTACAACTGTTTATTCATAATCTATTCTCTTTTTTAGTGAATATCTTTTTACAACTATTTTAGTTTTATTTCTTACCATATTTCTATTTTCATCTATTTTATTTTTAAAATATATTTTGTTCCAATTATATATTTATCATTTAGTTTGGATAACTAATAACGATATATTATTTTTTTTTAATTGATTTAATTCATCTTGTATTGTTTCTATCCAAATTTAATTTTTAAGAGATTTTTCTATACTTTTTTTTTATGTATGACAAAAATACAAATTAATTCTCTATATTTCTATAATTTGAGTGATTAAGTAAAAATTTCTAGTTTCTAATGACCTCTCCTTTAGATTCATTTTCAATTTTTATATCTTTATTTTTATTATTCTCATTTGAGAGTTCTAGTATTTTTATATTCTTATTATTTTCTTCATTTTCTAAATCTTGAAATTCATTTTCATAGAATTTTACATTAATAGTTTATTCCACAACTCTAATTTCTTTATTAAACACTATAAATATTTTACTATTTAATGAATAGTTTACAAAAATTCCTTCTATAGGTTTTTCATCAAATTTACTTAGAGTGTTTAAATTATTTTTCAAAATATAATTTGTACAACCAAATATATAAAAATATAAAATACTATGTTTTCTACCTTTAAAATTTTCAAAAATGATTTTATTTGTCATAAATATAATATAAACTTTATTAATTATGTAACATGTATAAAAGCATATTCGGTTCAAAAATATTTTTTTATACCACTATCATTTCGCATAGTCTTAATTATTTTTTGAATTATTTTATTTTTACGCTCTACCATTCTATTTGTTAGGATGTATGATATATCAAAAAATTTTGATTAATTCTCTTTTTATCACAATATTCCAAAATTTCTAAATTATCAAATTATTTTGCATGGTCCGTCCTAAGACTACTTATTTTAAGACCCTTTTCAATTTCACTTTTCTTACAAAAATTTTAAATGATTTAAATGTATCATTTTTATTAGTTAAAAATAAATCTAAAAAAATCATATACAACTACTATTCCATATTTATTTTCTCCTAAACTTAGGTTTCTTACATATCCAAAAGATCCATACATACAATTTCTAAAAGTTTAGAATTTAAAATATAATATTTATTCTTAAAGAGGCTTTTACTTGTTTATTTAATAAACATGCGTTACTATTTACGTATTCTTTTAAGGAAATTTCTAAAATAACTCTTATTAATTTTTCTTTTGACAATTTTTCTAATTAGTTAAAAATTTATATGTTCTAATTTTTTATGAAGTAAAAATATCATTATTTAAGGTCATTAAGCAATTTTCCTTTAAATTATTTAAAATTGTGGAATCTACTATATAAATATTTCTTATCCTAATTCCTTCAAAAATCTTTTTTTGTGTTTCACTATGAAAGACAATGCACTTACTTCTTTTAAATAAACATCATAGCCCATGTCACATAATTGAGTCACATTTAAAAGATTATGTATCAATTTATCTACAAATAAAACATTTTTAATAGATGTAGAATTTATACCGATTATATCTTTACCAATGATCTTTCTTTTCTAATTATCACCAAAGGTAACCACTTCATGATCTTTCTTTTCTAACTCTTTGAACAATGAGGCATCTCCCGTCATGTGTATTGAATATCTATTATCTACATGCCATTTTTTTATTTTTGTCTCATGTTGTTGCACAATAAAGTAGAACTTGAATTCTCTAGAAAACAAGATTGTACCCATATTGCACTTATCTTGTTTTTCACTAAATTTATTCAATCTTAAAAACCAAAAGTTTACAATATGACCATATTTATAGCAACAATAGTATGAAAAGTTATTTTTCATTTTCTGAAAATTATATCTATATTTTTATTTTTCATTTCAAAAATCAGGTTTTTGATTTTTTGAAAAATTTTTGAAATTTATGTGAAAATAAAGTGTTTCACAATTTCTTCTATTCTCAGAACCTCTGTTTCTATGACTACTGCTTATATGCCTGAAATCCGCAATCTGTATATTTTTGTTTTACCTGTTCTCCATTTCTTTCACAAAACAATTCTTTTAATTTGTAAAACTGATCCATTTACATTCTAATGGCCTAGACCTCTCTTATAAAAATCTTTTCTTTGAATTGCAAGAAGTCTAGTCAATTTTTTATTACTTTTATTAAACTTTTGGAAGGTACTTTTAATGGACATGGACATATCTTCTTCCCTTGTTTTCAAGCAGCTAATTTCATCTTTTAAGACAATTTTTTCTGATTTTACAACATTTATTTCAAAGTTTAAAACTGAGTTTGTTTGTTTCAAAGTATACTTTTCATTTTCTAAATCAATTATTCTGCATTTTAACTTAGTAATCATATTAAACACATTTTTAACATCAAAACAAGAATATGTAGAACTTTCAGACTTAGTGTCAGAGGTAACTGTGACTTTGCCATGAGACAAAAATTGGCTTATTCTATACTTTTTGAACTTTCTGATTCTGAATTGGATTCATCCAAATTATTCTATATTGTTGTCATTGCCTTTTCCCTTTTTTGGAATTTTTGGAATTTTTGCAACTTCTTCAAAAGGACTGGACATTCATATTTGATGTGTTCAGATTTCTTACATTCGTATCAGATCAATTCCTCCTTTTCTTGCTTCATTTTGGTGCTTTTATCTACATCACTTTTGGACTTTCGAGAGACATTAGCTTTATGAAATTTTATAGATTGCTTACCTCTCTTTCTGAGCACTTGAGACGGCCTTAAAGCCAACAAGTTCGTATCACTTTCACTGTTGTCTTCTTCAGATTTTGCTTCCTCCTTTGCCACAAATACAATGATCTTTTTCTTCCCATCATTTTTTGCAGAATGATGGACTTCTGTTTCATAAGCCATTAGCTTTCCTCTTAGCTTATTCAAAAATAACTTTAATAGGTCATGAGTTTCCTCGATTGCTGTTTTCTTGTCATCCCAGACTCTAAGAAGGATTTGAAGGATTTTTCTGACAAGGTCTGTGTTTGTAGAAGTTTTTCCAAAGGAAACTAACTCATTTGTGACGGTTGTGAAATGTTGAACATGTCAAACATGTCCTTTATTGACTCTTCTAGCTGAAATATGAAGAGTTCATACTCATACATTAAGAGGTTAATTCATGTGCCTTTTACTGTTCTTATACCTTCATGAGTGATGTATAATTTATCTCATATATCCTTAGCTATAGCACAAGAGGAAACAAGGTTAAACTCAGTGGGAGAAATAGCACATAAGAGTAAATGTTTGGCACGTGAGTTAATAGATATTTTTTTTTTGTCATCCTCAGTTATTATGTGAATTTTTCTTTGTAAATTTTCTTGGGAAATCACTTCACATGCCTCATAATCGATGACTTGAATAAAAGCTTCCATCCTACGCTTCCAATGGAAGAAGTTTACTCCATCAAAATAAGGTATTCTATCGGTGTGTCAATTTTGATGCCATTGGATTTTTTGATTAAAAATTGAACACTTTTCAAAGAAAGAGCACTTGCTCTGATACTACTTGTTGATTCATATGGCAATCAAGAATGGGGGTTGAATTGATTATCCCTAAAAAAGCTTAGATTAGTTTCCAATTAAACTAAATAATCCTAAGACCAAAAATACATATAGAAGTGTAGAAAAATAAAACAAAGGGAGAAGAAAACAAGTCCGATTTATAGTGGTTCGATCTTGTATCTACATCTACTCTTCTAGCTCAACAAGTCGGGATCTAGCAACTGCTAGTTTTTACTATCAATGAGAGTTACAAGTTTGAATACATCTATTATTGTTAACAATCTACACCTCTAACATTGAGAATGATTTAGTCTAACAATTACTATACCTTAACTCTCACTCAACTAGTCTATTTACCCAACAAAGTGCTCCTGATACTCTTCCCAAGCTTACTAAAGCTTTACAATACAAGCATACACAAGACAATCCCAAATAGACTTGCAGCAGACACAACTTAGACTATTCTAGTAGTCAACTTTCAGAATAAATATCTTTCTCCCAGAATATCAAAATAACACTATAAAATATGCTAAGTATTTTTGAATATTGAATTTTAAATTACAAGAAGTGTTCTTCCAAAACTGGTCACCATCATAAAGCTTTAAAGTTGCAAACATCGCTTCCCAACACTTTTATTATTGTAAAAATCTAGTTAAATTTATAACTTTGTGCTTGAGTTTTTTCATCATATTTTCTGATTTTTATCACTGTAAATGTTTGAATTTAAATATCAACAATCCTGATATTTCAAATTTGAAAATGGTAGACTGTTGGAAAAATAACAAATGACAAAATATCCCCTAAAAACCAGCTTGTTGTTCCCAAAAATTTGCTTTTACTTCAGTAAATAATTTGAATTTAAATCTTCGATCAATGAACTTTTTGATGATGTATTAAGGTGTGTTTTTAGACTAAATGTAGTATCAAATTTACACTTAATCTATTGACTAGGTCTTTGTTTGAGATAGAATCACAATTGTTTCAAAATTATTTAGATTCTGCAAGGGCTCGATTTGTTCTATAGAAGCATGATGCTTCTATACTAATATCTTCTATACAGCTGTTGATTTTACAAAAAATTCTATAGTTTCTACCCATAAAAGATCATGTTATTTGAAAAATTAATATTTTCAAACAGCCTACATACTTGGTAAATTGATTAATAATATATGTAGAGTTTTGCTATCATCAAAATATTAGGGTTCGACAATAATTTCCTTAACATGGTCAATTGTCGGACTCCTCGTAGGAGGCAATAAAGATCAAGCATAGAGCCACATACAATGCCATCATTGGCGGAGTACTCTATAAGAAGTCCTTTATACACTCCTATCTCAAGTGCCTGACACTCTAGGAAGGGAATTATGTCCTTGAAGAAATCCACAAAGGAATATGCGACAACCATTTAGATGCATGATATCTAGCTAACGAGGCTATACAATAAGGATACTATTGGCCCACTGTGAAGGCTAACGTGGAGATTTATATCAAATGATGCAATAAACACCGATGCTTCTCCTTAGTGCCTCACCAACCCTCCTCCAAACTCTGCCCACTCACAAGTTCATGGTCGTTCGCACAATGGGGGATAGATATATTGGGACCATTTTCACTAGCCACCAGACAATAGAAATTCCTGATTGTCGCCATAAACTGCTTCACTAAGTGCGTGGAATCTGAGCCATTCACTTAGATAACAGTATGCAAGATCCAAACGTTTGTATGGATGTCTATTATTACTAGATTTAGTCTACCCAACGTCTTTATCAATAACAATGGCAAACAATCTGATAACAAAAATTTTCAAAAATTCTGCAGTAAACTCGAGATTCAGCATCGTTTTACCTCTATCACTTATCCACAAGCAAATGGCCTCGCCGAAGTGATCAACCGAATGATCCTCCAAGAACTCAATAAGACACTAGACAAAGTGAAGGGCTGATGGGTAAATGAACTCTATGGAATCCTTTGGCCCTACGAACTATGCCCAGATTGGTCACCAGAGAAACGCTATTTAATCTCACCTATGTGTGTGAAGCAGTCCTACCGGTGGAGATAGGCATCCATTCGCAACGTATAAACCAATATCAGTCGGAGACAAATAAGCCTACATAGCGTAAAAAACTAGGTCTCTTACCAGAGTTACGAGATATTACATCCACTTGGATGGTTGCTTACCAACAACAAGTAGCCCGATACTATAACAAGACGATGAAGACCAAAATCTTCAAACCGGGGGACTTAGTCTTACAAAGACCAGAGGCAACAAAACAGGCACCACCTAGAGGAAAACTCGTACCAAACTGGAAAGGTCCGTACCGAAAGCGTTTGATAATTCATCCAGGAACATAACGACTCAATCATTTAAATGGTTCTGTTATACCTAGAGCATGGAACTCAGATAACTTACACAACTGCTATCAATAATTCTTGTCATTTTTCCAATTTTAATACATGCTCCGGTTTATTGGCAATAACATTATTCTTTTACATAACATTGTTCGTTGGGTCCCAATGCCCACGGGTCTTTATTCCGTTACAGTATTCATTGTAGGACTATCACTCGGTTTTGTATCTCACATGGGTTTTGCACTCATCCTAGTTAACATACGAGATCTAACTCCAGAGTGGGTGACTCCCACTATCTCCCAGCTCCGTGCCTTATACAAATTCTGTATCCATTCTAGCCAATATACGAGATTAAACTCCTTAATGGGTGGCTCCTACTATCTCTCAGCTTTACGCTTCACACAGGTTCTGCATCTATCTTAGTCAACATATGGGATCTAACTCTCAAGTGGATGGATTCCACTATTTCTTGGCTCTATGCCTCACATGGGTTTCGTACTTAACTTACCCAACATACGAGATCTAACTCTTGAGTGGGTGACTCTTACCATCTCTTGGCTCTATGCCTGATGTGGGTTTTGCACCCGTTCTATCAGCTTTTACCTCTCAAATGCTCTTTCACTTCTATGTCCTATGTAGGTCCTAGCAGGACACGACATGTAGTCTCTTTAACATACACCTCACTAATCTTTTAGTTTTCTACCTCTCGCATGATCTCTAGATTAAGGTGTAGTTGTAAGATCGCTGGGCTCAATTCTTTTATCCCGACACATGATCAAGTGACAAAATATAATAGTGACAAAGAAGAAAGTTCTTTGCTCATTTATCCATCCAAAGTTTTGTTCATGTTAGAATTTATACAAGCAAAAGTAAAAAACAGTAAGGATATTTGACTTCAACACAACATGATGTTTACATATCAAGAGTATAAAGTTGGGAAGGAAAAACACAATGGAAATAAAATATACAAGGTGGAAATTATAGAGAAAGATAGGCTGTATCAAGGTACTTCTCCTCCTTTATCTCCTCTCGTCGCGTTGCATTCAATATTGCCGATCATCAGGAGGAAAGGAGAAGAAAACTCTACGGTCAATAAGCATTCCTGAGATTGAATCCTTGCTGATAGGTTCATTTTTCCAATCCTATCTTCATATATTTCTTTTCCCCACTCCTTAGCCCAGGAAACACTGGCAACCCTCAACTATTAGTCATCTATTACACTTATTGCCCAAGTGTTCCCCTATGATCTTCTTGGGGAAATGTTTCCACCTTCCAAAGGACTCATGAAAGGAAGGGAAAGTATCTCCATCCACAGCAAGGTCCCTTGAAACCTCAATGTCGAGCCATCACAAGAGATTCTTCATGAATGTCATGATGGAACCTCGCAACGACAGTTTCTCTACTGATTGAATCTCGTATCAACAATCCACACACTCACTCCATAGCCACATAATCTTACCTCACAAAGAACTCTCCAAAACATCTTGCTAATGGTGGGATACAAAAGAATCACCATACAGAAGCCCTCATTCCTGAACTTGCCAATACTAAAATATTATCGTGATTCAAAACTGCCTATTATCTCTATTTTTCATAAATTTTGCTACTCATGAATCAGAACCCAAACATAACTTCATCTCACAAAATGAATTGATGAAACTCTAACAACTATTCCCTATTATTTATAACCATAGGAGGCGTATCGAACACAATTCTCAATGATCAAAGTGGCACGCTTCAAAACTAAAAAATTAATTTCACATTTAATGCCACCCCTTATGTCTTTTCCACTCACTAACAACCGTTTTGCTCTCATGCCCTTTCCACTTCACCAACGTACACCACTTCTACGTCTTTTCCACTTCACAACTTTTCAAACCACCAATATCTACTGCATTTATGCTACACTTTCACGCCTATACAATTTTCCAAATTTTTATCACTTTAACTCTACTCCTAATGCCTTTTCTACAAAATGATATTAGGAGTATGGAAAAATGATGGTACAAAGTCCATTGACCCATTACCACGAAGTCTTAGAAGGTCCATAATCATAAAGCCTGCAAACTGCTAAGTCTGGTCTCTCAGCAAATACTCTTACTCTCACATCTCTATTCGGTTGAAGTTCCTCTTTCAACCTTAGTCTCTCAGTATAACGTTCTCTGAATCGTTATTCATCCAGGTCACCACTCAATAAAACCCTCTCGACCATTATCTTACTTCTCTCTATGCATTGCTTGGTCATTCTTTTTTGACCTTTTGAACTCTCGATCCTTACAAAGATAATTCATATTACGCGACGGGTCCTAGTCGTGATTATCCAACAAGAAAAGAAATCTTTAACAAATTTAACATTTTCTTAAATCGATACGAATCTACCATGATCTCTCTCGATTAGGAAGTAAATCTCCTAATGGAGACTTCCTTGTTCCCTATGAAAGCACCTGTAACTTTCCTATCTCAAAAGATTCTAAATCTATAGAAAGTTTACAACTATGATTTTTGTAATCTCGAAAGATTTTCAGCTATCTTCCCATAGGGTAAGTAGGGTTTCTACATCCCTAAACGCATACAACACTCACTCCACATGCTAAATATACAATGTAGAGGCAACTTGTAAGGTATGCACACTTTGCTCTACTTATAGCACATGACTAGACAAGGCTCAGACTCTTTTAGTCTTTCATTCCCCTTTATCTCTCTTTCTGACTTGATGTTGGAGACTCCTCCATTGGAGCCACCTTCGGTAGGTTTTTTGCTTGTCTACACTCTGAAGACAACCCAGCAAGTGTAACATCACTGGTTCCCTATTCAAGCCAGAAGGACGATTTACTATAGAGTTAAATTTGGTTTCAACACTTCCCTTCCAATTCTTTGATATTCTTTCGATTTTTCATTCTCAATTTTTTCCTCTTCAATTCTTTCATTCCCACTCCAAATCCAAAACCCTCCTCCTCTTTATCTCTTCAACCAATTTCAAATCTCTCTCTCTCTATCTCTATCACTTATAAATGGCTACCAAATCAGCAAAAAATAGAGAAGAAACCTAAAGAGGCATCATAGGCGGATAAGAAGAAGAAGGGAAGACACTTTGCTTCTTTCTGTGTGGACACATCGAAGGGAGAAGATGAACAAGAAGTAGAAATATGTTCCTCTGAACTTCAAGAAACTGTTGTTGGTGTGAAGTCCACAACAAAGAAGAAGCTAAAGGCAGAAGGTTACAAAGCCGATAAAGCCAAAGGCTAAAGGCTACCAAATCGAAGAAGCTAAGGTAGAAGGCTACAAAGACAAAGAAGGAAACTATAATAAAATTGGCTAAAGCTCCTGCCAAGCCTAAAGCGTATTCCAAGAAGCCAGCCAAGGCAGCAAGAACTTCACCGAGAAAGAAAGTAAGCGAAGGAAAGAGAGAGTGAGATGTCATTTTGGCTAAAAAATTTATGGTTTATTAGAAGCTATCTTTTTTATCTTCTCAAAAGAATTCAATCAAATATAATATAAAAGCACATTGTTATGGAAGAAAATAGATAGAGATAATATGAGAGAGAAAGTTCTCTATATTTTATTGTGCATTTAATATATTGAACAAATGAAATATTTATACAAGTTGGACTATGTACATAAAAGGAATATCTTAAAGTCAAGCTAATCAAATAGTTTTGATATATCAACATATTTTGACACAATATTGACATATTATAATATTTGAGTTGATCTATATAAAAAGATGTTGATAATAGTTAGAAATATTTGACATAATGACCGCATATAGTGTCATATATATCCTCTAAGAATACTTATAATATGTATATTAACATATAGAAGATAACATATATGTTAACATCCCCCTCAAACTCAAACTAGTAAGAAGTCTGCCATTTTGGATTTGCGAATTAGATTTTGAAATCGCCGAGTTAAGTGTGACTTGGTGAAAATATATGAAATCTGAGATTGGAAAGAGATAGTAATAAGTTGAACAGTGCCGCAAGGACATGATGTTGCACAAGGTGACAGTCAATTTCAATATGTTTGGTACATTCATGAAATATATCATTGTTTGCAATTTGCTTGGCATTTCATTATAATGAAGAGGAATGGCTGAGGAGGAGGTGATACCCATGTCTTGGAGGAGCCATCATAATCAAAGGAGATTAGAAGTGGTATCAGTAAGGGCTCGGTATTCTACTATTGTACTAAAATGAGAGACAATTATTTGTTTCTTGTTACACCAAAAGATGAGGGAGATACCAAAAAACAAACAATATTTGGTAGTGGAGCGATGATCAGTTAGGTTATCACCCCAATTAGTATCAGAATATACCCGTAGTTCTAGTAAAGATGAGCTACACAAATGAAAACTATGAAATAGAGTGCCTTGAATGTAACGAAAAATGCAAATAGCCAAAAAGTTAGTGATTCGTGGTGCACTCATAAATTGATTAATAATGAATAGTATAGGCAATGTTGAGATCTAATACAGTAAGATAAATAAAACTACCAACTAGTTGACAATAAAAAGTAGCATCACTGAGAAAAGTCCCTTAAGTAGTTGAGAGATGAGCATTGGTTCAAGAGAAGTGTTGACCATTTTAATATCCGTGATGCTGGCACATGAGATAAGGTCGGTACTATATTTTGTTTGAGATAAAAAATATCTACACTCAATGGATGTAACCTCAATACCCAAAAAAATGACTGAGAATATCTAGATCTTTCATTTCAAAATACCGGTGGAGAAATGAATTAAGAGCAGAGATGGCATTAGTCTCATCGCTGGTACGGCTGGTAATCGAGCGTTTTGAGTCGGGATCCCAAGCTTGACCTGTTTGAAATTTTATGCATTCCAGCCCAAACTCAGCTCGAAAGAGCTTGAAGAATTAAGGCTCAAGCTCAGCCCAAGAAATTAATAGGGCCTCAGGCCCATTTCGGGCCAATCTCGACTCATTTAAGATCCAAATCCCAAAAAAAAAAAAGCGAAAGCTTCCAAATCCAAACTGTAGGAGTGGGTTTTGATTAGATAAAACAGATGTAGATGTTCATGAAGAAGCATCGTCACTTATCATAAGTCACATGGCGATGAGGACGGCGAAGAGAAGACGAATCGCTGCCAATGGTAGTGAGAGAAAGATACTAAGAGAGAGAAAGAGGCAATTGCATGGGGAGAGAAAAGGGTTTCTCTAGTGATCCTTTCACTTCCAGCATTTCGTGCATGGAACAAACTCCAACGAAGGAGGGGGTGATGGCGACGGGAGATATGGGAGAAAAAACGATGAGAACAATAAGAGAAAGATGAAAAGAAAGAGAATCTAGCCATCATCGGATGGTGATGTTGGCAGCCAGAGGAGACAGGGTTGGTGGCGTGGCTGCCGGAGAGGGAAGAGGGAGAGGCGGTTATGGGAGAGGAAGAGACACATGAGAGAGGGGGAGGGAGAGAGGGAGTAAGGTGTTTGCACAAACCCCAACGCCTCTTTTTTGGTATATGGATTATGGAGAGAGAGGGGGGAAAGAAGATAAATGGTATATTGGTTTTGGTCCCCGGTGCCTCTCTCACTATACATGGAATGACATTTTGGGAAATGTTGGTGGGATTTCAAATAAAATCATATTGAGAAATGGGGATACATGGCTAATTGTAATTTCCTTTGTGTCAAAAGTACAAGAAATAGAGTTGGCTAATTGATGTAACAACTGTAGACCACAATATATGCACAAAATCGAAATTGCGACCTTCCATTTCATTCCAAATTCTTTAATTGACCATCATACCCCTGTGCCCAAAAAAATTTATATGAATGCTTGGTATTTTTAAATAGGCCGGGCTTATATCAGGTCAAACGTATTAATGTTCAGGCTCAACCTAAAATTAAAACGAGTATAAAAAATAGACCCAAACTCGGCCCGACACCCTAAAATGAGGCAAGCTCGGCCCTTCAAAATGGGTCGAGCTCGGGCCGGCCTGGCCCAATTGACAGTCCTAATCACTGGTGATGATTATATCATCGATATTGAGAAGAAGAAGAGTTGTCATCCGATTGGTTTTTCGAACAAACAAGCCATGATCATAAGCACTAGAATGAAAACCAAGACGGCTAATTGTGGTACTAAATTTAGAAAATCATATCCGAAGTGTTTGTTTAAGACCGTATAAGATTTTGTGAAAATGACAAATTTATTTAATGGATGATTATAATTTGGTAGGGGTTGTATGTATACTTCTTCGGTTAGATCGCCATTGAAGAAGGCATGCTTGGCATTTGTTTGAAATAACGGCTAACATTTACTAGCAGCAACATCAATGGGACTATAGACTAAGATTAAATGAGTTACAAGGACAAATGTCTTATCGTAATTAATGTCGTACTCCTATGTAAAGCTTTTCCTACAAGTCGAGTCATGTACTGATCAATAGACCCTTTATTTTGTAGACCCATTTGCTCTTGACAACATACTTTTCTGAAGGTAAGTTGACTATGTCCCATGTATTTGTGCAGATAAAAGTCTATAGTTCTTCTACCATTACTTACTACCATAGAGGGTCAGTATTGGATCATTTGAAAGAGGTGAAGGATGATCCATTGGAGTATATGATGGATCCACAGTTACAAAAGAGTCGATAAGAGCATATGGAGGTAAGGTCAAGCTACATGGGTTATTAAAATAACCTATAAGAGAAATATCAGGAAATAGATGTACAATTGGGTTAGAGAAGAACGGTTAAAAAGGGTTGCTGATTTTGAATTGGAAAAGAGTTGAGAAAATTTTGTGTTTCCAAAAGATTACGTGTCTAGAGATAAAAAATTTTTGAGATAATGGATCCCAACATCTATACCCTTTGTATTATATTTCCTATCCTAGGAAACAATATAATCATACTCGTGGTTCTAGTTTAGTATGCTCTTGAGGTTGAAGAAGAACAATGCAGGTGCTACCAAAGACTTTGAGAGAGTGGTAGCTAGAAACACAATTATATAGTTGTTTATAAAAAGAGATATCACAAATGACTGGAGTGAGAATATGGTTGATAGTATTCATAGCTTTAAGAGTTGCTTCTCCCTAAAATATTTCTCGACATGAGGAACTTTTGAGGATGGTTCGAACGATAACTAGAATATGTCTTTGTTTCCATTCAGCTCGGACCATTTTGTTGAGAGGTTTTTGGACAAGATCTTTGGATAATAGTATCTTGTCATACATTATCGGTGCAAAGTATTTTGATTTCATAAGAGAATATAGTCTGAATCATATTTGCAAAACGAAAGTAAGTAGAAAATAATTCAGACTTATGAGCAATAAATAAATCTATGTATAACGAGATAAATTATCAATAAAAATAACATAATAACATGAACCTCCCTTTTGTGTCATGAAAGGTAAGTCCACAAATATCAGAACGAATCAAGTTAAAAGGTGCTAAAGAGGTAAAATCATTATTAGAAAAATGTAAAGTATGACCTTTTGAAAGTTGACATGTAACACAATCAAAACTTGCACACTTGATTTGTCCCCAGGAATCATTAGAGATGAGGGATCCCAATCAAACATCAAAAGGATAACCAAGACAAGAATGCTAGATAGTAGTTAAAACAGCAACAGTAACTAGACCAACCTTATGTCTTGTTCCAGGGATCTTGCCTATCTATGGATCCTACAAAACACAACCACGACTCAAAAAATATAAGTCAACACCAATGTCACATAGTTGACCAATAGATATGAGATTTAAAGATAATTTTGGAATAAGAAAAGTATTTGATAACTATAAGTTACATGTCTTATCAGTGCCTATACTTTGAAGATGTAAGTAGAATTATTAGCAATATGAATAACATGAAAAGTAAGAGAAATAGTGGAAGATTCAAAGATAGATACGTCAAAAGTCATGCAATTGCAACATGTAAAATCTAAGTGTGATGAATGGGGGGATACCTGTTTGGACAGACAAGGCAAGGGAAGGAGTATCAAAATCTAGTTGAAATTACTAAAGAAGCATTTAAAGATCTTTTAAGGAAAACTTAGGAGAATTCCAAGTTTTGGAAGAATAGCTCTCTTGTGGACCCTCAGTGGTAGCAGCAACAAGAGTAGCAAGCTGAGTGTGAAGGGATTTAAAAGAATTACCTTGTCCAAACGTCTATTGTCTAAAAGAATTACCTTGTCTAAACGTCTGTTGTCTAAATGTATGTTTGAATCTTGTTTTGCATTCAGAGAAGTGATGACCAATCTTTTTGCAGTAACTACAATATCCTTTTCGAGACTTTTAGCTGATTTCTAAAATGAAGAAGACTAATAAGGCGAGGTTGGTCGATGCGAACAACATTGAGACAACTTTCTTCTATGATCAACTTCCTGATGACAGTATTGAGATTGCATAAAGAACCATGATGAAGAAGGGAGTTGCGGATGGGTTCAAATTCATCTTGGAAAGTCATCAATAAATGCCATATTTGCTGGTGATCATGAATATTAGCATATAAAGTGGCTGCATCAGTGTTAGACCATGTAGGATCTCCAAGTGTCAATTGATCTGAGGGTCATTGTTGTTTAAACACGTAACTATGGATAGTTTAGCCAAGTTGTTGTTGTATGTGATGATGATGTATATCGAGTTAAAATCGATTGAGATCATCATAAATAGAATACCGAGTTTTTAATAAATCTCGTTCCTGTTGTGTAGTGTTAAAAATAGAGATATATTGGGCTCTAATACCATAAAAAAAATAGAGAGAAATAATATGAGAGATAAAGTTTTCTATATTTTATTGTATTAAACAAACGAGATGCTTATACAAGTTGAGATATGTATATAAAACAAAAGTCTTAAAGTTAAACTAATTAAATATTCTCCCAAATATATGATATGTTAACAGAATGTTAACATTTTGGGATAGTATTACTTGATATATATAAAAAGATGCCGGTAACAGTAAAAAACTGTCTAATATAATGGTGTCAAATGGTGTGAGGTGTATGGTCCACGGCTTGGTTTGAATGCTTTGCAGAAGATGCTTTAAGAGCTCTAATGATAGGCTTAACCTTCTCAGCCATCTTAATGATTCCCCAAAACATGAGCCGGTACACAAGAACCATTCCCAATAAGATACCAAGATCTACCCACTTGGAGTACATCTCAACTTCCCAAATACTTCTCAGAACCTCATCACCAGTGATGGTTGGTGGCCCGCCAGCTTGATTGTTCGGAAATGTCAGTCCTTCAAATTCGTTCTTGTAGAACCCTTGATTCGCATACTTATGGAATGCAATGTAGTACATTGGATATCTCCAAACAGGCTTGGGAAGATCATCAGGCAATCTAAAGAATCCTCCATTCAACATCATCACGCCTTGAATTCCTGCGCCTGTGATGATTCCCATGAGGAAATCGGGCACAATGCTTGCAACGATCATCATTAGGCTCTCTACCAACATCATGCAGACAAAGAGGACCAAAGCAAAGTAGACAAAGTGATCCAAGCTGCTTTGAAGTCCAACAAGGTAGTAAGCTATTGCTCCCGGAATTACAGAGATCATGATTAAGTAGGGAATGGATGAGAATGTGTTCCCAAACACAAACGCTCCAACTCCATAGTGCCCATTTAATCTTTCTCGACCAAAAATCTGATTTTTAATTAGCAAATTATGAACATGTTAGTCAGTGTTTGCAGAATGTGTGTGTGTGTGTGTGTGTGATACTTACTTTCATGTCCTCCACAAAAGAAGGGAATCCTCCAATTGCCATGAAAGTTAAGAATGCAGCCACAAACATAAGCATTGAACCTCGGGCCTGAAAATTGTGCAGCACAATCATAAGCAGAGCTCATTTGATCCGTGGCATGATTGAGCAAAGATTTTCCATTCTATAATAGTTACCTGAATTGAACCATATGAGTGGCCTACTTGGTAGAAAATAGTGCCCACACATAAGCATAATGCAATGTAGATTGCAAAGCGAAGCCAATAGTAGCCTAGATCACGATACATATTCACAAATGATCGCCTTGTAAGAACAAGACATTGCGTGAGAAAGCTTGCTTGGCTTCCCCTTTTCTTTAGCACTCCTCCTTTCTGTGACATTGATCATTCTGTGCTCAGTTTCAGATGCCTAAACTATTGTTAAAAAGTGTTCAAAGCAAATTGCGAATAAATTGTGCACCTGTTGGCATATTGCAGAAATTCGCTGCAAAACATTTTGGCATGACTCTGATAACTTATACGAATTCACTAGAATGTGAGTGGCTTCTTCTGCATTTGTCACGCCACCTCGTAGTCCTTGTTCTATGTCCTAAATGTTTTTGAAGAATTGGATATTAGGAACATTGTTCCTCCTACCAAATGCCGGTACTTAAATGAATTGCCAAAACTCACCGCATCGAAGTCCTTATTGATAGTTCTAAGGAAGTGATCCGATGGGTTCCTCAGCGTTGGACATGCAAATCCATTGATTGCAAAAAACTGCATTTATTAGAAGGCAGTATTAGAGACTTAGGCTGTTATACTGCAAATTACCAAATCTATGTACAGCATCCTAACAAGTGAAATTAGCCAATTTAGCATTTCTCTCCACAAATGTTTGGCCAAACACATCAGCCTGATAGAACAAGATTTAGACTCTAATCTAACCTTACAAAGTTAGTCATTTTGGTACCAGCCTAAGACATACATTTAGCTGATGTATCACTAGGGGTCACCTTCGGGTATTCTTTCTAAGTGAAAGTGTAGCGGGGCAACCAACAGCCTCTTAGGTTTCACAGACCTTAGCGTTCATAGGCTTGCCCACCATGTGATGCCTGGTTCAAACTATAGCTACTATATTTTGGCCAAGTCTATCACTATAGGCCCACAAAGATGTTAAACATCCACAAAACCTTCTGTAACTTAGAATTTCTGGATATTTTCACAAACAACTTCTATTAATAGGACTCAAACCTCAAATTTATAATGTGCCACATTTATTTGAGCAATCACCTTGTGTCACAAAATCAATTAATATATACATAGAGTAGGTTGAATTTGTATATGGTACCTCATTGGCAGCTGAAGCAGAACCAAAGTAGACAGTCCTGCCAGATGAAAGAAGGCAAAGATTATTGAAAAGCTCATAGACTTCACCACTTGGCTGATGGATTGATGCAATGACAGTCCTTCCATCCAGTCGAGCAAGCTTAGCGAGTCGATTCATGACATGGTAAGACGCTGCACTATCTAGCCCGCTAGTTGGCTCATCAAGGAACAGAAGCTTTGGTCTAGTCAAGATTTCGATGCATATACTGACTCTCCTCTTTTGCCCACCGCTAAGTCCTTTCACACTCCACCCTCCTATTCTTGTGTCAATGGCATCTTGCAACCCCATTTCCCGTATTGTTGTCTCTGCCCTCTCCTTCTTCGCAGCGGTTGACATAGAGTCTGGTAGTTGGAGCTGAGCAGAGTAGTATACAGCTTCTCTTACGGTCAACGTTGTCATTAGAGTATCATCTTGTGTCACATATGCCTGAATGATAAGAAACAAATTAAATCAAAAGTATGAAAATATTATTGTTAATTAGATACATGTTTTTTTTTTGGTACCATGTCTTGGATACCGTCCGATATCTGGGACTTCGCCCCGATTAATCCGGACCGACCGCTGCAGTAGCTCCTTTTCGGAGGGCGGGTCACCCAATGGGGAACGCTCCATACACATGAGCAGTCGAATCTCAGGTATGTTTAAGGGAACTAAACTCATATTCAGTTGAGCCAACCTACGGTGATATTAGATACATGTTTTGTTTTCTTCTAAGACAGATTTTTCATAGAGAAAATCATTCTTCCCCACTATCCTACCATTAGTTAAAGCAAAGTATGAAAATATGTATGAACATGAACAAAGTTAAGATTAGAATGTCAGGCTTCAATCGTGGAATTGCCCAAAAAAACAAGGGAATGAAATTACTTAAAGCAAACTCCACAAGTTATCTAATTACTTAATTACGAATAATTTTGTTTATTGCAAAATTGCATTTTGACTGCATGAGGATTGTTTAAGGCGGGATGAATTATATTGATTGAAAATTAATTATAAAATAAAAATTTATATTTTCCATATCATAATTTTTTTTTTTTGTGAATTTGGGTTAATCTCAGGTGTTTAAAATTTTTAATGTCATTATTAGAATTTTTTTCTTAACTTATATATTCAAGTTTATACAAAACTTGACCCACTTCTTATAACAATAAATAAAAAATAAATTTGTTTGATAAAATTATTTGGTGTTTGATGAATTTATAGAAACTGGTTGACATCTGAAACCAAATTCATACCGAAGTACCAAAGGCCAGAGTTTGCTTGCGACCATTGATCAAAATCTCCCCAGTTTGCGTTGTCTGAGAACCTAATCTCCCTGCAATATATCATCATCCTATCAGAATCCTCTTTAAAATACAAAGAAAAACGTGGCAACAGACTGTATCATCATCCAATATATATATATTTTCCTTTCTTAAAATATGGGGTTTTCAATTTGGCCATGTACAGGTTAATTTAAAATGCAAAATAAAGCTTTGATATCAAGACGTACAAGCTATCGACATCACCATTCTTGAATGTTAAAGATTCTTAAATATGAACAATACCCTTTTCATTTTTGTCCCAACGCTACATTTTCTCTTAATGTGAACAATACCATTTTCATTTTTTTCTGCCCAAGTTGAATCTAAAAATTAAACGTAATCATGTTAGCAATGTCCCAAATTATATGGGAATTCGAATAATGGTAGATGGTTATCCAAATGAGTCAACATTCTCCTTATATTATTTATTTTTTTAATAAACCAACAATATCCAGTAATCATATTGATTTTGATTAAATTCGATTCGAGACGGGTTGAATCCTTAAATGACAAAATTTTCATATATCTATTTTTTTCATATATAAAATTTAAATCTAAAATTTTATTTAAAGAATATCGAACCAACTAGATGTATGAAATTTTAAAACTCAAATCTTATTCCCATCTCAATTCCCTAACAAAAAAAAAAATAACAACTACAAAAACAACAATTTGTTTAAAAGTTGAGTTCTGGTTCAAGTTAGACAAGGTCAATTTTCACATAAAAATAATCAACATCATCATAATTTAATTCTAACTAAGAAATGATTTTTACTTGCAAAATTAAATATTTTTTTATTAAAAATTCTTTAATTTAATATATAAATATTGCAAATAAAACAAGATAGAATAAAAATAATTTTGAAAGAGGCACCTACTGTTATTCTAAAACAAAATAAAACCGTTTCCTTGAGCCTCCTCGAAACAATCGAAAATCTTTCAAATACGAATATGGAATAAAATTAATTATTTTTTAATACCACAAAGTAATTCACAGAAGGTTGACGTGGTAGAAGACGGAGGAATAAAAGTCACAAATGGTAAAAGAGGGAGAGAAGTTGCATTTGAAAAAATATCCGACGAAAGTTGACTTATTATTGCCAAATTTCGATTATCTTCACCCATTTGATCTGGGAGAGGTGACCAACTCGCCGGACAAAGCATCTGCATTCATTGGCCCATCCAACGCAATGAAGAAGGGGAACTAAATTTTGGCAATAACACATGCACATGGGATTATTTCCCTCCCTAATTTATGGAATGAGATTGGTCTCCTAAAAAAAAAAAAAAAAAAAAAAAAAAAAAAAAAAACGAGAATTATAGCCATAGTATTAAAAATATAAATAACTTATGTTTTAAGTTATTTTAAAAGAATTTCCGATCAAAAAAGTTTGGCCGACTACATCTACGATATGTGAGGTGATTGAATCCCTTTAATCAAAAATAGTTTTAAAATAGATGAATATGACACTAATTTGACATTGACACAACATTTGATCATAACACTTGACGTTAGCATGACACACGATCATATTGATGTTTTTTATTAGAAATAATTTTGAGGTTATCATAAGATAAGATAGAGATCATTTCTTTTTTTAGTACTATAATTAGAAATTTTTAAAAAAAATTAATCTATTTTAATTAAAACCAATCAATCATTATCATGGTGAAGCGACCTTAGTATTATTCGTTGTGTTAGAATTTATAAGTGCTATCACATGGTGAAACGGAATAGTAATATGAAAATATAAAAATATGTGTTTTAATACTATCTTCTTTTATTTACACTTATTTTTAAAAGAGTGTGAACTTTAAGCATGCCAAATTGAAATTGTGAACCAAATAGGAAGGGACTAAACAAGCACATACCAGCCAATGCATCAAGAAGAGTAGACTTGCCACAGCCAGAAGGACCCATGACAGCCAACACCTCACCTGGTTCTACATACCCATTGAGGCCCTGCAAGATTGCCCTTCCATGGCTGCTTTCTCTGCTGTCCGATGACACTGTCACCCACAAATCCTTCCATGTCAAGAACACACCATCTTGCTTAATGCCGCCGTCACATGCAACAACAACTTGATTTTCTTCTTGGTTTGGCAATTCAACATTAATGCTTTCATTATCGTCCATCGATGATCTCGCGGTCTCCATCACCATAACTTTTTCCTCTGTAGGCTCCTGATCTTGTGCTTCTTTGATATGAGCATGAGGAGAGATAGTACTAGCAGAGAAGCTGCTAAAAGGGAAAGACTTTTTGGAGGTGATGGTGGTGGTCACCTTGTTATCGTCTTCTTCACCATAATTGCTGGCTTTCTCATTTGAATTCCTTGTTGGGCTGGCACTTGGTGTCCATCTTGGCGCATTTCCTTGTGCATCCATGCAAAAATGAGAGAGAGAGAGAGAGAGAGAGAGAGAGAGATTTGGTTTTGGGAGGTTGTGGTACGCTTAACACTCTAAACACAGAGTGTATTATATAGGCAAAGCTTGGTGAAGTTAGCAAATATTGGAGGGCTGTGAGAAAAGTGTAATCAGCGAACCGTTAGGCCCCTGTTTGGAACCACTTTGTTTCATAAAAAAACTCTTGTGCTGAAGTTGCCACCTCTCTTTTCACCAAAGTCTATGCCTATCGTGTTTAAAAAGTCAATTTACTACGGAGACATTTGGGGCGAAAAATTAAAAACAAAAAAGAAACCTTATTTTCTCATATCTTACCTTACTATCATAGGAAAAGACAAGTGGAAATGGGTGTGTGAGGGCGCGCCGCGCCACGTCGGATGAAAACAGTAACACACTGCTCTCTCCATTTTTTTTTTCATTTTTCGGAGTTCTTTTCTTTCTTCTTTTAAGATCTTTTCTTTCTTCCTTCTTAAAAACAGGAGGGGGAGGGGTGTGAGAGGATGTGCCATTGTGGGAACACTAGCTCAGTGTTCCCTCATTTCTTTTTTTCTCTTTTTTTTTGGGTTTTTTCTTTCTTATATATATATCTTATATTATATAGAAAGAAATAAGTGAGGAGAGAGGAGTGAGACAACGTACCATCTTGGATCGGAATAATAAGCTATTGTTCTTTTTTTTTTGAGATTTTTTTATACTTCTTTTTCTTATACTATTATTATTATTATATGTCAACTGGAATATTTTTTTTTTGGCTTCTTCTTTTTTTTTTAACTTTTTTTCTCACCTATTTACCATTTTTTTTTGTTTCACCATCCTTTTTTTTTTTTTACTTTTTTTGGGTTTCTCTTCTTTTTTCTTTTGCCTCTTTTTTTTCACCCATTACTTTTCTTTTTTTTACTCCTTTTTTTTATTCCGTTTTACTACTATTCTTTTTTTTTTACTTCTTTTTTTTTCCACACATTTACCATTTTTTCTGGTTCTTTTTATTACCCTTCAGTTTTAACTTTTTTTTGGATTTCTTCTTCTTTTTTTCACCCTTTAATCTTCTTTTTTTTATTCTACTATTATCAGTTTGTTACTGTTTATTTTTTTTTCTTTTGTTTTGCATTTTTTTTTTGAGAGAGTGAAAGGGAATGTCACCTCAAATGAGAACAGTTGACTATCGTTCCCTTCTTTTTTTTTCATTTGTTTCTGTTTTTTTAAAACTTTTTTTAACTTTTCATCATTCATCCTTCCTTTTTTTTTTCTTTTACTTTTTTTAGATTTCTTCTTCTTTTTCTTCTTTTTTACTTTTTTTTTCCATTCACTATTCTTTTTTTTTTATTTTATTTTTGATTCCACTGTTACTGATTTACTATTATTACTTTTTTTATTTCTTTTTTTTTTGTTTCTTCTTTTTCTTTTTTACTTTTTTTACCATATACCATTTTTTGTTATTTTTTTAGGATTTCTTCTTCCTTTTTCTACTTCTTTTTTTACACCCTTCACCTTTATTTTTTTCTACTTTTTTTGAGTTTCTTCATCTTTTTCTTCTTCTTCTTCTTTTTTACTTTTTTTCACCACCGTTCAACTTTTTTTTTCACTCTTTATTTGAATTTTTTTCACTCTTTATTTGAATTCTATTGTTATCGGTGTTCTATTATTTCCTTTTTTATTTCATTTTTTATTTTTTTTTTATTTTTTATTTTTTATCTTTCACTCTTTTCTTTTAATAATTATAACACATAAAATAAATGCGGACTAAAGTCACGTCTTGTGCGGTCAGAACCGCTGGCATTAATAAATGAAAAGTGAAACTTCAAAGAGGGCACCAGATCAGACCACGTGGAGTATACCACCATTCTAATCTTTCTATGCTTTTTCCACGTGGATTACACGGAAACGGATGCTCACCGTTATGGACAATTTAGTCATTACAGAAATTTCTAAACTTCCTTAACCCCCTGATATATATTTACCGTAGAATTTATTAAAAATATACGATAAATATATATTTTATCATCATTAATTTTGTTAAAATTTTACGATAAATAGTATTTATCATTAAATTCAATCGTTAAAATCATAAATATTTTTTTTAGTGATTATCATTCATTGCTATGAGAAACTTCATTTACGGTGCATTATTTGATCGATTTGAGTCATAACTTATCATTTAGATAAATTTGTCACCAAGTGTCATTTATTAATTTTTCCTTTATTATTGCTCAAAAGACTTTTCATCAAATGGTATTATCCTTTGACTTTTCCCATGAGCTTTAGTCTTAATGAATATGAACTTTGCTTGTGATGCAAGGCTAGAAGAGGGAAAAAGCGATCAACCTCATTCGTTTGTTATGGCCAAGGTCGAATCAGATCACACAAAGCGGTCAACCTCACGCGGCACCCATTATGGAAGTTTCTTATTCATAATACAAATTTCAAATTTATTGACTCGACGATGATAGGTGCTTTTAAATTCACAAAATTTTCTTTTTATCTGCCCCTATATCTTTTCAGCCGTTAGCATTGAGCTATGGTTTGCAAGGACAATGATCGAGTTTGAATGTTTCAAAACGGTAAATATCATGTGGCCCCCGTCATAGAATTTTCTTATTTATTTTACAAATTTCAAATTTGTGGACTCAAGAGTGGTTAGTGCTAAAAGCGAAATCAATATACAAAATTTAGAGTTAAGTATGAGGGACAACACTCAAATGATTCTTTGCTTATGGATTGTATTAGATTATTTTCTTTAACTACTGAATCTAATTTCTTCTTTGTAAAATATCATAATACATATAAATTCACAAAATTTTGTTTTCATCTATCCCTATATCTTTCGGCTATGAGCATTGAGCTATAGTTTGCTAGGACAACCAGAGTTTGATTTTTTCCAAATGGTAAATGTCGTATAGCGCCCGTTATAGAATTTTCTCATGCACATCCCAAATTTCAAATTTGCTTAACTCAAGAAAGAAAGGTATGTGATGAAAGGGAAATCAGCGTACAAAATTTATGGTTGAAAAATTAAAAACAAACAAGAAACCTTATTTTCTCTAAATTGACAAAAATTTTGTCATTCTACTCATATAACTCAACTAAAATAAATTCTAATTAAAAAAAGTATATATATAATTTTTTATAATCGATATACGCGACTTCAATCGCGTGTACTTCAATAATTCTTTGTTTTGGAAAACAGTGGTGGAGTGATTAGCATTTCACGTTCTTTATTTGTTACAAAAAAAATATATATATAGTATTTTTGTGATGAATTTTGTGACAAAAATTTGAGAAAATTTCATCCCTAAATAAATTTACGATAAATTTTTTGACGAAAAATAATTTATCGCTAATAACTCGTTGCAAATATTTACGACAAATAATATCATATTTGTTGTAAAATTAGCAACCAATACTATTTCGTTGCTAATTTCGTCACAAAAATTAGCAACCAAAATTTTTTTATTGTAAATTTTTGACACATTTTGCGATGAAAAATGTATGTTGCAAACCTATTTCTCGCAAAATTCGTCGAAAAAATTAGTATCAAAAATTTTTTTGTTGCAATTTTACAACCAATTTTGCGACAAATATTATCTGTCATAAATTAGCGACGAATAATTATTTATCGCAAAATTGGCGATGAATTTTTTCGTTGCAAATTTTCAACAAAAAATTTATTGTTGCTAATTTTTGCAACAAATTTTGTGACGGAAAATAATTTCGTCGGAAATTTCACGACAAATTGTTTTTGTCACATAAGTGCGACGAATATTTATTTGTCGTACATTTTGTCACTAATTTGCGACAAGTTCGACGACGAATTTAACAACGAATGTTGCGACGAAGTGTGAAAATTTTAGCAACAAATTTTATGACAAATATCAAAATCAACGACGAATTTTGTGACAAATCTGAAAAATTTGCAACAAAAAATTTGGTTTGTTTTTTTTTTTTGTACCAATTTTCCTCATATATCATATTCATCTCTACTCAGCCAACCAGTTTATGAACTAAACATCCAATATCATCATCAACAAACCATCCAGGGTACCATCCAACAACCAATAATATAAAATTTATCCAGTCTTTACTCAAAGCACTACCATCGTTATAAAATAATAATAAACAGTAATAAATAAGTAATATAATATCAAATATCTAGTAGTATAAACCAAGTAATAATAACAACCATATTTAAATATAAGCATGAAATAAAAAAAAAATTATCTCAAGAAATATCATCACCATCACTGTCACCAGCACTATCATCATCACCAAATATGTCATAACCATCATCACCATCATGTGGAGGAGATTGAAGAGGGGGAATCAAACTTTAAGCGGAGACTAACTGAAGATACTGCATTATAAACTTCTGTTGTGCATAAGTTTCTGTTGTGCACGAAACTCTTCAAATTTATTGTCTCTTCGCCCGAGTTCTGCACACATGGCTTGAAGTTCATTGTCTTTTTGTGCTAACAGCTCCTTCAAATGGCTCAGCTCTTGGTTAATTTACATTAATTCTATTATTACTGATGTCTGGGCGGAAGAAGATAGACCATTGATTTTGTAAGTCCTGCTCAATGAGATCATTCCAAGTACTCTTCCCTGCTTCGCTTCACCAGTAGCCTCAAGCTATAAAGTCATATTATTAACAGATGGCTAAAACATAGCAGCATCATCACTACCACTGGAATTTCTCAGTACAATCTGATCATATTTTTCCTACATTGTCATAAGAGAAATTAAAAAAAAATTAAAATAACAATATAATAAAATATCCAATAAAAGAAATACAAGTGTCAATTAACAGTTTAACAATGTAATAAAATATCTAACAAATAAAATAAAAATACAAAATTGTATTCCTCATTAAGCGATTGATAGCAAACAATAAGAAACAAAAATTAATATGTGAATCAAATATTACAAATTTAATAGACTTATGTAATTGAAATTAACATACTTCTATTTATGTATTTTGTTGCTTTATCCATGAGAATAATACTTAAATAATGAGGAGTACTCTAATTGAAATTAAAATTCAACTACTATTAAGAATTTGAAACTATAACAGATCGAATAAAGGAAAAAATTATACTAATACGTAACATAATGAACCAACCATTCGGAAATGATGTAACAAAATTAATATTATGTATTCCCTAATTTTAATTAATAATGACAAAAAAATATAAATTAGAAATGAAAAAATCAATTTAAATAGTGAAAACAATTTTGGAATAGACAAATTTAATAAATTTATTTTCTAACATTGTTATAATAAATTCAGTATAATATATTAAAATTTTTGTTGTAAAGTGTCTATAAATCAATTAAAAATTTTGAAATTACATACTATAACTGTTCTAGCTCTCTCTCCACTCCAGGTCTTGTCTTTTTTCTGGAAAGTTCGTGCGAAAGTCTCTATAAATGATGACTAGGATCTCATTTCCTTGGCCTAAAAAAAACACTTTTAGATATAATGAAAAAATGAAAAAATAAATGAATTAAATTAAAAAAATAGTAATTTAACAAAATTCTCATTCTATTTCTATACTCATCAATATTGATTGAGCCTACCGCATAAGTAGTAGATGATTCCCCAAAATTATAAAATCGATTTTTTTTTATTCTACTCACTCCTCTGTCGGCTCTCATTGGAATCCCAGAAGTTTAAAATCCTGAACCAATTATCTTCGGTGATGCAGTTTGACTTCTTTTGATTAGTCTTTGCATAATTTAGCACACATTGAATGTGATGACTGCATTTTTTCTTTAAAATTTTTCTTATTTCAAGCTTCTCGGTCTTATTCCAATTGAACTTTCGCTGCAATAAATAAAAATACAATTAGTTATATTTAAATCATACACTTATTTTTATATTTAAACTTAGAAGCCTAATTTACTTTAAATTCTCTCCACCATAACTCTTTGATATCATCTGGAGTACTTATGTAAGACATCGATACCCCTCCCTAATGGTTGGTTGTTAATAATTCTATTCAGCTCATGAATAATACACACAGAATTTATTAATCTATCATAAAATTAGAAACAAAAAAATGGTTAGTAAAAAAAATAGTAAAACAAACTCATAAGCTATATAAATAAAAAAACTATTGTGATAATATTTCAAAATTTACTACTTATGAATCTCTGCAAGGAGATATCACCTCTCGCGTATCTTCCCCCTCAACGTGTGAATCTTGCATTGAAGGTGCAACTGAAGGGGGCGATGAAGGTGCATCAAGAGAAGGCGAAGGGGCATGGGAAGGTGCAACTAAAGCAGATGGTGACACTGAAGAGTTTAGTCTTGCATCAGAAGATCATCTATGCCCTCCATATCGATACTGTCACAAGAGCTTGATCTTGCAAGCAATAAAAATTGCATGTTTATAAAAAATATAATAGAGTATATGAAAAAACATATCATATTTAAATTATCGTCTAAAATGATTTATAAAAAAAAATACAGCGTATTAGCAAATAATTTTTTAAAAATGAAATATGAGACACTAAATATAACATACAAATTGAGAAATGAAATATGCAAATCTAAATGTATTTTTACATTTAAACAATTAAATAAAATTTAATCTGGTATTAGATAATTATAATAAATCTTAAAAAAACAACACTCACCGACTATCAAAAATCAAAGTCATTATTGTCATTATCATCCTCATTATCAGATTCTTCAGCGTCAAATTTATCCTCATTTTCATCCTCATCTTCATCATATGTCTCAAAATCAGATTCTTCATCCCCAACCTCATGAATTTCAGTTTGATCCACATTTGTCACTACTCCACGTGGATCTTGTAATGTTGGAATAATATATTCCTCAATCTAAAACGTGTTGGCAATTTCCTCTTATTGATATGTTATGTCTTCCCAACGTTCCTCAATTTTTTTCGTGCTTTCGTTTGACAAATAGCCCACCAATCAATTTTGTTACGGTTCAAACTAGGTTATGATGCATAATACACTTGAATCGTTTATTGTGCCAATACGAATGGTTTATATTTTTTATAAAATTTTTTATGATTTATTTTAACCAAATTAAACTTTGAATGCACATTCATCCCTTTTACGGGGTCAAACCATTGGGATGACCCGCAACTCTGCTCCAGGTACTCTACCTCAAGAATTTCATTCAACAAACCATAAAAATCATCTTTTACACCTCCATCGTTGGATGACTGAACACAAACACCACTATTCATTATAGTTTTTCTGGTTCCATATTTTTGAATGTGAAAATTATACTCATTTATAAAATATAATGGCCAAGTTCATACCATTAAGTTTCGACTTTATGACAGATGAATTAACAATTCTTGTTCAACTTGATTTTGATTATATTGAATCTGAAGTAAAATAAATGTGTTAATTTTTTATTAATCAAATATTTATAAAATTTCAAAACTTACATATGTTTTGAACCATACTGCAAATTCTTCATCGTACACACGATTGAACTCATTTATCAATAGTTCAGACCGTGAATGTTGAAAAATCCTACTATTAAATAAGACGATTTGTCAAAAATTTTAACAACACAAAGAATACATTTATTTGAAAAAAAATACTTACTCGAAATATGACGTAACTTCTAAACGGTTCAGTGAAATATATGTATGGGCTATCCGCCATTCTTTAACAGTTAAATATCTAACCTTATATAGCCCACTTGGTCGATCAAGATAACTGAAAATAGAGAATGATTTTGAGTTAGGATCAACAGGACCCTCATCATTTCTGCCTGCTCTCCGTCTCTTACATTGGACATGAGATTCGAAATAATATGAAGCAAAAGTTGTCACTTTCTCCGCAATGTATGCATTAACAATAGAGATTTCAACACGTACCTTATTTTTCACTTTTCTCTTCAAATGATATAGAAATCTAATTATAATTAAATAAAATGTATCAGAGAATGATATATAATGAATTTAGTAAAATGATATACACTCTAAATGTTGCTATGAAGAGAAGATACAAAATTTACCTTTCAAATAGATATATTTATCGATATTAGACGGGACCTGCAACTTTAGCCTCATAAGGCAAGTGAGCTAAATGGTGTTTCATGGAATAAAAAAATGACGGAGGAAATATCCTTTCTAAATTACACAAAATGATAGAGATATCTCTCTCTAATTTCGCCATATGTGATTTTTTCAATACTTTCGAGTAAATATCATGTAGAAAAATACTTAATTTTGTAATAACGCCCCATACAAAATCTGGTAAAAGTTCTTTAAAAGTAATAGGAATCAATCTTTCCATAAATATGTGACAATTATAACTCTTCAAACCAATCAACTTGCATTCATTCATATCGACACATCTCCCAAGATTTGAGGAATAACCATTAGAAAATCTCAACGATTTCAACCACTCACAAAATTTCCGTCTCTGATCCTTATTTATTGTATAAATTGCCTTTGATTTTGGTCTCTTATTACTTCCATCCACATCAAATGTAGGTCGATTACAATGAAACCGCATATCTTTTCTTGCATTCAAGTTATCTTTCGTTTTTCCATAGACATCCATTAATATATTAATCATATTATCAAAAACATTTTTCTCAATATGCATCAAATCGAGATAATGATGAATCAAATAGGTCTTCCAATATGGTAGATCCCAAAATATACTCCGTTTTGTCCATTTATGCATATTTCCATATCCATACGTTGTACCATGTGGGTCTTCAATAACAGATGGAAAGTGAGACACTCGCTCCCAAATTTGTTGACTAGTTAATCTTAACAGAGGAGGTGTTTGTTCAACTCTATTCTTCGTAAACTCTTCTTTATTTTTTCTAAATTTATGATTTTGTGACAAAAATTGTCTATGACAATCAAAATAACTCGCTTTCTTACCATATTTTAATCTGAACGACTTTGATCTCTCCATACATATTGGATATCCTAAAACCCCAGCAGTACTCCATCTTGATAACATACCATAAATTGGAAAATCATTTATCATCCAAAAAAGAGTACTCCATCCTGATAACATACCATAAACTGTCATCACATAATTGTTTTAACTCCGCAATCAATGGTTGCAGATAAATATCTATCAACTTCTTCGGATTTTGCGGGCCAGGTATGACCAATATAAAAAACATATAGAGTGTCTTTATACACATACCCGGAGGAATATTATACGGAGTTAAGATCACTGGCTAACATGAATAAGTTTTTCTTGATTTTTCAAATGGAGCAAACCCATCAGCACAAAGACCTAACATAATGTTTCGAGTCTTTCTTGTAAATTCAGGATATGTCATATCAAAAATTTTAGATTCCTCTGCATCCGAAGGGTGACACATTAACCCTTCTTCTGTTTAACAATTTGCATACCAAGTCATATATTTAACAGTAGCTTTCGATACATAAAGTCTTTACAATCTAGGAGTCAAGGGCAAATAAAACATTTGCTTGAATGGTTTAGGTCGCTGATTACGACCTAATCTCTTAGTACTCTTATACCTACTTTAGTTACAGAATTTACAAAATTCTACATTTTTATCAGCTCCCCAAAATACCATGCAATCATCTCTGCATACATCAATTCTTTCCACCGGAAGACCCAAGTCATTCACCAACTTTTTCATATTATAAAAGTTATTCAGCATTATATGATCACAAGACAATATTTCTCTCATTATTTGAATAATATCATTGAAGCAATTTTCAGACAAATTATGCTATATCTTGACATTCAATATTCTAGCCGTTAATGACAACTTAGTGTAGGTGTCACAACCAGCCCATAAAGGTTTATCTGCAACTCTCAACATTTCTTGAAATTGGTTAGACAAATAATTTTCATATTTCACATTCTCATCAACACATGTTACTTCTACCACCTCCAATGGTGATGCATAACTTGTATGTACATCTTCATTTATTGGTGCAAAACTAGAACTTGTATAGTTTGATTGAGGTACAAAATTTTGACCCACTGCATCAAATACCATCTACTGATATGGATTTAACTGAGCATAATAATTGTGATCCCCTCTAACTGAAAAATACATATTTCGCACATACTCTTCATTAGATATAAATGGTTTACCATAACAAGTCCAATTGTAGTAATTTAGAGTAAAACCAAATTTATAAAGATATTCTCTAACTTTATCACATACATAAAATTTACCATTACTACACTTTCTACACGGACACGTTAACTTATTATCATCCATAAACTCAATTTTACTAGTAGCAAAATTCAAGAATTGTTCCACCTCACAAATAAACTCATCAGTTAAATCATGACGATCAGGTAAATTCTTATTATACTTTCGTTTTCTATTGTCGCTGCTTAAAAAAATAAAATTTATAAAATATTAATAAATAAAAGTATTAACAAAATGTAGATGATATTGAGAAAAAAAATATTAATAAGAAATAATTAACATTTAATAATAAAACATTTAAAAAATATTAACATATATTAAGATAATTTAACAATATGAAAACATTAATAGAAATTATTAACACATACTATTTACGTAAAATAATAAAAAGTAAATATAATTTTTTTTACATTGAGTCGGAAAAAAATATAAAAATAATTTATAATTATTGCAATTTATGAAAATACAACATACATACATGCATACTAAAAATAAGGGATAAAAAAAAGAAAAGAAAAAAATAAATGCGATGAAAAATATATACCTCAACCGCTTCAATATCTACTTTTCTCCCCTCTACTTGAACAACAGGTCCAATCAGAGCAAATACATTTACAACACAAAACCTTTAATGTTATTTATAATTAATCTAATGTTAAAATATATAATAAAATATTTGACATTAATTTAAATAAAATAAAATAAAATATATAATTATAATGTTAATGCTAGAAAAAATATTTAATGCAACATAAAATTCTGCATTATATAATTTTTTTTTTATAATTACAACTATTTAATATATATAATAGAACATTGTACATAATATATATTGTTAAATATATATAACATTACATAAAATAATATATAGAACATTAATTATATATATTATATAACATTAACTATTTATTATACATTAACATTATATATATATTGTTAACTATATATAGCATTATATGTATATAAATTGTTAAATATATATTTATCCATTTAAAATTCTGCATTATATATATTATATATTATTAAATATATATAATAGAACATTATATAAAATTATATAATTATAATTATGTTATAATACATACAATACATAAAATTATAATGTTATAATATATGTTATAATGTTAAAATTATAATATAT